>CM070490.1:33206725-33806725 GCA_036324585.1 Champsocephalus esox
ATGAAGAACTGCTCATTTGACCAAACAAATGCGAGAGATGGCTGAGTTGACCGCAGTCAATATCATTAAGAACTAATGGTAAAATTGTCTTTTTATCATTCATCAAAGATAGCAGAAAACATGCATTATGTAGGCTACTATGGAGGGGACTTTGACAGAGGATTACGCTACTCATAAAGTACACAGTAAAAGTAATTCATTTTATTTTTGGTAGCAGTCAAACTAGTCCCGAGTCCAACAGTGTCACTTTTATTGAGAACTTGTGGTAACAAATATTTGTATCAATCATCAAATATAGCAGGGGAAAAAAGAGCAGCTGATTTGAAAAACAAACTCGAGAGACGGCTGAGTGCCGCAGTGCAGAACCGCTGTATAGTTTAAATCTCCTAACAATGTTGTCCATTTTAGACACAGGCTTATTATATTTACAGCCCTTAATAACATTCATTTTCTGGGCTCAATATGTGTCTTGTTTTGAAATTAC
Organism: Champsocephalus esox; assembly: GCA_036324585.1. NCBI lineage: Eukaryota > Metazoa > Chordata > Actinopteri > Perciformes > Channichthyidae > Champsocephalus > Champsocephalus esox. Next base: position 33,207,210 of record CM070490.1, read on the forward strand.
TTCTGTGAGTTTCGCGGCCCCTCGCTCCAATGACCATTAGACCATTTGGTGAGGTAAAAAGCAAAAGGGCAAAAACGGCTCTCAGACACTCTTCCGTTTACTTGTTTAATAAATAAAAACAAATGGTCCGTAGATACACGGATTCATCTCCCTCCATCATGTTGATTTTAATCCGAAGTTCTGAACATGAGCCCGCCCCGCTCGACCTTCTGAGCCAATCACAGCGCGATAATGACCTGCCTTCCGTTTCAACCATACTCCATCCGTTTCCTCTATACTTTCTCTCACACATACATGCATACTTCTCTTGCATACATACATTGTCTACATACATACACACATTCTTCTCTTGCATACATATATTATCTTCATACATGCATATATTATTTATAATATTAAATGTAAACATTGAATGAATGTGCATGATAGCAAAATGTATAAATATGAGCATTAAAATATATGAATATGAGAACAAAATGCATGAATGTGTGAGTGACAATATATGAATGTGTGCATTGACATATGATAATATGAGAGCAAAATGTATGAATGTGTGAGTGTAAATATATACGTGTGTGAGAGTGAAAATGTATGCATGTAAAAGGAGAATATATGTGTGTAAGAGTGAAAAAGTATGTATGTATAAGGAGAATGTATGTGCGTGAGAGGACCAGAATGAATTACGGCCTGTACGGCCCCTCATAGTTAGGTCTACTGCAATAGCCTCACTTTTAATAGTTTGCAAAACATTAGCTAGCACTAGTGTTTTGCAGTTGCGAGCAGCTTATTGGGATTGTATGCTAGATAGACAGATATAATAACTTAAGCATTATTGTTGGTTAAGCATGTCAGCCTGCAGCCCCACTTCTTGTCTCTCTCTAACTCATTGCAGATGGCTGCACTAAAGAAAAGGGCTCAGAGAGGAAACCAGTTGGAAGATGTTTAAAAGTTCATTCAAACATAATATATGCTTAAATGCATCTCAAAGAAGTTGTGTTGAGTTGTGTTATTCTACATTTTGACACCAAGATTTTCTGATTTTACTGCAAATGTATATCGGTTCCAAATCTCGGTTATCGGTCTCCTTGATTACTAATAATCGGTATCGGCCTTGAAAAAGCCATATCGGTCGATCCCTAATATTGAATATATAATAACCTTCCTGTCAAATTTGACCCGTTTTGAATGTTTTTATGTCAAAATAAGGGGTCATTTCATTTAATTGCCACGAAAATAACATAATTATCAGTAATGTCAATGGGGCATCTGGTGTCACTATGTGCTGCCATTTAAAGATTTGAATGCCTGAACACACTGCTGCTGAAACAAAATCATTTCCCAGTTTGGGATCAATACAGTACCTATATATCTTCTTAAAAGTTGAATTCTTACTCAGCTTTGACATATACAAGTCTGTTCTAATCTATTGCCATATGTTCCTCTGATCTTAACTATAGTCAAAACATTGGCTTTTTTTACTCAAAAAACGAAGTCAAATGTTGTTTATACGTTTAAAAAAGATAAGTTAAAACTGAAAATAAGTTTGCTTAAAGAGTGTTATGTATATTTGGGTGGCGATTTATTTTATTATACTATATGCTTTCTTAACAGTGAAACCAAGACAAACATTGCCCCGTGGAAGGTGAGACAACCCAAGGGTTAAGGCCATATTTTATACAGTTCTCAACAAGTGTGAACTCACCACATCCAGAGGCGCGTGGTCGATGTCCTCCAGGAGGATCCACTGGCCTTTAGAGACAGCCTGAGTCAGCGTCCCGGGCTGCCACACAAACTTCCCCGGGATATCAGTGCAGCGGTACATCCCCAGCAGCATCTGGGACACACACACAACACAGGACAGATGTTCACCTCCATCTCATCTGGATTCAATGTTAGAGGCGGCACTCCATAGGTACAAATTCATCCCTGCTATATGGGTCATGTGTTCTACAAGGTGAGACACCGGGAGCCCTGTTATTTCAGATTTGAACATCCATAAAGTTTGGGGACAGAGAAGCATACAACGAGCAGGCAGAGACACTCTGACTTTGGCATAGCATATTGCAAAAGCACTTCATTTATAGCGTTTTTCTTATTTAATTAACCTGTCATTTCCTGATATGTTCATGTGCAATGTGAATTTTAACATTTAGTAGGTAAAGTTACAAATACATGGAGTAAAGCTCACACAGACACAGAGGGCAGCTCAGGGTCCTTTAGGTGAAACGCAGAGAGGTCAAATCATTGTTTATTAGACCGAGTGTGTGCAGCCTCCTGCAGTGACGTTAGGGCTGTGCATCTTCACTGGTCTCACGATTCGATTACGATTATCCTGTCAACGATTCGATTCGGTTCGATATCCCGGTGCATCCCGTGCATCACGATTCATACCAATGCGTTGCATCCTCAATTTTCTATATTACTGCACATGGCTTATTTTTCATCAATGCATACATGCAGTAAATACATATGAACTCTCTTTTTATTATTTAGAAGTGCTTCAGAAATCTATAACATAAATGTCTTGACATTAATTTATAAACCAAACATAAATGAATTGTATAGGTCTAGCCTCCGTGTGTGAAGTTGTTCCATCCTCAGAAACAAAAAGCTAATGCTTCTGCAGTCGAGCTGCAGCTTCTAGCCACGGCCTTCTGTTAAGAAAGGACACTGAATGTCCTGAATGAGGCATCACACACAGGACTTGAGTCTGAACACAGCAGACAACAGGAGGATTTACAACAGCATATACAAACTAAAATAGTGCATGTGGGTGCACACTTACATTCTCTGTCTTACTGTTACATAAATCCCATGCATGTATGAGATTAAGTTAGCTTCATTAAATCTCAGTGATTAAGTGAATAATAAAGTTTCTATCGGGTCACTGTCAGCCTGTCACTCATTATTTCCAGGGAGGGGGCGGGGCTTGGAGGAACGGAGAGGAGACGGTGATCGCGGAAGCTTTTTTCCTCCTGCCTTCACAAACTTTACACACGTATATATCGTCTGAAAATTGCTAGAGGACATTCATACTCTGCAATCCAAGACTTAATTAAATCCACCAAAACCTGACATGATTGTAACGCGATTATCTTTGAAAAACATAAATTCCTGTCTGTGTCTCTGAGCCGCAGCGACACGGAGTGATTCAGAGCGGGTCGTTCTGCTGTCGGTTCTGGACTGGTGTTCTTGTGTTGGTGGATAAAGCAGACTGCTCCGTGTTGCTGTGCCGCTGTCACGTCTGCTCCCTGATCTCTGCGTCACCGACCGATTTGATATTAAAGTGACAGAAAAAACGTTATAGTAAAGCCGCGGCCGGAAAATCAGGAAGCAACGTTACTACGCTATAACCGATTATCTCCCGTCACTGCATCGAGACCGAATCGTCCACGTCCGCATCGCAATGCATCGTAAAAACGATTATTTTCAACACCCCTAGGTGACGTGCTTGTGCTCTTGTACGGTACAGGTAACTCATGGAATGAGAGGTTGTATAAAAGTATTGAAACAAATGTATTTGTGACCCGCTCTATCGAAATCAGTCGGAAGTCGCAACGGCTCATTTCAAAATAAACGTGGATTTACGATCGGGGTTCGGGTGTTTTGTTTGATTTTAAACAAACAAAGTCTTGGCTTTCAGAATATGAAACTTTTATTTCCAAAATCACACGATAAATACATTCTTTAAGCGTTTAAAAAGGGAAGAAGACAGGCAGCTCTCACTTGCAATCTGCTCTTCCACAGCGCCGCCCCCCTCCCTCCGGCTGACATTATGAATGTACGCATATAGTAATCATAGATAACACGGCAGGGTCCGTTACAGTTTGTTTTCATCTGATTTCAATTAAACAAAGTCTTGACTCTCAGAATATTAAACTTGTTTCGGCAAATTCAGATGATAAATACAACTTTGAAGCTTCGGCATAATTACAAGCGGAGAACGGAGTAACTTGACGTCACAGCAGGCACAACAACAGCCGATGTTTCCCCAAGACCAGTAATCCAAACGCAAATATCTTCCCTTCCCCCTGATCATTTGCTAATAACCAATCAGATCGATGGATTCCAGAGAAGAGGACACTTTGAAGGCCTTTTTCTCAAAATGAGGACTCGGTGACAGTCATTATATAATGTGACATATTTCGCTTAATATTTGGAGAACAACAACAATCCTGATATCATAAGAAAGCTAGGACTCTCCTCTTTCCAGCAGTGTATACAACTCTAAATGTGTCTTCGGGTCAATGCGACTGATCTCGATGGAGCAGGTCACATATCGTATATGAATAACTGTCACAAGCTGGCGGTAATACTTTTATATATTTAGATTGTATTTATCGTCGTTTTGACAAGTTTCTTTGTTTTAAACGAATGCACGCCTGGAAGTCCCTTTGAAGTCCAAGTGTGGAACATAAGCTCCAAATATACTAGATCCTACAAGTACCATTATACGTCTCCATGCTTCCTGAGTACTCCCCGCCTCAGTAAACTGTGTTCCTGTGTGCTCTCACCTTGCTGTCGGTCTGATCCCCGAGCTGCACCTTCAGGATGTCTGTAGCTTTTGTGTGTCCTGTGACGGCAGCCATGAACTCCACCAGGGCAGTTTTTCCACAGCCAATGGGACCTTCGAGCAGCACAGGCTTCTGGGAAGCCACGGCCAGAGCCAGTCTCCTCAGATTCCGGCACGTTGAGTCCACCAGCACCAGATCCTTTTGGGTCCTCTGCAAGTGAGATCAGCATCAAGACCAAAACACCATATGATGCACTTTATGGTCTCGCAAGGTCAAATCATAAATACTACATCGTACACGATTAAAGAAAACCCCACATTCCCACATGAGTTAAACTACATGTACACAGTTTGCACTTACAGACAACATGCTGACAGTGAGCCCATTGCACACATCTGGAACTCTGGGTGTAGGATGTGGGTGGGATCAGACGTAATCTGTTGTGCCCGTCTAATGATTGGCTGCTCATACATGCTCAATAAGGTCCACAGCAGAGTATTGTGATGGGACAAACTAAAGGGTAAATGAATACCTGTTCGGCCAGTCGAGGAGCTATCCTGGGAAGGATGACGCCGCAAACTGCCACCACGTTCTGGGAGAGGTCCTCTGACACCACCTGGCCTCTGGTGAACTTATTGGCTTTCTCCTGGCGCCACACCACTGAGCCCTGATTGGCTAACACCAGAGCTTTCTCTACCTCCAGCTGCTGGCTTTCTTCCAAAGATCTTAAGAAGCAACAAAGAAAAAGTTATAAAACCGAGACGATAGTTCTGTACCTTTATTCTCTAACATTTGGAGTTCATACTTTGACTTTTAATTGAGTTTTTTTTCAGATTGTATTGTTCGTATTAAAGGGTACCTAGTAAAAACAAACCTGTTTTACCACTTATGGATATGGGAACTAAACTTCTAACCCATAATGCTCTGCCCTACTTATGGTTCATTTCACACGAACTCACAGAGGCACCGAGCCATGTTATATATCGTTCCATTTTTCACTGGACTTGGTTTCATTTCTACTAAACAGCTAAATAACCCTAGAAATACATTACAACATCACATTATGAGGTTGTTGCAGAATACTTGCAAGTGTTTAAATTATTAATATAAATATTTGTTGTACTGTGTAGTATTTGTTTAGTTCAATGTCTTCTTAAAAAAAAAGTGTTGGCATTTCATAAAAAAAATGCAACAGATCTCCCCATATGTAGAACATAATATATAAGAGTAGCCATATATTAAATATATATATATATTAGTATTTTCTAACACTTTATAGTGGCTGTTATCTGATATGACAAAAGGAACATACTTGAGTTTCATGTGCAGGATCTCATCACTGGTCAGCACTTTCCTCTGGAAGATGGTTTTCTGATTATCCGTCATATGAGAGACCAGCGCTAAACACTGGGCTGTGTACCTGTGACACACAACAAGGAAACACAGTAAGTCTCATCTGTAAGGTAAACAAGCAGAAAGCAAGAGAAGGCCAAGCTGTAGAAAGGTTGAGAGTTCTTGACCTTAGATCTGAGCTCAGTTCAGATACCGTGACTCCCAAACATTGTATAGCTGAACGATGATTCCTCTATCAACTTATGAAAGCATCAGATAAGGGTGCTTCACGCTTGCTTAACCGCAGAAGAAGAACTCTCATAACACAATGGAAACTAGGGCTGTGCATCTTCACTGGTCTCACGATTCGATTCGATTACGATTATCCTGTCAACGATTCTATTCGGTTCGATATCCCGGTGCATCACGGTGCATCACGATTCATACCAATGCGTTGCATCCTCAATGTTCTATATTACTGCACATGGCTTATTTTTCATCAATGCATACATGCAGTAAATACATATTAACTCTCTTTTTATTATTTACAAAGTGCTTCAGAAATCAATAACATAAATGTCTTGACATTAATTTATAAACCAAAATAAATGAATTGTATAGGTCTAGCCTCCGTGTGTGAAGTTGTTCCATCCTCAAAAACAAAAAGCTAATGCTCCTGCAGTCGAGCTGCAGCTTCTAGCCACGGCCTTCTGTTAAAGAAAGGACACTGAATGTCCTGAATGTGGCATCACACACAGACTTGAGTCTGAACACAGCAGACAACAGGAGTATTTACAACAGCATATACAAACTAAAATACTGCATGTGGTGCACACTCACATTCTCTGTTTTACTATTACATAAATCCCATGAATGTATGAGATTAAAGTTAGCTTCATTATATCTCAGTGATTAAGTGAATAATAAAGTTTCTATCGGGTCACTGTCAGCCTGTCACTCATTATTTTCAGGGAGGGGGCGGGGCTTCCTTTTTTCCTCCTGCCTTCACAAACTTTACACACGTATATATCGTCTGTAAAATTGCTAGAGGACATTCATACTCTGCAATCCAAGACTTAATTAAATCCACCAAAAACCTGACATGATTGTAACGCCATTATTTTTGAAAAACATAAATTCCTGTCTGTGTCTCTGAGCCGCAGCGACACAGAGTGATTCGGAGCGGGTCGTTCTGCTGTCGGTTCTGGACTGGTGTTCTGGTGTTGGTGGATAAAGCAGACTGCTCCGTGTGCTGCTGCGCTGTCAGTTGCTCCTGATCGCTGCGTCCACGACGATTTGATATTAATGTGACAGGAAAAACGTTTAGTAAAGCGCGGCCGGGAAATTCAGGACGGCAACTTTAACTACTCCTATAACGATTTTCTTCGTCACTGCAGCGAGACCGAATCGTCCATGTCCGCATCGCAATGCATCGTAGTAAACGATTATTGTCAACACCCCTATGGAAACCCTACATACTGTATTTATAAAGCAATGGATATATTCCTTCCACGGACCTACTGATCTCAGAGCTGTCAATCACGTCTGCTAACATGCTAAGGAGAAACACTGGTAGGGCTGCTGAATCTGGGGATTTCTCACACTCTACTGCACTGCTTAAATTAACACTTGCCGCTTGTTAACTATACATAAATTGTCCTGTAACTGTATCGTTACAATTGGGCCAGGTCTCTCTTGAAATCGTTACTTTTTTTTTCTCAATGAGACCGATCCTGGTTAAATAAAAGGTCAACTACAAATAATAAATTATGTTGCTTCAGAAACTAACGCTGCCAAATACCTCAACAGGCAACCATGAGGATTTCTAGTTTAAGCTAGTCTTCGTTTAGTATAAAGTCATGGACGGTTGAGAAGCCAACCAAAAAAATGTAACTGGATTCTTTAATGATTCCTGTGTTTATTCCAAGTTGTGACTTCGAGTTGGACATGAACAACGCCTCGGCCTCGAATGGAAAAAAGTGCAGGGAAATTCAGCCAGTTTGTTATTTACAAATGTTGCATATAAATATTGTGACCATGTCAAAACGTTTCTCTGTCAATACTGCTAGGCCATTGTAGAAACTTGAACCATATTTGTGAAAAATAAATGTGATATCTTATCCATTAGATCAGGGGTGCCCAACCTTTTTTGAACGAGAGGCTACTTTTTATAGTTGCCAGTCTGCGAGATCTACCAGTCCAAATTAGAGAGGACTTAGCATTACTGACAGCCTACTACCAGGTACATACACACTTCTACTTGTATACAATACTGTCCTAGTGTACGATTAATACTTCATAAAATACTGCAGATCCCTTTTTTACTTCTATCTAATCTACACACATACTAGTATGTAAACTGAAGTTACACAACCGTGTTGTTGATACAGAGTTGGAGTTTTTCACACGTCACGACAGTGGGTATTGTTTTCAAGAAACATTGAACTAGAGTTTTTATTATTATCAAAACCTGTAGAATGTACTGTTATTTTTATTACGCATCGGCAGCCTCCAGAAGCTTTCTCTCACAACTTCGCCGTTCTTTGAAAGACTTCATGTGTTTCTCAAGAACGTGACGACACGATAAGATGATCTGGAGCAGCCTTGCGTTGTGTTGGGCCTGGTGGAATTGGATGCTGTGGCATTTAGCTGTCCTTCTCAGGCCCTCCCTTTTGGAGCGTAGGCTCGCTGGCGTTTGTGCACTGTTTTGAAATTGCCGCTCTAAATGACCCTTCTTCGATAAAGCCACGCTCGCATTGCAGACGAGACAGATGGACTTTGAATTGGAATAGATAAATAATCATCCTCCCACTCGGAGTGAAAATGATATATTTTGGGCTCTTTTGCTTCTGCCATAATTGCGGTCTTGTGTGTGTGCGGACTGTCACTCCTGTTGCCACGGACAACGTCAGCGAAATAGTGCCCACTGCCGACCAGCCACGCCCCGACACATGGGGTCACGCCGGCCAATCACAAAGCTTTGATGCGTTCAAGAGCATTATTCTGGCACAGGAAGATTATGTTATAGGACATTAACGATAAAACAGAATATTGTTGTTCTATTTTTAGACACATCTCGCGATCGACTGTGGATACTTTGGAAATGCCTCTTGTGGCCCCTGAAGACCCCCCAGGGACGGTACATACCCTCGCACCATGACATCACTGGTGAGCAGCTGGGACACACAAGGGCTCCAGTCCCACAGCATCCGGAACTTGGCACAGTCACTCTGGAGGAAGCGCAAGGTGGCCCCCATGAGGTCCCGCAGCTTCATCCTCCGCGGGCCGTACTGAACAGCCGACGCCTCTTCACTGGTGAAGAAGAGCCTCTGAAACACTGGGGGGGCATTGTTGAAGTACCTGGCAGCAAACCTGATGGAGAACAGTGGATTACACAGGACAGGGGTTCAGCCTTTTATCATGTCATCCAATGCCAATATGTGTCTGTAGTAGGGATGGGAACGATTGATCGAATATTGGAAATGATTCAGGTATTCGAATATAAGTTATGAATATCTTGATTGTAATTTAAATTTTTTATATTTGTATTTCTTTTGGGAGGGGTGCTTAAGTTGATTACATATTATCAAATGTAATAATTCAATGTATACGACAGTGCCATAGCTAAGTGTGTTAGGTCTAAAGGTGCGTTTTTCTCTTGATTGTTGCCAGAAGTCCCCACAGAGAATAACTTTGCGGTAGAACTATTCTTTATACAACTTCAGATAGAAATGGTGTCTGCGTTCTGGCGATTTACTCAGAAGGCTTCAGTAGAAGCTGCTGGGACTCCCAGCAGCTTCTACTGAAGCCTTCCCCAACTCCGGGGACTTCGGGCGGCAGTATACGCCGTGAAGTTGTTTGCAGCCTGCCAGTAAACCCAAAGCAGAAGAAGAAGAAGTGACGTCAGCGGCTTAATTTGCCTAATCCTCCCTCAAGGAACTTATTCCGGTGTGAACGCGATTGCTCTTTAGTTCCATGGGGGAACTAAGTGCTGGGAACTAAGTACGGCAAAATACTTTGCCTTTTTAAAGCATACTTTAGCTCTGTGAAGGGATATAAGGGATATATGCACTGTACTTCACTTTAATTAATATTGTATGCTGACAAGCATATATATTACTGCACGATTTCTTGTTGAATAGATTTGAGTGGTTCAACATTTTGGGTCGCGATTTATTGACAAAGGAAAAAGTGGGTCCCGAGGCCTGACCAGTTGAGAACCACTGATGTAGAGTATTCAATGTATTCAATATTTTCTTTATATTGTGTCTTATTTAGATACTACATTCTAAATTTGTATATACTTGCTCCTAATGTAATGTTTATTTTTTATTATATTTGTATCTTTTAAATATGTTTAACTTGTGTAATGCTTGACAACCTTTCTGCTGTGACAAAATGATTTTCCAATTTTGGTTAGGGTTAGGGTTAGACCCACTGATCAAACCCAGCCCTGTGTCCAGCTGCAGCACCCCGAGCATCTGTGGGTGCTCTGCTGAATAGAGGGGACATTTCTGAAGTTCACCAAAGAAAATAGGAGTGTGTTACTTACGCCAGAGCATCAGGACTGATGCCGAGCAGTTTGCTGAGGGCCACACACAGGCGCTCGTGGAGGTCATGGTTGATCCGGCCCCCAGCTTTGACCCTCTCTGCGTTTCGCTCCAAAAGGTCCAACACCAGGGGCCTCAGATGTCGAGCAATCAGTAAAGTATAGTCCTTCTCCAGCAGCAGCTGAGACACACAGTCCAGAATACACTGCCTGTCCTGCTGGCTCCATATCTGAGGAGAGATCACAGAGGAAAGGTCCATATTGATTGGTTGAAATAAACACATACATCAATATGTCTACTAAGCATTAGAATAATGGGTATTATTATGGCAGCAGAATGCTTTTAATGACACAACACACTAATATGAGGCACAGTGAGTGACCACTGACATGTGAAGGGAAGGTAACTGCACGCACGTCTTGAGTCAAATTAAAACAGACTGTCTGACACACAGTTTTGTTTAATACACACTAGAAATGAACACATCTTACCTGTTTTGATAGATATTGGGACAGTTCGTTGTGACTTTTGTCAACATGTCTGGATATGGTACCCAGTGATGGCAGGCTCAGTTCTAAATTCTCCATCGTATCATTTGTCGCCTCGTGAGGGTCGCTCTGCTACGGAAACAAGCTCGCGCGGTCTATGATTATATGTATATTGATTTACTCTTATTAAAACAAACTGTGTGATAATTACGCGCTTGTCTGTCTCGGGCTGTTTCACAACACATGCACGTTCCCGTCACTGGTGTTAAATCCTGTCCACATGTGAGTGAAGCGCAATTCCTTCCGGGTCACGTCCATCGTTTAGAGTTAACCACGCCCACTTCCGTATCAACGTAGCTCTGCGCTACTGCGTCATGGATGTATAAAGTGAATTTGCCGTCCCCATAGCAACACATCCGGGTATTTCATCATGTAAACAGAAATGTATTTACTTTTTAATTCGTTTGAAACAATTTTCCATGATTTTTTTATTTAATCTTCATGACGGGTGTTAAAGTATAATACCAATATTTTGGTCCAGCTCAGGACATCATGGGACTGTTAAAGTGAAAAACAGTTACTTGGACATATGCTAAACTTGGCTATTGCTACTTGTGTGAGCTAGCACTTGGTGTCAACAGAAATAGATATTTGATAAATATATTAAAGGTCCCCTATTATACTGTTTTTCATTAATATATCATATAGTGTCAGATATATACAAAACATGTCTCTGAAGTGTTTGGCTCAAAATACCAAACAGATCATTGCAGCATTACCCATACTCCCCTCTGTTTCAGCCCTGTTTCCAAAGTGCTGATTCTCTGTCTGTTACTTTAGATGAAAATAAGGAGCCTCTCCCTACGCCCCTCTGAGAGATATTTGGTTAAAAAGAAGTCAATGGTGCTCTAGAAGGAGATTCAGGTGATAAGGTGTCAAGTTCCTTGACATGCTTCACGCTTTGAAATTTCACCGATATCTGTTACGGTTCTTCAACAAAACGTTCACATGTAACAGGTTTATCTCTCATTCAGAACAATGAAAATGCTCTCCTCTCACTAATCACCATGGAAACCTTTGATATCTGGACACGTTGTTAGCTCAAATAGAAACACCTGTGTCATGGAACACGATGATGTCATAACTCCAATTGACATAATTAGAGCAGCAGACTAATGACGTGGTCACTGGACTTTAACAGACTCAGCCTATTCTTTCCCGTCTGATGGAGACTTCATACTGACTTCAACATGTTCCACATATTTTAGATATTATTGGTGACGTATGCTTTTAGTTCTAAAGTTTTCAGTTAAAATATTCTGCTGCTTTTTCAGGCATTTAGACTTTAATTTTCTTGTTCTTATTTCACATTCAAGTCCCCTCTATTCATGAACCCTTTAAAGTACTCAGCCACACCACTTATATACCAGGTGCGACTGTTGCTATGTGAGTTAATCTTTCAAATACAAGGTTGCTTGTTTGATTCAAGCTCTTGTAGTCAATATGTCAAGGTATTTATCCCTAACATTTTATCAGCTAACTAATGACACACACTCAGAGCAGGGTACACTCAATCAATCAATCAATCAATCAATCAATCAATCAATCAATCAATGTTTATTTATATAGCCCAATATCACAAATGTTACATTTGTCTCAGTGGTCTTCACAGTTTGTACAGAATATCAGTATGACAATACGACACCCTCTGTCCTTAGACCCTCACATCGTACAAGGAAAAACTTCCGGAGAAAACCCACAGTTTAAAGGGGAACATGGGTGAAACCTCAGGGAGAGCAACAGAGGAGGGATCCCTCTCCCAGGACGGACAGACGTGCAATAGATGCCGTGTGTAAATTGAAAAGATAATACATTTGCAACATAGGTAGTCCAGATGTTTGGAAATGCATGTGTGTATAATAGGAAGAGGAATCCACGAGGATATCCATCCAGGACCGATGATCCAGGACCACAGCCACGACTCAAGATCCAGCGCTCGCGATCCAGGACACAGGACCGCAGGACCATCCATGACTCCAGATCCCAGCATATACAGACACCAAAAAGAAAGACATTTGGGGAAGCTGGGTTAATCGGAACATGAGAGTACACGGGTATAGACAGAGAGAAGGAAGAAGTAAGATGTCCCCCGACAAACTAAGCCTATATCAGCAAAACTAGGGGCTGAATCTAATCAGCCCTAACTATATGCTTTATCAAAAAGGAAGGTCTTAAGCGCACTCTTAAAAACGGATAGGGTGTCTGCCGCCCGAACACAAACTGGAAGCTGATTCCACAAATGTGGAGCTTGATAAGAAAAGGCTCTGGCTCCCATTGTACTTTTAGAGACTCTAGAACAACCAACAACCCTGCATTCTTGGAACGCAATGCCCTTGTAGGAGAGTAGGGTATAATGAGTTCTTTAAGGTAAGATGGCGCCTGCCCATTAAGGGCTTTGTAGGCGAGAAGAAGAATATTAAATGATATCCTGTGTTCTATAGGGAGCCAGTGTAAGGCAGCCAGAACAGGAGTAATGTGGTCCCTTTTCCTAACTCTGGTTAGTACACGAGCCGCAGCATTTTGAATCAGCTGAAGCCACTTGACTGACTTCTTGGTACTCCCTGATAATAAAGAGTTACAATAATCCAGCCTAGAAGTAACAAATGCATGGACTAGTTTCTCTGCATCGTTTTGAGGCAAGATATGCCTGATTTTTGCAATGTTACGTAGATGGAAGTAGGCGGTCCTTGAAATTGATTTTATGAGGGCGTTAAAGGATAAATCCTGATCAAATATAACACCAAGATTCCTTACAGTCTCACTGGAGGCCAAATTAATGGCATCCATAGTTAGTATATCTTTAGATAATTTGTTTCGTAGATTCTTCGGGCCAAGTACAATAACTTCAGTTTTGGTCGTGTTTAACATCAAAAAGTTTAAGGTCATCCATGTTTTTAAGTCCTTAAGGCAGTCTTGAATTTTATTTAGATGTTTAATTTCATCAGGCTTGATTGATAAATATAGTTAAGTATCATCCACATAACAATGAAAATGTACGAATTTATGATTGTGGAACATAGCCTGATAATAAAGACATATTCATAATATTTAATAAAGAAGTGCTAATTAATGGAAAAACTTCCTTCAACAGCTTAGTTGGAATTGGGTCTAACATGCACGTTGATGGTTTAGAAGAGAGAATCATTGAATGTAATTGTTCAAGGTTTATGGCTGAAAAGCATTCTAGTTTACTATCTAGTGTAATATTAGAACTTACATTTCCGGGAGCTGTTGATAACACTATTCTGGTCAAAGGCAAGAGGTCATTCATTTTGTTTCTACGAATAACAATTTTATCGTTAAAAAAGCACATAAAACCATTACTACTGAGTGCTATGGGAATAGAAGGCTCAATGGAGCTGTGGCTCTCTGTCAGCCTGGCTACAGTGCTGAAAAGAAATCTTGCATTATTCTTATTCTCATCTATTAATGAAGAGTAGTAGGCTGCTCTCGCTTTACGCAGTGCTTTCTTATATTCATTGAGAGTAATATACCAAATTAAACGAGATTCTTCAAGTTTAGTGGAACGCCATATCCTTTCAAGTTGTCTCGACTTTTTTGCGGGTTTCGGCATTATGCCATGGAGCTAATCTATGTTGTTTTATTTTCTTCTTTTTCAAAGGAGCAACAGAGTCTAATTTTATTCGCAGCGCATCTGTAGCACCATCAACAACATGATCAATTTGGAGTGGTGTATATTTTGTATAAGTTTCCTCTCTTACATGCAGACATGCTATCGAGTTAAGTATTGGTGGAATCTCTTCCTTAAATGTGGCTATAGCACTAACAGATAGGTTTCTGCTGCAGGAGCTTTTGACTAATGCTTTGTAGTCTAGTAACAGTACTTCAAAAGTTACTAAGAAATGGTCGGATAAAGCAGGATTATGCGGTTCGACTAATAGTTGCTCAATTTCAATACCATAAGTCAGAACAAGGTCGAGAGTGTGATTATAGCAGTGGGTTGGTTTATTTACACTCTGACAGAAACCAACATAATCTAATATAGAGTTAAATGCAACAGTAAGGCTATTTTTATCATCGTCAACATGAATATTAAAGTCACCTACGATAATTACTTTGTCTGTTTTAAGAACCAAAGTTGATAAAAACTCAGAATTCTGAATAAGGACCTGGTGCACGGTACACTGTAACAAATAAGATTGGCTGCAAAGTTTTCCAGGTCGGATGCGTAAGACTAAAAACGAGGCTTTCAAAGGAGGTATAATTTAATTTTGGTTTAGTATTGATAAGTAAACTTGAGTCAAAGATTGCTGCAACTCCACCTCCTCGGTCCGTGCCTCGGGCAATATGAGTGTTGATATGGTTGGGTGGAGTGGCCTCATTTATGCTGATATATTCTTCATGTCTCAACCAATGTATACCCGAGACTTTTGGGATTCTCGATAGGTGCTTTTTAAGTCCTGTGGGGGTCACAAATTGGATAATATATTGATTTCAAACCATGTCAGTGGGCTGCAGCATCAATTATCTTTGAATCAGTTGATTGTTACAATTAAGGATCACAAAACTTTGTCAACATTCACTTTCCATGTCTCTCTCCTTTCCATAACCTGCAGCCTCTCTTCCATCTGCTTTAGTCTCTCTGTGTTCTTCCTGTTCATTACTCTCTCTGTCCTCTACTCTTTCTCTTTGTTCGATCTCTCCCTCGTTGTTCACTGTTTGCTCCTCCTCACTTGTCTCCTCCTCACTTGTCTCCTCCTCACTTGTCTCCTCCTCACTTGTCGCTCCTGCCAGTGAATTAAAAGCAATTCAGCCATTTAGTTCATTTCACTTGTTTTATTTGCATTCTTTTTAATTTGTTTTAAATCTGTTATGTTTGATTCTCAAAAGAGAACAAAAATGTAAGCAAAATGTGTTTTATACAATTGTATTTTATTATGACATCATAACTGCAATAGATGTATGTTGTTTTAAAAGTATGCCTATTGTCTATATTGTAAATGAAGACTATTGTTATAGATAAATAGACAGATATATAGATAGATGGATAGATGGATAGATAGATGGATAGATAGATAGATAGATGGATAGATGGATAGATAGATGGATAGATAGATGGATAGAGAGATAGATGGATAGATGGATAGATAGATAGATAGATGGATAGATGGATAGATGGATAGATGGAGTTATTAAGCCTACATTCTTTTGTGTGACTGCACCTGTAGTTCCTCCCTGACTTCCATCACTGTCTCTCTCTCTCTTTCTCTCTGCCTGTCCTGTCTCTCTCTTACCAAAGCTGAGCTTTGACTGACGAAGTCTTTTCATTATATCTGAGTCAGTGTAAAAAGAAAACAATACAATGTTATATCTTCAATGTTTTACTCAAATTGAAATGAAAGAAAAGCATTACAACGTTTGTTTAAAGGTAATCCTTCTGACATTGGATGAATGTAATTAACTGTAGCTCTCTAGCTAGTTTATTCACGCAATTTAAACCAAAGTATAGCCTATAGCCAGGGGCGCCGTAAGGGGGTGAAAAGTTAGGACGATTCTAAGGGCCCATGACTGATAGGGGCCCCAAACATGTTTAGAACATTAAGAAAAAAAATGTAAGTAACCTTTCATCAATCCTCAATAATTAACATTAATATAATGTCATATTGATGATGTACTCACTAAACCTACGATTATTTTAACTTATTTTCTTCCAAAAGTTAATTATCCAAAGCACCGAACACCCCCATCTATTTACATGTAATGGTTTGGTCCTGCCTCCAAACGCTGTGCGCAGAGTGAGAGCATGTGAGGAGGGATGCTAGTACACTTACGTGTGTACAATGTCTCAACGACTAACAAAGTCAGGCTTTCAAGAAAGAAAAGAAAGACAAGAGAGGGACTAAAGGGCGACAGTATGTCACCCAGTTTTTCAAAAGAAAAGGTGGGTGTGGTCCATGAGTGGTGGAAATTAGTCTGTTAGCTAAACTTAATCCATTAATAATTGTAATGTTTTGCTGACATTAAGTACTGTTAATATCTTCACAGAAAATGCTGAGGTTTTTCATTTCACTCCTCTTTTAGATGACATTTAATAAATGCAGGTACATTTTTAGCAGCTATTCATACTAAACCAGTTGTCCCTCCCCCTGATGCCAGGACCAACAGATCCATATCTAGGCTCCACAGCCCTGTCCCCCCCCATAAGGCTTTGCAGTCTTGCCATGCTGTCCATTGAAAGCCAGTTGGCTAGAAAGCTGGACTTCAAGGACTTGATCAGTGACTTTGCCTGTAATAGGCTAGGCGCTGGGCTCTTGGTGAGTAAGGCTGAGCCAGGGCTCGTAATAACTGTTAAAGGGCAAGGCTATGGTAACGATATTGGATCACTACACAGAAGATGCATGATGAGAAAAAGACTGAGAACAGGTGATAGGCTCTGATTTAGCACCACCATCAGGCCTTTTCACTTCTATTTCCGTTTTGTTGTCCATTTACACTTTAATACCCGCTTATTTTGTAGTTGGTATGTATATTTAATTAAAAAATCTGCTGCTTATGTTATTTTTTTTGTTATAGCATTTTATAAATTATAATATTGGTGTTAATGTTTACTTTATTTTAATTTAAGAGGTCATGTATATTTAAGTTATATTTATTTAGATGTTTGAATGTTCCATTCAAACATTTTATTAAAAAAGGCATGTATACCATAAGTAGTCTTACTGATGCAGGTTCAATCTCATTAGTATGCAGAAAAAGTGACAGGTCGCCCCGCCCCTTTTTGGCTTATTTTACCGGAAGTCCCGCCTTATTCTACCGGATGTCCCGCCCCCACTTCCGGTGGATGTCCCGCCCCCACTTCCGGTGGATGTCCCGCCCCCGCTTCCGGTTTATAAAATAAAATAAAACCACATCCGGCGGATATCCCGCTTCCGGTTTACAAAATAAAATAAAAATAAAACCACTTCCTGCGGATGTCCCGATTCCGGTTTACAAAATTAAATAAAATTAAATAAAAATTAAATAAAAATTAAAAAAATGAGAAAAATAAAATGCCGTTGTTTCAATCAATTAATATGTATAGGATATATGTCCTGCCTCCTAACCACTTCCTGTGTGGTTAATCCTGTATATAGTATTGAATGTAACTTACAAATACTTGCAAATAACATGAGATTAATTAAAGCATCTAAAAACAAACATATATATTTTTAAACCTCTCTGTTCTTGTTAACAGGACACGATGGTAAGAACATATGGTGGAGGAGGGGGAACACACACACACACACACACACACACACACATTCCCCGCCCCTCACCCCATCTCGTCTAAAATAAAAAGCCAGCCTCACTGTTAAATATTTTTCAAGTGAGAGAAAATGGCCAAGAGACGTCTTGATATGGATTTAATCAGCGAGACACCGGTAACAACTTACAGCCATCCATTGGGTGCTCCAATCAAGAAACGAATGAAGTTTGTATGCCGGGTTCAGACGCCTACAGCCGAAGAACTTCACGAAGAATGGACTCTAAAAAATGGCGATGTTTGGGGTTATATATTCAGCTATATGGCTAATGAACTACATTTCTACAGTCTGAAGAATGGAGAAACGTATGGACCTCGTAGTGTTAAAGCGACACTGACTGTTCTTGCTAACAGGACACGATGGGTAAAAACATATGGTGGAGGAGGGGGAACACACACACACACACATTCCCCGCCCCTCACCCCATCTCGTCTAAAATAAAAAGCCAGCCTCACTGTAAAATATTTTTCAAGTGAGAGAAAATGGCCAAGAGACGTCTGGATATGGATTTAATCAGCGAGACACCGGTAACAACTTACAGCCATCCATTGGGTGCTCCAAATCAAAGTAAAACATATAAAAAACAGATATTTTAAAAAGTCAGCCTTTTTATGCTAAAGGATAAGGGAGGGGTAAAACCCCAGACCCCCTATGGAGAAAACCATAAACCCCCTATGGAGACAACCATGTGGTAAACAGAGGGAGGTAGGTAATATCCTTAAAATATATATAGAAAGTCAGAGAATATTTATCTGAGCAAGATACATACTTTTCTGTATAAGCCGGCACGGGTGCATTTTGTACGAAACAGAGTTTTCGTACTCAGACCGCTGCAACAATTTCAAGCAGATCTCTGCGATATGCAATCGCTGTCTGAATATAATGATGGCTTTAATTATTTGTTAACAGTCGTAAAATGTATTTAGAAAAAAGCCTATGCTCAAGTATTAAAGAAAAAGACGGGTACTGAGGTTGCCAAAGCTTTGGATACAGTTCTAACACACAGCGATTGCATATCGCAGAGATCTGCTTGAAATTGTTGCAGCGGTCTGAGTACGAAAACTCTGTTTCGTACAAAATGCACCCGTGCCGGCTTATACAGAAAAGTATGTATCTTGCTCAGATAAATATTCTCTGACTTTCTATATATATTTTAAGGATATTACCTACCTCCCTCTGTTTAACACATGGTTGTCTCCATAGGGGGTTTATGGTTTTCTCCATAGGGGGTCTGGGGTTTTACCCCTCCCTTATCCTTTAGCATAAAAAGGCTGACTTTTTAAAATATCTGTTTTTTATATGTTTTACTTTGATTTGGAGCACCCAATGGATGGCTGTAAGTTGTTACCGGTGTCTCGCTGATTAAATCCATATCCAGACGTCTCTTGGCCATTTTCTCTCACTTGAAAAATATTTTACAGTGAGGCTGGCTTTTTATTTTAGACGAGATGGGGTGAGGGGCGGGGAATGTGTGTGTGTGTGTGTTCCCCCTCCTCCACCATATGTTTTTACCCATCGTGTCCTGTTAGCAAGAACAGTCAGTGTCGCTTTAACACTACGAGGTCCATACGTTTCTCCATTCTTCAGACTGTAGAAATGTAGTTCATTAGCCATATAGCTGAATATATAACCCCAAACATCGCCATTTTTTAGAGTCCATTCTTCGTGAAGTTCTTCGGCTGTAGGCGTCTGAACCCGGCATACAAACTTCATTCGTTTCTTGATTGGAGCACCCAATGGATGGCTGTAAGTTGTTACCGGTGTCTCGCTGATTAAATCCATATCAAGACGTCTCTTGGCCATTTTCTCTCACTTGAAAAATATTTAACAGTGAGGCTGGCTTTTTATTTTAGACGAGATGGGGTGAGGGGCGGGGAATGTGTGTGTGTGTGTGTGTGTGTGTGTGTGTGTGTGTTCCCCCTCCTCCACCATATGTTCTTACCATCGTGTCCTGTTAACAAGAACAGAGAGGTTTAAAAATATATATGTTTGTTTTTAGATGCTTTAATTAATCTCATGTTATTTGCAAGTATTTGTAAGTTACATTCAATACTATATACAGGATTAACCACACAGGAAGTGGTTAGGAGGCAGGACATATATCCTATACATATTAATTGATTGAAACAACGGCATTTTATTTTTCTCATTTTTTTAATTTTTATTTAATTTTATTTAATTTTGTAAACCGGAATCGGGACATCCGCAGGAAGTGGTTTTATTTTTATTTTATTTTGTAAACCGGAAGCGGGATATCCGCCGGATGTGGTTTTATTTTATTTGTATTTTATAAACCGGAAGCGGGGGCGGGACATCCACCGGAAGTGGGGGCGGGACATCCGGTAGAATAAGGCGGGACTTCCGGTAAAATAAGCCAAAAAGGGGCGGGGCGACCTGTCACTTTTTCTGCATACTAATGAGATTGAACCTGCATCAGTAAGACTACTACCATACAAGGTGAGTATTGAGGTCTATTGTCAGGAATGTTAGTGTTACATCACATAGTGAATTCTACTGCAGCAGAATGTTGCACGTCTGCACAGTGTTATATGTTCACCGCTCAGTGTCAGTCAATAGTGTGCAGTTAAACGTTTTAAGTATTGCACATCTTTAAACATGACTCTTATAAATCACTTTTAAAACCAGTGATGCACGACTACAGTGTCAGCTTTTCTAAAATAGACATTTCAATGTTCACATCTTTCTAAATGATTCTACTTTTCAATGACCTACAAATG
This sequence comes from Champsocephalus esox, assembly GCA_036324585.1. Lineage (NCBI taxonomy): Eukaryota > Metazoa > Chordata > Actinopteri > Perciformes > Channichthyidae > Champsocephalus > Champsocephalus esox. The sequence continues at coordinate 33,228,157 of CM070490.1, forward strand.
ACCTAATAATAATCCCATTTTCAATCTTCCAACTGTTCATATTTGTTGGTCAATTAACAAACAAATGTGTTGTTCAACAAATTTGAGCCTTTGCCACATTTATTTGATCACCATGGAAACCTTTGATCTCTAAAACACGATGATGTCATCACTCCAACTGACATGCTCAGAGCAGCAGACTTCAGATAATGGTTAATGGTCCTACCCTCAACAGCTCTACGTCAATGATGGGGTGTCATCATATTCCGTTTCCACGGAAACGCTTAATGGGTCGGGCCGGCTCTGGTGTTTCATGTATAGGCCTGTCACAATAATTCATTTTGTTAGATACATTTTCCCGGAAATTATTGCGATAAATGATAATATTGTCGGCACCGTTGTATGACCATTTTAGATCACTGACATAATGATAATATATAACTAGAGAATGCTATTCCTGAAGAAATTGCTAGTGGGAATGCTTTATGCTGAAAAGCTGACGCTAAACTGCTATGCTGAAATGTAATGTGTAAGAAGAAAGTGAATCATTTAGATTGAAATGATACGTGAACATTGGGGGCTTGAATGTGTGATGAGAGAAGAAAAGAAAGTAAAAAGGCTTGGAAAAGCAGCAGAATATTTGAACCGCAAACTTTTGAACTAACTTGATGGTGAATGATCTGTCACCATGCCAAAAACATTTGATGACATCCCATAATACGCTGAGATGCATTGATGGCTGCATCTTTACCAAACCTGTGAAGTTTTGGGCCATTTTCACTGAAGTTATGAGAAAACCGTGTTTCATGGGGAGCATTGTGTTGCCATGGCAACGGCATTTGAAGAAATCTCAAAACTGTCCCGTAGATGTCTTCACGGCTGGACTGTTCGCACATGTGAAGTTTGAGCACTTTTTGAACATTTTCATAGGAGTTATAGCGACATCGTCTTTTATGGCAACTCAACATTGTAAATAACCAACCAAAAACGATCGCTGGATCATCTTGTTTTTGGCGTGAGAATAGTTTGGGCACCGTGAGAGCGTGAGATTGAGAGTGAAAGCATGTCTCACATGCCAGATGTGTGAGAGTTGGCAACCCTGCTAATGACAAGCCACAAAATAAAAATGTGTTATTATCATAAAGTGGCCAAAATCTGATCAGCTCATTTTCAAACAGGTTATTATATAAACGGATTGTTGGGGAATAATTTCCCCTGCATGCCCAGCCGTTATCTCCCATAAGGAGGGGCTTAACCATGTTTTCTAAATTACAAAAAAAATCTGTTTCCACTAAAAATAAGCATAACAGGATGGACATGTTATGCTTTGCCGCAACAGTCAAGCTCTTTACACATTAAACACACTTTGAATTAAGAACTTCTTGTAAACGATGTTCTCGCTCAAAGTGAATTATTCTTAAATAGTAGGATAGTAAAGTGGCCTGGCCAGGGGGATTTAAATCAGATTAGCGGGTGGACATTCAAACCTGGGACACACACTTTAAATAAAACGAACACTTTTGTTATTAATTCGTTTTTACATTTGATATTATTTTTGTTTGCTTCTTTGAACTTATACTCCACTACAGTTCAGAGGTACATGGTGTACTTCTACTCCACTACATGTATTAATACCTCTAGTTACTTCACAGATCTGGATGAATGATGTGAAATCTAATCAAGTGTTAAATCAGACTTTAGTTCCACCAGGGGGGTATACTACGAAGCAGGATGTTCGCTTAGCGGCTAAATTCAGGGGAAACTCCGGCTTTCCGCTCCTACGAAGCTGGTTCTCTTTTTAGCCGGCTAGATCTCCATGGTAACTTATGCGTAGCGGCTAACCTGGTCGGGATCAGGTTAGGTTGCAGGCTAAGAGCTCAACTCAGTGAAAGCACTGCCTGCTGACCAATCAGAGCTCAGTGTGCGGAGTTTAAAGCGATCAAGTCATATTACAGGAGAAAGGAAATACAGAAAAGCTGCCGTCGCAGGAAAGACGGCCGGCAAAAATCACCGACTGTGTGAACGTGAACATTAATAGAATATCACCTCCATCTTCAGAGCAATCTGACTATTATAACATTAGCGTTAAGAAAGCTTACTTAAATATCGGCCACAACATAAGTAACTGGATCAGAGTAACATTAAGTACAGTCAGCGGCATATCACTTCATAATGTATCATATATCTCCTTATCTGCGTCAGCTGAGCCGTATCTGGCCGTGCAACACTCAGTGTCACATAGGCCTACTGTATGCAGAAGTATTATTTTTAAGCAACACATTAAGTTGACGAAACACTCGAGACAAATGTAATGAAAGTCAGATCGTGTTTTAGACGGGGCAGTGATATCATAAACCTGTTAATGTACGCATTCAAACACTTGTTCTGTTGCCAGCTGTGTTCACCTTGCAGGTGCAGCTATGTGGCTTTTATCCTGGATAAAGTGTTTAAGTCATGGATGTTTAAAGTTTAACTTCTTCATATTTGACTAGTATTAAAGTTCACTTTTCATTCAGGGAGTATGACGCTGTGCTGTCAGTGCGCTTCTCCATGTTTGTGATTGGTCGAATGCTCCAAATACCACCCATCTCATGTGAACGCGCACCTAACTAGATAGGACACGGCTGGCTTGAGCGATCCACTTGATAACCCGCGTCGTAGGACCGTTTAGCGAGAGCGCGTATGTTTTGGATTAGGCCAACCGGCTAACTCAAACATATCCAGGTTAGGTTGAACCAGCTTCGTAGTATAGGCCCCTGGAGTAAATCCACCAGCTACCCTGCACAAAGCCATTCAGACTAGCTGCACCTTCACCAGCTTAGAGAACACTTTCATGATCAATCATGATAAAACATATATATATATATTATTCTGAAATGGACCAATCTGCACAACGACTACTTTTACTGTCGCTACTTTCACTATATTTTGATGAGAATACTTTTCTACTTTCACTTGAGGAACATTTTGAATGCAGGACTTTTACTGTAACAGAGTATTCCTACACTCTGGTACTTCTACTTTTACTCAAGAACAATGTCTGAGTACTTCTCCCACCTCTGGATATAGACAGTATGCGGAATATATTGTTGCACGATGTTTCCTGCCACTGGTTACAGTTACAGACCCTGAGGCGCTGGCCTGGATTCCAGACTGTGGCCCACTTCATGATTAGAACAGAGAAACACAGGGGAACCCCACTGGCACCAGCTGGCATAGACCTTCTTCTTCTCCTTTTTATCCATTTACCACAATTATTTGATTCGGTTTTGTTCAAATGTTTCAGGAATAAACAGCATGAATAAATAAAACTTTATTTTTAGTAAATAACTACTCACAATATTGCATTCCACTCTGTTTAAAAGTAATATAATAAATCAAACAAACAGATAAAATGTGTATTAACAGAGATTAACAATACTGTCCTGTACATGAGTTGGACATGTAAACATTTTAACAACCTTCAAACATTTCAATCACTCCCCCTCATACATACAAATAAGATCATAAGTATCACATTCAGTCTTCTGATAAAAGACCCAACCTATGAGTCGCAGCTCGGTCTCCTGATGCGTGATGCTTCCAGGAGTTTCCAGTGAGCGTCCATAACTTCAGGGACTAAAACTGTCACTTCACTCAGTAACACCTGAGCGTACTCGCTCGCACTGGAGCCTGAAGGTGGCTCAGTCTGAAGGCAGTTGTTCCTCGCTGTACTGAGAGAGACATAGAAGTAGATGCGAGATGAACTGATGAACTAAAATACCATGTTGGCAATGTATCACATCTGCAAAGGCAGAAAGGATAGCGAGCTCCGGGCTGCACTGAGGACAAAGTGATAGGACCCCGCCCAGATCTGGTGATGGAGTGGATTCATACAAATCAGAAACAGTCCATCTGATAATGACTTTATTTCTATTGGCCGTTCACATCAATGTATCTTGTCCATTGTGCTGAGGAAGAATCTTTTTCGTCCACTTCAATATCCAGGATGTGCAGATAGTGGTGGGATTCACAACGTTCCCCCACAGGGCCTTGTAACGACCGCCCATGTGTTCAGTGCTGTTGTTGGTAACAGTGTGAAGAGTCATTGTGATGACAGTCGGAGGGGTCAAGGCTCCATCTTCTCCTGCTTCTTAAAAAGCTTCATGAGCTGGTTAAATCTGTTGGCAATCTGATAACAGGAAAACAGTTATTGTCTGCTCAATCATCACTTCCTGCAGTCGGGTCACAGGACACAAAACAACAGACGAACTCACCTGCGCTGACGGCTTATTGAGCTTCTCAGACAACACGGAGAAAGTGTCTCGTGAAGCTCCTCTCGTCTTCAGCGCGATGAGGATCGCTCGATCTTCGTCTCTGGAAGAAGCAGGACACAGGGGATGAGTATCCTTCTCAGAGGCACTGCCACTTTCATGAAGTGTGTTATGCCATAACTGGAATATGTTCATTGAAAGCAATAATATAAAGTTGAACCTAATATTATTTATTATGACATTATCATGATGTTGACATAATACATTTGACTAAAGTAAACGTTTTTTCAGTGCATAATGTGACAATCAAACTGTGTTGCCGATAGTATTCAAGTAATGCTTGAGGAAGTAGTATAAAAATATACTTCAAAAGATCAAAAGTAAATGGATTTAATATGGGGATGACGTTTTTTCATAGCGTGACCTCGCATTTCGCATTGCACGATTTTGCGTAATAATGTAGAAAATAATCTCTGTCAACAAACGTTTATGATGCTTACACGTTTTGTTCAGCAGGGTACACTCCAACACAGTACTTACATGTACATCTTTACTTCATATAGCTATTCCTCTGTATCGACGTTTTGTGATAAGCATGATTTTTAAATGTTTCTGAAATATTGCCAGGATTGGTCAAAATGGCAAGGCAGAAATGATGAGGACATGAAATGATATTGAATCTCTAACGCTTGGGAGAGGGGAGTGACCCAATCCAGAAGCAGCTACTGACCTGGTCCATGCCACCACCACCTCGCCCCTCTTCCTGATCACGTTCTTGGCATAGAGGCTGTTGGGGGACAGCGCGGCGGGGGAGGCTCTGGATTCTCCGTCATCCGTCTTGCCGAGAGACTCCATCTCCTCGGAGCTTCCCTCGTCCTGCTTCCTGAGCCGCTTGGCCATCGATTTCTCCTGGTGCTTCTTCCGTTTCCTAGCCCTGTTGAGATCTCTACGCCCTTTCTCTGGAGCTTCCTCTGCAATGGTGACACTTGTCTCCGACTCCTCGGTTGCGTCTGTCCCGGAGTCGGACACATGTGATGCAGACTCTTGGCTTCCTTGGTTTGTTTCAGAGCTTCGAGCAGGGGAGCTGTGATCCGACAGCACGGTTTCAGAGCATCTCGTCTTATTCTGAGACTTGGAGGAAAGAGCTGTCGAGGGACTTTGTTGCGTTGTCATGGATTTTTCTCCGTGGTGGGTTTGATTTGATTCATCATCATCATCATCATCAGCAGTGAGTGAGAACTCCTCTCTGCCGGTTGCCTGGTCGATGTGTCTAAAGAAGTGCTCAGAGCGTTGAGCAGCTTTCTGAAAGCTGTCTGAAGGAGTGGCTTCAGTCCGATTCTTCTCTGACAGTTTCCGTGAATCCTCGAATGGATTTTGTGGAGGCAAGTCTTTTTTGTGGTATGAATCTTTTGTTAGTGTTAAGCTCTGCTCTTGAGAGGGATGGATATCTGCTTGGGTGTTGGCCTGACAGATCCCAGGTGGACTGTTTTCAGACGAGGCATTTGAAGGAGGATGATTCCAGGATTTGTCTGACAAAATTGCCATTTCTTGACCGTCTTTAGTTTTCACATCCTCTTGCTGCTGGTCTTCATCTATTAGGGTGTGACTGAAGCTGTCTTCAGTGATTGTGGTATCGGCGCCCGATGTCGCAGGACGGATCTTCACGATGAAATGATCGTTGGATTTCTCCATCACCAGCGCTTGCATGGGTAGGTCTGGCTTGAAGAGGAAAGGGGTGGCGAGCACGTCGCTGCAGCTGGAATCACAGCTGGAGTTGTCGGTGTCCAGTGCGAGATGAATGTCCTGCTCCGATGCGTCCTCCTCCTCCAGCAGAGCGTCCTCGCTGATGTGAGCGCTTATGACACTCTCCGGAGTGGACATGAGGCGCATGCTGGATGGCTGCAGGAAGCTGAGGTGGCTGTCGGACTTGAGAGGCGATGGAATGGTGAGGGACACCGCCAGGTCTTCAGCCAGAATGGAATAGGACCTATGTGAAGATCGACTGTCTGACGGCACCTCCAACATGCAACTCTCGTCGAACAGAGCTGGGTTCAGGTGGATCCGACCTTTGGAGTGTGGAGAGGACATCTTGCGAGGTGAAAGGCTGGACCACGTTGCGAAAAGTTTCGAGGGAGTTCCAAATTTGTTCGGGGAGTGCAGCTTAGATGGAGAGTCATATTTGGTTGGAGTAGTGATGCTGAGGAGTCTCTCTCCGTCCTTTCTCGGTGTGCTGAGGGACCACACGGTGTTGTCTCCGGTGACGCCGCTGCTTTCCAGTAGGTCGGATCCCTGCAAGAGACACTTGAAGATCTCTCCCATCTGAGAGTCCCTCACTAGGTTGAATGTTAAACTGGAGGCTTGCTGTTCTGTGAGCAGCTCAAAGTCAGTTTTGTCCAGCAAAGAGCCGTTGGGAGGGACCAACAAAGAAGAAATGCTACTTTTCTCTGGAGTTGAAGGAATCTTTTTGGGAGGACAGTAGATGGAGACCGTTTGTGTATGTGTCGGATGTGGGTGAACACTGCCGTCTTTTCCCTCTTGTGTGATTCTGATATCTTTGCCTCTGCTTCCAAGGCCCGTTCTGTACGGCACCACGGGAGAGGGCATGATTCGATTCAAGCTGGTGGGAGACGACTGTGCGTCCAGTTGGTGACGTTGCTTTTTAACAGGGGGCTGTTCGAGTCCTTTCTTATTTCCAGCGGGCTTCTTGTCCTCAGCCTGAGCTCTTTGGTTGCACAGGCTTTTCAGTGTTGTGTGAATGTCCTTGAACAAGAAGTCAACTTGGACATTTACAAAGTCCCACAGCCTCTGCTTCAGATCCACCGCCTGCTGTTCAAAGATGCGTTTCACAATACCATTATTCAACAGTTTGCTAAACACAGATGTAATTAATGTCTTCATGTTGGATTTCAGCTCCACTGGCTGACTGCATATCTGACCCAGATGAGCACCCTCTACAAATTCTAAAAAAGACTCCTGGAAGTTCTCCATCACTCCATAGAAGCTCTTCTTGGGAAAGGTTTTGTGGAGTTTCATGTACTTCTTTCGGATCTCAGCACGGACCACCTTGAACGTCTCCATCACTTCCTCTACAGTGGAAAAAGAAGCTTTGGTCGCTGCGGGACAAACAGTTTTAAAGCGACTCTTCGGACTTCGTGTCGATACGTCTACCGTTTCTATGGCTTTTTTGGATACAACACAGCTTTCGCCAGCTTTCCGCTTTAACAAAGACTGAGGACTTGCATTGTTTCTGACTGGTCGCATGGACTTTGCCGACTTCTTGTTTGCAGGCGCAGGAGAATCTGTAGCCGCCTCTTCGCTCTCGCTTAATATCTCCCCTTCCTCCAGGTCGGTGTCAGAGACACTTGAGGGCGGGTCGGACACCTTGTCCACAGAGCTCTGCGTGTCATGGTTTGCAGGAGAACCCGGATATTTGTTTTCTTTGTTTACATCCAACTTCTTTGAGGATTCAGCGACAGCTGTGCTGGAGAAGTCTGCACGGAGAGAGAAAGCAAATAGTTCATGTTATAGCAACTCAGAAATATTGATTGTGTAACAAGGTCCGTATAAATAAAGGATATTCATCTTGTATTCATGAGGTGCGGTACTATTAACTGAGAAGTAAGCGGTATGAGAAGTCTATTTGATAGCAGTCAACTGCTGTTCAGTCATATCAATCCACAGAAAGAAGTCTGGTCAATTTAACATCAACTATGGCCAGAAAAACTAAATGTTTTCATCAATCAGTTGCGATATTTGATTGTTACATTTTATATTTGTGGAAAGCACAACACTTTGGATTCATGCTGGTTAAACTGTCTCCAGAAAAGAAAAGAAAAAAAGAAGAAACAAGAGTAGGAAAGAGGTTAGACGAGAGATCTAAAGGGAACACGGTATGTGCTCTGGCAGACTGGTAATGACCACTGGGACGAGTAAGAAAACCTCGATCAGTGCTGACGTTACTTTAAGTTCCAGTTCCAGCCTTTGGTACACAGTAGAAAATACTATTTTAACGTAGTGGAAGAAATCAAATGATCCTGTTGAAATGTTGTGTCAAACTACGGATGTATTTTGCAACAGGCTTTGCAAAGGGGGAAATCAACACTTACTAGATAATCATGACACTGATCTGTGGTAAGATTTAGAATTTGACAACATGAATAGAAATCATGTATACAGATCGAGTAAGACCAGTGTTTCCCCTATATACAAATAGCGGGTTGCTTTCAAATCAGTACAATTAAAAAGTCCATCCTAAAACAAACGTAGATCATGTAATATTCCAGTTGGGGAACAAACACAGAATTTTGAACTCACATTGCTGTCATTATCAACTTATATCAAGTACAAATATGCTATTGATGCATTATATTAATGCAAAAAGATAGCAAGTTAATGTTAGCCGTTAGCTTAATAAGAAGGCTAACAGCTAACCGAATCATTGACCTACAGTATGAGGTGTTCAGCTCTGTTCACAAATGAAATGAGTAACAATGATTTTAGAGGTAAATTATAACTATATGATGTGTTCAAATGTAATCTTTTCAAATTTAGTTTTTGGATTATAACTTGAACAAATATATTTTTTAAACTGATGTTTTGACAGAAATATTAAATATTTTCTGGAGAGGGTATTATGATCTGTTCAACTTCCTAAAAATAGCTCTTCGACGCTGATTTTTTTTTAATGCAAATAACAAAAAAAAATGAATTTTGATGGTTTACATAAGCCGTTTTCACACCAAGTACTTTGCCGTACTTACTGAAGCCTTCCGAGTAAATCGCCAGAACGCCGACACCTCCTCATCACTCCCCCGCTCCCATGTTTTTTGTTGTTGCCATAACTTATTCTCTCTCCGCTGGTGCGCCGGGCTAATGCTAATGCTAATAATGCTAATGCCAGCAAATACAATGGCGGCTTCACAATCATTTCAGAGTTGTACGGGGCGTGGTTTGCAATCCGCCCAACCTGCTCTCTAGCAGGGACTGAAAAGTTCACATGAACCAAGTTCTCTTTTTGCTGTGAACGCAAAATCCCAGGAACTAAACGGGAAAAGTACTCCGGTGTGAAAGCGCCTATAGACTTTAGTATGATTACATCTTTTGGGGTATTTATACTATTCCCAGTAAGACTTGTTGGCATCTTGAGTAAATCATTTAATTTGGCTTAAAGGATCTGTCGAGATAATTATTATATTTCATCCACATACATACAAGATGGACTATCAGGATAACAACCATTACAAAAAATCAGCACCACATGGCAACAGGCCTAAAGAATTATGAACAAACTGCGACATTCATACAAAAATGTATGTAAGTTTTAAAGTGACATCTTTTTTTGTATTAGGCCAACCTTACCTTTCTGAAGGCTCTTGACATGCCCTGGCTTGCTGAGGAGGTGGATGTGGTTCCTCTTGGTGATCCTGATGGGGCTCCTCAGAGGGCTTATGGCATCAGGGATTGTCTTCAGATTGCTCAGTGTGTGCATCATGGAGTCCTCGTCGTGGAGTAATGGCATCGAACTGGAAGGCTGCACTTTATTGTCCCGACTCTTCGCAGGAGAGAAGATCTTCTTTGGTGTGAACAGGTGGCTGTGCCTCTGTGGCCCCGCAGGCTCCTCTGTGGTGCTGCTGACTCTGGCCACGGCGATGCAGCCAGTGGAGGAGCTGGGCTCAGCGGCGACGCTACTGCTGTCACTGCTGTCTTCGTGTCGCTGTGTTAAAACAAAGATGGCCTCAGGTAGACTAAGCCCTTCTTGTGGAAGCGATTCAAGGGTTATTGTACTGGATACAGCACTTTTAGCAACATCACAACAAGCAGCTTTCTTGGGAAGGGAATCAGGAGGACACAGCCGTCGCTGACTGTCCTGAGGTAGAATTATGGGAGACACTTCAAGGAAGGCTTTGTCAGGGACTTCAGGATTTTCCGTTGTGGGAGAAGAAGCTTCATCTTCTCCCACTGAATCCACAGGGAGGCGTTTCTGTAGTGCAGATGTAGGAGGTATACACTTCAGTTCTACACTTGAACCAATGACGTCTACAATAGGAGGTATTCTTTGTGAAGAAGAATGGCCTGTGTGTCCTTTATTCGCAGCCTCCACAGGCCACACAGGGCCACAACCGTGTTTCTGGGTACGTGACACCAACTTGCTTTTGTTCTCTCGTTTTCCTGAAACATCTGCTGCTTTTAAAGAAGTGCTCTCTGGTGAAGTTGCCGGGAGGTTCCTCTCGGTTTCTGGCCGTTGGCTATGAGCTGAGGAGGTTTGCGATACATTGTCTTCAAGTTGCTGATGAGCTGCAGGACTTTCACTCAGGTGTCGGGACTTTTCCTGGACATCTTTTGGATCATCACAAGTCTTAGGTATCTTTTTGGCACGAGGGGTTTTCGGGGAATCGAAAGATGGTTCTGCAAAATCTTCCAACCCTGTTTCTAGTTCACTGCCGTTTACTTCATCGATCACACACATGTCCTCGATGTCAGGCTGTGAACTCTCATCATCTGGCGAGTGTTCAACTCCCTTGCCCTGGGTGAAGGGCATGAGCGGCTTCTTGATTGGTGAAAGGGTTAGATTCAATGTTTCCATGAAACACAGTTTCCTGTTAGGACTGTTTTCCTCCCCAGAACCTTTCTCTGGGACACTTGGTTCTCCGGATGGTGTCTTTAAGGCCTCGTGTGTCTTCTCTTGACTTCCCTGACTAATGACCTCCACTTTACCTTGGTCTGATCTCACATTCTCACGTTCTCTGCACGTCTCTGTCGGAATGCTTCTCTTAAGTGTTCTGCTGATTTTATTTCCATGTCGTCTATCCTTCTTCTTCTGACAGTCCTTTGACGACCTATCCCCTCCCCGTTCTTTGGAGGACTCGCTGCGCTCTGGAGGTTGGTTTGAAGAGGACTTTTTCCGGTCCCTTGAGTCTGAATTTCTTCTCTCATCAGTCGTCTTATTTATTTTATGATCTCGACTGTGGCTCTCTTTAGAGCTGTGAGCTGCGATACGTTCGGAGTCTGATGTTTTGGCTGTATCCTTTCTCCTTTCACGCCCTCTTCCTTTCTTGTCGTCACAGGTAATTGCACTCACTAGTGGAGGGCTTTTGAGCCTGTCTGATCTGTGGTGCCCATGTCTTCGTCCTGAGTCTTTGAGAGACCTGTTTTTGTCGGGGGCAGAGCTGTCCCTGTTGGGATCTGAACCATTTCGACCATGTCTCTTTTCTGTTGAGTCAGACAGTCTCAGGCTTGGAAATGTTCCCTCTCTGTGCTTGGACTTGTGTTTGTCTGACCTTCTACCTTGGGAGGATGAGCTGCAGCTGGATTTCTTGCTGGATCCACTGGGCTCATAAGTAGAGCTATCACTTTCTTTTCTGTCGGGTGGAGAACCACCTGGAGGCTGATCCTCGCCGGGATGTACAGTTGGTAGAGGTGAAAGACCGGGGGGCGGAGGAGGAGGCGGCTGAACACTGGAGGGTGGAGGAGGAGGCGGCTGAAGACCGGAGGGTGGAGGAGGAGGCAGCTGAAGACTGGAGGGTGGAGGAGGAGGCGGCTGAAGACTGGAGGGTGGAGGAGGAGGCGGCTGAAGACTGAAGGGTGGAGGAGGAGGCGGCTGAAGACTGGAGGGTGGAGGAGGAGGCGGCTGAAGACTGGAGGGTGGAGGGCGAGGAGGCTGAAGACTGGGGGGCTGAGGAGGAGGCGGCTGAAGACTGGAGGGTGGAGGAGGAGGCGGCTGAAGACTGGAGGGTGGAGGGCGAGGAGGCTGAAGACTGGGGGGCTGAGGAGGAGGCGGCTTAAGATTGGAAGGTGGAGGAGGAGGCGGCTGAAGACTGGAGGGTGGAGGGCGAGGAGGCTGAAGACTGGGGGGCTGAGGAGGAGGCGGCTGAAGATTAGAAGGTGAAGGAGGAGGCGGCTGAAGATTGGAGGGTGGAGGACGAGGAGGCTGAAGATTGGAAGGTGGAGGAGGAGGCGGCTGAAGACTGGAGGGTGGAGGATGAGGAGGCTGAAGACTCGGGGGCTGAGGAGGAGGCTGAAGATTGGAAGGTGAAGGAGGAGGCGGCTGAAGATTGGAGGGTGGAGGACGAGGAGGCTGAAGACTGGGGGGCTGAGGAGGAGGCTGAAGACTGGAGGGTGGAGGACGAGGATGCTGAAGACTGGAGGGCGGAGGACGAGGCGGCCTACTCTTGGAGCTGCCTGTGGATGTCTGACTGGAGGAAATTTGATCCCGGATATCATTCCTGTGAGATTGTTGATGATGGTGACCTTTGACTGACCTGCGGAAGAAAAGCGTAAATCATTTTTACATTAATCCAATCAGTAGAGAGATTTTTGTCTTCTGAAAACAGAGTTAAAGAGTCCTCTCCTGCTGATGTTCAGGTGTATATCAGTATGTAGTGTCTCTACTTTAAAGAGTCCTCTCCTGCTGATGTTCAGGTGTATATCAGTGTGTAGTGTCTCTACTTTAAAGAGTCCTCTCCTGCTGATGTTCAGGTGTATATCAGTATGTAGAGTCTCTACTTTAAAGAGTCCTCTCCTGCTGATGTTCAGGTGTATATCAGTATGTAGTGTCTCTACTTTAAAGAGTCCTCTCCTGCTGATGTTCAGGTGTATATCAGTATGTAGTGTCTCTACTTTAAAGAGTCCTCTCCTGCTGATGTTCAGGTGTATATCAGTATGTAGTGTCTCTACTTTAAAGAGTCCTCTGCTGCTGATGTTCAGGTGTATATCAGTGTGTAGTGTCTCTACTTTAAAGAGTCCTCTCCTGCTGATGTTCAGGTGTATATCAGTATGTAGTGTCTCTACTTTAAAGAGTCCTCTCCTGCTGATGTTCAGGTGTATATCAGTATGTAGTGTCTCTACTTTAAAGAGTCCTCTCCTGCTGATGTTCAGGTGTATATCAGTATGTAGTGTCTCTACTTTAAAGAGTCCTCTCCTGCTGATGTTCAGGTGTATATCAGTATGTAGTGTCTCTACTTTAAAGAGTCCTCTCCTGCTGATGTTCAGGTGTATATCAGTATGTAGTGTCTCTACTTTAAAGAGTCCTCTCCTGCTGATGTTCAGGTGTATATCAGTATGTAGTGTCTCTACTTTAAAGAGTCCTCTCCTGCTGATGTGCAGGTGTATGTCAGTATGTAGAGTCTCTACTTTAAATAGTCCTCTCCTGCTGATGTTCAGGTGTATGTCAGTATGTAGAGTCTCTACTTTAAAGAGTCCTCTCCTGCTGATGTTCAGGTGTATGTCAGTATGTAGTGTCTCTACTTCAAAGAGTCCTCTCCTGCTGATGTTCAGGTGTATATCAGTATGTAGTGTCTCTACTTTAAAGAGTCCTCTCCTGCTGATGTTCAGGTGTATATCAGTATGTAGTGTCTCTACTTTAAAGAGTCCTCTCCTGCTGATGTTCAGGTGTATATCAGTATGTAGTGTCTCTACTTTAAAGAGTCCTCTCCTGCTGATGTGCAGGTGTATGTCAGTATGTAGAGTCTCTACTTTAAAGAGTCCTCTCCTGCTGATGTTCAGGTGTATGTCAGTATGTAGAGTCTCTACTTTAAAGAGTCCTCTCCTGCTGATGTTCAGGTGTATATCAGTATGTAGAGTCTCTACTTTAAAGAGTCCTCTCCTGCTGATGTTCAGGTGTATATCAGTATGTAGAGTCTCTACTTTAAAGAGTCCTCTCCTGCTGATGTTCAGGTGTATATCAGTATGTAGTGTCTCTACTTTAAAGAGTCCTCTCCTGCTGATGTTCAGGTGTATATCAGTATGTAGTGTCTCTACTTTAAAGAGTCCTCTCCTGCTGATGTGCAGGTGTATATCAGTATGTAGTGTCTCTACATGTCTCCATGCTTTAATGTTCAAAAAGCTCTTTATTGTTCTCATACTGCCTGTGTTGCAGCATCTCTTTTCACCCTCTGTCTGAGACCAGAGCCCAGTCTGCTCTGATTGGTTAGTGGCCGGCTCTGTTGTGATTGGTCAACCCCTTAGCCTATCACATACGATGTGTTGCAGCTAATGCTGTCCAAATTATCGCGTTAGCGGCGTTAATAGATTTTTTTAATTAACTGCGCTAAAAATATTTAACGCATTTAACGCATGTGCAGAATGGCCCGCCCCATACATCCCACCAGTGGCAGCGCCAGGGTATGGCTGGGGTAGGCTACAGCCATACCAAGAAATGGCTTAGCCCCACCATGAACAATGATGTTAAAGTAAGCAAAATAAAGTCTGCCAACTCGCGGAGTAAATTGCACAGTCAGCAGTTAGTCAGATTGATTTCAGTAGCCACTTGTCTGGAAATACCGAAGACTAGAAACGGTTTTGAAAACTTTTGTCACGTCGTGATCGTCTTCTCAATAGAACATCTTTGATAATGTCTTCTCGCCAATCAGAATCAAGATAACGGCGTGGTGTTGTTGCAGGAAGTCCTGATGGAGAATACTTTTGCGGTAGTGCATCTCTATATCGGCCTACATTGATACAACATTACGTGTTGATAGAAATTAACAAGTAATGAATTCAGACCCCACAGTTTGAGGATTGATAGGTCTGTGGGCTAGTGTTGTCACGATACCAACATTTTGGTTTCGATGCCAAGTCAAGAATTGCGATTCCGATTCTTTTTCGATACTTTTCTTAAAAAAAGGGAAACAGCCTTAAATGTAATTATTGTGCTTTATTTCACACCAGAACCATAACACAAACTTTAAAACAATGAGAACAATAAACTAAATAAATGACAATAATTCATATTAAATAAAATTAAGCATCATCTCAAACAACCTTTTTGTTTTATAAAATATAATTTTTTTTATATTTTATTACAGTACAGTAATATAAATAATTATTGACAAAATGTATTGCAGATGTCAGCCACATTGGTAAGTTAGCTAAAAGGTTAGCCATATTAGACAGTTATCATTGACATTAATTGCCTCGTCAAACTACGAAAACGTTTGTTGTCACAAAATAAATTACACTGGTTTGACTTAGATGTGAGGGCATGGCTTGAGCATGATGTAACTATGTTATCCATCACATTCGCTAACCTGTCTGTCTTTACATTCTTTAAACAGCTCTGGATGCTGGTCGGCGGGTGCTTAGCCAAGTCTGATGTGTTGGCTCCCTTGGTTTGCAGGGATCTAAAACATGTCTCACAGACAGGCCTCGTGGTGTCCGTAGGCTTGCCCTCACTGTCAGAGATATCGCTCAAATACTTCCAAATTTCGCTTCTGGCGTCTTTTTTGTAAACAAGCCGAGGCGCAGCGGCAGCTGCAGTCCAACTTGCAGCCATGCTTCTCGTTTTCTCACATGCTCTGGCAGCTAGCGCGTGGTCGAGTGCACGAGAGAGGGGAGGCACTGAGAGCGTGCTTTAGAGGGGCGGGACTTCAGGCACGGCTGCAGTGCAGGGGAGTGGAAGCAGAGCGCTGAACACACACGGCTCTTATTAAAACGGCACTTTCTCACCAGAGTTCTTTCCCCCGTCATTCTTAAAGTACCGATACTAAGGAAACGGACGAATCGTAAAGTTTTTAATGGCAGGGTATCGCGGTTCCTTTCAAGTATCGGTACACCGTGCAACACTAGTGCGGGCTGTCTTTCATTTTGACACACAGAACAATGTTATAATAAACATAGATACTGTATGTTAAATGGATATATCCACCTTCTTTCATTTATCTTTCCATTCCCACAACAATATACATAAAGAAATGGCATATTTTGGACATAGTTCGAATGGTGATTAATCATGATTAATTCATTTTTTAAACTGTGATTAATCTGATTAAAATGTGTAATCGTTTGACAGCCCTATTTTCAGCGCTTGCCAATGTGTGAGTTTGTGTGTGATGTCATATATGTTACGGAAGTTAACACAGGAGGCCAATGGAGGCGTTTAAGGCGGGGTGAGTGAGAGAAAATCATTCTGGAGGGAACACAGGGAGGGGCAGACCATTAACACAAACCTAGATAACACATCTATAAAGACCTAACAGTGCATTTAAAACAATGACTCACAATTGGTTCAGCCTCTGGATCTCAGCATCTTTTCGTATCACCTCCAGTCTGGCTGTTTGTAAAAGCGCACAAATGTTCTTTTTCAGACGGCCGTTCTCAGTGTTCACCCCTGTGTTCTGTTTCAAAGAGAGACAGAAGTTACACATCATGTTAGTGCTGATAACACTTTTGTGGAGGTGAAGTTATCAACTGGAATAATATGAATGCAGTAGTGACACCAAGCGGCAAACTCTGGGGAACAGCCGGGAAGCCAATACGGAAGTGCCACACACTGCAGTTCACACATGGGCCGCTAGGGACTGGCTGCAGAAAGGAGCAGTTTCCATAGACCCCCATGTTAAAATGCCCAACTTTACAGCAGAAAAAAACATGTTTCTACCCATGGATGCAATACATATTATTATCGATATAGTTAGATTCCACCTTCATGATTATGAATCTGTGAGTGAATTGTTTTCTAACACGACCCTTTTATTTATATTAGGTCTTAACGTGTTTGCATAAATTAGGGCGTGGTCACGTTGATGGACACGTACATGCCTCACTGTCAGCTAACAGCGACTTGTCCACTCTGCTAGGCTACAACCATAGAGGCTACAACGTTTGTTAGTCATAGTACTGTACTTGACCCTTTAGCTTTAGCCGTGTTTGTGGTGATTGTGCCTTTTAGGGAATATTGTTACAAATACCAGACAATTAAAATGTCGTGCTGTGCGCTTGAATGTACTAACAGAACTTCCAAGAAGTCTAAAATGATAATATTATACATGTTAACCCGTTTCGCAGGTGTTTGTGTGCTTGGTAGCTTAGCTTGTTACTTATTAGCCAGCTAAGGACATAACCCTTTACACATACATATACATTTTAGTTTATGATTCAGCCTTGGGTAAGACTTGTATAGTCCATGGCTATGACGCCCATAATGCTAAACAGGAGCAAATGTTAATAGGGGACCACATTATCCCAGTGGTGGCCGCGGGAGATAACGGAGCCGCAGGGGGCTAGCTCCAGCCGGCGTCCCGGAGCTAGCCCCACTGCGGCTCCGTTAGGTCCGGGCGGTGGAGTCCGTCGTTATAACTGGAGATCAAGGAAAGCAGCGAAATGCAGACTTGGTTCGCCTGCTGTAGTATTAGCTAAATAAATTATGTTGAACATCTCCATAATTGTTCTGCTATGTATCGGTACTTCTTTTCTCAACGTGTGAATGACAAGCATTAAGAATAACAAAATATAGCTAATTCTCTTGCAGATTGTCTCATTTGATTATGAATGTAACGTTTATATAGGGGAACGACACTGTTAGCAGTAACTTGGTATGCATGTATTTCATGTTAGCTTAGCTTCTTAGCTAGCTCTGTTTACTTCCAGTTCGGAGGCAGCAGGTTAGACTCTGACGTCACAGTCGAGCCGTTAGTGGCCGACTCCGCCTACTAAGGGCTTCACGGCAACTCTGCAGAATCCTATGGGTGATGTCACGGACACTACGTCCATTTATATATACAGTCTATGAGTGACACTCTATGAAGAAATCGGTTAATAAAGCAGTCCAAGTCCTATGTATGCCTGAATTGCTGTATTCTGGTGAATGGCAGAGCATATTATACATGTTCAATACAACCTAGGAAATAAAGAAGGGAAATCATGCTTTGGCAATATTGTCCCGGTTTTATTTATGGCAAAATAAATCCTATTATATTGAATTTAATAAAAAATATAAGTAAATGCTGAAGATACACAGCAAACAACTAGTAGAATAAGTCTTATTATATATTTATTTGGTTTTCAAATTCAGACTTCCGTGTCAAGCGCAATCATATTCAACCAAACAAAACCACATTTTTCAAATGGCTGAAAAAAAAGGATAACAACCGACCTGGATCTCCATCTGCTCCACCCTCCTGCGCAACTCTCTGATCTGGTTCTGAGCTGCCTGGAATCTGGACTTGAGCTGCAAACAAAGGAAAAGATAGAGACAGTTGGCAATCTGACAGCATCACTGTGCATCTCAGAACATGGGGGTATTCTATAGAGCGGTGCAGTGACGCGTCCTAAAGCCGGAAGTAAGCTGCGCGTGGGTTCCTTCCGGTTCCCTCGACAAAAAAGCAATGCAATTTCTCCATAGGATCGAAATAAGGTCTGTGGTTGACACACACTTAAGAGACGGATCCCGTTTTCTTTAGGGCTGTCAAGTTAATGCGTAAAATACATTTATTTTTAATGCCGCTAATTATTTTAACGTGTGATTAACGCATTTGTATTTGTCCACTGCCCTTCCCGTAGTTTCTGAGCCCAAAGGCTTGACGTTGTTGTTGTTGGTTGGATGGTGGGAGATTCTAGCGAGATATAGATACAAAAAAAGGTGTTTTAAACAGCAAGCCAAGCACACAGCTGATGCTCAGCGCCGCTCCTGCCGCTCGCTTGCGGCAGACCACGTCTTCCCTACTTTTATAATTTTCAAATCATAAATCTAATCGATAGATTTATGATCGATAGATTTATGGAGAAATTGCATTGCTTTTTTGTCGAGGGAACCTGAAGTTACCCATGCGCAGCTTACTTCCGGGTTTCAGGACGCGTCGCTGCACCACTCTATTGGTATGCTCCTTTAACACACACACTTTTGCATGACGCCAAATAATGAAACACTTGACAAGTGGCACCAGACTGTTGGTCAGAGAGGAGTCTGCTGTAGCTGCTTTTCAGCCACACATTACTGCTAAACAACACAACGTTTGCACGTGTAAAACGCAGCCCCTCATGGGTGGGCTCGGCAGGGGTCAAGAGGCAGAGGGTTGAAGTGGTAAACACTCTGACCTTGAATTAGCCATTTCATCTGCCAATTTATTTATTTATCTATTTAACTGGACTTAGAACTCACAATACTTGTCTTCACATTTTACATTCTTGTTTATATTCAATTTAATATGCCATTTGTTGTAATGTAAATAAGATCATATTTTGAAATGGCGTTATCTGTAATACGGCCCTTCATAGTGTTTATTTCACAGATAGTCTTCAGATGTGTTATCTTTCACGGACGACTTGTATATATCTTACTTTTAGTTCCGTTTTATTTTTTTATATTGTGAGATAATGATATTTTATGTTTGTTTATTTTGTACTTTTTCAAACTATGTGCAATTTCGTAATTAAAACAAATTCCATGTAGGGATCATTAAAGAATATCTTATAATTATGGTAATGATTCTTTGACATGAACACTGTTTTATCAATACTTTTTTAAATCTTCAAACTTATGAATCCATTACACAACGTGCAAGTCCTGGATGTTATTTCATTGCATCAGCGGTACCTGGAGCAAGCCCTTTTAAACGAAGAGCAGGTCATTGTGTAATGTCAGGGGTTACAAGTGGGAGCTCAGGCATGTAGAGCTTGTGTTAAGATTACTGAGTACGATCTGCTTGACCTTTCGTGCAGCTTTGAGACCACTGGCCCAAACCACGTTGGAACCAGAATGGATTACTTCCATTGGTCACCACGTCTGAAATAAAGAAAGCATGGCTGAGCGGCCCCTCACCTCAGAGTACGATGACTCTCTGCTCTGCTGCTCCTCGGTGACCATCTCTTCATAAAGGTCCAGTGATTCTTTCAGCCGAGAAGCATTTGGAGATGGATTCACTGTAATAAACCAAAGGAAGACAATTCATATCAATTATAAAAGCCTCAGTGTCGGGCAAACTAATCTGCACTGTACTAGATACTAGTGCACTGATACTAGAAAGGTATCGCGATACCCTGTCGTGAAAAACGTTGCGATTTCTCCATTTCATTAGTATCGGTACTTTAAGAACGACATTGTTTTAATAGGAGCCGTATTTCCTGTGTGTTCCGCGCTCTGCTTCCACTCCCTGCAGCCTGTCGGCTCCTCTGAAGCCGCTGACACACCAAGCAAACACCAAAGAACACGTCCCGACGGAACACGACTGTTGTGTCGCCTCACGTTGCGAACACAACGCACTGGAACACACCGCAAAGACTTCAGCCGACGGCCAAGTAGCACGTACGAACTGTGCATGCGTGAGTGGCAATAACTCTCCTTGCCAGCAGGCGATTCAAAAGAGGCAACAAGCGGAAGACAGACGGCGTGATATATACAAACAACAAATAGCTACATGCTCCAGCTCCAGCCAAGCAGCACAGGGATGCTATGCCAATATGTTAACAGTGCCTTTGCTGTGGGGCCGCAAGATATAGCATATGTGTGCCTATCCTGCTATTTGTGTTTATTCTTTTAATCACACAGCGTTAAGAACATATACAAATGTGCCAGGTGCAGCCGCAGCATTATTATTGGTTTAACTAGCCTTCTAAAAGTATATCTTTTAAAACATTTTATCATGACCATCTTAAACAGCTACAAGGGCTGATTCTGTGGCAAATGAGCTGCAGCTGACACGTGGCACGAGCATGATGTTACCATGCCGTTACCATGGCAACCTCTCCTTCCCCTGATAGGTGGAGAGTTGCCCATATAGGCGGAGCTCCTTGTTTCTGACGTCAGAGATATTTCAAATCTGCATCAGATCCATTGTAGCCCCTTTTTAGAGATTTGGGTACGGAGGAAAAGAGAGAGGGTTGTGTTTCCTGACACTCGGTGAGTTCCCTGACTCACCGGGGACACATGTTCATGTATAAAAGACGCACAAAGGTGCATTTTGCATGATAGGTCCCCTTTAAGTGCTGTACTCCCATTCAGGCAAATAGTGTTTCGCTAAGCTGAACAGCCAATCACAGTGATTTATTTTGCCGACAGCCTCCGCCGATTCAACATGTCGATTTGAGGTCGAGGTGTCGCACGCGAAAGACATGACAGTGATGATATTTTAGTTAATCAAAGTCAAGGTCAACTTTAATGTCAATCTTACTCAGTTTGTGTTTACAGACAGAGAGATCGAAATGACGTTTCCAACAATCCCGAAAATATAAAATTATACAATACATAGATATGTATATCTTATATACACAATCAACAGACACATTGATTGTGTATATAGGATAGGGCTGTGCGATTATGGCAAAAATCATAATCACGATTATTTGGGTCAATAATTGATATCACGATTATTTTGACGATTATTCATTGACCATTTATTGAACTTTAAAACAAATAATATTTTACAATAAACAAGATCAACAAATATGTTGGAGCGCACTTCCAAACCATACTAAACATAAATTATTAATATGATAAATACAAATAAATTAGAACAAAATAAATTAAATCAAATATGATGCAGTGCACTGTCACAACCTGAACACTCCTTAACATATAGCCAACATGTGGTAAAACATATTCAACATATTCCACTCAGTTAAACGTTGAAGGCTGGCCAATCGTCATGGTCCAGAAGTAACAGGACCTAAATATTGAACTACAATTTAAGACCAAATAAAAATGTTTAGGCCACCATGGCAAATGCTGGTAGGGCTGCTCGTGTCATCTCTTAAAGATCTTTTGCAAGAAACACCAGCCTGTTGACATGGTGACCCTCGGCCACGCCCCGACACATGGGGTGACGCCGGCCAATCACAAAGCTTTGATGCGTTCAAGTGCATTATTCTGGCACAGGAAGATTATGTTACAGGACATTAACGATAAAACAGAATATTTTTGTTCCATTTTTAGACACATCTCGCGATCGACTGGTTGGGCACCCCTGGGCTCGACCATAGGTCTGTTGTGGTCGCAAAGTAGTCAGCTGAAGCCACATCTCTCTCAACTTCCCCAACGGCATTTGTCATTTAGTGCAGGCAGCGCAGACCTGCTGAAATAATACCGAGACGGCATCGCGTAACGCTTGTCCAACGTGTTGACACGTTGCTTAAAGCCCTGGTTGCTAACAGTGCTAACTGGGCACATGTCTTTAGCGATGTGAAATGGAATGGCACCTGTAATATCTCTGTGTCTCTGCGAGCTCGTCGCGTAGGCCGTTGCTCTGTACAATGTGTCCTGAATCGATGACTGTGATGATGCGGTGGATGAAGTCAAGCGGGCATCTGCTTTGTGTTGTATTATTACCCGGTCGTATTGTACTTTGTGGTAGTATTTCAGATGATTAAAGAGTTTGGTTGTGTTAGCGTGTGGTGCCAACACAACCTGGTAACACATCCTGCACTGTACTTTGTTTTGCTCCACGTCGGACTCCTGAAAGCCAAAGTACTTCCAAATAGTGGAAATAGTTTTACCCTTCTTTTTAACGAGTTGCTGATCTTGTTCTGACATCTTCGCTCGCGCTGAACACTCACAACACATGTCACTCCCACGTGGCCGAGTGGGCTTTTAGGGAGGGGCGAAAGCGAAAAAAGCAATTCTTGACTTGGTACCGAAACAAAAATGTTGGTATTGTGACAACACTACTAGATACTACAATATTATTGGTGATCCTAATATTGGGGCATTGCAGATCTATTTCAAACAGGACTCTTACCTGCGTTGTTGTTAAAGCTGAGGTCCAGGCCATCATAGATATCCACGGAGTCCTCGTTGTCATCATGTACAAAGACTGGGGATATGAACATGCATTCATGGGTGTCATCAGTTATGTTCATCTGGTGTTAATATATCAAATATTGTTTTAATACCAATTGCAGAGAAACCCCTTTCTGCGGTATATTATTAAAATAAGTATTACTTATAGGATTACTTATATTACACAAATACAATATGAAATGAATGTTAATGCAACCTTGCGTGAAGTTTTGAACTTACGGCCAGGGGCATCATTGATGTCAAAGTCCTCCATTCTTCCAGGTATCACTTTGTCTCTATTCCTTAAGCAGCTCCTGAAAAAGAGAATTACACAGTTGTTATCAGTCTATACATACGAGCCAGAACACACTAAACACAGGCTGAAGATGGTCCTGTAGCAAATGGCTAATGCACACTGAGGCAGAGGCGAGACAACAATTCAACTAGAACTGATTTAAATCCTAATTCACTCTAGAGTAGACACCAATGTTACACTAAGGCTCAAGTGAACATGTCAATTGTTCAGTGGCTCTGATAAAACCAGATGTGGAGGTCGCTAGAGTAGAAACATATGCTATTGGTTCTATAATGGCAAAGTCTTTCAACCAGTCAAAAAACGTTTAAACCACATGCCAACCATTACTCATACCAGATACATTTACTGATGGCGGGGCTGGGGGTGCCAAACTCCCCATCAGGTTCTATTCTGCTCATTCACACACACTCGCACACCAATGGCTGTTAACACCATACACCTTCAGGAGTTACTGCAGCTCCAATGGAAAATACAAACGAGCAGGGTAAAACATATTATTTTTACCCTGCTAGTTTTCATTATCTCTGGTTTGGAAATATGATGTAACTGTAGGCAAAGTAAATAAGGACAACTGCTTAATGGCTATATTTGATTTGTCAAAAGTATTAGCATCAAATACTTAGAGTACGGAAAGTAAAAATACTTATTGTGTGCCATTTCCAATTTCAGAATCATATATATTAAAACCCTGGATTATGATTATTAATGCATTTAAGTGTCCATCACAGCTTGTTACTACTTATATTTCTTTACATACTGCTACTGGATATCTTCACCTATAATATAATATTATCATAGTTAATGTCTTACTTTATGTATATGTTGTATTAGCTTATAATGTGAATATAAAAAGTAACTAGTAACATTTATGTTGGCTAAAATGTAATGGAGTAGAAAGTAAAAAGTAGCATAACATACCCAAAATCTGACAGTAAATATACTTCAATACGTTACACCACTGTATATATAGCCCACTCTTACATATAATATTCACTGAAAAATGCACTAAAGTATGAGGTTAACATACTTTAGGCATTATATGTAGTGGACAAAAGGAGGCTGTGAGCCATTGTGCTGCTAGCATGGTTTAGATAAAAGTTAGCTGGAGCTCTTTTGTTCATAACGTTACTGTCCAGACAAAGGAGACGTATAAAAACAAAACCTTTTACATAAAACAGCTCGGCAGAGAGAAAGTTAGTCGCTAACACTCCTTCCTGTCTGTAGTTTTCTTTATCTGTAACTGTCTGTCCATCGCTTTAATCGGTCGTTGACACTGTGAGCTAAAGCTAGCATTGATGTAAATATCTTTCGGTTTCAAACTCAACAGGAAATGTACACTTGATTATGCAACACATTTTTAAGGTTATTGATGTTTGTGGTAAACTTTGGATAAGTTAAACCACTGTACTAACTTTCCTCCTACCATGCATTTTGTAGGACTAAATGTACCGTTAGTGGAGAAAGTGCTCAGAAGTTAGGGATGCTAATGCAAGCAATATGCACCGGACATTTATTATTAAAAACAAAGTAACACTTAGCAAGCAGTGAATGGGTGTACTTACTCGTTGTGCTATTGTTATGTGTCCTCCTGTTGTTTACAACTGTAATGTCGCGCCAAGTCTTCATTGCACAGGAAGTAACGACAATTTCCCGCGGTCTGTCAGAGCCGGGGGAGTGTTTTTCAGGTACATCGGATTCAGAAATATTCTTCAAATCAAAGTCAAATCCTAAAGGAGGATGATTGTACAGCGACTCCTCAGAGGCTCAGAGTCCCACACACCCAGCAGACATAAAGCGAGGTATTAGAAAGAGGTAGATTTCACAATTCACTCGAGAGAAAGTCGCTCCACCCGCGGGGAGGATTGCATTGAGTTGCACTGAACTCGAGTCGCTTTCCGGCGCGTCATCACAGCGCGTCATCACAGCAGGAGGGAATCCATCCGAATCCACCTCTTAAAGGGACCCTATTCTGCTTTTTGGGGATTCCCTTTCCTGTCGTGTGTTCTATAGGTTTTTGTGAATGTAAATTGTCTGCAAAGGCTAAGATCCCTGTGTTCCCTCTGCCTAAAACGCATCCATTAGACTCCTTTGTTTACTTCAGTAACATAGTGACATCACTGTGTAACATTTGCACTTCTATTGACTTCAACACATCGGACCTTTCCCATTTATCTAATTCCCGACTCCTCAGAGGCTTCTCAATTATTAAATTTCCCCTCTTCGACTCCTCGGTCCTGACATGAATTTCAGCGCGCCATGTTGAAGGACACGTTTGGTTTCCTCTGCTTACTTTTAATACTTGTAAATACAACTTTTGGCCCGTAATTTCATTTCCCCATTGTAGCGACCGTTATTATGAGAGTGCTCTGATACTTGTTTGATTCTGAAATTGTATATATATATATATATATATATATATATATATATGTCCTATATAAATATATGTGTGTGTATTATGTCCACATCTGTAGCATGTTGTTGTCTCATTATACCGCACTGTCAATGAATAAAAGTAAATATATAAGTCATCATGAACACATCTGTCCATCAGACAGAGGGCTCTGTGCCTCCTGTCATCATTAATGGACATCTATTTAAAATGACCGCTCAGAGGAGAGGATTTCTTATTTCTCAAACTGCCTGCTGTTTCCCCTCCTCTCTCCTCGGTTCCCCTCCTCAGTCCTCCACTCGCATCTCTTGGGCGGGACTAAGACACGAGGATAGGAGTCGAGGAGGAGAAATTAGATAAATGGGAAAGGTCTATTGTCCGAATATCCTATGGGTGGGACATCTCTGAGCGGTTGACCAACCACAGCAGAGCCAATCAGAGGTTAGCTGGGCTCTGGTTTCAGACAGAGGGTGGAAAGAGGTGCTGCAGCACAGGCAGTGTGAGAAAAATAAAGAGCTTTTTGAACATTAAAGCATGGAGACATGTGGCACAAAATACGAACCTGGAAATTACCTCTTTAAGTAGATCACAAGTCTCTCAAAATTGTACTTAAGTATAGTACTTGAGTAATACTTATAGTTAGTTACCTTCAACCCTGTCTAAAACTCATACTGCAATGCTGTATGTCATATTTTAGTGGGAATGCTGACACAGCATTCCAACTATCTGTTATGCACACGAAATTCTTTATTATTCCGCTGGGTTATTTTGCGCCTCTTCTTCTCCCATATTGAACATCGCAGAAACTCCGTTTGAATATCAAAACGTTCAGCTCGGTCTGGAATCGATGGCCATTATTTGTTATCATTCATAATTTTCATAATTCCAGAGATACATCCCATAATTCATCACATTTTCAACCATTGAAGTCAATGGAGAAACTCTTCAGACTTGAACAATCTTCATGCGACTTCAACTGCTAACTGTTAATTCATACTTTCACTTAGAAACCTCATTCCAACTTTAACATGTTACACATCTTTCTGACATTATTCGTGTAACTCAACTTTTAAATCTGATTCTTACTTTTAGAGATGTTAAACATTGTTCAGACCTTGGTAAAAAGGCCTTTTTCAGATTTACAGTCTCACAAAAAAATGTGTAATAATATATGTGTACATGTGTACGTTGGTCCACAACTTGGGACGTAGTATTTCTACAAAAACGCCTCTGAAATTGTAAGATCCCTACGTTTTTTTTCACCGACATTCGTTTTATTCTCGGTGTAAAATGCCTATTTTAAGGTTAGTTTGGCCATTAAAATGCGTTTTGATGTCATTTGATGCGAGAAATACGAGTTGTTATTTCAGATTATGTGTGCAGTGGACGTACGATCTTTAGTTTGCTAGTTATTACGAAGATTACTTCAGGAAATTGTGTCCATTCAACGTTTTCATTGTTACCAAGGTGGTTGCTAGGGACGCTGCTATCGATATTATTTCTGTGATGTTGTGTAACTTTTTAATGGTGTGATCTTTATTGCTACCCCCTTCCCCATCAATGTATAGTGTTGGTCCACAGCGCAAACTTATTAGTTTAACAAAATCCGCATCTAAAATTGTGGCATAGATACGTTATTTTCCCCTGTGCAATTCTCCAACCCAGTCTCACATCTCACACATAAACAAATACCGGAAAGAGACCGAAAACATTTAAAAATAAAAAAATAATACTTTATTCCAAGTGTGCTTGCTTTTCTCTTTGAAAGTCATCACACAATTGTAATACACGGTTCAGCTGCATTAAATATTAAATATCTGGCGTAGTTCTCTATTTATAGAGCCCTGATGAGGAGACTTCTAGACAAACATGAGGAACTGCCGGCAAAACGGAAAACGTGACGTGGATCATAAATATATCAGCAATTAAATGACATCTTACATTTCTTTTTTCTTTTTCTCCTTGCAGTATCAGCACTAATTAGGCTGACTTTTATATTTGATCCAATTGGTAGATAGGCTGTATTTACACCCTAACGGTGCACAGCTGATATAAAGGGACACCTAGTGGTTAAAGCATGTCATTGAATTTCATTATTTTTATTATTAGATATTAATAGGAACCCTATAAAGTATATTCATTACTCGTTATTCTCTACTAGTAGTTAATTAAAGACTATTTTGCACATCCCTTTCAAGATTTTCTAAGGTTTATTGACATATCATATAGGCCTACACAACTATGGTGTAGTTATGCAATGAATGAAAAACTTGGCTCGCAGGTTCCTCAACAGTGCATTACAAGACCAATATGTGTGTACCTCCAGCAATGTTAACTACGTTGAAGCACTAATTTTAACTGATATTATACATATGTATTATACTCTTATACGATGTATGTAGATAGTATAAGAAATGTGCAGAATATGACAGTTTAATGGTGGAGGTACACACATAATTGATTATACTAAATGATTTACAAATAAACACCACTGCATATTTACAACGCAAATGTTTGTGAACAAACGCAACTCCGGTTCAAGCTCCGTGCTAGAGCTTTTCAGGTTCAGAACCGGTTCTTCGGTTTAGCTCCGGCTCTTTTCACACTGCCCAGAGTCCGACTGGTACTGCGTCATTGCGTCATCGTTTGCGTCATGACGTAACCGTTTGTGTGCCTGCTTCATAAAGCCAAACCGCACGAATGCCGCGGAAACCCCTCACAGCTCACACCGACAACAATGGCCGATTGTGCTCCAGCTTCCTCTGTACCTCTTCGGAAGACCAGATTTCCCAGTAGGTAGCTGGTCTCTTCAGTGGACCACTGCTGCTTGTTAAGTGTCTCCATCGTTGTGCATAAACTGGATAAAACGCAGCCTTTTTGTTGTTGTTCAGGAGTTGATCCCACCCCTGCCCCCGCCTCGACGTAAGCGGTGCTTTTGCTCTAGCCGGACTGGATTTGAACGGGTCCACCGCGTCTCCCCTCCCCCACCCTGTCCCCAGAACTACACATGCTGGCTATTCTGTTTCGCAACATGTTCTCTATCTATGGCACGTCTCTACTGGGAGTTGTAGTTTTAAAAGACGTTTTCGTATTTCCCATAATAAGAAGTTGCCAGTATTAAACTGTGTACATCCCTGGAGGTTTAGGGGACAGGAAACACTTACATTTAAAACATATAATTATTAAATGGGTGAAAATGGCTTGTGCCCATAATGGGCAGTATTACTATATATACCCACATGCCAGCTAAGGTCAGAAGAGCTTTATTCAACAGCTGGTCTTATGTTTGTGACCCCTGTGGTTAATTGATAACATTACATTACATTACATTAATTGATAAGCCTGAAACATACACTTCTCAAGGTTCAGAGGCAAATTTTGCAAATATGGCAGTAGCCATCGATCAGCTTAAGATAAGATATACTTTATTGATCCCAAGTTGGAACATTTGCGTTACATCAGCATGTGTAACAGTTGTATGCATTGGTGTTTATTTGTAAATCATTTAGTATAATAACACAAATTCTGTGTTTTATATTGAACAATTCTGTGTTCTTTATTTATTGATTGTTCAATACCTGACAAGGAAATATCTACATTCATCTTATAAGAGTATAATACATTATGTATAATATCAGTTAAAATAAGTGCTTCAACATAGTTAACATTGCTGGAGGTATGCACACATATTGATAGATGTCTTGTAATGCACTGTTGAGGAACCTGCAACCCAAGTTTTTCATTAAATGCAGAACTACACCATAGTTGTGTAGGCCTATATGATATGTCAATAAACCTTTGAACATCTTGAAATCTTGAAAGGGATGTGCAAAATAGTCATTATATACGGTCTTTAATGAACTATTAGTAGAGAATAACGAGTAATGAATATACTTTATAGGGATCCTATTAATATCTAATAATAAAAATAATGAAATTCAATAACATGCTTGAACCACCAGGTGTCCCTTTATGTCAGCTGTGCACCTTTCTGGTGTAAATACAGCCTATCTACCGATTGGATCACATATAAAAGTGAGCCGAATTAGTGTTGATACTGCAAGGAGACGTATTGTGTGAAAAGAAATGTAAGATGTTGTTTAATGGCTGATATATTTATGATCCAAGTCACGTTTTCAGTTCCTCGTGTTTGTCATGATGTCTTCTCATCAGGGCTCTATAAATACAGAACTACGGCAGATATGTAATATTTAATGCAGCCGAACCGTGTATTACAATGCCGTTATGTGATGACTTTCAAAGAGAAAAGCAAGCACATCGGATAAAGTTTATTTTATTTTTTTTGATGTTTTCGTCTGTTTCGTATTTGTTAATGACAATGTGCTCTGAGATGTGAGACTGTAATTGCACAGGGGAAAATAACGTAGGCTATCTTTAGATGCGGATTTTGTTAAACTAATATGTTTGCGCTGTGGACCAACACTATACATTGACGGGGAAGGGGGTAGCAATAAAGATAACACCATTAAACAGTTACACAACATAACAGAAATAATATCGATAGCAGCGTCCCTAGCAACCACCTTGGTAACAATGAAAACGTCGCGATTTCCTGAAGTAATCTTCATAATAACTAGCAAACTAAAGATCATGTACATCCACTGCACACATAATCTGAAATAACAACTCATATTTCTCGCATCAAATGACATCAAAACGCATTTGAATGGCCAAACTAACCCATTTTCCACCGAGAATAAAATGAAGTTCGGCCATGTTTTCTTTTTCTGAAGGGAGAAATTTGAAGATCACGTGACATAGACGCCAGCCATTGGAATGAATGGTGAAAAAAAACGGGGTTTGTCAAACAGAGCACATGGTGTAGTCCAAACGATAGCTGGGGATTCTGGGTAGTGTAGTGTCTTCTGCCATCCTTTACTCAGAAAAAAATATTTGTTTCTCCGAATCGAAGGGGAAAAATACAAAAGCATTGCACACAATTTAAACCAATCAATGTTGTGTAATTAACAAGGATAATCTGGTGTTTTTTAGTCGATGAGTTGTGCAGATATCACTGTGAAATCAATCGACAGTAAGAGGAATACTTACTTCCGGGTGTACAATTCTCCGTTATCCAATGGGAATGGACGCTCACATTGCCTTTAAGGGCAGCCGACACAAACGAATGCCGTGCTTCCATGAGCGTCAAATCCCGACGCAGATGGGAATACATTGCAATCAGTTGAAAGCTATTTGCGTCCCTTTATGACGCTGAAGGAGCCTAGGAGCGTCACAATTGCACGCCACGGACACTGACCAAACGTCGCTCCTGGACGCTTAGGGAGTGAGAGTGTGTTGAACTTGACACCCCTGATTGTTTCCTCCTGTTCCCCATTACCTGCTGTATTTATTGTCCTCGTCTCCCTTTGTCCTGTGCCAGTTCGTTTAGTTTCTTGTGACAGTCTACCAGCGTATCATGCCAGAAAGAATCCCAAGCAAAGCTTTGAGCCACGTCTTGTCTGAGTATTTGGTTATTCATGCTCCTAGTGTTTTTCCTCGTTAAGAGTGACTTTGTTTTGATACTGTTTTTCCTCGTTAAGAGTGACTTTGTTTTGATACTGTTTTTCCTCGTTAAGAGTGACTTTGTTTTGATACTGTTTTTCCTCGTTAAGAGTGACTTTGTTTTGATACTGTTTTTCCTCGTTAAGAGTGACTTTGTTTTGTTAGTGTTTTTCCTCGTGAGAGTAATTTAGTTTTGTATACCACTGTAGTTGAGCTTTGGTTTGAATAAACCTTTTTTCGTTAAAACCCGTGAGTCGTGCATTTGAGTTCAAACCCGTTTAGTCAGTCGTAACAGTGACCCTCATCTTATCAGAGATGGCAAAAGTACACACATCCTTTACTCAAGTAGAAGTACAGATACTCATGTTTAAAACTACTTACTTAATAAGTACTGACTAAACTTCTTTACTCAAGTAAAAGAAAAGAACTTTGAAATGTACTTAATTAAAAAGTACCCATAACTACCAACTGTTTTAAAGAGTTTCTATTAATACTAATATAAATAATAGTTTATATTAATACTATATTAATATATTAACTCCCTTTATATTAATAGAACAATAATGTCATTGTTAGCTAATGAAGCAAACACAGATTAAAACTAAAGTAACCAGCCTGTTTTGAAAATGTAAGAAGTAGAAAGTACAGGTATTTGTCTTCAAAATGTAAGAAGTAAAAGTAAAAAGTCGTCAGAAAAATAAGTATTGGAGTAAAGTACTGATACCATAAAGATGCGCTTAAGTATAGTAACGAAGTATTTGTACTCCACAGAGCTTTGCATCTTATAAAGCAGGGGTGTCAAACTCAATTTCATCCCGGGCCACATCAGCATTATGGTTGCACTCAAAGGGCCGGTTGTAATTGTAATAATATATAAATATACATATGTAAATAAATATATAATATATATTAAATAATGTATCATATTACATTGCCGGCCCTGCATTGGATTATTATCAGTTCTGGTAATAACTTCCTAAATAACTACGACTGAAAGCAGAAGTATAGGGCAAATAATTGAAAGTAAATATTCAACAATTACACCAATTGTAATGTATATTATATTCTTTGCAAGCTCTTGCGGGCCACATAAAATTAGGTTGCGGGCCCGATTTGGCCCCCGGGCCTTGAGTTTGACACGCCTGTTATAAAGGGTGAAAACGTAAATGTACCAGTTTGAGTGTGGTCTGAAGAGGTGCTCATGTATGGAATAAGTATGGATAACACAATATTCATGTCTTTATTTGTGTAGTTCTTTAAAAAGTACTGAAATGTCAGAGCTTCGATACACTAAATGACTGGGGACTTTTAAACTAGTTTCTGTTCTCCGAAATACATTTGATCTGTACCATTATCCTTCACCATGTCATACATCTGTGTTGATGACTCAGATATAATATGTCTTGATAGAGCTGCTATGTGCATGTTAATAAATGAACAAACACAAACTGTTGACATGGTTAAAAGCATATTGTGCACGATGTATGAGAAGGAGAATTGAACACATTGTACGTGTCGCTGGATTGACTTTTCAGCTGGTGCTATTTTCAGTGTGCTGTCCTGGTCAAAGTATCAGGGTGAAATCACCTCAGGGCATGATCGGGGCTGCACTGGATCAATGGCTTCAAACGGAGTCCTAGTTCGCAACAGCATGGAAACAGTGTCAGCTCCAGCATTCAGTGAGGTCTCATCGTTTCCCAGGGACAACACATGAGCCCTGATGTCTCCACGAAGGAGTCTGCTGTTATATAATAGCTTGATGCTGAAGCACATGAGACAAGGACCCTAGAAAACATGTAAGTAAAACGTCTTTTTTGACTTCACCTTTCCTGGCTCCTAAATGGTTGAATGAGCTCCCCATTGATATCAAGAGAGCAGAAACTCCTCCAGTCGGAAACTGAAAACCCATCTGCTTCGATTGGACCTTTGCAATTTAACTCTAAATAAATAACAAATTCACTAGAACTTAATATGGTATGATCTTGCTTGAAGTGAATATATTTGCACTTTCCTTGTTGTTTAGATTCTTTATGTTTTTTCAATTATTGTAAGTTGCTTTGGATAAAAGCGTCAGCCAAAGGAAATGTAGGCCTAATGTAGAAAATGCAATGAAAAGCCTTAAAATGTATTTTTCTTCATCAACAGATAATAATAATAATATGACAGAAGATGGGGGATTGGAACTTATTAGGGAGTATTTTAGAAGAAGTCCACATTCATTCCACCATCGTGGGGAAGATCTGGCTCACCATCCTCTTCATTTTCCGCATGCTTGTGCTCGGCGTGGCGGCTGAGGACGTGTGGGACGACGAGCAGAGTGAGTTTGTCTGCAACACGGAGCAACCCGGCTGCAAGAACGTCTGCTACGACCAGGCCTTCCCCATCTCCCTCATCCGCTACTGGGTGCTACAGATCATCTTCGTGTCCTCGCCCTCTCTGGTCTACATGGGGCATGCTTTGTACCGTCTGAGGACCCTGGAGAAGGAGAGGCACAGGAAGAAGGCCTGTCTGAAGGCTGCGCTGGAGAGCACGGACCCCTTGCAGCAGGAGGACCATAAGAGGATTGAGCGAGAGCTCAGGAAGCTGGATGAGCAGAAGAAAGTGAGGAAGGCTCCTCTGAGAGGCTCGTTGCTCCGCACATATGTTTTCCACATCTTAACCAGATCTGCTGTGGAGGTGGGTTTCATTATCGGTCAGTGTGCTCTGTACGGCATCGGTCTATCCCCTTTGTACAAATGTGAGCGGCTGCCCTGCCCCAACAGTGTGGATTGTTTTGTGTCCCGGCCAACAGAGAAGAACATCTTCATGATCTTCATGCTGGTTATTGCTGGAGTGTCCTTGATCCTCAACCTCCTGGAGATTTTCCACCTGGGGGTGAAGGAGATCAAACAGAGCCTGTATGGATACAAATATGGAGACGATGAGAGCATGTGCCGGTCTAAGAAGAACTCCATGGTGCAGCAGGTGTGTGTGCTCACTAACTCCTCACCGCAGAGGCTGATGCAGCTCACTCAGATGACCTGCTCTGATGCCCAGAGAGGGAGTGTGGCCCTTGCGACCCCTCACAATAAGGAGGGCTCCAACAGCCAGCAGCCTGCACACACATACCTGCAGCAGCCCAAGGGCCACTCAGCGGACAACAGGAAGCCGTCCTGCAGCAGTGACGAGTCCAATGAAGCGCAAGGCTCAGGCCGGCCCCAGTACGCCGGCCCCCGGCCCACGCTGATGGCCGGACACATGGAGATCCCCGCCGCCCTGAGGAATGCCCAGAGGAAGCAGAGCAGAGTGAGTAAGGACTACAGCGACATGAGCGACTCTCCGGAGAGCGACCACTACCCCACAGCCAGGAAGTGCAGCTTCATGTCCCGGGACCTGTCGGACGGCATGCTGGCCTCCACGTCGGACAGCACCGGCTCCCAGAGCGGGGCAGACTTGGAGGCCCAGCACCTGAACCAGGGGGAGAGCCCAGCAGTGACCCCCCCCACCCCCAGCCAGCGGGAGGAGGATGTCTATGGTGAGCAGAGACATGGTTTATGTATCTGCACTGTTAAGGTTACTTTAATTATTTGTAAAGTATTAGGTTGGTTAAAAGACATTAAGTTTACATAGGTTGAACTTAATATTATTGCTTTCAACTAACCTAATACAGTTATGGGAAATATGTGGATATAATACATTTAATTAAAGTCAAAGTGTTTTTCAGTGTGGAGCCCTAATATGAATAACAAGTTTGACTATAAATCAAATCAAATCAAAGCTGTTGGCTTTACAGATGAACCGACATAGATGACAGTGTAAAATATCATTACATTTACCAGAGAATTATAAAATATACGATAGAATGTGAAATAGATCAAGAGAATGAGGTACAATAAAAAGACAGTATAAATGACAACAAAAACAATCACATTTTTTTTTAATGGAATTTTCAAGATGCCTAAAAAAAGAACATCAAACAAAGGAACTATAACACATCGTCTGTGATTCCATTTTTTTTTGACTGCCTTCAGCAGAGACAGAATCAATATTCAGATTCTTTACTGAAGTAAAAGTAGAAATAAGATGATTTAAAAATACTCCATTACAAGTGAATCTGATTAATAAATGTGTTTACGTAAGTAGAATTCCAGCAGTATTATAAGCAAAAGGTATCAAAAGTAAAAGTTCTCCTTATACATAATGGCTTTTTTCATAATAGATCAGTATTATGGTTCTTTTGATCAGTAACAAATATATTTCATATCAAATTAAATTTGAGTCAATTTAACTTATTTTAAAGTACTGGTATTGGTAGTAGTAGGCTACAGTAGCCTACTGCATCAGAGGCATCATCATGTATTTTATATGTACAAAGTAACTATTAATGTTAAATAAATTAAGTGGAGTAAATAATACAATATTTTCCTCATTTTCAATATTTTCCTCATTTTCCTCAAAAATGTAATGGAGTAAAATTATATGTAGCGTTGTCAGCACTTGTCAGTGACACTGAGTTGGGGGGTCAGCAGGAGTAGGTCGCCCCCTGCTGGACAGCACTGGAACATACTGCAGCTCTCCACTGCTCTGTCAGAATCAGAACTCCTTCATTAGTCTAGCGGGGAAATGTTTTACAGCAAAAGTGGCATAGCACAAGCAGGTCAAAACAGGCTTGCAATAATAAAAAGCAAGCTAACTTATTAAATATAGAGAAGAAAAGCACACAGTAATAAAATACACAGCCATACGTACACAGCCAAATGGCTCAAGAATAAGTAGCAGCATTTCAAAAAAGTGACATATTACTGATGTCACTTTAATACTTATAAAAAAATTGGAAAAACTCAATTCTGGTGCTTATATTCAAGTCTGATCTAAGCTGGGTAAAAAGAGTTTGGGCAGGTCCATTAAAATATACTATTTAGAGCAGGGCAGTTGTGCCGTTCAGTGTTATGTGCATGCCCAAATGAGTTTTAAAAACAATGGACACTTGAGGATCCTGGCCGAAATGTTCTTTTGCCAAACTGTATCCACCTGTTTCAAAGTTACTAACTGGAGGTCAGAAAAACAAGCGTCTGTGATTTGGATAATAACCATGTTTTTCCCAACCATCTTTTTCTTTTAGAGCATGATTCTGGAGCTGTCTTCAATCATGAAAAAGTAGATTGAAAATCACCGTTTTGTGGCCCAGCTGGAGACATACAGAAGTTCAAAAGCGACCGAGGGATCCTGATCCCAAAGAACACTTCAACATTTTCTTAATGTTCAATACTAATGATATCTTCAGCACCTATACTTTTATATTGATCATTTGCAAGCGACTTGCTTAATCAAATATGAATCAAATGTATATTTGGCTTAAAGCATAATATCTCATATAATGAGACCAAAAGCCTGTTGAACAGATTGGCTATGTGACTGAAGATTGTCATTTAAGATTGTGGCATTGGCAACCACAAATGAAGAAGAGGGAACTCTCTTCTCAATTGTTTATCAAACCCCATGACCCACAGGAAAAAAGGGCTCTTCAAATTCAACATTTTGCCTCAAATGGTTTATGAATACATCTGACAATGTTTCTGATGTCCTGTTGTTTTTCTTCTAATAAACAAAATAGTTTAGTCTTTTTTTATTTTGTATTACGAGATTATAATGACAATCCCATGACTTAATTTTCATCATATTATTTTCTTTTACAGTTAGAAATGTATGGTGGCCAACAGGTGCAAACGCGCTCCGACAGCCAAAAACACTTCCATTCGGAAAAGGAACAATAATGAGTAGTACTATTCATACTGTTTGCGTGAAAAGTGACTGGTGGGCCCGCCCCCAATTATGCAAATGAGCTAAGTCCTGCCTCCCTTTGTTCGAGATTCTTTGATGTGAGGGGTACAATTATGCTAATGAGCTAAGTCCCGCCTCCATTTGTTCGAGATCCTTTGATGTGAGGGGTGAGGTGTCATCACACGTAGGTGTGAAATGCCCCCCTGTGTAGCGCCTTTGTTGTCTGATCTTTTGATGTGAGGGTTGAGGTGTTATAACAGGTAGGTGTGAAATGCCCCCCTGTGTAGCGCCTTTGTTGTCTAATCCTTTGATGTGAGGGTTGAGGTGTTATAACAGGTAGGTGTGATTTCACACCGGTGTGTTATAAGCCTTTGATGTTAATCTAGGTGTCTCTTTGAAGTTATGCGTGAGACTGTCTAGCCCCCGCCCCCTCACAGCCCCGGCCTCTCCACCCCTTCCTGTCACACGATATGAGGCCATAAGATAGTGAGGGGTGGAATTAGGGGAAAAAATAAATCCATGCAGACTAAATAAAAAGCCAGTCATTTCCACTCATCAAGTCACCTTTCAAAAAAAGAAAAATGGCCAAGAGACGCATCGATATGGGTTTAATCAGTAGTGCATCAAGAAACCATAGTGGAACCAGCGCTGTACAAGATATTTGCAGTAAAGAGCAAAGGAACGCAGAAAAGCGAGATCAAAGAAGAGTTTTCACCGCTACCCCTCAATGTGGAGGAAGAAGAAGAAGGAGATATTCCCCCGCCACCAGAAGTGAGAAGATTCCTGACAAGCACCGTCTAGGAAACTAAAAGCGGACCATCGGGGCGATGGTATTACCGCGTAAGCCGCTTGGTGACGCCGGGGAAGGACCCCTCTGATGATTTTGTTTTGGAGTATTTCAACTCTACATGTGGGGTTTTTCAAACATCCTTGCGGGTGCCTCTGACTGCCTGGCTGAAAATTATTGATGAAAAATCTACAAAGCTTGAAGAACTTTTTAAACAGAGTCAGACATCTATGGACATTATACTGGTGAAAAAGACTCTCACTTTTGCAGATGACTCCTCCCCCCACTCAACATAACAAGTCCCACCCCCCACACCAGATCATTTAAAAGTAAGGACCCCTCAAAGACATTCATTGAACACTCACCATGAATCTGAGAAAAAACAACGTCGACAATCTACACACTTTTTGTGTAAATCGCACATTTTGAGGTATGCAAAACCTTAAAACTAGAAAATGAAGTACATTGTCTGAT
Source organism: Champsocephalus esox (assembly GCA_036324585.1). NCBI lineage: Eukaryota > Metazoa > Chordata > Actinopteri > Perciformes > Channichthyidae > Champsocephalus > Champsocephalus esox. The sequence goes on from CM070490.1 coordinate 33,266,122, forward strand.
TAGATTTTTTCTTAAAGACTGTTTCTCTAAAAGGCAAGTTTGTGATTTTAACACTTTTTACGGACACTGCAGATTTGTGTGTAATTCTCTCACAAAGGAAATGTAAGACACACTTTAAGGTATGCAAAACCTTTCTTACCCTAACTAGAAAATGAAGTACATTGTCTGATTAGATTTTTTCTTAAAGACTGTTTCTCTAAAAGGCAAGTTTGTGATTTTACGGACACTCTGCAGATTTGTGTAATTCTCTCACAAAGGAACTGTAAGATACCCTTTTTATGTATGCAAAACCTTAAACATTTCTGAAAATAAAATACTTTATCTGAATACATTTTCTTTTAAACGCACTTTTGAAATTATTTATTTATTATTTCAGTGGAACAATCCAGTTTTTGTTAACATCAATGCTTTTTTCTCTTTTCTCGTGTTACTAAGATACTTTTAGACACACTTTGGTGTATGCAACACTTAACAACTGGTAGAATATGAAGTACTTTGTAAGGAATTCGGTTTATTTTAATGGTCGTTTTTTTTTAAACACTTGTTCAGTTAAACAAGGTTTTTTTTTCTGATAAACTTATTTTCTGCTACCAAGATACTTTAAGATACACTTTGATGTACGCAACACAAAGGATATCATATGAAGTACTTTGTAAGGAATGGGGTTTTCTTTAAGGGGTGAAAAACTTAACAATAAGTCCCACCCTCCACTCAGCAAATCATCTGAAACTAAGGACCCCACTAAGACGACCGTTGAAAACTAGCCATGGATCTGAGAAAAACCAAGTCTCCCCCCCCCGCGAGTTGCAGCCAGGAGCAGACTCCTGGACGACCATCATCACCACCATTTTGGACACCCGAATCTTGCGGTACTACTACTGCTGCTGATGTTACTCCCGGGGCCAAGACGTCTCTGTTTATGGACACAGTGAAATCGGAGTTGGTTCATATTCTGGAGAGGGTGTTGTATCGTTACAGAGAAGAAATATGTAACGGATGCCGAGTCAGTCACCCCGGCCAGGGGCAACACGATTGTCTGAATGACATGCCCGATATTTTCTTCAGAAACTATTACAAGGCGTTAATGAAAAGACTTTGGCTCGCCAACTTCATTACTGTGATTGACCAGAGTCTTATTGATAAAGGCATCAATCAATCAATCAATCAATGTTTATTTATATAGCCCAATATCACAAATGTTACATTTGTCTCAGTGGTCTTCACAGTGTGTACAGAATATCAGTATGACAATACGACACCCTCTGTCCTTAGACCCTCACATCGTACAAGGAAAAACTTCCAAAGAAAACCCAGTTTAAAGGGAAAAATGGGAGAAACCTCAGGGAGAGCAACAGAGGAGGGATCCCTCTCCCAGGACGGACAGACGTGCAATAGATGCCGTGTGTAAATTGAAAAGATAATACATTTGCAACATAGGTAGTCCAAATGTTTGGAAATGCATGTGTGTAATAGGAAGATGAATCCACGAGGATATCCATCCAGGACCGATGATCCAGGACCACAGCCACGACTCAAGATCCAGCGCTCGCGATCCAGGACACAAGACCGCAGGATCATCCATGACTCCGGATCCCAGCGTATATAGACACCAAAAGGAAAGACATTTGGGGAAGCTGGGTTAATCGGAACATGAGAGTACACAGGTATAGACAGAGAGAAGGAAGAAGCAAGATGTCCCCCGACAAACTAAGCCTATATCAGCAAAACTAGGGGCTGAATCTAATCAGCCCTAACTATAAGCTTTATCAAAAAGGAAGGTCTTAAGCGCACTCTTAAAAACGGATAGGGTGTCTGCCGCCCGAACACAAACTGGAAGCTGATTCCACAAATGTGGAGCTTGATAAGAAAAGGCTCTGGCTCCCATTGTACTTTTAGAGACTCTAGGAACAACCAACAACCCTGCATTCTTGGAACGCAATGCCCTAGTAGGACAGTAGGGTATAATGAGTTCTTTAAGGTAAGATGACGCCTGCCCATTCAGGGCTTTGTAGGCGAGAAGAAGAATTTTAAATTCTATCCTGTGTTCTATAGGGAGCCAGTGTAAGGCAGCCAGAACAGGAGTAATGTGGTCCCTTTTCCTAACTCTGGTTAGTACACGAGCCGCAGCATTTTGAATCAGCTGAAGCGACTTGATTGACTTCTTGGTACTCCCTGATAATAAAGAGTTACAATAATCCAGCCTAGAAGTAACAAATGCATGGACTAGTTTCTCTGCATCGCTTTGAGGCAAGATATGCCTGATTTTTGCAATGTTACGTTGATGGAAGTAGGCGGTCCTTGAAATTGATTTTATGTGGGCGTTAAAGGATAAATCCTGATCAAATATAACACCAAGATTCCTTATTGTCTCACTGGAGGCCAAATTAATGCCATCCATAGTTAGTATATCTTTAGATAATTTGTTTCGTAGATTCTTCGGGCCAAGTACAATAACTTCAGTTTTGGTCGTGTTTAACATCAAACAAAAGTTTAAGGTCATCCACGTTTTTAAGTCTTTAAGGCAGTCTTGAATTTTATTTAGATGATTAATTTCATCAGGCTTGATTGATAAATATAGTTGAGTATCATCCGCATAACAATGAAAGTTTACGGAATGATTCCTTATAATATTGCCTAACGGAAGCATATATAATGTGAACAAAATAGGTCAGAGCACTGAGCCCTGTGGCACTCCATGGCTAACTTTGGTTTGCGTTGAAGATTCATCGTTAACACGTACAAACTGAGAGCGTTCAGATTGATAGGACCTAAACCAGCCTAAAGCAGTTCCCTGTATGCCAACTAAGTGCTCTCGTCTTTGCAATAGGATATCATGGTCGATAGTATCAAATGCAGCACTGAGATCGAGCAAAACAAGAATAGAGACAAGTCCCTTGTCAGAGGCTATTAGAATATCATTTGTGACTTTAACCAGAGCTGTCTCTGTGCTATGATGTGTTCTAAAGCCAGACTGAAAATCTTCAAATAAATCATTGTTTTTTAAGTAATCACACAACTGTTTTGCGACCGCTTTCTCAAGAATTTTTGAGAGGAACGGAAGATTAGAAATAGGTCTATAGTTGGCTAAAACCTCTGGATCGAGCTTGTGCTTTTTAAGAAGCGGTTTTATCACTGCTACTTTGAATGATTGTGGAACATAGCCTGATAATAAAGACATATTCATAATATTTAATAAAGAAGTGCTTATTAATGGAAAAACTTCCTTCAACAGCTTAGTTGGAATTGGGTCTAACATGCACGTTGATGCATCTGCGAGGATGAACGGAGGATCCGACACGCTTCAGAGGCTTTTCTGCACAAGCTCAAAAACTGCAGACGCCTCAAGGAGAGACTTGAAAATATCCTTACCGAGTTGTATGGAGAAGAAGAAGACTAATAACCAGCCGGGGGATTTTTTTTCCCGATACTTTGACTTTTAGTAAAAGTAAAATAAAAAAGGGAAACTATTTTGCAAAACGCTCTGTATATATCGATCAGAATGTAGTCAATACCCTTTTAATAAGTGTGATGATGGGGACGATTGAAAACAGAACGAGTAGTGACCCCTGTGTAAACAGAATGGCTGAAGTTTGTAAACTAGAAGACATTTTGGATATCGTTCGTTCTGGCAGTACTATTCCGGGTCATTGGGAAACGATTGTAAACGAAACATTTAAAGTGGTCCTGGAATCTTCATTTTCCGAAACATTCTGTAACATAATGGAAGAAATTAAACAAACATCAAAAGTGTATCAGGTGCTCTCATTGGATGCTCTGTTTGTAGATGTAATGCATCTTGGTGTCAAAAACAGCATACACATGAATATTTTGACTGAAGTGAAAAAACTCCATCATGATATTTCCAGTAATCTGGGGAATTCTAAGCTGGAGACGGTCCTGGGGATGTTACAATCAGTATAACTATTGATTTTGGGTGTGATGTAAATAGGAAATAAAAAAAAGCGTTTTCTACATTTAAAAACTGTTGTCTTCATTATAGCAAGGGGAGCGTGTCTGATATGTATTACAGTCATTCACATGCACTGTTGTCTTCCTTATAACAGAGGTGTATAATGAAGAGGGTAAACAAATTACATGCAGTTAAAGATTTAAGACACAGTAATTTATCCACAGTAATTTATCCTTTTTACAGTTGAACTCCTACCCCCCTTATAAACCAAAATAACAATAGCCCTTAAAGAACTTTTTAAAAAGAGTCAAACAGCGAAGGATATGATACTGGTGAAACTTTTTAAAAATAGTCACACAGCGAGGGACATTATACTGATGAAAGAAACTCTCAATTCTACAGATGACTCCCCCCACTCAACGCAATAAGTCCCACCCCACTCAGCAAATCAACGTTAGCGGTTAGCGGTTAGCGGTAGATGATCTATAAGATTATTATGATCCGGTAATGGCTCTCCAACACCATCAGCATCATCTATAGTTAGTTGAAATTTCTTCACTTTGTTCCTTTTTCTTTTCACCTTCCTTCTTTTTGTCTTATTCATTTTCTGTCCTTTTGCCCCTTTTATTTTCCTTCACATTCTGCGTTTGCTTTTCATTTTTCTTCTCCTTTTCATTTTGCTTTTTCTTCATTTTTCTTTACTTTTTCTTTTCTTTTGCAATCTTGGCGAGTGGTATGAGATATATTGTTTCTATAAAGGTTATCTATAATACCATCTTTTAAAGAAAGATATTCTTCATATGTCATGTTATCATAGTCCTCTTTTGTCCGAAAGACCTTACATGGATATGATATAGAGGAGAGCTCTTCTTCGGGAACATCCTCTCCCCTACTTTGTAACATCCAGTCATTAAGCCCATATCCGTTATCCTGGTGATAATAAGGGTAGGCTAGTTTTCAACGGTCGTCTTAGTGGGGTCCTTAGTTTTAGATGATTTGCTGAGTGGGGTGGGACTTATTGGGTTGAGTGGGGGGAGTCATCTGTAGAATTGAGAGTTTCTTTCATCAGTATAATGTCCCTCGCTGTGTGACTATTTTTAAAAAGTTTCACCAGTATAATATCCTTTGCTGTTTGACTCTTTTTAAAAAGTTCTTTAAGGGCTATTGTTATTTTGGTTTATAAGGGGGGTAGGAGTTCAACTGTAAAAAGGATTAATTACTGTGGATAAATTACTGTGTCTTAAATCTTTAACTGCATGTAATTTGTTTACCCTCTTCATTATACACCTCTGTTATAAGGAAGACAACAGTGCATGTGAATGACATATCAGACACGCTCCCCTTGCTATAATGAAGACAACAGTTTTTAAATGTAGAAAACGCTTTTTTTTATTTCCTATTTACATCACACCCAAAATCAATAGTTATACTGATTGTAACATCCCCAGGACCGTCTCCAGCTTAGAATTCCCCAGATTACTGGAAATATCATGATGGAGTTTTTTCACTTCAGTCAAAATATTCATGTGTATGCTGTTTTTGACACCAAGATGCATTACATCTACAAACAGAGCATCCAATGAGAGCACCTGATACACTTTTGATGTTTGTTTAATTTCTTCCATTATGTTACAGAATGTTTCGGAAAATGAAGATTCCAGGACCACTTTAAATGTTTCGTTTACAATCGTTTCCCAATGACCCGGAATAGTACTGCCAGAACGAACGATATCCAAAATGTCTTCGAGTTTACAAACTTCAGCCATTCTGTTTACACAGGGGTCACTACTCGTTCTGTTTTCAATCGTCCCCATCATCACATTTATTAAAAGGGTATTGACTACATTCTGATCAATATATACAGAGCGTTTTGCATAATAGTTTCCCTTTTTTATTTTACTTTTACTAAAAGTCAAAGTATCGGAAAAAAAAATCCCCCGGCTGGTTATTAGTCTTCTTCTTCTCCATACAACTCGGTAAGGATATTTTCAAGTCTCTCCTTGAGGCGTCTGCAGTTTTTGAGCTTGTGCAGAAAAGCCTCCGAAGCGTGTCGGATCCTCCGTTCATCCTCGCAGATGCCTTTATCAATAAGACTCTGGTCAATCACAGAAATGAAGTCGGCGAGCCAAAGTCTATAGGTTTCTTACGTAACCCCAGTACTCAGAGTAACATGAAGTGAGATGTCTCACTATGGGATGCGCCTCATCGCGGAGCAAACAGAAGCATCAATCTCATTACGCCAATCCTGATTGGCCGGTGATTCTTGACGTCAACGTCAGGGGAAATCACCCCCTATAAGTAGCCTGCGCCACGACGCATGCGTCATTCAAAATAAGCACCTCTTCTCGCTTCACCATAGCAAGGAGGGCCGTCTGGTGAGACATCTCACTTCATGTTACTCTGAGACTGGGGTTACGTAAGTAACCTATAGTTCTCATTCATAACACTCCGTTCGATGTCTCACTATGGGATATTGTAGCTCCCGTATTGCCAGACGAGCTTATCTCGAAGATCACCGATCAACCAGAATTTAACAGGTGGAGTCCCGACTCAACAAGGTGCCCAGCACTGCTCGGGCCACGCTTGGAGCGGAGACGTCCAGTCTGTAAAAGCGGACAAAAGTGAGTGGCGAAGACCAGCTTGCCGCCGCACAGATATCCTGGATGGAAACACCCTTGAACAAAGCCCAGGATGTAGCCAGGCCCCGAGTCGAGTGAGCCCGCAGACCCAAAGGTGCTTGCAGATTCTGACTCGTATAGGCCAAAGCAATCGCCTCCACGATCCAGTGGGATAGTCGTTGCTTAGTAACAGGCTTACCCTTGTGAGGTTTAGCCCAGGACACGAAGAGTTGGTCATGAAGACGAAGCTCTTTTGATCTGTCCATATATGTGTGCAAAGCACGGACTGGACACAACAGATCCTGCTGCTGCTCCCCGGAGGAAACCAGCTGCGGAGGAAATGCCTCAATGTCAATCGGGGTACACGAACCAACCACCTTTGGTGTAAAGGCAGGGTTGGGTTTCAACAACACTCTCGTTTGCCCTGGGGCGAACTGAGTGCATGAGGGATGTACAGACAGTGCATGGATATCACTGACCCGTTTTGCGGATGCCAGGGCCAGTAACAGCACTGTCTTGAGTGACAGATGTTTCATGTCAGCTCCCTCCAGGGGTTCAAATGGGGTCATTTTGAGCCCATTTAAGACCACTGCCAGGTCCCATAAGGGCACCAGCGACCTGGAGACAGGGAGGAGCCTGCGAGCTCCCTTCATAAAACGGCAGACCAAAGGATGTTGGCTAGCCGTCTTACCCTCAAAGCCCACATGGCATGCAGCAATAGCAGCCAGGTACACCTTGATCGTGGAAAAAGCTCTGTGTTTATCGATCAAGTCCTATAGGAATGATAAAATCACCCCGACAGGACATTGAAAAGAGATGTGCCCTTCTTGAAGGCACCACTCCTCAAACACCCTCCACTTACAGTCGTAAAGAGACCTGGTGGAGGAAGCTCTCGCACTCTGAATCGTGTTTATCACCTTCTGAGGGAGTCCCACTGTATTCAGATTGTACCACTCACGGGTCAGGCCCATAGTGCCCCGTGCTCTGGGCGTGGGTGAAGGATCGCCCCCCCCGCCTGAGACAATTTGTCCCTGCGTGGTGGGGGCTGCCACGGCTGCCCGCACAACAGCTGATATATCACCACCAGCCTGTATATTGCGGGCTAGGGTGGAAACATCAGAGTACGTGTGTGGCGTTGCTCTTTCACTCTGGCCGGAGTTAAGGGGAACAGAACCAGGGGTGGGAACGTGTACAGAGGACCCGGAGGTCAATCGTGTACGAGTGCTTCCCCGTCTAACGGTGTGTTTAAATCGTGCATTAAAGAGAACAGCTGTCATTGAGCATTTTCTCCCCTTGCGAACAGATTTAACGCGGCTCCGCCGTAACGCACCCACAGCGGACTCTCGATCCTTGGATGAGGAGTCCAGTCTGAATAAAGTGGTGCACCTTTTGACAGTAATTCTGTCCCTAGGTGCATAACACCCGGTACTCGTGTCGTTCTCAGAGAGAGGAGACGCCTGCCGCTCTAAGGGATCAGTTTGTGTGCCAGTGGTGACTGGAGACAACACAACTTCCCCTGGCGGTTCATACACGATATCGTGTTGTCTATCCTCACGGGGACATGAAGTCCTCTGAGAGAGGGCAGGAAGCATTTTTGGGTGTGGAACACCGCTAAAAACTCTGGGTAATTTACGCGTGCCCGCTGGAAGTCTCTGTTCTAGAGACCTCTCACCGGGCAACCTTCGTAAGTCCCCTGTCAGCCCGTCTGACCTGCGTCCGTGGTGACCACCTTCCGTGAAAGGACTGCACCCGTAGGCGCGTCCCGCACTGGAAAAGTCGGGTGTAGTGCCACTACGTATTTCATAATCACCAAAACTCTCCGTAAGCCGTGGCGTTCGGGGTTTAGTTTTATTATGAGGCCCATGTTGAGCGGGTGCTTTACAAGGACATTCTCCTCCGTAATCTGACTCCGCTCGGTGGGCTTTATAGATAAAACCCTTCTTTCTGGGAGAGAGAGAACTCTTCTCTCCAGAATGTGGGTTGACTCTCACTGGGTTTGTGAAAACAGATAAATTATAACTGTCTTGAGAAGTCCAGGCAGACATCGTGAGTATCTCCTGCTGTATGCTCCTTAGAGCCAGCTGGGATGTCACTCTTATGGCTCCGACCGGCACTGCGCATGTGCGTGACGGAGGTGCCTTTTTGGCTCCAGCCGGTACTGCGCATGTGTGTGCCGGTGGTGCCCTCACGGCTCCAGTCGGCACTGCGCCTGCGCGTACCGCTGGTGCCCTTAAAGCCCTGACCGGCACTGCGCATGTGTGTGGCGGTGGCTTCACGGACCCGTCAATAATCCGTCCTTTGAGAGATGCCGCAGCTGCTCTTGAAAGGGGAAGGATTGACGGGCTGTTCTTTACAGCTCTAGCCGGCACTGCGTATGTGTGTGGCGGTGGCTTCACGGACCCGTCAATAATCCGTCCTTTGAGAGATGCCGCAGCTGCTCTTGAAAGGGGAAGGATTGACGGGCCGTTCTTTACAGCTCTAGCCGGCACTGCGTACGCATGTGGCGGTAGTGCCCTTAAAGCCCCAACCGGCACTGCGCATGCGCGTGGCGGTGGTGCCTTCACAGACCCGTTTATTATCCGCCTTTTGAGAGAGGCCGTAGCTGCTCTCAGAAGGGGATTTATGGTTAACGGACTGTTTATTGTCTTTCTTTTCATTTTTTTAGGCTGCGCCCTTGGCCGGAGCCTGGATGCGTCAGCGGAAAATGGTTTATTCAGACAATAACAATGTGACATGTGTCTTGTGCGGACTTGAGGATGGCGTTGAGGCATCTCTCGAGGCGGCGGGGACACATTTAGAGCCGGGGAAGGAACTTCCAGCTCCGTCACGGAGGGGAGAAGGAGGGGCTGTCAGACCGCTCGCTTCTTCTTCCTCGCTTGCTGGCCGAAATTCTAGTTCGGCTGTGCCTGGGCTACAGCCGGAGCCGGAGATTTTCTAGACCAACTCGCCCTCGTCTCCTGCCTGGGCTGGGGACTCGGGGCGGGCTGCGCCCTCTGCTGTCCCGGTACTTTGAACCCAGCAGAGCGCGATGCAGCGTGGGCGAAGGGCCGCCGTTGCAAAGGCCGCGGCTGGACCCTTCCAGGGAGACAAAGGTGGAGAGCCTTCTTTTTCGACTCGCACTTCCTTTGCATGGAAGCGAGAGCGGAGCCGAAAATCCCCTCGGGAACGATGGGCATGTCAAGCACATCTTCCTTTTCCCGGTCTGGGAGGTTGGTGAGGTTGAGCCATCTAGCTCTTTCCTGCACCACCATGATCCCCATTACCTTGCCCGTGGCCTGGACGGCGCAGCGTTGGACACGGAGACAAATGTCTGTGACCGCGGCTATCTCGTCCAGAGTGGCCGGTCCAGGATTGCTCGACATATCCTCACAGAGCTCCGCTTGGTATGCGGTTAGCATCGAGGAAACGTTCAGAGCCCTGGCGGACAACGCTGCGGCTCTGTAGGCCCGTTCCGTCATGGTAGACTGGAATCGGTCCGTTTCTGCTGGCAGCGTGGGGTTCCTGCTTGGCGGCTGGCCCATCCTCGGTAGGAGGTGGGCTGCCACCAGCGGTTCCATAGGTGGTATGTGGAGCAGGCCGAGCCTCTCCATACCGTCACAGTCTAGGGAGGAGGCACCCTGGATTGGGGCCTTGTTGCTAAAGGGCCGGTCTCTCCACGAGACCGACACCTCGTCCAACATCTCCGGGAAGACCGGGAGGAGTTGCCTCTTTGCCCTCGTTGTTTGGGAAAAAAGTTTTCCCTCGTAACGGGACCTGGAGGTCTCCTTGGCCACTTCGGGCCATGGGATGTCTAGTTTGGCCGCAGCGCGCTGACACACGGCTTGTAGGTCCATACTGAGACAGGGCGAAGCTGGTGTGCTATCGCCCGGCGGAGCAGCCATCGCTCCCGGCTTTGCAGCCTGAGTCGATGACATGAAGATGTCGTCTTCCTGCTCATCCGAGTCAGACAGGAGGAACTCAGAGGTGTACTCTTCGTCCTCCATGCAATCTAACTCCAGGACATCTTCCGCGGGTGAAACCGTGGTGAGGTCCAGTCGGGAGCCCCAGCTTGGTATAGCGTGGGGCCCCGTTCACGCGTTCTTTGCCGCCACCGGATCTCGGCCCGATATGGCGCGGGATTCCGGTTCTGCGGGTGCCACTGTCGGTGAGCCCCAGACCGCAGTGAGGGGCTCCATCTCTGCGGCAGACGTCCTCGTGTCTTGATTGCCGGTCGGCGGATCAGTGGACATGAGGGGGTCCCGTCCCGACAGGTTAACTTGTTGCGCTAACCTTCTGTGGAGGCTCTTCACGGTGAGGCGGGCACAATGTCCGCACGAGCCGGGGTTGTTGATGGCTTCCTGGGTGTGTTCCAGCCCGAGGCAGGACGAACAGATCTGGTGTGAGTCTGTGCCTGACACTTTCAACCCGCAACCGCAGCGCCGAGCCTCCGAGATCCTGACTCCTCTGGTGTGAGGGGGAGAGGCATCCATCTCGTTCGCCGTGAGGCGTGGAGAGGGTCTGCTCGTGACAGGTACGTTCGAGAAAAAAATGTTTACCGATCTGTCTTTAATCCGGGGGGAAAAGGACAGCGTGGGTCTCTCTCAAGGATATGACCTGGTATGGTAATATTCCTGTAATCCTTTTCTCCTCCGTGGAAGAGAGAAGAAAAAAAGTGTCCTTGCTACCGTGGTGTCGGTAGTGAGGGAAAAACCTTACCTTACTCCAGAGGAAGAACGGCGAGGTTGACTATAATATTCTTCTGTGAGAGAATCGGGTAGCCGGCTAACGCCCGTCGACCGAAAATTAGTTGGGTTCAGTCTGTGGACTGTTAAGCTAGCCCGGCTACCGTTCGAGATGTGCTCTGAAGCGAGAAGAGGTGTTTGAATGACGCATGCGTCGTGGCGCAGGCTAGTTATAGGTGGTGATTTCCCCTGACGTTGACGTCAAGAATCACCGGCCAATCAGGATTGGCGTAATGAGATTGATGCTTCTGTTTGCTCCGCGATGAGGCGCATCCCATAGTGAGACATCGAACGGAGTGTTATGAATGAGAACTTTACATTTTGTTGTAATTGTTTCTGAAGAAAAGATCGGGCATGTCATTCAGACAATCGTGTTGCCCCTGGCCGGGGTGACTGACTCGGCATCCGTTACATATTTCTTCTCTGAACCGATACAACACCCTCTCCAGAATATGAACCAACTCCGATTTCACTGTGTCCATAAACAGATACGTCTTGGCCCCAGGAGTAACATCAGCAGCAGTAGTACTGCATTATTCGGGTGTCCGAAATGGTGGTGATGATGGTAGTCCAGGAGTCTGCTCCTGGCTGCAACTCGCGGGGGGGGGAGACTTGGTTTTTCTCAGATCCATGGCTAGTTTTCAACGGTCGTCTTAGTGGGGTCCTTAGTTTTAGATGATTTGCTGAGTGGAGGGTGGGACTTATTGTGTTGAATGGGGGGAATCTGTAGAATTGAGAGTTCTTTTAAAAAGTTCTTTAAGTGTAGCTTTTTCATCTATCATTTCCAACCAAGCAGCAATGGGTCAAATGTAAGAATAAGTAATAGTTTGTCAAGATTTTACGGAAAAAGTCAAAAGTATAGTTTGTCAGAAATATGGAAAAGTCATTGTGTACAAATAGTATGTTCAAAAACTCAATTCATTACAAATTAATGAATATTTTACCCAGTTCCAAAGTTTTTCACCCCTTAAAGAAAACCCCATTCCTTACAAAGTACTTCATATTATAGCCTTTGTTATGTGTTGCGTACATCAAAGTGTAGAAATATGTAAGGTTATCAGAAAAAAACAAAACCCTAGTTTAACGGAACAAGTGTTTAAAAAAGAAAACGGCCATTAAAAGAAACCGAATTCCTTACAAAGTACTTCATATTCTACCAGTTGTTAAGTGTTGCATACACCAAAGTGTGTCTAAAAGTATCTCAGTAACACAAGAAAAGAGAAAAAAGCATTGATGTTAACAAAAACTGGATTGTTCCACTGAAATAATAAATAAATAATTTCAAAAGTGCGTTTAAAAGAAAATGTATTCAGATAAAGTATTTTATTTTCAGAAATGTTTAAGGTTTTCCATACATAAAAACTGTATCTTACAGCGAGAGAATTACACACAAATCTGTAGAGTGTCCGTAAAAAGTGTTAAAATCACAAACTTGCCTTTTAGAGAAACAGTCTTTAAGAAAGATTCTAATCAGAAAATGTACTTCATTTTCTAGTTTTAAGGTTTTGCATACCTCAAAGTGTGTCTAAAAGTATCTTGGCAAGAGAAAAAAAGCCAAAATCTGCCTAATGTCAGTAAAATAAGTGTTAAAATCACAAACTTGCCTTCTAGAGTCACAGTCTTTAAGAAAATAAAAGTTTTACACAGTGACTGACATTCTGTATGGGGCTTTCACACCTGAGCTGCTGCAGGGGTGCGTTGAAAAGGGGATGAGTATGTCTGGCTCTCGGGGGGATGGTGTGTTAAGAGTCACAGTCTTTAAGAACAAATCTAATCAGACAATGTACTTCATTTTCTAGTTTTAAGGTTTTGCATACCTCAAAGTGTGTCCAAAAGTATCTTGGCAAGAGAAAAAAGCCAAAATCTGCCTAGGCCATTTAAAAGAAACCGAATTCCTTACAAAGTACTTAATATACTAGCAGTTGTTAAGTGTTGCATACATCAAAGTGTGTCTAAAAGTATCTTAGTAACACGAGAAAAGAGAAAAAAGCATTGATGTTCACAAAAACTGGATTGTTCAACTGAAATAATAAATAAATAATTTCAAAAGTGCCTTTAAAAGAAAATGTATTCAGATAAAGTATTTTATTTTCAGAAATGTTTAAGGTTTTGCATACATAAAAAGTGTATCTTACAGTTCCTTTGTGAGAGAATTACACACAAATCTACAGTGTCCGTAAAAAGTGTTAAAATCACAAACTTGCCTTTTAGAGAAACAGTCTTTAAGAAAAAATCTAATAATTCCTTGCATTTATTATAGCGCTTTTCCGGTGCTCAAAGCGCTTTACAGATACACATTACACATATTTTTAAGAAATAATCTTATCGGACAATGCACTTCATTTTCTAGTTTTAAGGTTTTGCATATCTCAAAGTGTGTCTAAAAGTATCTTGCCAGTAACTGCGATTTACACAAAAAGTGTGTAGATTGTCGACGTTGTTCTTTCTCAGATCCATGGTTAGTGTTCAATGAATGTCTTTGAGGGGTCCTTACTTTTAAATTATCTGGTGTGGGGGTGGGACTTGTTATGTTGAGTGGGGGGAGGAGTCATCTGCAAAAGTGAGAGTCTTTTTCACCAGTAGATAGTCCATAGATGTCTGGCTCTGTTTAAAAAGTTCTTTGAGCTTTGTAGATTTTTCATCAATAATTTTCAGCCAGGCAGTCAGAGGCACCCGCAAGGATGTTTGAAAAACCCCACATGTAGAGTTGAAATACTCCAAAACAAAATCATCAGAGGGGTCCTTCCCCGGCGTCACCAAACGGCTTACGCGGTAATACCATCGCCCGTATGGTCCGCTTTTAGTTTCCTAGACGGTGCTTGTCAGGACACTTCTCACTTCTGGTGGCGGGGGAATATCTCCTTCTTCTTCTTCCTCCACATTGAGGGGGAGCGGTGAAAACTCTTCTTTGATCTCGCTTATCTGCGTTCCTTTGCTTTTTACTGCAAATATCTTGTACAGCGCTGGTTCCACTATGGTTTCTTGATGAACTACTCCTTCCGATACAGTGGTTGCGTGGAGATTTCTGGAAGACTTAAGAGTTAACACAACTCAATCTGTTGAGGTCAGCGTCGCTTTAACACTGCGGGGTCCATACGTTTCTCCATTCTTCAGATTGTACAAATGCAGTTCATTTGCCATATAGTTGAATACATAACCCCAAACATCGCCATTTTTCAGAGTCCATTCCTCATGAAGTTCTTCGGCTGGAGGCGTTTGAACCCGGTACAGATACTGCATCCGCTTCTTGATTGGCGCTCTGGACAGATGGCGGTAAGTTGTCATAGGCGTCTCGCTGATTAAACCCATATTGATGCGTCTCTTGGCCATTTTTCTTTTTTTGAAAGGTGACTTGATGAGTGGAAATGACTGGCTTTTTATTTAGTCTGCATGGATTTCTTTTTTCACCTAATTCCACCCCTCACTATCTTCTGGCCTCATATCGTGTGACAGGAAGGGGTGGAGAAAGGGGGAGAGGCCGGGGCTGTGAGGGGGCGGGGGCTAGACAGTCTCACGCATAACTTCAAAGAGACACCTAGATTAACATCAGAGGCTTATAACACACCGGTGTGAAATCACACCTGCCTGTTATAACACGTCAACCCTCACATCAAAAGACAGACATCAAAGGCTAATTAGATTAGACAACAAAGGGCTATGAGGGGACAGGGGCCTGACAGTCTCACGCATAACTTCAAAGAGACTGCCTTAATCAACACCTAGATTAACATCAGAGGCTTATAACACACCGGTGTGAAGTCACACCTACCTGTTATAACACCTCAACCCTCACATCAAAGGATTAGACAACACAGACGCTACACAGGGGGGCATTTCACACCTACCTGTTATAACACCTCAACCCTCACATCAAAGGATCGCGAACAAAGGGAGGCGGGACTTAGCTCATTCGCATAATTGTACCCCTCACATCAAAATATCTCGAACAAAGGGAGGCTCATTAGCATAATTGGGGGCGGGCCCACCTGTCACTTTTCACTAATGTGATTCAAACAGTATGAATAATACTACTATAATGTGCTGAAACATGCAAATAAAGAGACATCTTCACCAACCTAGACATTTCAACTGCACTGACAGTTCTGAAACAGACCAGCTCTGCCAGTTGGCCAACTCCGGTCCCAGCTGTGTGCGTCACTTTTTAGTGTCCCCTGGTTTCTGTTATGCCTCTTGGAGCATTTTCTTTATGCAGCGCTTTAAGTAAACAATGTTTCGTGAAGTCGGTGAATGTTTTCTAAATGCAGCATGTGTTGTCACCTTGGGGAAGATGTTTCATCATTTGTTCTGTGTTTTGGCACATTTGTGTTTTGATATTTACAGTGTTTTTGAAACCGCAGCATGTTTCTTCTCGTGGAAGTGTTTTGGGCAGATGTAACGCACTTGCTCGTGTCAACCACCGTAGAATGGGCTTCCATGGGAAGAAGAACTAACATTATGTGTGCAGAAACACAACTCCAGATGAATGCTAATTGTACACCGTGTGTGTGTGTCAGATCAATTCATGCATGTTTAATACTGACCAACGTTTGGTCTCATTTTTCCAAAACCACCCACAAAACACAAATCATGATATGCATGTTTCTTTATTTCATAAAGAGAAATGGTGTCTAGACAAAAGAGTCATTTATATAACACAAGCAATTGAAATGAATGAAAATGGGGTTTGCACAATACCATATTTACAATGGTTTTTAAGTCATTTTAATTAATTAGGGTCATGTAGCATTTCAAAATGATAAAGGTAAGAACTCTTAGTAGAGTGAGAAATAACAGCTATTTCAAATTGACAATTATTAACACAAAACAGTCATCTAGAAAAATGAAAACAAAAAAACAACTTGAACTACAAGCTTAAGAGCTATTACATAAAAAATGATGCACCAAAATCTACTAATACAAGAATCCATATAATCTGTGTAAAAAGCATGTAGAAAAACACCTGATGCGGTTTGCTGATACAGTCATTGACCAGTTATGAGAGGTATGAAGGATTTCACAGGTAGATAAGTGTGAGGAAGTCTGCACTGGTGACTCAGGAATGGGGGCCGGGCCCCTGCATACACTCACTTCACTTGAATGTCAACTATGGCCTCTGCAAGTTCTAAGGCAAATATCGGAGGTGCACTTGTATCCATGTAATGCTGAGCCATCCCACAAGTTGGAATAAAGACAAGGTGAGGAAACTTTGTCTCTTTCCACGACACCAAGGACCAGTCCAATTAAACCGAGCCATTTTTGCATGGCAATTGTAAACATTTTGCATTTGTATATTTTACTCAATGATCTCAGCCTGCGCATTCAAACAGGATACCAGATTTGTTTTGTTGTTTTTTCAAGAAAAGTTGAGCAATCTGTGAGAAAGGCATGTTTTTGTTCATATTATTTGATCGAACAACCTTTGGAGTAGAAAAGCCAGTGTTTGTTTCAGAGAAGCAGCAACACAAAAGTTCAATTAAACAAGACAAATACACAGCAACAAGGTAGGAGCAGTTGGAGCCATTTAGCTGTAATATACATAAACAACAATTGAACCTGGAGGATTCCATAAGTGTCAAATTCTGAGATTTATTTGAGTTGTTCAAGCTTATTATTATTATTATATAATTTTAAAGCTGCACCAATATTTTTTATATGAAAAATTGATCAAAAGAACATTGTGTATGAGGTTGCTAAACATTTAGCAAAGATATGATCACTAACTCTACTTTCCCTTCATCTCCACTGAATATTTCAGCCTCTTTTCACTTATTATTCTTGGTTTTCCATACAGCCCATTCTGCTGGCTCGGATACAAAGTCAGTTAGCTGGTGAACTCTCGTGAACTGGTGGAGATCAGGAACAATGAGCTAAAAGAGGGTACATCATATCAACTCCATTCATTTGGTGACATGCACACAACTCCAAATGAACCATAATGTTGCTTTCTTTGCTCGTTGTGAAGGTTAGAAATGAGTTGATGCAGCTTTAAGTCATTTTAACAAATCATTTAAAAGGGGCATTCATTTGATTTGGAAAAGTAAGTACTAAAGTAAAAAAGAAAATCTGCGTCAGAGTGATGTGAGAGCGGGTTAAATGTGTGGCACAAGAAACATTTTGTCACTCACATCTATCAGTAACTAGCAAGGCCTATAGTTATGATTTTATTCACCAACGTTTTGGCATTCTCTGAAAAAATACTGTTCACAGCATTCAGAGCAACAGGAGAGTACTTCCTTCAGTGGTGTGAGCACCACAGAGGCAGAATGTAAAGAGACAGATATCCCAAAACATGAACCAATAAAACCAGATCTATCTGCGTGACCAGTGTCTACAAGACATTCAGTAAGTGATCATTTGTTTTTGTAACTTAATGGACCCTTTAAACAAGACATGTTGCAGAGGATGCCTGTTACTGCACTTTGACCGAGCAGTGAATCACCGAGCCCCACGGGATTCTAAGGTTTGCTAAGTTGAATTATCAACATTCAATCGGTAGAAGTTCTGATATGCAAACAAAAGGATGTGATCATTGTTGTATTATTAATGTGTGAGGAGACACCCAGGGGCCTTTGTTACAATAGTTTTGCTACAACACAAACTTCACAAATTAATTTTCTCCACACAGAGACATAAAGTCAGAGTCGATGCTCGCAAATGCAACACCGGGCCTCTTCATCTGCCTAAGATTAGGCAGATGAAGAAGTACATGCTACAAAGCGAGTTGCAAAATGTTTGCAGAAAAATAAGCATCTGTAATGTTTAGCTTTCTGCCTGGAACCTGGTACAATCTGTGTGGGTAGAGAGTAGATACTGCTTTGCTGCAGTAAGCATGCATCAAAGAATGAAGAAGAGCACACATTTGATAAAGGGTCCTCTACTGCTGTGTATGAGTGTGTGTGTGCATGAGTGTGTGTGTGTTTGGGTCTTTGTATCTGCCTTTTAAGAAATCAAAGACGGTTTTATAAAATACACTTAATTGTTTGGCTGTATAAAAACAGTCTCACCTGAGACATTTCTTATACATCTATAATTGTTTAAAATCAGGGGGAGAACTTTTAAACCTTTCATTCACATTTTAAAGCCCAAATCCCAGACTTGTTTGGCCAAACAAATACATATTTTTCAGGGATTACTATAAAAACAGTTTCTCTGTTTATTTCAAGTAAGAAAAAATCACCCTGAGTTGGATGGGGGAGTAGGTGGTGTAGCTAGCTGCTACAGGCTATCCTGGTAGCAGCTAGCTAGCATCTTAGTTTGACCTGCCATACATGGCTATAAGATTTAAATCTAATAACTACTACAAAGTTAGTTTAAGTAGAAACAAAAATGATCTAAGGGAATATTCTTTAGAGTAAGGATAGTAAAACATCTCTCCGAATTACTCAATGAGAGATTACATTGATGTCGTGAAGCTAATGAAACATTAGCTTCACGACAAGCTACATTAGCTCCAGTTAACTCAGGGATAGTCTCTTTGGATTGGGGCTTTAAAGAGCAATGAATACACTTTGAAATACCATTGAATTCAACCTTGTGCTAGAGTACGGCCCTGAAAGCCTCCTCTAGTTCGGGTTAATATCAACTCTTTCTGCCTTTTTACACATAGACATTTCAAAAAGATATCAGTTTAAAAGCAGACTGCTTCAGAGAAGGTAAACAGAAGAAGACAAACTAACTAGGCCTAAAGCTAGGCAGCATGCATGCACATCACAAATGTGGATGGTCAAACAAATGCACAATTAGGGCAAACGTGTTACTATCTTATATGATTGTTACTCAATCAACACACTGCTTTCACGGAGAATACAATATGAATTAGCTTATTCAATTCCTAAAGAAATACAAATATAAGGTCTAAAACATGAGCTTCTTTTTAGCTTTCGGATACATCTTCATAAAGATATTTTTATTGTATATTTATATAAACAAGATGTTTCTTCTTGAAGTTTAAGTGCTCCAGTCTGAGACTTTGAGGAGGTCTGAAACAAAGACAAAGACCTTATTGAAGTGCTAAATGGCTCTGAGTGCTTGGGGCCAAAACAAAGTGCCTGACTGAAGTCAATATTTTTCTCTTTCTCAGGATCAATTCGATTTTTTTTTAAGTATCTGTCACTTATTTGTTGGCTGCACTTTTTGCTGTCTCCTAACATCTAACGGCAATATTGAATAAACCCAAAACACGTCTGCGAGAGTGTACACAAAGAGCATCTTAAAATACTGATAATAAAATGTCCTCCAAACAACACAAGGCAGAACTCTTTTTTCACATTTAAAGAGGAAAAGGGGGAAAAGCCTCGCGTAAAACACAACTTGAATGTCTAACTTTTATACATGCATGAGGCTAAACATTGTACATGTGTTTTGACTGTCTGTATGTACTGCATGTGTGTGTCTTCATGTGGAGCTGATTTCCTGAGTATAGGAACGCTCACCGTGATAGGGAGCATTCGTTAGGCAGGACAGGAAACAGCAAAGCAAAGATTTCCCCTTAGCAAAAGGTGCTTGATATAACCCCGTGAAAAAGAAACGTCTAAGCCTCTACCAGTACAAAATCACTGTTACAGTCGTCATGCTCCATACTATGTACATTTCTGCCAAACAAGCACTTGAAAGTCACCGTTACAACATCCAAATACAATGGTATTGCTGATGAGTGGGAAATAAAAATGACCACCTAACCGCCTGCAAAAAACCTTGTCCTTTAAATTCAGTGCTGAGGAAGGCAAAGGAGGAATGTTTTCGGTTACAGCCTGCACACAGTTCTCCTGTACAGAATTACAAATGCCAGACGCTCAAAGACATATTTGCATATGAACATTTTAAAAAGTCAACTGCATCTTAACTCCCCGTGTACAGACGCTGCATTCTCATTTTTTCATGAATTAGGTTGAACATTCAGAGGATTCTTTTTTTCCTGAGTTTGAATTGCTGTGACAAAAAGGGCCACTGAGATATAGTGAGAGACGAACCACAGACAGACAGAGAGAAAGAAAAGTGAGACAGAAAGAGGTAGAGAACATTGATAGACAGAGTGGGAGACAGAGAAAGAGGAAGACAGGAACAGAGAGACACAGAGAGCTGCTGTTTAGGTCCGATGAGGTTCCACTTTGACTTGTGATGAGTGACATGTGGGGGGGGCGAGTCCCCACTGTAGAGGTTGCTGTTGGGCGAGGATAGCACCATGGTAATGTTTGGTGAGAAGTTCCCACTCTGTCGTGGGACGAGGAGAACACCTGGAGAACAGTATTGCTGCTGTTAAGACAACTTTAGTGTCAACCGTTCAAAAAAAAAGAAAACCGCACAAAAATACATAAATACAAACAAAGCTTGTTTTTCAGTGAACACTGGCAGAGGCTGACTGTCTCAGCAACCCTGAGAGTGGGTTTGTCAGAAGAGTGAAATTAAATAATAAAAAAAACATCAAAATCAACAACACGGAGAACCACCACTAATTAGCGCAGTCCTTCCTCGGCTGCTCATCAGTTGTACATTTGTCAGTCATTTCCTGGCAGAAATCCACCGTTACCGCCTGGTTGGATTTGACCAGCTCTGACTCATCGTACAGGCCGGCGTCCTGGCTGTCTGTTTCTCTGTCCGGCCCGTTTCTGACCGCCAAGTCGGGCTCGCTATCTGCAGCCCCGGGCGATCCGTGGAAGCTGGGCTCCGGCGTGGCAGAGCCAGAGTGGGTGGTGAGGTCGATGCTGGTGGTGTTGGGGGGGGTGTCGGTGGAGTTGGCGGGCCGCAGCACGGGGCAGTAGTGGTTGAGAGACTGGACCTGCTCGGGGCTCAGCTGCACGTCGCGGCACACCTCCTGGGACAGGCAGGAGAAGTTCTCCCACAGCTCCCCCATACACGCCTTCAGCTGGTTCCTCTCCGTCAGCAGCTTCCCCTTCTCACACACCTGCACACACACAGTTGGGATTTGTACAATAGGGTTTAGTTCATTCAGGAACAAGCCTATTAGCATGAGCTTATGTGCTTTAGTTTTTGGGCAGAACCTCCAAAATAATATCTCTTAAGTGCTTTCCCTCTAAACAAAAACCCACCAACACCTACTAACATCTGACTTTTCTCTTTTCTCTGTCTTTGTCTTTCAAAACTACTCTTATAAAGGTTTTCTGATCCGCTGGAGCTATCAACAGGATTCAACAGTTTTGTATTGTCTTTCAAAACTGTACTGAAAACACTTACTCATCCTCTTTTTGTATTTTTCTTCAACATAAATGCTTTCACTGTCTTCTTTACTCTAAAACATGGATTTCTATGATTGATCGACCCCACCATCTTGCATGTATTCCCCTTCCCCCCCCACACCAGAGGACACTACAGGTGAGAAAGCTGAGAGAATGGAGCCCATCAGTGAAGAGTACTTCCTCACATCATCGTGTCCTTCTCTCTGCTCAGGTGGTGCTTGCTGTAATCGACGTGGTGTTTGATGAGCTGGACAGATAACAGGAAGTGACAGTGAGGTGGAACCGGATGACTCACCAGTTTTCTGATCTCACACTCCAGGTTCATGATGCAGTCGAGCTTCCTCTTGCGGCAGCGCTGAGCCGCGATGCGATTCTTACTCCGCCGCCTCACGTCATGGATGAACTCCAGCTGCTCCGAGGTCAGTTTGTGCATTTTCACCAACATCTGGAAGTCGTTCCGTGGAAGATTTGTGATTTGATCGACAGGGAAAGGCAGCTTCACCTGAAGAGAAATAGACAGAACAGACTTTATGCATACCATTTTTATTTTGTATTTATTGAGCATCAATAAGGTTGGACGGAAGTTGCCCATAACGTACACAATATCTATATCTAATATAATCTTTGATGGAGTCTGAAATGTGCCGCTAGGATCATTACAGACAAATGGCAGTGTTTCATACATTAACACATTTATGAACGCAATCGTGTGATTAATAACATTAAGAATACATTTTCTCATGTAATGATAAGAAAACCCTGACATCTGCCAACCTTTAAGTGGGATGTAAGATGACGCTCTGAAACAACAAAGCCCACAGGATAGTGAGGCAGAAGTCACTCAAACACACTCCAACAGAGACAACTGAAATATGTGGGCTCCACTATTCCCCGGTTGTTTAACTGGCAGTGTATTTGGGATGGGAGGAGGAGGTTGCATTATACAAATCAAAAATATTTAATTTGGTGGGTTTAAAGATTGGTTTCTAATATTTAATACTCTTTCAGACCCAAACTCTTTAGAACAGAACAGAATGTCGTTTTTCTCCAGATATGCTGAAAGACAACTGTGGATGTCAAGTGTTGTTGTTGTTGTTGTTGTTGTTGTTGTGTTGTTGTTGTCGGAGGGGCAAACAGAGACACTTTCTCACTTCAACACCATAGGCATGGAGTAATGTGGGGCCTTGCCCAACACTTGGACAGTATGATAACTTTACATTGGACTCCATACTTTGGAGCCAACATCACTTTCAAATCATTCATACCCCAATGTTAGTACTCAGTTATTGTACTTAAGTAAAAGTAGAAGTACCAGAGTGTAGAAATATACTCTGTTATAGTAAAAGTCCTGCAATCAAAAGGTTACTCAAGTAAAAGTAGAAAAGTATTAGCATCAAAATATACTTAAAGTACCAAAAGTAAAAGTAGTCATTGTGCAGATTGGTCCATTTCAGAATAATATAAATGATATGTTTAATAATTATTGATCATTAAAGTTTTATCAAAGCTGGTGAAGGTTTTTATAGTACTTTATTTACTGCTGGGTAGCACATGAATTGAATCCAGGTCTAACTAAATGTATTACATAAATATGAGTAAAAGTACAAAATATACCTCTGAATTGTAATGGAGTAGACGTACAAAGTAGCACAAAATGAAAATACTCAAGTACAAATCCCTCAAAATTGTACTGAAGAACAGTACTAGAGTACATCTACTTAGTTACTTGACACCACCGAGTGTGACCCAGGTGAGTCAGTGCATCATCATGCCCTCTCACTGTCTGGCGGTTACTACACTTGACCACAAGGTGGCAGGAGAGCACTGCTGCACAGGCCTCACAGAGCAGGACGCGCTCTCCGTCTTAAACTAAACATGTCACACTCTGCAGCAGAGGGGAAAAGGTGATCCACGTGCCAGTGCGACAGATTGAGGGGGCAGTGACTTGTCAAACTGATCCAAACCAGCGGCAGGTGAATTCTGCAGGCATGACTATCTACACCGGCACCTAACAGCAGAACAACATCATTAGTGGATTAAATGCAGCCGTGATTTGGCAGGGCAAATGGAAATCAGAAACCCATGTGGTATTTCTTCCCTGATATGACAGCACATCAAGGCTGTATGTGTTGATTCTCTTTTTCTCACTTTGGAGAGCAACAATGAGTCTGCCTCGCTCCCTCAGGGGATGGCAAACCTTATGATAAGCACATCACAGGCACATCCATCCCAGCGGTATCTGTGAGCACCAGGGATGTGTAGCTGCAGGCAGCCAGAGGAGCAGAGCAGGCATAACAAAGAGCCAGAGGAAGACAACCGGAGAGCCTGGCGGAGATGAGAGGATGAGAAGCTGAGGATGCTCAGCTTTCCCTTTCCCTGTGGCTGCCTCTCAGGAGCACAGGAAGCCACACAAAGGAGGACGAGGAGCAGGAAGCACTCCCATAGCACCTGGCTGCTGGGGCCGGGCAGATCCTCCCTGTAGACTTTTACCTGCTCACATGACCACAAAAACTGAAACATTGACTTTAATTAAATGTGTTATGTCAACATATTTCACATAACTGTATTAGGTTAGTTGGAAGCAATTATGTTAAGTTGAACCTATTTAAACCTAATTATGTCAAATCTGTTGACATAATACATTTAATTAAAGTCAATGTTTTTTATTTTCAGTATACATGCAGAGGCTGCAGCAGAGGGGGCTCGGCTCCGTTTCTCCACCAGATGCTACACAGATGCTGAAGTGTCACCTGGATAGGCGTTGCACCGAGGGGATGAGGCAAGTTGCCTCCTCATGACAGAACAGCAGACCTAGATGTCAATCTATCCCTGGAGAAAAATGTCTTGAGTTCCCTCATTAGAAGTGCAGCCCTGTGAGCCGCCAGGACTCTCATCGCAGCCCGACATCTGCATGCAGACAAATGAATAAATAATGACCCAAGCTTTCAAGGCCACATCGGCTCTCACTACTTTGCCAGGACAATGACAGCTCCAGGCTCAAAGACAGGAGCAGGGAAAGCTTTCAGACATCAGGACAGGTGGCCAGCTTCATGTAACGCAGAGGAGAAGATGACTCTGTTGGTGAGCAGGTAGCTGGTGCCCCATAATGCTCAGACCTGAGAGCTCCCTCTGCAGGGCCTGATGGGACCTTTGGCGAAACCAGGCCATAACATACTAGAAGGAGACGCTGCGACCTTGTGGGGGTTTCTTTCTCCTCTTCCTCCACCAGTCACTGGTATGCAGGGGATAACTATTAAGCCGCTTTACCACGAGATCCAGTGCAGCACCCAGCTGATATAAGTCTGCTTCAACGCTGGTCATGAATTCACTCCAAACTGTGCTGGAATTACATACAGTTCTTCTTCCAACCCTCAGTCACCCTTCTCTCTGGGTCATTTTGTACAAATGGGGTACAGAGACAACAGTAGGGCTAATCTGAAATCAACCCCCCCCCCTTTGAACTATGAATGTTTTACACATTAGAAACAGTGTTTTATCAGTGGTCTTTGGAAGAGTTGGTTGTGTCTTTTAAAAAAAATCAAATCCTGTCATATTTTTAGCTTAAAATCAACTTCTAATTGTAGATGTCTGGACTTGTTAAGTAGCATCGATTTGCTGCTGACACAATTGGGTCTGAGTAAAACTTATCCTTATCTCTTCAGATTCAGATTCAACTTCATTGTCATTACATAGTACATGTACTAGTGACGAAATGTAAGTTTAGGCATCTGACCAGAAGTGCAAAATAGCAGTGCAGGAGTCTACATATATATACAGTGGGGCAAAAAAGTATTTAGTCAGCCATCAATTGTGCAAGTTCTCCCACTTAAAAAGATGAGAGGCCTGTAATGTTCATCTGGTACACTTCAACTATGAGAGACAGAATGGGGGGGAAGAATCCAGGAAATCACATTGTAGGATTTGTAATGAATTAATTGGTAAATTCCTCGGTAAAATAAGTATTTGGTCACCTACAAACAAACAAGATGTCTGGCTCTCACAGACCTGTAACTTCTTCTTTCAGAGCCTCCTCTGTCCTCCACTCGTTAACTGTATTAATGGCACCTGTTTGAACTCGTTATCAGTATAAAAGACACCTGTCCACAACCTCAAACAGTCACACTCCAAACTCCACTATGGCCAAGACCAAGAGCTGTCAAAGGACTCCAGAAACAACATGGTAGACCTGCACCAGGCTGGGAAGACTGCATCTGCAATAGGTAAGTAGCTTGGTGTGAAGAAATCAACTGTGGGACCAACTATTAGAAAATGGAAGACATACAAGACCACTGATAATCTCCCTCGATCTGGGGCTCCACGCAAGATCTCACCCCGTGGGGTCAAAAGGATCACAAGAAGAGACGGTGAGCAAAGATCCCAGAACCACACGGGGGGGACCGAGTCCATGACCTGCAGAGAGCTGGGACCAAAGTAACAAAGGCTACCATCAGTAACACACTACGCCACCAGGGACTCAAATCCTGCAGTGCCACACGTGTCCCCCTGCTTAAGCCAGTACATGTCCAGGCCCGTCTGAAGTTTGCTAGAGAGCATTTAGATGATCCAGAAGAGGATTGGGAGAATGTCATCTGGTCAGATGAAACCAAAATAGAACTTTTTGGTAAAAACTCCACTAGACGTGTTTGGAGGAGGAAGAATGCTGAGTTGCATCCAAAGAACACCTACTGTGAAACATGGGGGTGGAAACATCGTGCTTTGGGGCTGTTTGTCTGCAAAGGGACCAGGACGACTGATCCGTGTAAAGGAAAGAATGAATGGGGCCATGTATCGTGAGATTTTGAGTTACAACCTCCTTCCATCAGCAAGGGCATTGAAGATGAAACGTGGCTGGGTCTTTCAGCATGACAATGATCCCAAACACACCGCCCGGGGAACGAAGGAGTGACTTCGTAAGAAGCATTTCAAGGTCCTGGAGTGGCCTAGCCAGTCTCCAGATCTCAACCCCATAGAACATCTTTGGAGGGAGTTGAAAGTCGGTGTTGCCCAGCGACAGCCCCAAAACATCACTGCTCTAGAGGAGATCTGCATGGAGGAATGGGCCAACATACCAGCAACAGTGTGTGAAAACCTTGTGAAGACTTACAGAAAACGCTTGACCTCTGTCATTGCCAACAAAGGGTATATAACAAAGTATTGAGATAAACTTTTGTTATTGACCAAATACTTATTTTCCATCTATAATTTGCAAATAAATTCTTTAAAAATCAGACAATGTGATTTTCTGTATTCCCCCCCCCCATTCTGTCTCTCATAGTTGAGGTATACCTAGGATGAAAATTACAAATTAAAATTGTTTTTAAGTGGGAGAACTTGCACAGTTGGTGGCTGACTAAATACTTTTTTGCCCCACTGTACATCTTCCAAACTGAAATGAGATCTTATCGTGTTATATGAGGTTTACAATTTCACATATTTGTGTTTCATGCCATCTCTGTAATCAACCATGTTACATATCACGTGTTTGTAAATGGGATTACAAAGAAGAAACACACACTCAAACAAACCCTAAATCAGATCATAGACTGGGGAGGTTTGCTAGCTGTCTTGTTTTCTGGAAATGCAATACCACAGAGTACAAGCTGCCGAGCTGTGGTGACGTAGTCAACATCACAGTGTCTGTGCCCCAGTTGGCCCTGGGGGGCCCACGTACTGTACAGAATGCTGAGTATCCCGTGGAGTTTCACACTAAACACACTCTCCTCTTCTCAAATAAGAGCGCCAGAATATCTCCACTCTTGGTCTCTATATTTGTCCCGCTCCCCATAGCGTAGCCGGGGGAGGTTGGGGGCATTGAGCTATTTAAAAAGGAAAAACAGATTTCACAGTGAAATGCTCGGGTAAACAGAACTCCTCTTGCTCAATTGGAACAAGTAAGGCCTTTTGTGTTAAGTACATTGTAATATGTGATGCACTTAAATACATGTTTTAGAAATGAATGGGCAAACATCCCTTTAGTGTTTGGATCATTCTCCTTCTGCACTCCCTTGCTCTTGTCTAGCCACTGAACGCAAATCTACTTTCACTTATGGTCACATATTTGATGCCATGTGTTCTCATTAACTATACTTAAAAATCATATTTCCTATATTTAGAGACATTTCTTTTCATGGTGATACTAAAAGTTGTGTTATATTGCTTACACAATGAGTGCTTGTAGTATAAGGGGCAACTCATTTGAGAAAGGCACATTACTATTTTACAAGTAAGCAGCTCCACAGTCAACATTATGAACGTACATGCTACATCATATGTAGAGTAGAGCAAAGGTCCTTTGGCATTGTGCAATGTTTGCACAACTGATATCAAGGTCTGTGCACTTCTTGTCAAACATTACTCTATTTCATGCTTTGCCTGCTAAACCAACCACAATGTGCTGATGAATTAGGACCACTTCCTCATTCCTCTCTCTCGCTCTGAGATCAATATTTCCACCGCTGTGGCCAGACGAGACGCTAGAATGAGCTCACCGCTTACGCTGCACCGCGAGCTGTGGAGCTCCGAGAGACAGAGGGAGGAGACACTCTGAACTACAAATGTAGCAAAAGTACTACAAGTGCAGGAGCCATTAAGTTTCGTGTACTGACTCTGTGATGTCTGTTACACACTGATTTATTTCTGAAGTCTGGTAACATTCGCAACCATAGCTGTATAGTGACAACACTCCTAGTGCACTGATGAGCAATAAAACAATGAATTCCAATTATTTTGATATATGATATGATTCATGTCATTAATGTGCATTCAATTCAGCAAACTGACTTAGTTTGAATAGTTACTCAACAGCCTCCATACAAAGATTGATCCTATGTTAGCTAACATTAGCATTATCAAGAGTGTGTTCTATGCTAACATATTGTGATAATAATGAAATATGTGTTAGAAATTCAAATCAATGTATTATGGCATAATGTACCACATACCGTCAGTTTAAATGCTATTTTATTCTGAAAAAGACCGGAAGTTCTCAATACCAAGATTTTATTCTGAAAATCCTTCATGACGACATCCGGGACTACCGCCCATTAGTATCATTAAAGTAGCTATTGACGCCGTTAACATGTATCACATATAATGTTATGAAAGGAGGAGAAAAGGCATGTGGAAGTAAGCAATGAATGTAAAATGTCGAAATCCTGTTTAACGCGATATCGGACACAAGAGAACGAGGGGGGAAGTCCCCTACGTCACTACAGCTCCCAGAGAGGAGCAGCGAACAGCGAGCAAGCGGGAAGGACCTTTATATATACAGTCTATGGCAGGGGTGTCAAACTCAATTTCATCGCGGGCCACATCAGCATTATGGTTGCACTCAAAGGGCCGGTTGTAACTTTAAGACTATATAAAAATACATATATAAATATATCATATATATAAAATAATGTGTTATATTACATTATTGCCTCTGCATTGGATTATTATCAGATGGGGTAATAACTTAATAATTAACTACGTCTGAATGCAGAAGTCTAGGGCAAATAATTGCAAGTCTCTTCAGTGAGAATGTCACAAAATGATTTAAAAAGAGAAGCCAAGTTCGGGTGAAAAAATATTTTTGAAATAAAAAGTAGCATTTTGAAAAAAAATCTAATTCTGAGAAAAAAGTCTAATTTGAGATGCATTGTGGGACATGTAGTTTATGGGCAACGTGCTTCTGTAAAGTAGAATGTAACCGTATAATAAACATATTATATTCTTTGCACGCTCTTGTGGGGCCACAGAAAATGAAGTCGCGGGCCGGATGTGGCCCCCGGGCCTTGAGTTTGACACCCCTGGTCTATGGGAAGGACGAAGGCTTGTAAGCTCTCTTCTGCACGGCCAGCACCGGGAGAGGAAGCTGCAGACTTTCTCTCCAGACTGAACAATATCCTGTTTGTAACATTACCGCGCTTTTTATGAATTAAAGTACCAATTTTGAACCTTCTCAGAGACTCCATTAAGTCTCCTTTTTTTAAGCTTCTTACCTGGACGCGAGAATAACGAACACAGCATAACATATGTTACATTATAAAAGTTAGTATAATAGAAGCACAATGAGCTAAAACAGTGAGTGATGAGGCAGTGATTCATTTCACAGCAATATGCATCTACAGCTTGCTAGCATTAGCTATCCACGAAAAGATAACAATATCTGTAGCTACATAATCCAGATACCAGCCAGTAAACAACAATAAATCAACCCAATCTTATCTACCGTATCTATACCGTACACAATTCTAACTCTATAGCTTGTAGCCTACAAATCCAGACAATACATCATTTGTATCCTTTTTTTAATGTTTAATTTAAATCTCACCCCTTGATTAATGCTCGACGACAAGTCAAATGAATGTCCATTTCCCCACTCATTACTTGTTATACATATTGTAAGAGTTGATTCCATAACTGCTGTTGCATAGGAGGTAGGTCAGCAATCTACATGACTGCTGTTAAAACAAGGAGCCACCAATGGATCCCCTCACAGAGCCACACTTGGGACCAACATTCAGTCCAGCTTTCCTTCAATTTGGTCTCAAAGGTTGCTTAGTTTCTCTTTGCAGGACACTGCTCTGTCTGCAGCACGAAGCTGCTGACAGTTCTCAGATGTGGCCCGTATGAAGGCAGCAGCCCATAACCACCGAGCAGACGCTGCCCAGAGACCTGAAGTGACTCCAGCCACCTGAATGATGGGCTTCGGTCAGACTGCCCTGCTCTTTAACAACTCCCTTCCTCATTTGGATCCACTGGGTCAAGTCCACAGTCCAGAGCTGAAGCTATGTTTTATCGAAGCTGCCATTCGCTCATGTTTGTTTGAACGGCAGGATTACATCGAGGGGGTGTTAGGAAAACAAGCGGCCAAGGAAGCATGAGGGAGCACTTCTTTAGCACTTAAAGGCCAAGGGAGAGTAACCTAACACTGAGCTTCACTTTGGAAGTACTTCTCTGTGACCTCCGCTTTAACTCCGGTGCAATAAAGTGTGGAGCAGTGAAACACTCATGAAGGATCTTATCAACAGCTCTGATAGTGAGTGCAAAGCTGGCAGACAGCCCTGCGCAAGCCAATAGAGATTTGACAGAGGATATAGTGGAGTAATGGAGCGGCAACAATGGCTGACACATACATATATAAACAGTCATACCCACACAAAGACATGACAAAGAGAACTGACATGTCTCCCAGTCATGTTTGGGCTGCTCTCCCAGCTGATAGCTCAGCGCTGTATATCCATCCCACATGATTTACAGCGGCACACTCAGCAGGCCTCTCAAAGGCGCATCAATGGAAAGGCCACGGTGGTAGTGTGCCACACTCTGAATCAATCAATCAATCAATCAATGTTTATTTATATAGCCCAATATCACAAATGTTACATTTGTCTCAGTGGTCTTCACAGTGTGTACAGAATATCAGTATGACAATACGACACCCTCTGTCCTTAGACCCTCACATCGTACAAGGAAAAACTTCCAAAGAAAACCCAGTTTAAAGGGAAAAATGGGAGAAACCTCAGGGAGAGCAACAGAGGAGGGATCCCTCTCCCAGGACGGACAGACGTGCAATAGATGCCGTGTGTAAATTGAAAAGATAATACATTTGCAACATAGGTAGTCCAAATGTTTGGAAATGCATGTGTGTATAATAGGAAGATGAATCCACGAGGATATCCATCCAGGACCGATGATCCAGGACCACAGCCACGACTCAAGATCCAGCGCTCGCGATCCAGGACACAAGACCGCAGGATCATCCATGACTCCGGATCCCAGCATATATAGACCCCAAAAAGAAAGACATTTGGGGAAGCTGGGTTAATCGGAACATGAGAGTACACAGGTATAGACAGAGAGAAGGAAGAAGTAAGATGTCCCCCGACAAACTAAGCCTATATCAGCAAAACTAGGGGCTGAATCTAATCAGCCCTAACTATAAGCTTTATCAAAAAGGAAGGTCTTAAGCGCACTCTTAAAAACGGATAGGGTGTCTGCCGCCCGAACACAAACTGGAAGCTGATTCCACAAATGTGGAGCTTGATAAGAAAAGGCTCTGGCTCCCATTGTACTTTTAGAGACTCTAGGAACAACCAACAACCCTGCATTCTTGGAACGCAATGCCCTAGTAGGACAGTAGGGTATAATGAGTTCTTTAAGGTAAGATGGCGCCTGCCCATTAAGGGCTTTGTAGGCGAGAAGAAGAATTTTAAATTCTATCCTGTGTTCTATAGGGAGCCAGTGTAAGGCAGCCAGAACAGGAGTAATGTGGTCCCTTCTCCTAACTCTGGTTAGTACACGAGCCGCAGCATTTTGAATCAGCTGAAGCGACTTGATTGACTTTTTGGTACTCCCTGATAGTAAAGAGTTACAATAATCCAGCCTAGAAGTAACAAATGCATGGACTAGTTTCTCTGCATCGTTTTGAGGCAAGATATGCCTGATTTTTGCAATGTTACGTAGATGGAAGTAGGCGGTCCTTGAAATTGATTTTATGTGGGCGTTAAAGGATAAATCCTGATCAAATATAACACCAAGATTCCTTACAGTCTCACTGGAGGCCAAATTAATGCCATCCATAGTTAGTATATCTTTAGATAATTTGTTTCGTAGATTCCTCGGGCCAAGCACAATAACTTCAGTTTTGGTCGTGTTTAACATCAAAAAGTTTAAGGTCATCCACGTTTTTAAGTCCTTAAGGCAGTCTTGAATTTTATTTAGATGATTAATTTCATCAGGCTTAATTGATAAATATAGTTGAGTATCATCCGCATAACAATGAAAGTTTACAGAATGATTCCTTATAATATTGCCTAACGGAAGCATATATAATGTGAACAAAATAGGTCCGAGCACTGAGCCCTGTGGCACTCCATGGCTAACTTTGGTTTGCGTGGAAGATTCATCGTTGACACGTACAAACTGAGAGCGTTCAGATAGATAGGACCTAAACCAGCCTAAAGCAGTTCCCTGTATGCCAACTAAGTGCTCTAGTCTTTGCAATAGGATATCATGGTCGATAGTATCAAATGCAGCACTGAGATCGAGCAAAACAAGAATAGAGACAAGTCCCTTGTCTGAGGCTATTAGAATATCATTTGTGACTTTAACCAGAGCTGTCTCTGTGCTATGATGTGTTCTAAAGCCAGACTGAAAATCTTCAAATAAATCATTGTTTTTTAAGTAATCACACAACTGTTTTGCGACCGCTTTCTCAAGAATCTTTGAGAGGAACGGAAGATTAGAAATAGGTCTATAGTTGGCTAAAACCTCTGGATCGAGGTTGTGCTTTTTAAGAAGCGGTTTTATCACTGCTACTTTGAATGATTGTGGAACATAGCCTGATAATAAAGACATATTCATAATATTTAATAAAGAAGTGCTAATTAATGGAAAAACTTCCTTCAACAGCTTAGTTGGAATTGGGTCTAACATGCACGTTGATGGTTTAGAAGAGAGAATCATTGAATGTAATTGTTCAAGGTTAATGGCTGAAAAGCATTCTAGTTTACTATCTCGTGTAATATTAGAACTTACGATTCCAGGAGCTGTTGATAACATTATACTGGTCGAAGGCAAGAGGTCATTAATTTTGTTTCTAAGAGTAACAATTTTATCGTTAAAAAAGCACATAAAATCATTACTACTGAGTGCTGTGGGAATAGAAGGCTCAATGGAGCTGTGGCTCTCTGTCAGCCTGGCTACAGTGCTGAAAAGAAATCTTGCATTATTCTTATTCTCATCTATTAATGAAGAGTAGTATGCTGCTCTCGCTTTACGCAGTGCTTTCTTATATTCATTGAGAGTAATATGCCAAATTAAACGAGATTCTTCAAGTTTGGTGGAACGCCATATCCCTTCAAGTTGTCTAGACTTTTGCTTTATTTTGCGGGTTTCGGCATTATGCCATGGAGCTAATCTATGTTGCTTTATTTTCTTCTTTTTCAAAGGAGCAACAGAGTCTAATTTTATTCGCAGCGCATCTATAGCACTATCAACAACATGATCAATTTGGGGTGGTGTACATTTTGTATAAGTTTCCTCCACTACATGCAGACATGCTATCGAGTTAAGTATTGGTGGAATCTCTTCCTTAAATGTGGCTATAGCACTAACGGATAGGTATTCTGAAGGTAATAATTACGCATTACTGCTGAGCCTCTTTATCTCGCAGCGGAACTGAATTATTTCCACAGAAAAGCTCAATCCTGTCATGTAGCTCCAACCATTGCAACATGCCGACTTGCTCTGTGAATGTGGTCACCATGGCAACGCACCACTTTCTCTTCTCTCCTTCCAGTTCTGCTTCCTCTGCCGTCTTCCACCAAGCTCTTCACAAATGATTCTGACATCACTGATGGACGAATCTCAAGAGGTGAGACAGCCTGGGAACACGGAGCCCAAAGGTCACAAGTTCAAGCTCTGCAACAGCCGAGATGTGATGTCACAGACATGACTAAGCTACAGTCAAGTGAATACCTCGTATATATGTTTCCCCTACCATTGTCCTTTTCACATTGGACATGTGCTCTCTTGTTAAATAAACTAAACGCTTTGATTTGAAGTTGAGTTTAGTGTTGTTGACCCTAAGAAACACTGATGCATTAACCAATAACAATAATCCACAGCTCCTCTCTCTGCTCCAGAGGATTTAAAACATATATATCCCAATAACCCTAGGGGGAACACTGATATACCTATATACCATCTATTGTGAAAAAACAAACAAATGTCAACCAGGGAAACAAAGAAAGCTCCTTCTCAGCCTCCATTAGTCCATTTGGAGATACAAGGATTTCACGTGACAGCAAGGCCTGAGATCCAGATGGAAATGTGCCTCATTAAAGCGAGTAAACAGCAGCGCTCTGAGGAGGCAAAGCTATTCTTTGTAAATTGATTTTGCCTTACACTTCCCCTCAGGTGGGAAATCTGCTCATTTTGATATTATTCCACCCGCGCTGAGCTCCATCTCTGAGCGAGAGGTTCCCTCACTGATCTTTCCACTGTAAACAACAACAGCCTACAGTCTGCAGGGCGTCTGCCCAGGTGGATTAGGGGAGGATGATTAGAGGATTGGCTGTTCATCCTTATCAGCACTGTGGAGCTGCAGCGCCATGAGACGGAGCTCAACCTCTCGCCCACTCCCTGCAACCGCACACCATCAGCACATTATGGCCGTACGCAGCGCTGCTGTCATGTACTGGTTGTAATTCCTCTGTGACGGCTGCACACCTTCACTGCGGCAGGGTATCACTGCTAATGGTCGATCGATCAGAAATGTCAGAATGTCTGACAAGCATGCTAGAATCAGCATGTGCATATTTATAGGGCCGGATTATAGATGTCAGTGTTTCCGCTGGGATGAAATGAGCTGGTTAGGGTAGCTGGCAGTGGCAGGGAGACGGACAGAGCCAGAGAGAATAGCTTCGGAGGGCAGCTGTACCCTGGGAGAATCCCGAGCCTCCAAACGCATGCAGTGCTTTCACACTTTCACATTACTCCCAGCGTAGATGATTGAAAAAACCAGCACCACAGCCTCCTG
Organism: Champsocephalus esox; assembly: GCA_036324585.1. Taxonomy (NCBI): domain Eukaryota; kingdom Metazoa; phylum Chordata; class Actinopteri; order Perciformes; family Channichthyidae; genus Champsocephalus; species Champsocephalus esox. The sequence goes on from CM070490.1 coordinate 33,301,092, forward strand.
CATTTTGACTATCCTAGGCTCACACATTCAGACTCATTACACAGATCTCCAGCAGTGCTTAAAGCAGATTCATAATATCAAAGCACATCTGTGCCCTTTGGTGATGCTGTAAATCGTGTACTGAACACCCCTGCTTCAATTACATGATGATTTAATGACTGCTAATGCAGACCTGGAGAGCAGGGCACTGCGATGTAATTAGCCGTGGTGGGATTGAGTGTAATGGCTACTGTGTGTTACAAGAGAAGGACAATGTTTCACACTCACCTCTGGCCCTTGCTCCTGTACATGGCAGGACTCGCTGTCTCCCTCTGAGAAGGAGCCCGACTCGTCGCTGGAGTTGGTGCCGTAGGACTGCTCGCATTTGATCTTAGGCCGCACCTGGTTAAAAAGGGCCTCCCCGCCCACACTTTGCTCCTGCTGGTCCACATTGAGGCAGCGTGCCACGTTGGAGCACGGAGAGGAGGAGAACTCAAACTGGGGCAGGCTGCAGGGAGAGCCCCCGCTGCCGTCCTCTGCATAGGAGTACGAGGAGCAGGAGCTGGAAGTCCTGGTGCGTGTTTCACAAGGCGGTGAGCGCGGGCACACTTTGATTGGCACTGGGCAGCTGGTGTTGGGTCGCGGGTGGCACAGGAGTAGGGGGTCGCTGGAGGTGCTGCTGGGAGAGTAGGTCTGCGACGTGGGGAGGGACTGGCTGGCTCCGGCCCACAGGCCCTTTGGCATGTGCTCAGAGAGCTCCATCTCCAAAGAGTTTCCACCAGGGTAGGAATGTGCTGGGGTTCCTAGACGTTTGCATGCCCCTGAGGAAAATATGACACTACGGCGATCAAGCTCAACTTCCTGTTTGCAGACCCCATCACAGGAAGCGGACTTGAGGGACAACCCTGCAGGGAAACTGTCAACGTCCTTTGGGGATGTAACAGGCAGATCCAGCTCCCCAGTGAAAGGCCTGAAGTCTTTTCTATGATCTCCCTGAGAGTTGACTTTGTCCTGGGGACAGACAAGTCTGTTGGTGAATAGCTGCTGTGAAGTGTTGGGCAGGTCCACCCCTTTCTTGAAGAAGGCTCGGAGGCAGGAAGGGGACTTGGTTCTCTTGGTTCTCTCCACAGATGTGGGGTTATCCATCTCCATGCTCGTCACACTGTCCTTATCCCTGTCCCCCTGCTCATCCCCTGACAGGCACAATGAGATGGCCTCTTCGTCAACCTGTGGTTCAACTTTGATCTGTGCCAAAGGCAGCCTGTCCTGCCCCGGCAGTGCCCCGCTGACGCTGCTCTCTTTCAATGTGCTTGGAAAACCTGAGGTACTGGTGTGTGAGGATGTGTCATTATTGTGCTTGTTGCAGGCCCACTGGTATTTCCTGTACTTCGGGCATCGCGGCAGGTCTGACGCTCCGTGCCTGTCAAAGTCCAGCCGGCCATCGGAGAAGTTACTGGGAATAGCCATTGCTAGCCGATCCTCGTCAGGGTGTTCAAAGGAAGTGAGGGCTTCGGCGCGCCGTCGTGCCTTTGGCGAGGTGGGTTTCTCCACCTCAGACGGCATGCTCTCATCCTGTGAGTTGTTCACTTCTGCTGCCGCCACCTTGTGGCAGAGCAGCAAGCCGTCCTCCTCGCGGCGCAGCTGTGCTTCCAGGAAGCGAAAGCATGAGTCCTCCAGGTTGTGCATGCGCAGGAATTCGGCACAGCGGATGACCTCCTGGATGTTTTCTCTGCTGAGTAACAGCTTAGCAGTGTAGGCAAACTGCAACAATGGAGCGAATCCCCTGGCAGTGACCTGCAAAAAAACAGGGAAATTGCCAGCATTACCATCAGCACAGTCATTGTTCAGACCACTTGGAGTGTGGTGAGACAACCGGACAGCTCCAACAACCATACACAAACAGTGTCAAACATGCTTCATTGTTTATCAGGTCAGCGCTGAACATTCCATACAGCTGAATAAGAAGGGTGCTCTGTGGGTGTCGGCAGGTTGTGTGTCCAGCCTCAGAATCAGAATACCTTTATTCGTCCCACCGAGGGGACATTTAAATAGCCGCTCATGATCATAACACCAACCTCCGGAACATTCAGCAATCTGCCACTGTCTGTGTCCATGGCATTGGTTTTGGCTGCACCCACTGTCTGTGGCCATGGCATTGGTTTTGGCTGCACCCACTGTCTGTGGCCATGGCATTGGTTTTGGCTACACCCACTGTCTGTGGCCATGGCATTGGTTTTGGCTGCACCCACTGTCTGTGGCCATGGCATTGGTTTTGGCTGCACCCACTGTCTGTGGCCATGGCATTGGTTTTGGCTACACCCACTGTCTGTGGCCATGGCATTGGTTTTGGCTGCACCCACTCTCTGTGGCCATGGCATTGGGTTTGGCTGCACCCACTCTCTGTGGCCATGGCATTGGGTTTGGCTGCACCCACTCTCTGTGGCCATGGCATTGGGTTTGGCTGCACCCACTCTCTGTGGCCATGGCATTGGGTTTGGCTGCACCCATTCCTGTCAAGTCATGGTAATTCTTTAAAAACAATCAGCAAATATCTTTCTGTATTGTTTGGTTAATGATATGTTGCAATTGTTAACCTTAGCACCAAAGTGTTGTTATGACAAAGATGTTTCATTTATAGGAAGCTTGTGAATACATATTATTTGTATTCAACACTGATTTGAGCGTAATGTACTGTTAGCGCCCCGGTCAGGACTTGGCCCCAAAGCCTCACTTTCTGTGTCAGTGCACTGGTCCTCAGGTCAAGTGCCTGTAAAGCCTAATGGTGTGTAAGACTCAGGCTTATCCCTGTTGCGGCCATGTGGCGCGGGATGATAGAGGGAAGCCTTCCATTTAGACTTAACGCCAGATAATTAGGTCAACTCCTGAGCCTGCAGAAGTCCTGGCTGCCCGGCTGCTGTTGTCGCAGAGCGCTGAGACCAGAGACCAGAGACCAGAGACCAGAGACCAGAGACCAGAGCGCTGAGACCAGAGACCAGAGACCAGAGAAAGACCACAACGCTTGTCTGCTGTTTGGAGATCAGCTTGAGATTCACACTAGGTTGCATTCATCCATTCACTCAACCAATCCCTGCAGCTTTATCCCGGTTAATGATTTGGCGACACACACATTACGGTTTGGGCAATGCAATCAAAGCACACACATAGACACTTTGAGACGGTATTGTTTGCTCGACAAAGCACCTTTTCAGAGGCTGAGTGATGTTACGCTTTCCTTTCAAGACTGAACAGAGCTTGCCGTGGCAGAGGATGAGTGGAACAATGTGTTTTCAATGAGCCCACTGTATGGTGATGATTGTCTCCCTGTGTTGGGGGGAACCAGAAGATGGATGACCCTGCAGTCGGTGGACAGTATAACCTGTGAGCACTGCAGCAGCTTCCAGCGCCCTGCCAGACTCCCCACGAGTAAAACAGGGATTTCCCTCTGCAGTAATCAAGATTCAAAAACCTCAGAATTTGTGGATTTTTCCGCTTAGGAAACACAACGAAGCAGTATGACCGAGGAAACTCATATCTCAGTAAAAGATAGCTTGAGGTCACTACGTAGAGTCTGGGAAGGAATTCAATCATCTGGCTTTTCAGGAAAATGAGTAAACATGTGCAATCGGTTGTTGCTTTTTGATTTGTATAGGTCTAAATCAGGGGTGTCAAACTCAAGGCCCGCGGGCCAAAACTCATTTTACGTGGCCCGCGAGAGCTACCAAAGAATATAATATACAATATGTGTAATTGTTCAATATTTGCTCTCAATTACTTGCCCTAGACTTACAGACGTGATTCATGACGTTATTACCAGAACTGCTAATTATCCAATGCAGAGCCAATAATGTAATATAATACATTATTTTATATATATTATATATTTATATATGTTTATTTATATAGTGTTAAAGTTACAACCGGCCCTTTGAGGGCAAACATAATGCTAATGTGGCCCGCGATGAAGTTGAGTTTGACCCCCCTGGTCTAAACGTAGAAGAGGCAATAGTTTATTGACTTTGTTGTTGCAAACAAATGAAAGATAATATATACTAGAGGAGCACACAATGGAGTTTGTGTTTATGCCAGTTTCAGTGGAACTTGACCCTAAAACACAGACAGGGATTATGTGATTAGAAGAGGTATGACGATGAGAGCTTTAAATTGTAAAACACCCAACTTGACTTTCAGCTTAACTCAATGATCTACAAGTTAATGTCTGTCTCACAATTCACTCTGAAGTCAGTTAGGTGCTTTCTGCTTATGTTTTAAAACAAACCCACTTTTTATTCACTTAGCCATTTAATCATTAGTCTGAAAGCATGTCAGTGTGGAGATCTTGTGGATGTAAATCAGGGGTGGGAAACCTCCGGCCCCCGGGCCGTATACGGCCCGCGAGACAATTTGGTACGGCCCTCGAGGTAATTTATAAACACAAGCAAAAAAGAAAAAAATTAGAGAAATCTAGACCGCAAAAAAATTAAACAAGCGAGTGCCTGTTTTTCATAGCCAAGGTCATGGTCCTTGAACACAACACGAGCCGAACGTGTCATCACGTGGTATATGCATGGGTATATGTCTTGTCTGACAGGGGTGCAGTTCTGACTGAGAGCACCAGAACGTCACTCCGGCACTTCCAGAAATTGCAGTTGCAGATGCTGCAGTTTTTGCGTGGCTGTGTCTTTAGTTGAAAGCCCAGTGGCGATCTGTTCATCTGTCACACTGATCAGACAGTCAATAACTTTGTTGTTATTAGCATCTGGTTAGCTAGCTATGCTAACGAATATAAGAAGCTTTTTCTATTACCAGCGAGGTAAAGGCACATCTTTATATGATCATTATAGTTATAAAAAAATAAGAGAACAAAGTAAACAGGCATAAAATACTATATGACAGTAAAAAAGTTGTTATTAATAAACAAGAACACAGTTTAAAAGGGGAGTGATTTGTAAAATATCCATAAAGAAAAAGTAACTGTTTACAGTTCTGTTTCATCTGGGTGTTGAGAGATGTGTCCATAGATCTCCTCATGTTGCTCTCAAAGTGCACCAGATTGATGCTTTCAACTTCAACATTTAAAAAACATCTCCCCCCCCCCACACTTAAATCATGTTCACATGGATAGGAAACTAAATACTGTTGCACACATCTTGTGTCCATATATTTCTGTTTCGGTGGCCATGCCACAACCGTGTGCATGCATGCGTGCGCGAGTCATGGTAAAATATCTGGATTAAGAGGTTGCTTTTTCTTTGCACAGCATGAAAGAAAGGCCAAATGAATCTGTGATTTTAGTATTTTTAAGCAGAGGTCAATAACCTCGGAGGATATTGTAAACATTGAAATGGCCCTTGAGAGGAAAAAGGTTCCCCACCTGCTGTAAATGGACGAAGCCAATGTTATAAAACATTTCCATATCAGGAGATGTTTGTTTTTTCGGGGGATACGCACACGGTGAGATCTCTCACCATTCACTTGTTTCTCTCTCTCCGTTACACATTACTCTGTTCCATGAGCCAGCGTTGCTTGGAAGCCATCTGTGAGTCTCTCTTTAAAAGCTATAAATAAATGTCTTTTTCAGACTCTTATTGAGGCACTTCTTCTTGACAGCAACAGCTGTCAAATAATATCCATATTTCTTTCAACTGGCCTGTGACAGCTAGGAATATTCCCAGATGGGTATGTGTGAGTTTCTACCCCTGGCCTTATTGTCTAGTATCTACCCTGCCAGTGTAGTGGTGACTACAGTTCATCCACCACGCTATAAAAGAGATGTAAATGTACTCTTCAATAATTGGATGATCTCTATGATATTGAGTTTAATTATTTAGTTAATTTACATTTCACATGTGTGTTTTTCCTTTGTTATGACAACAGACAGCCCAATGTTTATGATGTTATAATCATACCTGCAGCTCCAGCATTGACAGCTGTGTGATATGCTAAACACACAGCTGTTTGCATACAGTGTGTAATGTGTGACGCGTACAAGATATTTCTGTATTTTTGCAAATGTAGGCTCCTCCATCTTCCTTGTGTTAACAGAGCATCCACATTCTGCAGCTCCCAGCATGCCTCTGGTTTAAAGCACCTTGCAGTGCGCCCTGCGTAACAGACAGCCCAACAGCAGCAACCATATCAGTCATTGTTAAGAGAAAGCTGCTGACTCCATATCTGTGAGGGGGATGGTGTGTGTGTAGCTGTAGTGTACGTGGAGCTAGGGTCAGGGGGTGGGTGAGAGTGTGTGAGGAATTGGGGTGAGGGGAGAGGCTCTGAGTGCTCTATCCGCTCTACTGATGAGAGCAGCACATCCCCTACTACTAATGCTGCAACACACACACACACACACACACACACACACACCACACACACACACACACACACACACACACACACACACACACACACACACACACACCACACACACACACACACACACACACACACACACACACACACACACACACACACACACACACACACACAGTAATGGTGAGGCAGAGCTGCAGTAAAGCTGCTGGAGAGAAAGTGCTGAGCGTACCAGGGATCTATTTTCAGCGAGTATCAGCAGCTGCTGTCTGCGGGAGAGATCTTTATGTGTGCTCTGCACCATATGTGATTACTCCACTGTATAACCAGCACAGCAGCCTAATGAAGGAAAGCATAGCATGAGAGACGCCGGGTGGGGGGGTAAATGTGAGGGAGGATGGATAGAGCACAGAAGAAAATCAAAGAGGGAGGGAGACAGCCAGAGCTTAGGAAAGTGTTAAAGAAGGAAGAGGAGGACAGGGAGCCTGATCACTCTCCGCATGCATGAAGCACTTCAGCTGTTAGCAGCCCTTAGTGTATGAATGAAGACAAAGAGAGAAATGACTCCACGGGACAGATTGGGGCCATTTTAGGATAAGAGGGCTCTGATCTGTGTCTGGACATGAGATACCATTTCAGGGCAGGAGACTATAGGCAGCGGCCAATCACAGGGCCGGACAGTTTGCATAACATTTCTGGGGAGCCTGCCAAACAGCCTTTCATTAACAGGCTGAGCAATACTACACCCTCCCTCTCCACCCTCCTCTCTCACCCAGTGCCCCTCTCCTACATCGGCCTTTCGCCTCTATGGAAGAGATGGCTAATTTATGCAAATGTGCTCCAGTGAATTCCTGCATGTCATGCATGCTAATGAGTACATGGCATGACAATGGAGTGCAGGAGGAAACACTCAGTCTCCACTCACATGAACCTTTGTGTTTGCAGGCAGACTGAGTCACAGCGCTGATGGAGACGAAGCAGGCTGTACTGTACGCTGACATGACCACACCGCGGGTTCAGCTTTGTGCTGGAAAAGGCCTGCTGCACGACAGAACATCTCTGTGGCCGAAGGAAATGATGTTATTAAGTCAGAAAATAGCAGACAAGATTGCGTCACTTTAGAAATGCACTGCAATGTAACTGAGTATAGCTTGTTATTACCATACCAGATTTAGCATTTACAAATCAAATGTTTTACAATAGTTCACGAAACATAACGTGGTATCTAAGATTATTTGATTGGTTTCAAGAAGTAATTTTTTTCAATTATTTCTGTGTGGTATAAACAAATAATAATTCAAAACTTATCAATCACTGTCAACATGTTTTTATTGTTGTCCAAAAGTTTCATTGCTGCAATAAGCAACATGGAGTCATCCATAACTATACTTCCAAAATCTGCAAGCTAGGGAGTAAAATGTGCTCAAATCAATAGCTATATATATTTCATCTCAGTTGGCTTGGATTTTTTAATCGGTTATTTGTATTTTCCTGCTTTTTTTGTACTCAGTGACCAATTTTCTAGAAGCCTTTACGCATCTGTAAAGAAACCCCGTGATTTAAATTGATGCATTTGCACGATTGGTTGTGGGAAATCTCGGTTTTACAGAATAAATACATGACCAACTTTACCGTGACTCAACATTCAACTAAATAAAAGAAAACACAAGCAAATGATCATTTTCCTTTAGAACAAAAACACTTAAGAAGATTTCAAATGAAAGTACATCTTAAACACTCATGCAGTTTAAATATTAAAGATAAATCCCAACCCTAACAATAACTCCTTGTACACACTGACACACTGACACACACACACACACACACACACACACACACACACACACCACACACACACACACACACACACACACACACACACACACACACACACACACACACACACACACACACACACTGTTATAATTGTACTGCTCTGTACTGTAAGGTTTAGTGCACATTTGGATCAGTAACGAGGGACTAAGCTGATGGAACCATCCCCCAGTGATGTTGAGAGAAGGTAAGGAAAGAGTCATCCTCAGTGAAGCAGCAGCTCAGACGTCCCTGGTGCTGAGCTGTGGGCGAGTTACCCCCCCAACAGGATCAGATAGTGTATGCCCTAATCCTCCCCCAGTGCAGCTTACTGTACAGTCCAGACATGGAGGACATGACCCCACCTCTACACATGTTTAACACACAAACTGATCGTGTTTACGCTGATCTATTTCTGACCGAACACGTCTGAGGATACTCTCTGTGTCCAGCACTTGTTTTGTCCACCCTGTTTGTATGGTAGCTATTTGATCCCAGGCTGATGGAAGTCTGTTTATTTGTAGATTTAGGATGTATCGCTGCTTAACTGTGCTGGGTGTGAAGGTTAAATACACAGAGCAGAAACATGGGGATCACCATGTTGTGGCCCCGTTGGCTTTCTGCTCATCCTCTACCTCTCACACCCAGAACCGTGTCTATCACAACTGGACCTTCTGTAGACACACACACCCCCCGCCGCTGCCGCATTATAATCCACTTTTCACTGAATTGTCGTCTTAAAGGGAACTCACAACAACTTCATCTCCACCTGTTGCACTCGTCATTTCAAATGTTAAAAACAATAAAACGGCATGAATTGCTTCGTCGTACTCATCTAGATCCTCTGTCTCGAGCCAGTGAACTAGCGGGCCTTCTAGAATACCCTGGAACCGAGGAGAACTCTGAAAGAATACGCCCATTGGCTACAAGTCAAAATATGATTGGTTGATCAAACTGTCAGTCCAAACGTACGCTCTCATTCAGTGCAACGGCCAGGGCATTCGATCAAGGATGTAGAATACCTTGGTGAAGGATGTTCTACCCAGAGACCCAGAACAAGATCTGATTGGTTGCTTTCTTTTCTAACACAAAACCACTGAAATGCGTAGTGCATGGTCCGAGAAGGACAAACAAATCAACGTAACACTTTAGTATTACAGATCAACAACACGGATACCATTCTCATGTTTTTGTTTGTTTTATCTGAGTGTTCCAGGGTATTCTCTGAATAACGGTAACGGCTGATGTTGGTTCTGTGGTTTCGCATTGAAGATGACGTCACGGCTCCGCCTATACTGCGTTACTATAGTTACTGCCCCAGCTACAAAACTGCAATGGAAACGCAGCATAAAGTGAGCCTGGCCTACTAAGGCCTAACTATACCATACTAAGCCGTGTGAGGCCCTGCAGTGGAAATGCGCCATTAGATTAGCAGGCGGTTGAGCCCCGATCAACTGCTTGACCTAAGATGGTGGATGGATGTCCCTTGCAGCAGTCTGCATCCCTTTTGGTCCTCATACCTAAGCAACAACAGGTATTTTGGCAGTCCAGATAAAACTATATGAGTATAATCTGACCTGCTACTTCTAGGGCTAAGGTCTAGTTTTAGGTAGGAAGCTAGAACTACTGGGTCAGGGCAAGATCAAGGTCATCGTTAATGAAACCTATGTCGTCAACTTTTTAAAAGTCAAACTTTGCTGACTCAACCGGGCACCCCAAGGTTTTATGACTGCTGCAACAACGTTCTTTCACCTTTTACTTTCAATAGAGTACAGGCATATTTGACACAGCCTCAAGAGGTCACCAGTCAGGTTGCTCTTGGCATAGGTCCTTTACATGTTAAAGGCCAACACATGCTGTAGTTTTTATGATGAGGGCATCAAGACTATTGGTTGGGTTAAAAAAGATTCTAAATGTATGATCCCAGGGTCGTCCCTCAGGATTTTGCCGATTTCAAAACGCATCTGCTGTCGGCCTGACTTCATTTAGCCACGGGGTATGGCTGATATTTGAGCAGTTCCAGTGGAGCCAGTGAATGTCCACCTGGGCCAGGACTTCTACCGATTTGAACCAAAATATGTATCCTCCATTTTTGCTTAGTTTATGCCCGTTTCAGGCGGGAACTCTACTCATTGGCTTCAAGTACTCCAAAAATGTGAACTTACTTCAACTTAAGTTTTGCCTTTTTGATGTGGAAGAAAAACAAAACAGCTTTGCAGAGACATCATTTGGCAGCTTGCCGCAAATCCTAGATGACACTGCAGATGGACACCCTCTTTAAAACCGACAACATCATTTACTGTGTTTACTTTTAAATTGAAAAATGTGCAGTGTTTCCTGGCCAACGACTAAGGAAACAACGGACAAACAGGAGGTGGTTTGAGGTCTGTGAACCAGCGCTGAATCACCGTGCTTTCTCTACTTTTTCCAGAATAAAACTCAGAGGTAGCACTGCTTACCGGAGGCATTCCAAAGGCCTTCACGTCCCCACAGCGGTCTGGAATCAATCACTGCAGCCAGTCAGGGGCTGCTCCACACTGCAGCACCGTCCTTAGGATTACTTTTTCATTGGTCATTTGATTAATTCAGTCTTACAAAAAGATGATATTATTACTACAATTAAAAAGCACTATTTTGGATTAATGTTCAAATGTCTAGTAGGTAGATCATTAGATTCTCCACACCAGCCTCTTGGAAAGGACAACAGAATCAGCATGCTGCAGCGATAGCTGGCTGACAGCAGTCTGCTGTGAGCATGCAGTGAGTGGTGAGTCACAGCTTTGCAGACAGTTCCATATGGAGGTCATTTCTGTTTGTCACAGTGATGACGGCTCCTCTCCAGTGGAGGGCTCCCGGTGGCACGCTGCTTCTTATGAATCCCTCTTTGTTCTTACACTCACAAGAAATATGAAGGAGAGAAACACTGTGTGGACGGACGCTGTTCTGTTCCTCCCCCTGCCGGCTGGCCCGGAGGACAGCAGGCTTAGATAAAGCAGGATTGTGTTGTTCCCATGATGTGATGGCCAACAAAGCCCCTTGATGAAACTGGCTGCCCCTCTGCAAGCCCACAATCACATTAGATATAGATGATGTCACTCACCAGCGCCAGCCCCGGCTATTCCAGGGGCGGCGGGCCATGAGAGAGGAGTGATGACGGTTGTGGGGGAGGTGGTCTTTGTTTCACATTTCATCCGCACTCACCTCCCTCCCCTTTCCCCCAGTGGCAGCCAAGGCCTTTCCTATTTGCCCTTTTTTACACATAGACTTCAGAAGCGTCTGAAGGAATATTCCCAATGACCCTGAGCAGACCAGAGACCATCAGACATGAGGCAGGGAGGTGTCAGCATGCTCCGTCACTGACCCTAAATCAAGGGTCAAAGGGACCTTAACACTTGACTAGCACTTAAATGAAATATCATTCCTCCATGATGCGACTGGGAACGGTCTGGAGCGTCAGAGAGGTACTCCCTGCTGCGCAGTGACAGCATGCGATTCAAAGGAACATGTAACCTTCAATAGATAAACACGATGATCAAAAGAAATACAACTAATCACTTATATTTAACTCAAACATTCTAAGCCAATTTGTTGTTATTCTTGGATTCTATTTTCTTTTTCTATTTCATTTCCATTTTATGCTGCTTTATAATTATATTGCACTATTTTATGCACTCAAGAAAATGAAACGTTGGCATTAATTAAACGTTTTTTTTTGTTTAGTTAAAAGCAAAAATAAACTTTCAACTTCATATAATTGCTTTCAACTAACCTAATACAATTATGTTTAATATGTTGTCAAATTATATAAAAATAAAATAATAAATGAATTACATTTGAATAAAGTCAACTTTAGTTCCTAGTGACTTTATATATTAAGATTTTACATCCAAAATATATAAAGGAAAATATATAGGACATTAAATTGAATTTTATTTAAATATAATATATAAAACATTATTAAATGAACATTTGAGCTTTTCCCTAGTTAATAACATCAATATTACTAGTGATAGTGAAGATAACTGCATTTGTCAAAGTGTAAGATTTCAATGGCAGGGTGTTGTTGAATGTGCTATAATCACTTTAAGTTTCCATAGTGACAGAATAAATCTAATATATCTTTATATGTTGTATTGCAACTAAAGCCTCTTACACACCAAACTGACACCAAAGAACACCAAAGAACACGTCCCGCCTCACGTCGCCTCACGTCTCTGCGTCTCGGCCATGTGTCGCACTGGAACACACCGCAAAGACTTCAGTCGACGGCCAAGAAGCACGTACGAACTTCGCATGCGTGAGTGGCAATAACTCTCCTTACCAGCAGGCGGCGGTAGTGTGTATTCGTCATTCAAAAGAGGCAACAACCGGAAGACAGACTGCGTGATATAAACAAACAACACATAGCGTGTGCGTTCCATGTTCTCTCTACAGCGAGAAGCTCACAGGGCTTTCCCGAACCTGAGTCGAGAGCTGGAGGTAAAGGAAATCTCAGATTTGTCTTCTTAATAGTTTGTTTGGGTCCCTCACTTCTGTTTCGCTTCTCATGCACTGATTCGCTAAGCTGAACAGCCAATCAGAGTGATTTCTTTGGCTGACAGCCCGCCGATTCAACACGTCGAATCGGCGGCAGAAGGTGTTGGCACGGCCGAAAAGACACGACGGTGCAGTACACATCAATCTGAGTAGGGCGACACAACGCTCATCGACGGCCAGACACCTATCGACGCCGGAAATCGTCTGGGTGTGTCCGGACCATCAGACAAAGGTGTGAACGTTGTTGAAGTGAACAGGTTGGGACAAAGGGAGGGAGGCTCGGTTCCAACCTCACCAGGAGCAGCTCCCTCTCTGGCACACTCAGTGAAAGACGTTCCCTCTCACCTCACACACACACCTCATGTGTTATTCATGCCTGCAGTGAGTGAATGAAAGAGACGCAGAAGCCGTTCCCTGCCGTCCTTCTGAGGAGTGAAAACAAGCCCTTGAGGCTCATTTTACACAAGACGACAATCTGACGCTGACTTCCTTTTCAATGAGCGCAGTGACAAAGTCGTTTGACAGCCGTTACTTTATTAATGCACGCTGGCCCCGACTCCGCAGCACATGCAGGATGTGCCCCAGTTTTCACAGTGTGTGTGTGTGTCGCTGTGACATCAATGCGTCAGCGGGGTGCTTTCATCATGTGTTCTGAGGAGGGGCTCGGAGGGGGATCAGATGATGTGACAGAGTGAGAGCTGAGGTGAGCAGGAGCGAGGAGTGTTGCTAAACCTGATGAGCGCTGAGTGGAGGTGGCGCTAATCTCGCCGCGGAGCGCTACCTGCCACCCAGCGGCAGCAGGCAGCTGACAGGTGCTAATTGGCAATCACAGCCTTATAGGCTCAATAATGCACTTCTCACACCTTCCGCTGAGTCTTTGTGCTCCAGTGAACGGAGCATGAATTCAAATGTGGTTTGCTGCGATGCTATCACGCCGGCAAAGCCACTAGAAACAGAACAGAACAACAAAGATGTGATGCAGCTTACGGTTACATTTCTCACCTTTTATGTGGATCTGAACCAAGTTTTTATAGTAAATGTAGTTGATTGAAGAAATACATTCCTCCATGGGTTCTATATTGACTGAAAAAGCTTGTAGTCGCAAAACCTTTCATTCATGCCTCAAAGGTGAACAAGAATAAAAAACAAAGGCATGTCTTGATGAATGGAAGTAGATGCTCGGCAGTAAAACTATATACACAATATATATCAACAAACTCTCACACAGCCTATTCAGTTTCATATTAGGGTCATTCATCCATTTGTAAATGTACTAATTCAAAGACACATGCAGGTTTCCTAAAACATTAAGTTTCTTTTTTACTTTGTATTAAGATAGCAAGAAGATTCATTCGACTGAATACAAGAGACTCGGATTCATCTGCACAAGTGGTGTGAAAGGAAGCAGATGTTTTGACTTACATTGTCTTCTACTGATATACAAGTACCCATTCATATTGCTGCTGATCATCTTGTGAGCGGTTTGTGGAACTAGAGAGGATACATATTCTCATAAGAGCAGCATTACTAGCCGTCAGCAAACATCACTTGATCTCTTCTGTCACGCGTATGATTCAGAATCCCGCTCACCAAATGTTATATTTTGAAAGGTCCATATCACTCCATGTTTACTCCTCTTGATTATTGAACCAGAGCAGAACTCAAATGCAACAATGTCTCTTTATTTTCTCTTGGTGGCCAGATAAACTGAACTAGAGATCTGAAAGGTTGGCTGTGAGTTTAGCTCCATGTATAGCAGGTACAGTCAGTTTGAGATGTGGCTGCGTGGGTGATTATTTATATGATTGCATGAACTTCATAAGAAAGTTGCTGCATGGACCAAAGCATCTGCAACAAGTTAATGTCACACCTCCATTGATGGCTTAATCAGTCAACCATCGCTCATCCTATTTTAGATCGGATTGCTTTTTTTATGTCATAACAATTTAGCAACCAATGGGTGCATTCTAAGCCGTGTTTTCTTTCTCCCACTGAAGTTGTAGGGTGGACACACGGGAAAAACTGAAACATGGACTTTAATTAAATGTTATGTCAACAGATTTCGCACAATTGTATTAAGTTAGTCGAAAGCAATAATATTAAGTTGAACCTAACTTAATATTATTTCTTAACCTGAAAACAGTTATGTGAAATCTGTTGACATTCTCATGCCCCGGCCACACGAGGACGAAAACGGTCGTTTGCGTTACTGTTTAGTGTCATATAGACCGTTGTCCCAAGGTGGATAGAACGGCATCCGCAACGCTCTGGGGGGTCCAACGGCTCCGTGTGTACGCCCTATACGATCCTTTTCTGATAATGATGAGGCAATAGCCCCGCCTCTCCCCACCTCTGCTGCTCACCCCCGCGTCAAAGTAAACTGCACCCTGAATTCAGATTATTTATCTTTCTCTCGATATGGACATAAACGCGAGTGAAGTCTAATCTGACGGAGACACCTCTCAAACTAAACTAGTTATAAATATGTTTATTTTTACTGTCGGCCGGGCCACTCATTACTGGATCAGCTGCTGCATGAGACAGACACTGACGCTGTCCGAAGAGAGGGAGGAAAAAGAGAGGCTCCGTGTATTTTATTATTATATTATATAGAGTCGTTATTCATTTGTTTTAAAGCTCAATAAATAACAAAGAAGACCTTTGACCGGCACTTTTATCATTTTGTCCGGAAGATTTAAACTTTAATACACGTTGACTGGCGAAAAACTCTGCCCGGTTCCCTCGGCCCCCACCGCGGAGAATAAACAGAAGGGCAACCATGACAACCATGCTTCTTCGCTGCTTTTGTGGAGGAAGTTACAGCGCCACGTACAGCGGAGCGGTCTCGTGTGGACAGACACTATCCGGATGACTATTGCGTGTGGACGGAAGCTTTTTTGCGATTGCGTTAATCCTATGCGTTTAGCCGTTTTCGTCCTCGTGTGGCCGGGGCATCAGTGTAGAGGTGCTCAGTCCGTTGGTCACTTTGTGGCTGTCGATGGAGGTGTGGAGAGTCTGATTGGTATTGCTTTTGTACTGGTGTCAGTGTGGAGTTTTAGAGTTGCATTGTCTAGAGGTCAATAGCACTTCGACCCATGGAAATGAAAAACTGTGCAGAACAAAGTGTGTTTGATAGTCGTACCTCTTCCGGAAGGCTGACCACCAAGCCATTCTCCGCCTGGCCCACCAGCGCCTGCAGGAAGTACTCGCTGCAGGCGGCCAGCACGGAGCGGTGCCCGCGGAACTCCTTCCCCTCCACCAGGACGGTCACATCGCACAGGATATCCTGCTTCCGCTGGTCGTTGAGGCAGAGGAGGATATTGGTACAATGAACTGTCGACTCATACACATACATGGGGGCTTCAGGCTTCTCATCCACGGACATTCCGCTCACGCCCTGGAAACATAAGCACAACAGAGGGGGGTCAGCTTACAGCCAAACCCAGCAAGCACATACCGCAGGGCTGACATCAGCCCCCGCCTCATGCTTCAACACACACACACTGCTCTCTGCACACCATCGCTCCCCTTTAACATTTAAACAACATTTTCAGAATCAGAAGCAGGTTTATTGACAAGCAGGTGTACACATACGAGGGTTATGCCTTGGTGTACTGTACATGGTACAAACATACACATAGTTAACCAAGATAAATTGTAAGAAAATATTATTTAGATGAAATTACGTTCAGAAAAAATACAAAATAAAATGTGCAGTATTGTTATGAAAAGTGGAAAGCTGTGCAGATATTAAGAGAGGTAGCTTGTGTACAAATATGCAACATATTGTTGTGAACAAATGAGCAGAATATTCTCCTCATTCTCACGTGCATGAGCAGGGGGCTCAGCGTGGTCAAACATATATCTATGCATGACTCACAAAAGATTGACTGAGTGAAGTCCAATCCCACACTCACCGGTCACCGCTGCATTATTACATCACATGCACACACACAGCTATCCCATCACCAAATTAAAACATACAGAATCACTTTTTTTTTAAAACCAAACATTTCAAATGGAGCCAGGAGACTGCAGTGTAACGGGCTGTCTCTGTATGCGCCCTACAGATCCACAGTTTTCAATCTGAGAGCGACTCGGCGTAAAGGTGTCCTGAGCAGCTAGACATGAGCCACATGATAGCACAGAGGATGCTTTGTAGTCCAGAGTAAGAACTGTTAAATAAGCACTGTAACCATGTGACTACACGGAACACTGCATATATGCAGCTTTAAAAGAAAATGTGGAATTTTACCGTTTGCTTTTAAAAACGTTTAACCCAACAAATAAAGACCCAACCTACAGCTAAGGGTTCCCCTGCTGCTGCGAAGCATTAGTTTGACCATGCTCTATTATGAAATGTATGTAAGGTCATTTCACCGAGTGTACTGTGAAGACTCCTTTGCGAGGCAACATGTGGCATTAATGCATCAAATTCATAATAAACTAAACTAATATACCTCTTTATTGTCATGTTATATTATTTAGTATTTGTAAAAGTATACCTGTTTCTAATACATGGTTTGTTTTTGTACCTTTTTAAATACAAGAGTTAATGATTCATTTCTCTTGTACAGCGACTTGAGCCACATTTGATGTTATGACAGTTGCCATATAAATAAAGTTGATTATTTGTACAACATATTGAGGAACAGAAACTTCAGAATGTGCCACAGAGGTGGTTTGGAAGGACATTTCTTTTTTCAAACAGTGATTTTTCACAGTTTTTCTAGAATGAAGGATAAACACACTCCCAAGGCATCAAACTCCACCTCAATAAGATTATCTTTCTGACCTTAAATAACACGTACTATTTCAATAAATAATGTCTTTTCGTCCCCTTTATATTTCTTCCAAAAAGCTCCATTGGTGTTCTGTTTGAATGTGGCTGGCAGCGACAAAATGGGATTACACAGTGATTACTCATTTCTCTTTGAAAATATTCTGTGATAATAACCGCTCGATGTTGACTGTATGATTGACAGCTAATGGGCCATGTAAGCTTCTTATATGTTACCTTTTAATTGAATAATAATTCTAACCAGATGTTCTATCTAGGACATGTTTTTTACGTGTTGAAAAAATCAAAACATATTACATTTGAACGTTCTGGTGTTAGCAAGGAAGGAAGCTCTCACTGACTCATACTTTTATGTATACAAAATACTTAGCAAAAGGAGAAGTGTAACTGGAAAAGAGGAAACACAGCTAACCTCTCAAGTAAATAAAGAACCCAACGTCCAGAGATGAGTGCCATCAGATGCCTTTTCTTAATCTGTGGAATCATGTTTCCTTTATCTAGGATACTCAGAGCCATATGACCTGGTAACCCCACTAGATGGTGAGGAGGTGGAATGGTTACTACTCCTGCAGGTGTGAAAATAGAGATTGGGAGGCGTCTTAAGCCCCGGACACACCAAGCCGGTTTTGGCCGACGATGAGCGTCCTGTTGCCCTACTCCAGTGGTTCTCAAACTTTTTCTGCCATTCCCCACTTTGAACAGGAGGGCCTCTTCAAGCCCCCCTGTCGTGAGCTACTTTTACTCCTCTTTTTTGTTTTTTGCAGTGTATATATATTTAGCACATTTTAACATTATATGCTTCTCTTTAACCTTTGTGTGCTGTTTGGGTCTGTGGGACCCGTTTGCAGTGTTTACTAAAAGAACATGTATTTAATTATTTTAACCTGATTTATTTGGGAGGGGGGGGGTTTCACCTCCTCTAGGGGGGTCTGGGGGCATGCACCCCCGGGAAGATTTTATTTTTAAATGTTGAGGTGAAAAGCATCAATCTGGTGCACTTTGAGCACAACATGAATTGATGGATACAGCTCTCAACACTCAGATGAAAGGGAGCTGTATACTTTTCAATGATCCAAACATCTTTAGAATATGATCACAACCAATAACAAATCATTTAAACTGGTTTATTCTTATCTTATGTTACCTATTAGCATTCTTTCTTTCTATTTATGCATATTTTACTGATCAACTTTTACTGTCCTATAGTACACATTGGAATGATTTCTTGCCTTATTTTTTACAACTAAATGAAATAGACAAAGTCTCTCTCTCAATTCAATTCAATTCAAATTCAATATGCTTTATTGGCATGAATGTCAGGTGAACAATATTGCCAAAGCGTCAAGGATATATGATAAGAAAAACATACAAATACAATTCATTCATAAAACAATTTACAACAATATCTTACAAAACCTCAAGTATCAAATGCTCTCTCTCTCTCTCTCTCTCTCTCTCTCTCTCTCTCTCTCTCTCTCTCTCTCTCTCTCTCTCTCTCTCTCTCTCTCTCTCTCTCTCTCTCTCTCTCTCTCTCTCTCTCTCTCTCTCTCTCACAGAGGCTGTGTGCTCCTCACCGTGTACATGGGAAGACAGGGGGTGGACATGCAGTGAAGGACAGCTCTCAGGCCCTGATCCCTGGCTGTATGTTTCTCTATGGGCAATCAATCAATTTGAAAATACCCAAGAATGCTTGAAAAAATAAATGATTGTCTGAGGTGTTTGTGAAATGTGTCACAGTTAGCATCATGTCTCTATACACCAGCAACACATGGAATTCAATGTAATGTAAAAATGTGAGTCTGTGATATATTTTGCAATTAAAACGTTTTTATCTGCTGTGAGTATTTACTAAGCTAATGCAAAAATGAGATATAGATATGATATATTACATTATTGTATGATTTCATTATATTATCGGATTTGTAAAGCCTTACAGATTGCAGTTGAAGTCTTGGATGAGCTCAGCCTAATAGGAGTCTGGACAACATCTGGACAACATCCCCTTCACACTCTGAAGCCCAGAGTGATCCAAGCCAGCTTTAGTGTGTGTTTAGTTCATGTATGTATGCTTTAACGTATTTTAATATTAGGCCATATGACAGAGTAATGGTTTGATTGTAGCAGTCTTGTGTAGGGGGCTGTTGTGGAACACTATGTCAGTCCAGCCTTTCTGTGGTTCTGACTGCTCTGACTGTTGCACAGTTTGCTTATTTCCTCCAAACATTTCTCAGTTGGCTTCCTATGATAATGACCTGCCCAAGAATAATGTTTCCAGATGTGGTTGTGAGGTTCAGAGCAATCCAAGCATGCTATTTCTACCCTGGAATGCACATTCGCTTCAGATGGTTTGTTAGAGTGGGAGGAAAAGGCAAGGATGACACACACACACACACACACACACACACACACACACACCACACACACACACACACACACACACACACACACACACACACACACACACACCACAAAGTAGCAGGTTGTGGCAGGTTTCTGATTAGAAGTGCTGATGGATGCAGAAAAAAAATTCTTTCTTTTTTTTCTACTTCCAGGGTCAGTTGTTGACGGCAGCTCTTTCTGCCACACTAACACGATCCCCCAATCTTCTCGGTGAGTTGCTAACATTCCTGCGCAGATGAAAGTACAGTGTGGAGGTGATGAGTCTGCTCCAGAGCTGACTGCGGGGTTCACCACTGCTGATCTGAGGGAGTCTGAGCCATGTGGCTGCAGACCTGCAGACAGCTATATATGAGGAACTATAGCGCAGGTATATGTGCACTGCCATACAGTACAGACTTTGGAAAGGAGCTGAGGACCTGCTGTTGCCTAACTGTCCTTGTTTCGATTGATTGCTCACCAACACATGTTGTTTGCTCACCCACATGTTGTTCTAGTTTTTTTTTGTATAACAGGTTGCAAATAGAGGTCCCAGAATATTCAATAAAATACTTGATTATTACCCAATTAATCATTTCCCTGAGAAGTTTATGATCTCAATCGCTAGTTTCAAGTCTTCTTGAATACAGCATGAAGTTTATTCTGTAAACGATAGTCCCATTTAGAGGTAAATAGATGATAAAGTAACCTAAGCTTTAGTGTGCCTCTATCTTGTGATTAACATTTTTCCGGTGTGGGGTTAGTCTGTGTTTTCGACATACAATTGTATCCATTCAGAGTCTAATTTAGCTAATAGTGCCAACTATCCAAATGTTAATTTATTACTGAATCTACAATTATGACGTACTAAGAGAGTATGTGAGTTTGTAAGAGCTGGACGTTGCTAGCGTAGCTTAGCATAAGGGGGAAACGGCTGGCTTGACCCTGTCCAAAGGTAATAAACTTACTAACACCTCGGAAGCTTACTGATTACATCGCAGTTGTTAAATCTGTCCACAATCATAAATGTAAATATGACAATTTGTTAGGGGAAATTACATTCATAGCCTTTTATGCTAGCTAAGCTAATCAGATGCCAGCTCTGTATTTAGATTGCAAACCAGTCTCACTGCATTTCGTGTTATAGTCACGATATTTTGTCACACAGAATGATTTTAAAAGCAATGTATTTCTATAGTATAGTATGTTTCGGCGCCATTTCTTCCAGTTTTTCCAAAGGTCTTCTCATCAGGGCTCTATAAATAAAGAACTACGGCAGATCTGTAATATGTAATGCAGCCGAACCGTGTATTACAATGCCGTTATGTGATGACTTTCAAAGAGAAAAGCAATAGCACTCGGAATTAAGTATTATTTTCTTTATTTAGATTATTTAGAAAAGAATAACAAATTAGAAGGAAAACAAGATTTAAAAAAAATACAGATTTCAGTATTCTGAGGCTCTGAGCCCCATTTATTTTCAATCAATCAAATCAAATCATCAGCACATTTATAAACGATTTTTGATCGAGCCAAAGTGCTGTACATATAATAAAATTAGCCTACAGTAGAGACACTTTACAGCAAATACAACAGCACAGATTGTTCAGAATATCAGTATGAGAAAAATGACACCCTCTGTCCTCTCATAGACCCTCTGTCCTTAGACCCTCTGTCCTTAGACCCTCACATCGTACAAGGAAAAACTTCCAGAGAAAACCCACAGTTTAAAGGGAACATGGGAGAAACCTCAGGGAGAGCAACAGAGGAGGGATCCCTCTCCCAGGACGGACAGACGTGCAATAGATGCCGTGTGTAAATCGAAGAGATATACATTTTACAGCATATAGACCGAATGTTAGAAAATGCATGTGTCTGTAATAAGAAGATGAATCCACGAGGATGTCAGCTACAATCCTGTGGAAGCCATCAGGGAAGCAGCATGACGAGACCCAGACAGGACCGCAGAGACAGGGTTCAGCCACGACCCCAAGTCCACGACTTGATCCAGAACTCAGGATAGAGGATCCAAGACACAGACGACAAAAAAAGTTCGACATTATACGATTTAAAATAAAAACAATAATCGTGGCTTGATATTGAGTAAGGAGATGTTTTTATGAACCCCATAGCTTCCGTCCGGTCTTCCAAGACCCGAACAGACAAAAAGACGTGTTGCAGGCACGAAACATACTACCAATAGAAATACATTGCTTTTCAAATCGTGCTGTGTGACACGAAACAAAGGGGGAAATCGTGCTGGTGAACACGAATCAATAGATTACATGTCGTGACTAGAAGACGAAATGCAGTGAGACTGGGTTGTTAAATTGATGAAACAGCATTCTAGAAGCTGGTACAAGACAATGTTTGGCATTTTTGCTCGGTAATCCTCTTACAGTACACCATCTGAATCTCAATACATGCTGACTGATACGTTAATACATTGTGTCAGCACTTTTAGCAACCACCTATCAAGAGAACTTGTAGTTGATTTCAGGATTTAAAATATGTAGGCTTATTTTCACTTTATTTAATCTAAAAAAACACACCACACATTGTGAGCCACGTCTTCTTCTTTGTTGTTGCTTATGAGCAGATCGGTGTCTCCCTGGGCCTCGGCAGAATGATGTGCAGGGTGTGTGGAAGGAAGAGGCTGCGCTGGGTCATGAAGGACTGAAATATAAGAAGCAGCGAGGGCGGACAGACTGCTGAGCCCCAGTGGAAGAGTCATGATCATCCACCATGCAGGAAGCAACAATGACTTCAACACATTCCTCTTCTGCACTTCTCTGTTTACGTCTGCAGCCCTGCAGCCATAGGCAGAGAGCACATTGCTTAGTCTCCATGGTACATGCATGTATGTGCACCTAGTCCCTGGTAGACCAACACAACACAGAGTAAAGCTGTTGTGCCATACCACAAAGGATGCGCCATACATTTTCATTTTTGACAATTTATTTAATTTCTTGGAAATGTCTTAAAGTTACGGCTCGTTTAATACACTTTTTAAAATGCTGCTACTTATCATTTACCATTGATTTGTATTTTTGTATTTTATTAACTTCCCTCTTCATCCAATACTTAAGTCAATGCTTCATTCTTTCATCGGCACTGTTTCTTTGCTGTTGTAACACTTCATGTCCCACGGTGGGATTAGTTAAAGGACTTCTGTATCTGAGACATCAACATGTTGACTGAAGGGGCTGGGAATTGAACCAGCAGCCTTCTGAAACCACCACTGTACCTCACAGCCACAGCCACAAAAGGCGCCTTGCTTTAAACTAACATATATGAATCAACTCCTCCAGTAACATTCTATAACTCCACAATGTGCTGACAGATCCTTTCACAGGGGACATATCTGCATGCAGCAGAATGTGGCACCAGCACATACACGAACACCAGCTGCGAGCGATGCCACTGACGATGCACACGGTCTTAATTGGAACGATGAAATTAGGCCACAGCAACGAACATCCTTTTAGCACGACAAGGCTTTCAAGACACATTTCCTTTGGGGATGATGATGACGACGATGTTGATGATGAGGAAAGGCAGGTAAAGTCGGTACATTTAAATCATAATCGACTTCAAGGTCTGTTTGTTGCAAGTCAAACTAATGTAAGCAAAACGCTTCTCAGCCACAACATTGACGCCGTGATGTGTCTTTGAATGTGACACGCAGAAGATATTTGTGGAGGTGTTTGGTTTCCTCATGGGAAACTGTCTGCTCTCCCGTACCCTAAGGTTAGTTTTGGTGCCAGTGTGTGTCATATTGCTAGGACATTCGTTTCCATTTGTAAAAGCTGATAATAGCAACAGATAAGGACCTTGCACTCGCCTGGCAAGCTAATAGCCGGTATTGGATGAAATAAAGCTAATACTTTTTACAGTGTCTACAAGTTGGCTGTAATACATTTGTTCGTGAAGTGGGTTATGAAGCATAAAAACACTACATTTCCCCTAATGCGACCACCTATTCGGTAACCCCCAAACTACCAGTCTACATTTGCAGATTTCTGTGTCACAATGTCACACTGTCACGATCTGTCTGTGTTTTGTTTTGTCTTTTTCTGTTTCCTGTTTTATTTTGAAAAGTCTTCCCCTTGTCTTGCCTGTTGCTCTCTGTCTGTTCCCTCCTGTCTGATTGCCTGATTGTGTTCACCTGGTGCCCCTGTGTGTTCTCCTGCCTCCTCACTTGTCTCTTGCTTCTTTGATTAGTCCTGTGTGTATTTAAGTTCTGGTTTCTCTGCCTGTCTTCGTGAGTTCCTTGTGTGTCTTGACTGTGTTCACGGGGAAGAGTTCTGTTTTGTTTCCATTTGACCTTGGAATAAAGGTGTTTTTCTGTGAACTCCGCGTTTGGGTCCTGCCTGCTTCGCTCCACGCTCACACTCTCTGACTTTCTGGAATAGGAATCATTTTCAAACAATACATCTGAAAATCACAATGTTTTCTGTTTACATGTATGATCAACATTATGGTTTATGTTTAGGATGGTTCCAGAATGTTGAATCATATATCCAGACTGGTACATCAGATGTGTAATGCACCACTCGTGGTCTCCTTTAGTATGTATCAAAAGGTGGTGCTAATCATCCCCGGGAGGGTGCTCCGCTGCAGGGAGAAGTGCAGAGCTCATCAGAAACGCGGTAATGGTTCATTACCAGCACCAATAGGGATATCAGGCGCTGGGATTGATTAAAGTGGGACTGGTCTATCTGGGCTGTAATAACACATGCTAATGAGGATGGAGCTACTCATCTTAATGAAATGTCTCCCTGGCTATTTTGCTTCACTTTTTCATTTCTTTACCACATTTGAGACATCTAAATGTAAAGAAAATATGTTTTTACACTCCAAATGAATGTAATTATTCAAAACGAGTGTAAATATGGGACTGCAATCCGGGCTTACACTTTTTAAAGGATGTTTATTACTGTAATGTCGTAACCTCATAAGGTTTACATTGTTGTCTGGGTTGACACACTCTCTGCCCTCATTGGCTCGAGTCACCATGGCAAACCCTGTGAACACCAATACATGTGCATCGACACAGACTTCAAACAAGGGTGGTTTGATCAAGTACTAACAAGTGTTGTATTTACTCGGTGTGTTTCTCCCTCTGCAGCCTTTGGTCTCGTAGCGATAAAGCATGCTGTCCAGGCTCTTTAGTACACCTTGTATACATTTAGAAGAAACAAAGATTGTAAGAGAAGATTTACGGCAAGAGCTTCTGATGCTTTCCACTGCAGAGCTTCCTCATTCTCCTCTCATGCTGATAATGTAAACAGCCTTTCAGAAGGTCACCGGGTTCCTTATATTGATCCTCAGATAATATTATGCGACACAGACACTTCTGAGGCACGCTGCTGATGCTCATCAGTATGTTTCATGTGCGACCAACTCCAAAGCATAGCTCTCCTGAAATACACCTTCTAAAAAAGGTATGGCGTTAAAGCTAAAGACCCTCAGAATAAAGGTTCACGGTAAACCTCACATAGAGGACACAGTCATCTCAGGCTGGAGTTGTTGTTCTTAAGTCCATATATAAATTGATCAAGAGCTTTACTATCTAGATGGAAATCAATACCGTCTCCTCCCTAGGGCTCCGATCAGGGGACTGAGCGAAGACAACACAGCATCGAGTCCTGAACCCAAGGGACGAGGGACTCTGAACCACGTCCTGGATCTCATGTAAACGTCTGAGCTGAGGAGGGACCTTGTGTCTACAGCCAGGTTGGGGTGTGTGGTCAGGTGACAGGCGTAACCGCGGTGAGGGTGAGGCGAGCTGCTGACCATCATGCATTGCTCCTGCGGCTGGCACTGATGAATGGGTCTGGCTGTGAGAGCACGGCCAAGAAGGCACTTGCACAAACCTGCATCTCTCTGCAGTCGGCCTAATTACCGCCAGAGCTACTTCATCTCACAGCCATGGAAAGGTCAAGGCGGTGACCTCGACCACATGAATCAATACTCAAAGCACCCCCGAGATGTATTTTCTTAAAGAAACAATTAGTGAGGAGCACACACTGCATGGAAACCGTCACAGACAGCTGGATGAGATCCTAAGAAACTGATTATCAGAGCAGCCATCATCTGCATTAGAATACATTCAGGATGAGCCAAGACTACAGAGTGAAAAGGCTCTGACGGGTTCAATTCCTTTGATCCATCAAACAAGGAACTTCAGAACAAAGCTGACAGGTTAGCACTCTTAGCTGGACGACATGCTTTCAGGACTTCTCTTTCAAACTTGGTGAGCTTTTTGACTCTGGCATCACAACACCAGCATTCCAAAATCTATTTATAGACATATTCTGCTGACTAATTGAAAAATCTGCCCACTTACAAAATCAAGACACGCCACCGACAGCTACGGTTCACCACGTGACCAAATCAGTTTCATTTAAGTGAAGTTACATTCGCTCTCGAGGAATCTTTTCATCGTTAAAATGCATTGAAACTCAAGCTACCTGTTGCAAACTTGACTTTAGTATCTCAAAAAACACCTTCATATCCATTAAGAATCACAGCAACAGTGACATAATTAAGCCTTCACGGCGCCAGCTGCTCGTTGGCATTACCTCAAAAAGGCAGATCCAGTCATCTTGTTATTCCAGTCTTTGCTCTGACAACTTTCTAATGTCTCTCACTGCATGTTACCGGCTGCCTCTGAGCCTATCAGTGTCTGTGGGTGGTGAGTATGACTGAGCAAGTGAGGTATGTGTGTGTGTGTGTGTGTGTGTGTGTGTGTGTGTGTGTGTGTGTGTGAGTGAGATAGTCGTGTATGTGTTTGTGTGATGGCATGCCAGAGTATTTTTGGGTCCTGCCTGCTTACATGCAGCTTGCATGAATCATGACTTCCCACATAGTAGGTCAGTGAGCGGGGTGAGTCATATTGCTGTCTTATATGGTAACGCGCTGCACATGTGATAGAAAAACTGAGGTTATCTATAGACTGGCCACGCTTTCCAGCGTCTGCAGCCATGTCTCAGCTCTCTCTGGCTTCACAAATAAGAAATCATGTGTCGTATCTAGTCTTCAAATGTCTGACAATTGAGATATTTGTGAATTTGATTTCCTGTCTGCCCAAGATTTCAGTTTGCCTCGACATGACTCAGACCCAATTTTGGTTTTTGTATGTAAATAATGTTAACACCACAGCAGCCATACATTACTGCAAGACATCACAGTCACCACAAAGGACAGATATACATATTTGACTGAATACAAAATAAATAGCAAATGCTTATTGGATGTGCAATCGTGTGCTTGATATTTGCTCTGAAAATGACTAGTACACCCGCACAGCATAACCTGTTGTCTAAACCTCTTCCTGCGCTATTGCCTGAATCAATAAGAGATTTAGTTCAATTCAAAAACTCAAAGGCTCCAGCATAGTTTCTGCATGAAAATTGGAAGTCCTAGGAGGTGTCAGTAGCCTCTGAATTTCTAACCACCAGGGCGTGCAATGATTTTGCCTCCTTTTTCACTGACAAAATTCAGAAAATCAGACAAGCAGTCAGTGCCTCTGCATCAGGAACAGCAAATGTGTTGTCTCTGTGTCCACTTAACATCAATTCAGACATCATGACACAATTCCATCAGATAAATGATAAAAACCTGGAGGACATTATTCAACTTCTGAAGTCCTCCTCCTGCTGCCTTGATATTATTCCAACAGGATTTTTCAAAGATGTTTTGCCTTGCATGGCCTCAGAACTACTTCATATAGTAAACAAATCTCTTCACTCAGGTATTTTTCCACAGGCCCTGAAAACTGCAGTCATTTAACCGCTCTTAAAAAAGAATAATCGAGATGCTTCAGTAATGAACTATTACAGGCCCATATCAAACCTCCCATTTCTAGGTAAGATCATTGAAAAAGTGGTTTTTCAACAGTTGAGTAATTTGCTGCATTTAAATAACTGTTTCGATGTGTTCCAGTCAGGCTTTCGTCCAAACCACAGCACTGAGACTGCTCTTGTAAAGGTCTTTAACGACATCCACTTAAACACAGACAGTGGCAGAACTTCAGTGTTAGTATTATTAGATCTCAGTGCTGCGTTTGACACTGTTGACCACAGCATATTACTAGACCGACTAGAACACTGGGTGGGACTTTCGGAAACAGTTCTAAATTGGTTTGAATCCTACTTAAAGGACTATAGGTAAATACACATCTGAGTTGACAAATATGACATGTGGGGTTCCTCAAGGCTCCATCTTGGGGCCTCTTCTCTTTAACATCTACATGCTACCACTGGCTCAGATAATGAAGAACAACAAAATAAGTTACCATAGCTATGCAGATGACACACAAATGTATGTAACAATTTCACCAGGAGACTATGCTCCAATTCAGATACTGAGTAAGTGCATTGAACAAATCAATGACTGGATGTGTCAGAACTTTCTCTAATTAAACAAAGATAAAACTGAGGTAATGGTTTTTGGAGCCAAGTCAGAACGTTTAAAAGTTAGCGCTGAGCTTCAGTCTGCAATGTTCAAACCAACAGATAAAGCCAGAAATCTAGGTGTAGTCATGGACTCTGACCTGAGTTTCAACAGTCACATTAAAACATTTACTAAATCAGCCTACTATCACCTAAAGAACATATCTAGGATTAAAAGACTAATGTCACAGCAGGATTTGGAAAAACTTGTCCATGCCTTTATCTTCAGTAGACTGGACTACTGTAATGGTGTCTTCACAGGTCTCACTAAAAACATCTATTAGAAAGCTGCAGCTGATTCAGAACGCCGCTGCTCGAGTCCTCACTAACACTAAGAAAGTGGATCACATCACTCCTGTTCTGAAGTCTTTACACTGGCTTCCTGTGTGTCAAAGAATAGATTTCAAAATACTGCTGCTGGTTTATAAAGCACTGAATGGTTTAGGCCCAAAATACATTACTGACCTCCTGCTAAACTATGAACCATCCAGATCTCTCAGGTCTTCAGGGACTGGTCAGCTTTCTGTCCCCAGAGTCAGAACTAAACATGGAGAAGCAGCGTTCAGTTACTATGCTCCAAATATCTGGAACAAACTCCCAGAAACCTGCAGGTCCGCTGCGACTCTGACTACTTTCAAATCCAGGCTGAAGACTTTTCTTTTGTCGCTGCTTTTAATTGAACGATTCATATCTTAAACGGTACTGTAACTTTTATACATGTACTTTTTCTTGTAATGTTTGATTGAACTATTCATGTTTTAGACTGCACTGTAACTTTTATCCATGTATTTTTCCTAAATGTTTATTTTATTAGCTTTACTTTTTCAATGCTTAATGTCTTTCATGTAAAGCACTTTGAATTGCCTTGCGTTGAAAAGTGCTATATAAATAAACTTGCCTTGCCTTGCCTTACGTTTTTCCAACAGTGCAACATACAATATTACTAAAACATAAAAGAAAAATAGACATACAATCGTGCAACTGACACAATTGAGCGAGAACCTGTAGACGTTGTACATGTAGAACAGAGTTAGATCATCCAAAGCTAAATGCTGTACAGTGAAATCAAATTGAAATAATATGTAAATAATAAAGCAGCATATTTGGTGTTAATAGGCCAGTGATTGGCAAGCTAAATGGCTGCTCGCATGAAGACTGGATTAGGAGTTGCATTATTAATGAGGATATATATAGGACGTATGGAGTAAAGAGTGGGGGGCAGGGTGGACGTTTTGAGTTGGAAACAATACATTCAGTGTGTGCTGAAGTTACATTTTAACCATCACATTTGAGAAAAAGCTCCCGCTCGAAGCACGCATGGAAAAAAGGCAAGTGGAAAGTCTCCCCACAGGAAGGAGTTGACACGGAGGCATCGCCCACGTCAAAACCTTCAAAAGCCACGTCTGTACGGATGTATGTGTGCAAAGCTAAGAGTGATCGTGCGTGTGATCATGTGTGTGTGTGTGTGTGTGTGTGTGTGTGTGTGTGTGTGTGTGTGTGTGTGTGGGCTGGAGGTACAGCTCTGTTGATATGGCTGAGAAAAGCTCTCTTTTACACACTGCTCTTGCATGTGCAACATCTCAAGCTTTACTAATACATGCAAGAGCTCCGTTGTTGTAGCAACATGCATTTGCAAAACCAGAGCAATGGAATAAATATCCCGCTGAGATCAAAGGGCTGCCAGGCAGTGAGGAAGAAGAAAGACAACATCTACTGATGCGACTGATTGGAACACACCGTGGACCGGCACAGAGACACCCAACATGTCTGAGAAGAACTGACGCCTTCTCACATCACATTCTTCTTTGTTTATATGTTCATGAGCTGGCGTCACATCTTGCTCTGCCGACCACACAGAAGAGCAGCTCACCGCAAACACGCCTGTTTCACCGTGCACTTAGCAGTTCTTGCTTTCTACTTAACAGTTCATTCTGGATGTTTGACACCAGCGCTCTCTCAAACCCCTCTCTCACTGTCTGGCCTCAGAGACATGTACCTCCGCGACAAAAGGAAAGCTGAATGCTTTCTTTAAAACACGGGGGAAATTGGGAAATGTGACTACGAGTGTAAGAGCGATGCTTCACAGTCTGAAGAGTTGTCTCATTGGTTTCTCCTTTCTTTAAGGATATTCGTCAGGGCACATTAAACCTGTGTGTCATGGAGGCAGTGCATGGGGGGGTCTGTGAACAGCCGTGGTTGTCAGTTCACTCTCTGGCTGTAACACATTCACATGTCCCAATAGTTGAAGCTGAGCTCACTCACATTACCCCCCCGGAGAATGGCCATAGTGGGTTAGATGACCCACTGGCAGCAGCACACACACAGTGTAGGGGAGCTAATTTAGGGAGTGATGTATGGGTGAAAACACACACACACACACACACACACACACACACACACACACACACACACACACACACACACACACACACACACAGGAGAGGGGACTGGACAGTTGGTGAACTAACAAACACATTGCAACATCATGTCTTTAGAAAAAACTGAGACGTTGACTTTAATTAAATGTATAATTTCCACAGATTTCACATAACTCTATGCGGTTAGTTGAAAGCAATAATATGAAGTATTTTCAACTAACCTAATACAGTAATGTGAAATTGGTTGACATGACACATTTAACTAAAGTCAATGCTTGAGTGCTTTCAGGGCAGAAACTGTGTCCTCCAGCTTCTCTGTTGCCCAAACAGAAAGGACCG
This sequence comes from Champsocephalus esox, assembly GCA_036324585.1. Lineage (NCBI taxonomy): Eukaryota > Metazoa > Chordata > Actinopteri > Perciformes > Channichthyidae > Champsocephalus > Champsocephalus esox. The sequence continues at coordinate 33,332,078 of CM070490.1, forward strand.
TCTCAGTCATCAGGGAAGTGGTTAGATCAGGGTTCAGGTTAGAGCAATGAAGGAAAGTCAAACATCATTTCAACGTCTAAATATAACTACGCATCTATTTCTTATCAATGTGTGCGTGCGCCAACTTTGGTTAAGACATGTTACACTTCTTAACCAGAACCACAACCTTCTCCTAACCTTGACCAAGTGCATCTCTAGCCCAAACCAATCAACGTATGTGGTGCAGGTCAGGAAGTCGTCAAAGTCTTGCGCTTAGTTTGCACCTCCTTCCACTAACGCCCCCACTGAAGTGTGGACTATAAGTCATAAACGCGTCATCCGGAGAGCACAAGACCAGAAAAGCTAATATCTGCAGCATCACCAGAAACATATTGTATTTGGATGCCTCTGTATTGACAGGCGCTGTGATGTTCTGCGGTATCGATGACCTGAGTGCACACAACATAGCTGCTTTATCTCTCTCCATATTCTCTTATCGCAGGTTTCTGAAACCACTGCGCTCATTTCACAGCGACTGCTATAGCACAGCCGTTTGAACCATGTGATGATACGATGTGAGCATCAGGCAGCTGATCTTAGGGATTTGATTGCAGGTAGATACTTTTCGCCTGACATGACTGAAACCACGACATAAAAGGTCACAAATCCCAGCAATTTGTCATTTGAACATGTAGATTGTAATCTCTCGACATAATTCCTAATATGCACACATAATCTACTGTACAGATCATTGCAGAGCATGTCGCGTCAGATCTGTGAAAGTACGTCAACACAAGCCCTCAAATGAAGTGCGAGGGCACCGAATGAAAGGTCATGGTTTCAAGAGTGTGCAGATGTGACACCGTGCGGTTTGGCGGCTTTAGGGCAGCAGTATCGATGAGTCAACCTGAGAAGAGAAAAGCCCAAGTGTCACAGTGTCACAGTGGAACTATTCACTGGCAGGAGGAAGTGTGACAGATGTTAGAGGGGTTATTTGGTCATAAATATATTTCGGCGAGGCAGTCATACTGATGTTGTATTTCTGCTACAATTTAAGAAGTTTTAACACCATGTGATCTTTTTACACATGGCTGGGTCAGCTGTGTTCATTTACTCAAGTACTGTACTTAAGTACGCATTTTGGGTACTACTACTACTTAATTTGAGTATTTTCTTTCTGTTCAACTTTAAACTTCTACTCCACTACAACTCAAAGGAAAATATAGTACTTTTTACTTGGCTACATTTTTATTGACAGATTTAGTTACTTTCGAAATTAAGATTTCTACACTTGAGAAAAACGTATAAAATGCGATGCTTTTATTTAGATTAAACTATCCAAAATGATATTTAAGTATCTTAGGAAATTGAAATTTCCAGCAATTTTGAAACATTTTATTTGAGGATTCTTTACTTTTCCTCAACATTTTTGTATATATTTTAGAGTTCTGCAATAAGAACTTCTATTTCTAATACTTTAAGTACATTTTTTGTCATACTTTTATTCAAGTATGGTTATTAATGCAGTACTTTTACAGTGTAGTATTAGTACTCTTTCCACCACTGGTCCTGCAGATATTAGAGAAATCGGTTGGAGCTATCTGACAAATGATCTATACTGGCCACTTCCACATTTTGAGCGTGCACAGTTTGGGGGCTGAGAGCAAAAGGATACTGCTCATATAACTCAGCCACACTCTTCTCAGTCAGTTGATACTGAGAAATCAATATTTATCTCCGGGATTATTGATTTCATCTTGATTTAAACACTGAGTTGTAATAGAGAGTAACAGCGGCGGGTATTTTTGGATGCAGAAGCTTGAAATCACAGCAGTATATTACACCCAGACCACAGTGGCTCAGCACACACACCGGTCGGTGACATTCTTCTGAGCGATGTGCGATTGATTTTCCATCACGGCTGGAAATGACTAATCCGATAATCAGCTGAAAGCATCTGTATCCTTGTTTCTATAGGCAGCACTCAGTCAGAGCCTGACTCCTTGTTCTCACACATTGGTCCTCTCATTTTCACACAAAGGGAGCAGTGACATCAACTGAAACGTCTTTTTTATATATCAGATTCATCCTCCAGTGCTGTCGAGTCCAAGGGTTCGCAAAATAACAGTGCCAGAGACTGGGGGGTGAATTCATTCATTCATTCAAGTTTTACGCACTCTCGCGAGAATATCTCCGCAATGGAGCGAGCTTAAGTATAACTATATAAAGCCCAGCGCAACACCTTCGTCACACATGTTGCCACTTGTTTGGACCATTTTCAGGCGATTTGTAATCTGTTCTAGAAAAATGGTGTTTTTTTAGATTTCAAGAAGCATAGAGAACAAACAATGGATGTATTTTATGAAAATGTATCCATGCTGAAAGTAGATTTAGATGTTAGGAGTGAGATAGAGATGATCTAATAGATGCATCCGATGAAGCATTGCATGAAGTCTGTTGATGATCAGAGGCTGTTGTTGGGGCAGCATAAACGTTTTTTTATTTTTGTTTTGTAGGCAGACCACGCAGACCTCAGAGAGTGAGGCCCATTCCCAAACCGCCCCCTACACCCTACCCCTCCGTTTGCGCGTTCACGCGGAGGGGTCCGCCATATTGAGGGCTGTTCCAAAGCAACGAGTGTGGAGGGGGAGTGGGCGATCGAGCCCTCAAACAGCGAGTCTGCAGCTGTGCTGACTTGAGACCGGTCTCTACCTGACCGGAGTCACGCTGTGTGTGTCCTCAGGAAACACGCTGTGTACAAGTAGTTCCAGCAAACATCCGCTGATAAACTGCGATGTTAACAACCTCATGATAACCTCATATGTTTTATAACTTAGGATCAAACCTGTGTTTAGTCTAGAAAAAGGTAAATGTGTGCATTTTATTATAAAGTTGTGTATATTTACAGACCGTTGCAAAAACTAAGAAGCTTATAAACATCAGGTTTAAAACTAAAAGAGCTTTGAAACACAATGAAAGATGTTTGGAGTTTTATTTGAGTTATTCATTTAAACTTTTTGTCTAAGAGATGCTGATTTGAAACCGTTGTTACAAACAGTTACGGCATTTCCTGTTTCTGCCGGAGAGAGGAGAGGCCGTCCCAAAGCTTGCTGCTGTGTTTACTCCCTCCATCTGACAGGAGGGAGCCTCGTTGAGCTGCGAGTGTGGCTGCAGACGGAGTTCACTCCGTCACGGAGGGGTAGCGTCGAGGGAGTGGTTTGGGATTGGGCCTTAGACTTGGGCCTGCTACCATAGTTTTACTGTATTTTGTTTTGAAAATCTACACCGGAGGTTTGTGTTGTACTACATGCGGTGTATTTTGCATATCTCTCAGTAGCCAACGATCTGTGAGTCTGTTGGCTCGGACATGAACTCCATAATAAATGTAGTTTACATTTCACAAGAGGTATATGTTAACATGTAATCTCTTTGCGCCTATACTACAGGATATACGGTAGTCTAGGTTGCTCTCTTGAGGCTGTGAAACGCATGCGCAGTGAGTCTGTGTAGACCTGGAGCATGAGGTCCACTGTTCGTTAATGGCTCTGTATTGGTGTTATGTACGTTGATGGAATAAATCAAGTTAACAGAAGATAAACGTCGTGTTTATTTGTAGTAGACTGGTAGCAGAGGATGGTTAGCAGAAGATGGCTACTGCTAACTACAAAGTTCCACCGAAGTTCGACGAATCCCGACCATACGAGTGCTGGAAAAATGAAATCGCCATTTGGCAGCTGGTTACTGAACTTGATAAGAAGAAACAAGCCCTAGCCGTTGTCCTGGGGCTGGAAGGAAGGGCAAGGGACATCGCCATGGAAATACCCGCTGTGGATTTGAACACGACAATGGTATGGACACACTGCTAGCAAAACTAGATGGCATGTTTCTCAAAGAAGAGAGAGACCGCGCATACGATGCTCACTCTTTTTTTGACTGTATCAAAAAGGAGAGCTCCGTGTCCATGGCGGACTATGTGATTGACTTTGAACAGCGATACAACCGAATGAAAAAGTAGGACATGACTCTTCCTGACGCCGTGCTAGCTTTTAAACTTTTGGACACGGCTTGTCTAGGCGAGAAAAATAGACAAATGGCGCTGACTGCGTGTACAGATTTAACGTTTGCTGCAATGAAGTCCGTGCTGAAGAGGATCTTTGGGGGGAGAGTGCAAGGCGGCACATCAAACGGAATACATGTTAACGATGAAGCGTTATTCACAGAGCAACGCTCACAAGGAAGATTCAGACGTCCAACAACGCAGCAGTTTGGACAAGTTGGACAACAAAGGCAACCGTCACAGGGTACCAACCCACTGGATAGGTTCGGTAAGAGATCAAAATGTGCTATATGTCAGAGCACGTTCCATTGGGCTAAAGACTGTCCTCACAAGAGTAGCGAACAAGTAAAGCTAACTGAAGATCGAACAAAGGTAGAGGAATGTGACATTACACTGTTTACTAAAGCCTCACTGTCTGAATCAGAGGTATTCCGAACTGAGTCTTTAGGGACGGCTATCATTGACACTGCATGTACCCGCACAGTGTGTGGAGAAAAATGGTTGGACAGCTTTGTCGCTGATCTCAGTCAAAGTCAAGTGAACCAGATTGTGAAAAATGAAACTCCAAGCTCCAGACCATTCCGTTTTGGAGATGGAAATATAGTGCATTCCTCCAGAATACTGCAACTGCCTGCCAAAATAGGACAGACAAAATGTCGAGTGGAAACTGAAGTAGTCAAAGCTGATATCCCACTACTTCTGAGTAAGACTTCACTGAAAAGGGCAGGAACCATCTTGGACATGGAGAATGATAGAGCTGTGATGTTTAAACAGAATATCCCTCTTGAACTCACCAGTTCAGGACACTACTGTATAGATATCAGAGACAAGGACACAGGATTGCATCAAATTTAAATGAAAGATGAGGTCCTTACAGTCACAGAAGACAGCCAGAATGAAGATGAGGTCCTTACAGTCACAGAAAATATGACCTCAAATGAGAAACACAAAGCTCTCCTGAAACTACACAAACAGTTTGGTCACGCCTCCGCAGAAAGACTACAGCGACTCCTCCGCAGTTCGGGAAATAAAGACAAAGATTGTGACACTATTTTACAACAAATAGTACAGGAATGTGACATATGCCAGAGATACAGCAAGACCAAGCCGAAGCCTGCTGTGGGCTTGCCTCTGGCTTCAGAGTACAATGAAACGGTGGCAGTGGACCTGCACGAGTTGGAACCAAGTTTATGGTACCTCCACATCATTGACCAATTTACACGTTTCAGCGCTGGAAGCATTGTGAAAACAAAGAACTCCTCTGTGATGGTGAACTCTTTCCTTCATACATGGATCAGCGTCCACGGCCCACCACGGAGACTTTACAGTGACAATGGAGGAGAATTCAACAATGCAGAGTTCCGTGACATGGCAGAGAACTTTAACATTGAGACAAAAACCACGACTGGATACAGCCCCTGGAGCAATGGGCTACTGGAGAGACACAATCAGACCCTCACCAACATCATCCAGAAGGTCAGACGGGAACATGGATGTGACTGGCAAACAGCCCTAGACTGGGCTCTCATGGCTAAGAAGTATGCTCAATGTGCACGGCTACAGTCCTCATCAACTGGTGTTTGGCCAGAACCCCAACCTTCCTTCTGTACTGGTTGATAAACCACCTGCACTAGAAGGTACCACTATGAGTGCTAGAGTAGGAGAGCACATTTCAGCCTTGCATGCCTCTAGAAAAGCATTTACTGAAGCAGAGTGCTCAGAAAGGATAAGACGAGCACTACGTAAGCAGCTCAGACCCACAGATGAGAAATATGAGATGGCTGACAAGGTGTATTACAAACGAGCTGAATGCACGGAGTGGAAAGGACCAGGGATAGTTATTGGTCAGGATGGGGCTGTTGTTTTTGTGAGGCATGGTGGTTGTCTAGTGAGAGTGCATCACTCTAGGCTTTCCAAGGTGAACACAAAGGTTAATGAAGAGCAAATGGTACAAAATGATGCTGACACAGAAGCAGGAAGTGAGCAAGGTATAAACAATGCAACTGGTAGTTTAGACAGTGAGCAAAATACAGAGAATGAACATCAATTCGGTGACAGGGAAGCCAATACAAGTGAAGCGATCGATCCTCCAAATACTTTGAGTAGCGTAACACAAACTGAAATGGCGCATAGGCCTAATGCCCATAATAATCCTGCCCCTTCTGCAGGTGTGAGTCTAAAAACAGGACAGACTGTAACATATATGAACAGAGGTGACAATACTCTACTTAAAGCAAGAGTCTTAGGGAGATCAGGCAAGGCTACGGGGATATATAAAACCTGGTATAACATGCAACATCTAGAGAATGATGGTAGTGATGGGCAAAAGGAATCAATTGATATCTCACAGGTTGATAATCTCAACATTGAAACAGAAGACAGAGAAGCTGATGTACTTGTAACCAAAGACATCTCATTTGATGCAGATAAACAGGAAGAAATAAAGAACTGGCACAATAATAATGTATATGAGGAAGTTGAAGATGCAGGGCAGAAATGCATTTCCACCAGATGGGTTTGTAGTAGGGATGCACGATAATTATCGGCCCCATAATTATCGGCCCGATATTAGGAATTATGACGTCATCCCGATAAACCGATAACAGTATTAATAGCCCCGATAATATACAATATATTTTTTGGGTATCCTGCGGTGTGGGTGGATTGGGGATGAGGGGCGCTTGTTTTTCACTCGACTCCTCCCGTTTTGCCAGTACTGTGGTGTTAGTGGTTTAGGAAGAGGGGAGTTCTTCACAAATCCAGCGCTCCCTAATACTTCGAACCTGATCAGTCACCTGAAACATCGCCATCGCTACGATGGTGTGTTAAAAGCGTACGAAGACAATAATACAATACAGTGTGTGTGTGTGTGTGTGTGTGTGTGTGTGTGTGTGTGTGTCTGCGCGCGCGTTGGAGCTATGTGCAACTCAAGGCATATGCTCGAACCGGAGCTGCCTGGACGCTGCAATCATGTTGCTGAGTGTGCTGACTTCTCCTACAATGTCCCGCTGTCTGCTTCCTGCATCAAGTGAAGTGCTCGGCGCAGTTGTGTGGATAGAGCGCTCCTCTGTTCTCATTTAAACAGCTCCTTATATCCGTTAGCGCAGCTAGCTAGCACCAGATGCTAACAACAACAATGCACGTAAGGTCTCTCTCTTGCTCGCTCGGACCACACGCACCACCCTCCCGGTCCTCCCGATGGCCAGTCGGTGCCTGCCGGTGAGCGTGGAAGTGTGGTCTGCCACAAGCGGGCGGCAGGAGCGGGGCTGTCAGCATCAGCTTGTAGATGGTATTTTAAACTCGATGCGCTCTGAAGCTACGGGGCGGCCGAGGAAAAAAAAATACACATGCGTTAATCGCGTTAAAATAATTAGTGGCGTAATTTTAATTTTTATTATCGGTTATCGGTATCGGTCTTGAGAAGCAGGAAGTTATCGGTATCGGTATCGGTTTCAAAAAACCAATATCGTGCATCCCTAGTTTGTAGTCTTAAGGACACTCCCAAGGGTATAGTGCCTAAAGCCCGACTGGTTGCCAGAGGTTTTGAAGAGCTGAATATTCAAGAGTTACCGAAAGATTCCCCTACATGTGCCACAGATTCACTTAGACTTATGTTATCAGTGATATGTCAAAACCAGTGGGAAGTCCATTCTATGGACATCAAATCTGCATTCTTGCAAGGTATGGAGCTATCCAGGGATATTTATATCCGCCCCCCTCTAGAGGCAGGATGTCAACATGTTGTATGGAAACTAAAGAAATGTGTATATGGTCTTGCAGATGCATCACTATATTGGTACAACAAAGTGAAGGAAACCATGCTGAGTACTGGTGGTAGAGTGTCACAGGTGGATCCGGCAGTCTTTTACTGGTTGGATGAGCAATGTAAGGTCACTGGGGTGCTTGCGTGTCATGGAGATGATTTTCTTTGGGCAGGCTCATCAAACTTTTCATCCAATGTGATCCCCCAACTGCAGTCTGCATTCAAGGTTGGGCGTGAGGAGCATGAAAACTTCTCCTATGTAGGAATGGATTTGGTAACTGTTAACGGTGAAGGTTAGGTACATCAACAAAGTTATATCAAGAACCTGGAGCCTATTCCCATACAAGCAAGTCGGGCCACAGAGAGAAATGAACCCCTCAATGAAACTGAGAGAGAGCAGTTACGATCAAAAATAGGACAGATCCTATGGGTTGCTAAACAGACAAGACCTGATGTAATGTTTGATTCATGTTGTTTGGCTTCTAATATAAAAGGGGCAACAGTACAGTCTGTTCATGATGCTAATAAGATCATCCGTAAACTAAAGTCTGAAAAGGTGACACTCAGATTTCAACATCTGGGAAACAGTGATGCTTTGAACTTGATAGTTTTCAGTGATGCTTCATTTGGAAAGCTCCCAGACGGAGGTACACAGGGAGGTACTTTTAGAACACTTATGGGAGAAAGAGATAAGTTTTCCCCCCTCTGTTGGCATTCAAAGAAAATCAGACGAGTGGTTCGCAGTACCCTTGCAGGGGAAACTCTTGCCATGTCAGATGGGGTAGACAATGCAATTTTTCTAGCCACACTATTTTCTGAGCTCACTGCTGGAAATGCTGGACTGAATGCACCCCCTGTACTCTGTGTGACTGATAACCACTCTCTGTTCGATGCGCTCAAGTCCACAAAACAAGTCACAGAGAAGAGACTCAGGTTGGAAATCAGTAGCATTAAGGAGCTCATACAGAGCAAGAGGATCAAGCAGGTGCGTTGGTCAGACACAAAATCTCAGCTCGCTGACTGTCTCACGAAAAAAGGAGCTTCGGCTCTTGTGCTCTTAAAAGCACTCAGTGAAGGACAATGGGATCTGGGTTAAAGTGTCTGTTGAAATGGAACATTGAAAACACCTTTGTTTATGTATTTGTTTCTTAAATGTTTCCCTAATTTATGTTGACTACTCAGGGAATTTAAACATTTTTGTTTTAAGTCACTGTATGATTGTTTTATGATTCATGCAATGTAAAGTCTTGCCTGCCGGCTCGCAGTTTTTGTTGATTTGAGCATATTTCCAGAACAGGCTACTTTGTGCAGACAAAGTTAATAATAATTGTAATATCCCACTTATAAACAACATGAATCAAAGATGTGTTGCTGTATTTTAGTGGTAAAAAATGCATTGATCATCATAATTATTCTATATATATAATTTACACAGTGCCTGTAGACCGGAGGAGAACGCTGGCATTCCTCCTCCTACTTGAAAGACTACGGAGGGATAGGGTCCGCAAAATGTGTTTATTTTGGGGATGGGCCGGATGCTCTGACCGGTCCACTTCCTGCCCGGCGCCTCTGCAACGCCTCACGTTGCATCAAAAATAGACTTCGTTCAATCCTATTTTGAGCAGAGCCCAGCGCCGAGACGCTTCTAGGACGCTTCTGGCTGTAACGCGGCGCGTCTGGTGGAATAGCACCCATTGACTAGAGTGGCCGCGATCCTTGCGAAGGCCGCGGCGCAGCCGCAACGCAACGCCACGCAGACGGACCCGGTGGAATCTAGAGAGATAATACAATAACCGATAACCGAGTGCCTTGATTACATTACATTGCATTTAGCTGACGCTTTTATCCAAAGCGACAGCTAAATGAGTACATTCGACCAGGAAGACACAACCTTGAAGAAAACAGAATCATAAAGTACATCAGGTTTCATAGAGCAAACACATTTCAAGTGCTACTCAACTGGCTATAGATAAGCCAGTCCTTTATTAGTATATAAGTGCTTTATTAATAGTTCTATCGCTCGAAGTGGAGTCGAGAGAGATGAGTTTTCAGTCTGCGCCGGAAGGTGTGTAAGCTTTCTGCTGTCCTGATGTCAATGGGGAGCTCATTCCACCATCTTGGAGCCAGGATAGCAAACCCACGTGTTTTTGCTGATGGGAACTTGGGTCCCCCTCGCAGCGAGGGTGCAGCGAGCCGTTTGGTTGATGCAGAGCGAAGTGCACGTGCTGGGGTGTACGGTTTAACCATGTCCTGGATGTAGGAAGGGCCAGATCCATTCACAGCATGGTACGCAAGTACCAGTGTCTTGAAGTGGATTCTAGGCGTTACTGGAAGCCAGTGGAGGGAGCGGAGGAGCGGCGTGGTGTGGGAACATTTAGGATGGTTGAAGACCAGACGAGCCGCTGCATTCTGGATGAGCTGCAGAGGTCGGATGGCACATGCAGGTAGACCAGCCAGAAGTGTTCATTTTGTTGACTAAAACTATGACGAAATATGTTCGTCAACGACCTTTTTTTCCATGACGGACACGATGACGAGATGGCACCGACGGCAGTAAACAATAACTGTAACGAAATTATCATGCAATATCGTTGAAGAAAAGTGACGAGACGAAAATGTAGTTTACTAAATAAAAACTATGCCAAAATCTCTCTTTACTTTCGTTGACGAAAAATGAGGAGACGAAATATTATCAAAGATAACGTTAAATCTCTGATAGTCAGTTTTCTCCCAGCATTTCCATTTCCGGTGCTGCGGCAGAGCAGCAGCTGTTTCTGTGCTGCGCGCGGCGGTACTTCTGAATTACACCGGGCAGCGGCAGAATATGAACTGTCAGGAAGACTGGGGTCTAACTCGTTGTCTAACTCGTTGTCTAACTCATGGTCTAACTCATGGTCTAACTCATGGTCTAACTTGTGGTCTAACTCATGGTCTAACTAACCTTATTTAACAGAAAATAAAATGGCAACAACAGGGCTTAGGAGCAGTGGTCGCGTTAACCGAATACCCCCCGTCAGCGCGAGTGATTGATAAATTGTGCACTCGAAAGGTAATAATGGATTATGACGGAAATGTTACGATCCTGTCCGTCAAAATGACTGACAACGAAAAAGTCTAAAGCCACCACTGCTTGGGAGAAAGAAACGATGTGATATTTGGGCGCATTTTCGCTACAATGAGGCGGAAAGAAAAAACGAATGCATTGTTTCAACAGAAGGGAAGCAATGTGGCCATAACACAGCTGGTACAAACACCACAAACCTGACCAGATACTCTCTGCAAAGCTGCATTCTTAATCATTCAGCCTGTGTTTTTCATCAAATAAGGACAAGATAATCTTATTTATTTATATACTAAAATGACAAATTATTGGTTTTGGCTAAATTTGACTGAAATGTTCTATATATTCTGATGACTAAAAAAGACTCAACAGTTTTCATTGAAAAAAAGTAGACTAAAATAATATGTTTTCTTTGACTAAAATAAGACTAAAATGCTCAGACTTTTAGTCGGCTAAAACTTGACTAAATAAAAACAGGATTAAGGTGACTAAATATGACTACAACTAAAAAGAAAATATAACACAGAATTAAGACTAAAACTAAATAAAAAAATAGCTGATGAAATGAACACTACCAGCCAGGAGGGAGTTGCAGTAGTCTAGGCGTGAGATGACGAGAGCCTGGACCAGAACCTGCGTTGTTTTCGGGGTCAGCTGGGGACGTATCCTGATATGACAGAAGCCGTTCAGTATTCACCATGGAAGGACTGACTGAGGGATTTTCTTATGCTGTTTTATTCTCAATTCAGTGAAAAGGGAAGTGATGTCATATGCAAATGTTTTTTTTAACTGAAAGTGGTTCAGATTTAGAAGCAATTTTCCACCATATTCAAAAAAGTGTTCTTTTTTTACCTTTCAAAACTCAAGTGAAATGATTCTTTCACATGTGATCAAATGACTTTGTAATGTGTTAAAATAGTTGCTATTAGTGATGATTCACATTAGGGCTGAACGATATATCGTGTCTCATGGCGATAACCGCGATATGCCATGCACGATATTCACACCGCAGGGACGTGCGGTTTTATTCATTTTTAAAAAAAAATGCTAACGCACTTTAGCACAGAATTCTAAATAAAGACACCCTTATTACTTATCGAAACTGCACATATAATATATCCAATTAAAGCTGAAACTCCACAGATTATTTAAGTATAGTATCATCACTAAGCGATCCGATCTCGCGACAGGGGAAGCAAACAGACATCACAACACGTACCTTTACGGAGCTTTTACGGGAGATGTCTCACCGTAGATGTCAATCTGATCAAAAGACGTGTTCAGTGGCATTAAAACGAGAAAAAACGCGGCTGAATCGGTTGATCCATAGGTTAATAATGTGTCTGTGGCTTTGAAGCAATTGTTTATAATCCATAATTCCATTTTTATGTAGAAATCGCAGCACACAAGTTAGTTGCTAATGGTAACCACCAGAGTGTATGCAGCTTCCGGTTTTGGCTACGCGTCACTCTCACTCCTTATTTGTTCATGTGTTGGTGTGTGTAGAACTTCCCCTCGATTCCATTGGCTCTAGCGGTCATAAAGAGATTTCATTCGTCAACATCGACCAAGGGGGGCCAGAGATATGGAAAACCCACCCAAATGACCCCAGAAGTGTTTTTTTGTTGTTAAATCTCTCTAAAAAGGTCAAATAACACTTGTTTTGCATCAATCTTGATACAACTTATATGTGTACGTTGGATTCCTAAAGCTTTTAGTCGACTAACCCACCATCCAAGGTTAGTTTTCATTATAAGTAAAAAAGAATTTTTGGACGGACACTATAATTTTCAGTTTTTTTACTATGTTCAATCTGAATTTTCTTTAAAATAAAAAACATCTAAATTGATTCTGACTCTTCTACATCCAACTCACAGGTGTATCATTACTTTGAGAGAAAATATTGTTAATGTAACCCTTTTAGAAGGGAAGATATGGTCATTTGTTCTGGGAATGTCCTTTTCGAGCCTGAGACCTGAAAAACAGGCTCAGGGCTTAAGTAGGTGAATGAACTCAAACACGTCACGTTACAATTATTTTGCTGCTTGCTACAAAAGGAAAACTTGCGCGGCTCTCATGTCAGGGGTACTTGAGTGAGCGACATGCAGGCTCTGTATGCACAGAAAACCACCAATCACAATCATTCTTGATCAGATCACAGCAGGCCCCGCCCCGCTAGTTTGCAGATCATCAAAACACCGGTAAAAAACGAGCGAGGCACAGGAGGACAATACCTTCATCCAGTTCAATATAGTTTAAAAAAACACAATATATATCGCAGGGGAAAGAAATCGCAATGTCAGTTTTTTTCAATATCGTGCAGCCCTAATTCACATATACTGTTCAATCTGTAACTATGAGCAGTGCAGTGGGAGATGTTGGTGATTTCAACAGCTACAATATCTCCAAAAAGCAAAAGAACTCGAGGGGTATCATAAAAGTATGCAGCGAAAATCATTCTCAGATCAAATAACTAAAATGCCAATTTCTGTAGTGTCTCTAAATATCCTATATATTATATGTCTCAACACACATGTGCACAACAAGTGATCTCCTTAGCTCTACCCACTCACTGCCATGGCTGGTAAAACAAAAGGGACATTACACCTCTGGAAAACAGCACTAAACAAAGTACATATGAGAACAGATGACCTTCATCAAGTCGACTAAAAGCAAATAATCAAACATATATTCAAAATGTCATTAGCAGCTTAAAAAAACACCACTGTCTAATCTATCTATCTATGCTGCAAACACGAATTATTGAAGGAAATACCTATGACTGTACTTATATATTTGTTACACTTTTCAGTGTACCTTGGCTAGTGCCCACTGGCGCTCTAACTCAGCCTGAACACTAAACAACTGAAACATTGATATGAAGACATGTTTTATATCAACACATTTAGCATAACTGTAGGTTAGTTGAAAGCAGTAATATTAGGTTGAACTTTATATAAGTTTCCACTATCCTAATACAGTTATATGAAATCTGTTGACATAATACATTTCATGTCATTGTCTTCAGTGAAGCCGAGTGCAGAGCATACCTAGGGACATAGGAGACCAGCCCTGTGGAAACCTCTGTGGATAAAAACGCAGACGCAAGCGGCGGCTATTTGGGGACGCGAGACAGCGTTGGCTGAAATGACATGTTGGACGGTCTGCGGGAGGACATTGGCTTCTATAGTGGCCCACAGTTCTTGGAAGGCATGATTGAGGCACATCCAGTGTCCGGAGCTGGTCTGTGGCCGTGCAGCTGCCCCACAGAGGACCAGCCCGCCACTCTGAAGCTCCACCAGGCTCTGTTTCATGCTGCCGTGGCTCCCTGACTGAGGTCCCCCTTTCTGCGCACCACTAATGACTCCCTGAGACGCTGGGCCGCCATTTGTTTGTTTATGTGTCCGACAGTGCACTAAGCCCCCGACCGTAAGAAGTTATTTTTAGCTGCCTAATCCTTCAATGGATTCATAATGGCCCAAACTTGCCAGATGACAAAAATAAACATAAAACACTTGATGTTATAGTACAAGGTTTATGTCTCATCTGTCATTATTTTTGCCCTTTGAATTTCCATTATGAAAAACAATCCTTGCATTATGCAGTATGGAAAGGGATGTCGGCCTTATTATAGAACATGAGTGCATTCTGGGAAAGACACCGTGATGCTTGATAAATCTGACCTATAAGAAGGATAACAGAGTGTTCATGGAGAGTGTCCAGTTGAATTCTCTCAGAACTGACTGACATGTCTCCCATTCGACATTCTGCTCGGCTAAGCATTAACTGTGCTGCTAATCTGCTGAGGCGGGTGGGGACAAACATGACCACACACAGACTGCATGAACCCCCCACCCCCAGGCGTTTATCAGGAGCAGACTCTTCTGACTGCCTAGAATCGTGCAGACACTGCCATGAAGAGGCGGGGCTTAGCCTCCACCTCTTGCCCTTTAATAGCTTTAGAGCAGGGGTCTCCAACCTTTCTTCTGAGAGCTACTTTGAAAAAATGAAAGTGGCCAAGAGCTACTTCCATCACATCGCTTACATTTATTCACACACTCATCAGTTGAATTAAGCTATACTTTTGTACACGTACGAAATTGCAATACGTAAAGCTTATCACAAATCTTAACTTCACATCAAGGTCCAAGAAAACGAAAATGTCTCACATATTATTATGGCCCTCAGTAAGTACTTCACTGAACATTCACATACATGTCCTTAATCACCACCTTACAAGCATCGTATATGCACTTATGGTCAAATAAGTGCATTCACTCTTTTTTACAGTCAGTGAGATGAATGGCACGGCATGGAGTCCACCATAGAGGGGCCTGCTGGAGTGCACCCACTCAGGTTCACTCTAATCATTTACATGTTCATCAGTCTTGTTCTGTATTTAGATTTCATCACATTCATGCCAGAAAAAGCTGCTTCACAAAGGTCTGTAGAACAGAACCAAATTAAGCAGTATGTGTTCAGTGCTGCTTGATGAATGTTCTTACAGTTTTCTGGGTCTACGAGGCTCCAGAAATGTTGTGAGTTTTGCTGAGACTTAAGCTGAACATGATTTAGGAGATTTATAACCACCTCCACAGGATTGACACTGAACAGTTCATTCATCTTTTTCATCTTCTTCTTCGTCTTGCCATTACATTATAAACCATAATAAACCAGGTGTATAGCTCTAGCCTCCCTATATGTGTGTGTGAAATTGTTCCATCCTCAAAAACAAAAAGCTAATGCTTCTGCAGTCTAGCTTCAGCTTCTAGCCACGGTCTTCTGTTAAAAAAAGGACACTGAAGGTCCTGAATGAGGCATCACACACAGGACTTGAGTCTGAACACAGTAGACAAGGAGTATTTACAACAGCATTATAAAAACAAAAATAGTGCATGTGGGTGCACACTCACATTCTCTGTCTTACTGTTACATACATCCCATGAATGCATGAGACTAAGTTAGCTTCATCATATCTCAATCAGTGATTAAGTGAATAATAAAGTTTCTGCCTGTCACTCATTATTTTCAGGAGGGGGCGGGGTTTGGAGGAACGGAGAGGAGACGGTGATCGCGGAAGCTTTCCTCCTGCCTTCACAAACTTTACACACGTATTTATCAACTGAAAATAGCAAGAGGACATTCATACTCTGCAATCCAAGACTTGATTAAATCCACCAAAAACCTGACATGACGAATTCTAAAATAAAAAAACGTTATTGTCCAGCCGTGGCCGAAAAATCAAGAAGCAACCTTACTACGCTATAATGGATAATCGAGCGGCGAGCTACTGAAAAGCTGCCGGTAGCTCGTGATCGATGTGTTGGAGAGCCCTGCTTTAAAGCATCACACTGGGACACACAGGCCCAGTTTCTCCAGCAGTATCTCTCTCTCCTGGGATGCACTGCGGTGAACCAATGGGCATTGCCCCAACTCACATCAAACTCCTATCAGGCATGTTAAAAGGTATATTTCAGTAAGAACATATTCACAGGTGCTTTTCGGATATCGATAGGGTATCAGCTTCACACGTCGTTATATGAAGGGAAAAATATGTATCCAATCTTTTGTAAAACTAGCGTGTCTTTGAGTGACACTCAACACGATGTGAATCTTCAGTCCGTTGTGAACGCACCATTAGTGATGCAGAGCCTTTCTGAACTCTCCACACTCAATGAGATAAGAGCACATATTTAAAGATAACATGATAGCGGGAGATTTATAGGAGTTGATGAATGTGTGCTGCTCCCCACATCACATGTATCGAAGCTCTGCCCTCTTTCCGTGGCGAGGTCCTTCACATGTCCCACTTTCCTGTTCCAGGTCACTGCTCAATATATTCTAATGTAAAGCCAGCCATCGACTGTACATGATCTCAATACAGGGGACACACACACTCTGTCTAGACATGTTATCAGGTTTAACCTCTGAGTGGACAGTGTCATTTTCCTAAACCACTTCATGGCATATCACTGACTGTTAGGATCAGTGATCCATCATCTCCCATAGACTGTAACCTACAGTTACAGTCTATGGTTGAGACCTACAGTCTATGGTTGAGACCTACAGTCTATGGTTGAGACCTACAGTTACAGTCTATGGTTGAGACCTACAGTTACAGTCTATGGTTGAGACCAGTCTATGGTTGAGACCTACAGTCTATGGTTGAGACTAGTCTATGGTTGAGACCTACAGTCTATGGTTGAGGCCTACAGTCTATGGTTGAGACCTACAGTCTATGGTTGAGGCCTACAGTCTATGGTTGAGACCTACAGTTACAGTCTATGGTTGAGACCAGTCTATGGTTGAGACCTACAGTCTATGGTTGAGACCTACAGTTACAGTCTATGGTTGAGACCAGTCTATGGTTGAGACCTACAGTCTATGGTTGAGGCCTACAGTCTATGGTTGAGACCTACAGTCTATGGTTGAGGCCTACAGTCTATGGTTGAGACCTACAGTCTATGGTTGAGACCAGTCTATGGTTGAGACCTACAGTCTATGGTTGAGACCAGTCTATGGTTGAGACCTACAGTCTCTGGTTGAGACCAGTCTATGGTTGAGACCTACAGTCTATGGTTGAGACCAGTCTATGGTTGAGACCTACAGTCTATGGTTGAGGCCTACAGTCTATGGTTGAGACCTACAGTCTATGGTTGAGACCTACAGTCTATGGTTGAGACCAGTCTATGGTTGAGACCCACAGTCTATGGTTGAGACTAGTCTATGGTTGAGACCTACAGTCTATGGTTGAGACCAGTCTATGGTTGAGACCCTCAGTCTATGGTTGAGACCAGTCTATGGTTGAGACCTCCAGTCTATGGTTGAGACCTCCAGTCTATGGTTGAGACTTGTCTTTCCACTGCGTGGTGAGCAACACATTTGTCTCTTGGCAGCTGAATTCGATTTAGGGCAAGGATTTCTGCTTTTTCTTGAACCTCAGTCAAACACAGTCCCTGAATACATCAGGGTGGTGTGGATTTCAGCAGTCTCGCCCTCTGAGGGAAAGAGCATGTGAATGTGACTTTCAGCAATCTGTTTATGACAAACGCTGCAGAAAACATAAATGGCAATAATGGAGCTGCGTATCTAGGCGACGTAACATTTGAAGTAAACATTTGGAAAATCATCAACATAACAAAGACAACTAGCACCACTTATAAAAACGACCGGTATTATTTTCTAACTCTTGTTTTCGTTTGACTGGATGGGTCTAAAAGTGATAATTTGAGCACAAATATATATGTTTTAATGATTTTGATAATCGTAACTGGGAAAACGTTAAATATATTTTTTTTTAAATGTTAGATTTTTACAATGACTAAATAAATCAGTCTATTTTTCCTCTTGTATATTTATATAATAGTGTCTAGGATATCTGAGAGATATTTTTCTTACAAAGCTGTATGTACGGTTGCTTGGTTACATCGGATTAGTCTGGACAAGTTCCAGACTTTCCTTGTGAAATGTTACCGTGGTGCAGCTGTCTGCTTCATTAGTCCTCTTTCTGATTCAGAATGCATTGATTATAAAGTAGCACTGCAACCCTTGCTACATTGCTGCAGTGTGTGGCTTCCTCTCAGGCCCTGCACACAGGCTCCAGCATGAGCAGGGTCTACTGGCCCGGCTCAGCACAGCCTCTGGTCCTCTGGCCTCATATGGTGAACTGTTCTCACCTCTGCAGCTCGCACAGCTCGTAAAGCTGCAGCCCAGACTTCACCTGTCAGGAGTGAGTCATGGTGCATTCCTCACTGACACTGCCTGCAGGTTATTTGAGGGAAGAGCTGACGTCAGCTGAATGACTGCTGCTGCTTTGCCTGGGAATTTGTTTTTTCCAGCAGAAACGTATCCTTGCGGTGTGGAAATCGACAGTCATGGGTCATGTTCACATTCAATCGTTTGTGTGCACTGAAAAAACTGAAACGTTTAATTTGTTTAACTGCATAATGTCAACACATTTCACATCACTGTGTTAGGGGAATTTAATGCAATAATATTAAGTTTAACCTATAATAATATATGGCTTTCAACGAACCTAACATAATGTTGACATAACACATGAAAGTCAACCTTTCGGTTTATTCAGTGTGTGTGTGTGTGTGTGTCCAACAAGCTGACTTATTCTGATCTCTTTCACATCCTCTGTGACTGTCGTAATCTTGTTTCTAAAAGTTCCTCGGGCTCGTCACAACAAACTCTCCACGGCGAGGTGATGGGGGGGGGGAGGTGTGAGGGGGGGAGGTGCCCGGCTACAGAGGAGACTCGTAAAACAGCTTACAAAGCACCGGGTTGCCGCAGGACATGCATCCCCTCCCATTCTTTCACAGACACACTCGCACACGCACGCGCACACACACACACACACACACACACACACACACACACACACACACACACGCACAATGTCCCTCCTGTGTTGGGAGGATTACTCAGTGTAACCAGGTCTGCTGGGCATTGCAGAGATTAGAATGCATCATACTCTGGATTGTTTTAAGGGTAGCTGCAGTTTATGGTGATTGTTTCCAACGTCTGCAATATTTTCTTCCCTTTCTGACTTCTGATATAAGGTGTGGTAAGTTGCATCATTGGACCTTGGAAGTCATAATGAACTTGCCCAGTATCCAAGCTGTATCCACATGAGAACACAGGGTGGGACAGATACGAGTATGGGGAGGTCAGAAGCGCTACAACCTGTCTGACTGGAAAATAAAGTGCGCCTTTGTATTAATTATAACCACGATGTCACCACATGTGTTCCCTAACTTTCAAAGTCTTAGCTCTGCATACATATTGTAGATTTATTGTAAAAATGGAATTTGATTGCAATTATTGGTTGTAGGTAGTGGTGTAAAGTAAATAAGTATATTTCATCAAGTATTTTACTTAAGTACAATTTGGAGGTACTAACTTTACTTGAGAATTTAAACTGTGTGCAACTATGTACTTCTACTCCACAGACTTCAGAGGTACATGGTGTACTTCTACTCCACAGACTTCAGAGGTACATGGTGTACTTTTCCTCCACTACATGTATTAATACCTTCAGTTACTTCACAGATGTGGATGAATGATGTGAAATATAATCAAGCCTTAAATCAGACTTTAGTTCCACCTGGAGTGAATCCACCAGCTACCCTGCTGTCTACAAAGTACTTCAGACTAGCTGCACCTTCACCAGCTACCCTGCAGTCTACAAAGTACTTCAGACTAGCTGCACCTTCACCAGCTACCCTGCAGTCTACAAAGTACTTCAGACTAGCTGCACCTTCACCAGCTACCCTGCAGTCTACAAAGTACTTCAGACTAGCTGCACCTCCACCAGCTACCCTGCAGTCTACAAAGTACTTCAGACTAGCTGCACCTCCACCAGCTTTGAGAACACTTTCATGATCAATCATTATAAAACACATATATATATTCTGAAATGGACCAATCTGCACAACGACTACTTTCACTATATTTAGATGAGAATACTTTTCTACTTTCACTTGAGGAACATTTTGAATGCAGGACTTTTACTGTAACAGAGTATTCGTACTGGTACTTCTACTTTTACTCAAGAACAATGTCTGAGTACTTCTCCCACCTCTGGATATTGGTGCAATCTATTTTATAAAAAAATCCATTCCTTTTATAACTTCTGCACGCACGCACGCACACACACACACACACACGCACACACACACACACGCACGCACGCGCACACACACACACACACACGCACACGCACACACACACGCACACACACACAGAAGAATGCTTTGAAGTCTGAAGCCTTTTTTCTCTTTTCTCACCCTGCCTCTGAGTCATGATATGAAGGAGGAAGCCAGGAGTGAGTCAGAAATGTTCCACAAGTCTAATAGTACATGTCAGTGCAGCATGAATGACTGTTTGTCTCCTGGCATAATGAATACAACCGGTGACGAGACAGAACTGGCTGCCTGGGGACAATACCATCTGATGGATAAACAGTGATGGAGCAGAGGCTTCCTGAGGTGACCGTCCCTCCGCCTGAACACCTCGGAGGAAACGCCAATGGCCTCTGCAAAGACCTCAAAGCACGCGCCGTGTGTGTGGTCATGCAACACCATTCTCCTGTGAGACATCCGACAGACACACACACTGCCCTCTCTGCAGCCACGCGTTGACACCCTACACCACGCCACACATTCATTGGCTTTGCAGATGAAAGAGACGTGCATTGTTAAGTGCTAAGAGCTGAAGTGAGAGGCTTACGGAGCAGCGTCACATCAAAGCTCCGGCAATTATGTTGGGTATCCCCGCTGCATTGAGAGGAGCGCCGTGAGGGGGTGGAAGGCAGAGCGGAGGATCCTGGGTAGTTATCAATCCTAGCTTGTGCTCTGTGAGTCTGACCGGAGAACATCTGGCGGTCCGTCCACCTCACAGGAAGATAGAGGTCCAGCGATAACTGCATTATGAGTCATCTCATTAAACTGCAGGACAATATTCATAAGTCATAGCTTTTCTTTAGTGCCACACATTGGTGCTATGTCTGCCTCGAGATCAGCTCTGTCTCTGACACCTGCACACAGTTTGCTTTTTATGATCCATAACCATAAGAACAATATAACCCTGATTTCCATCAAGTGTTGATTGGCTTAACCCAAGTGTCTCTTTCTATATGTGACCATGACAAAGGGAGTGTCCTGTCTTGGTTTTCAGCTTTTCAATTCCTCCAAAGGCGGAGGCAAACGGTTAGCAACACAAACCATCTTATGATGCGGTTGGATCTCAGTCAGTGCTTGCTCCAGAGAAAGAAACAACGTCACTATTGTTGTAATAAGATGATTTGTGAATAACCATTCAAAGCACAACTTTTATTTCAAGCAGAAACTTTGGATTCTAGATGATTTCATTTGCGGATGTTCAGTATTTTATTACCTAGGAGCTTCAGATGTCTGGATGTTATGTGAATATTAAAAGGTCATTTTCCGAAAGAAAACTGCAGCAAATGTGTGTTTTAATTTTCTTTTAATCTATTTATGTGATCAAGCTCAAAATAAAATAGATCACGCCTCACATTGTAAAAGCAGACTCAAAATCAGAGATGACATGGAGACACATTTCACTGAACAGGAAGGTTATGGAAATGTGTCATTTGTCAAACATCTGGATATTGAAGCTGTCAAATGTTAGTGGAGTTAAAAGGACAACATTTCCCTCTGAGATGTAGTGGAGTAGCCTAGAAGTATAATGTTGCAGTAAAGGGACATATTAAAGTAATTATTAAGTAGTAAAGTATATGTATTTTGTTACATTCCAACACTAATAAAGTATAGAAAATCAATAAAGTTTTTTCCTTTCATTAAACGTGTCAAACTTCATTTTGTAACCAACCTCCTGCATCCTTTTCCAGTGAGCAAATGAAAGCTATACACATCATCAGGTGTCAGTAAAACCTTCCTCGAGGAAGACCACTCCATCAGCCAATCAATGGCCTCCACAGAGCCTCAGTGATTTATTTCACTGTCCAATAAAAACGCTGCACGCAGAGAAGTGAAGTGGAGAAGGGGAGTCCGTCAATGTCACAAACCACTAAGACGCTGTCGTATTTAACCGCTCATCGACCTGCTCCCCTGCGCGCTGTTTACCAACAGGTACCCCCCCCCACCCCCCAACAATTCTCAGAGGCTGAAGAGACCCATCAATGAGTCTCCCCCGGGGGGCCACTGTTTACTCAGCACAGGGTGAATACAATGGTGTTGCTGGGCCTCTGCGCCTCATATTGATGTGGCACTGCTCCTCTCCGCATTGTCCCAGCTATTGATTCGTCTGATCTCAGCCTGCAGCGGCGGCGGCGGCGGCGGCGGCCCTTCTTTTCCACTCTCACCCCCTTGACTCCCACAGTCGGAGAGAAACGGAGCCCATTTCCCCAGCCTCCCCCTGCACCACGGTTTATGGATCAGAGCGGGGCAATACTGCTGAGATTCTAAAGTCCTGAAGTGCACAATCACACAAAATGAGCAGCAGCTTTTCATCGCTCGTGGCTAAATAGTTTTTCAGCGGAGGATTATGAGGAAGACGCAGTATGGTGTTCACAAAGCAGCTGCACACACACTCCGCTACTGGAAGAAGAGAGGGAGAAACACGCTGCTCTAAGACAGCCTTTACCCAACTCGTGTCAGAGGTAAAGCAGTTAGAGACGTGTTGTTGTGCGGAGAAACTTTGAAGATGCTAACCATGATAGCAGGACACACATGTCAGAGGGAACGCTCAGCCGAGAAGCTGTTCAGTGGAAAAGGTGAATCACCCACTGTAACGCTTCAACCCAAAATACATTTGTGGAAATGTAGGCTGGGCCCACCACCCCTCATTGTTTCCACACAGGAACATGTGAAGGGGTTTAACATTCATAAAATCCGACTGTAGCACACCCCTGCCTGCTGCAGGAGATCTGAGTCGGAGCGGGCCGAGCAGCTTGCTGATCGACTGCTTGATGAGTCACATGGCACTCAGTGAAAGCACATCGTGTAAAGCTCCACGCAGTGAAACATGCTCACTTTATCAAATGTAGATTTTGATATTCTTGTTTATGACAACTTATGACTTTTCTGTCATTTTTAATAATCATCAAGTCATTCTGAGATCCGTGTGACAGGGCAGGCATCACAAGAGGTCAGGTCCACAGTTCATCCACATCCTGTTGCTCCCAGCAATTAGTGACATTAATGTTATCGGAATATCAAATGAAATATGAAATGAATAACAATGACATTTCAAACAATGTGAAATAGGATGTCATTCACATTGCTCACGTCATAACCGCTCACACGCACAGTTAACTGATCTCACCACATGTTGACCTGAAACACAAAGTCTCTGAACAGCATGGCAATGTTCTGTAGCCACATTTTGAGCCGGCCACAATAATCCCAACAATCAACCATCGATAACTAACTAACTAACTAACTCTGAAGAGCGGACACAAATCATTTCCACTTATTGCGTCTTAATATCCACTACATTAATTATCATCATATTACAGTCACTTTACAAATGTAGACTCAATCTCAAATAACAAATGTGACGCAATGTTTTCACAGCGTATGTAATCCAGACATTAATTTCATTTAGCTTCAACATTAGAATGCTACTTATTCTAATGCATTATGTATAGTAATCCTGAAGTATAGCTATAATGCGAGTCAGGACAGAGCACCCTGTCTGTGGCTGCGTCCTGCGGGGGGGCACCTCTCGCTGTGTGACCGGCTCCTGGCCCTCTGCCTAGACCCTGTCACTCATGCTGTTGCCCTCCAGCCTCTCTCAGACATCGGCGGGTCGATGCCGGCGACTCGGCCCGGCTAGAGTTTCACATGCAGGTGGAGTAGCAGGATGTCTGTCCTCTCGTCTCACGAGTCACAGTTTCTCCCGGGGCTAAAAATACCGCCTCCCGTGTCCGCCTATGCATGTGCAGAGGGAAGCCCGCGGAGGGCCGGCGGGGCGTTACAACCGCTTTATTGATGATGGACAAACAAACGAGAGCCACCAGGAAACAACAAACTGTGCGCCGGCCCCGCTGACCGCTCACTTTGAGAAGTCTCTCTTTCAGATCAAGCCTTCATTCGGCGGCAGGTAAAATGGCAGCGTGTGATCAGAGGTGCTCCACGCACACACAGGGTTGCTTGTCTCCTTAGATATACTCTGAGTTAATTATTCACAGCCCTGAGGGTCTGCAGTCTGCCTGCGCAAGGATCTGTCTTTCCTGATTTGATCTCTAGATGTTGTTATTCTGGGCACGGAGACAGCGTAGGCACGTCATTAGATCTGTTGGTTTGAGGGAGGGAGGGAGGGAGGGGTCACAGAGCAGTTAAACCGAGCGAGCGAGGTGAGCGAGTGTGCATGTCAGGTGAGGGCCGGCCTCCCTCTGGAAACAGATGTCAAACAGGAACGTGTGTGTTTAACCTCTGCTCTGCAACAGGCTTCCTGGAGACACAATGTGCCTCAAACTGCTGCCTCATACTTTACCTCGGGCAGCCGGTGACCTACTTTCTGCTGGGAGGAGGGGAGTCCAAACAACAAGTGCAACATCGAGAGGAGCACTCCCTGACTGGGTGATTTGGAAAGAGGGCTTTGCAGAGCGTCCTGAGGGAGTGAGGACAGCGTCTGTCTGTTGGAGCGGCTTCTCACCCAAGGGCAACAACACAGTAAACAGTGGGGAACATACTTGGAGATCTTCAGATACCCAGCCAACAGTAGTACCTTCTCAATACAGAATGCCGAGACGAAGAAAAGGGCGCACCTGAACAAACAGAAACTGCATGATGGCACAACCAATCACCTGCTAGACTGACAGGGGAGCTTTTACACAAAATACTTCTATGAGACATCTACGTCTCCAAGTAAGCGTTGGCACTGAATATCCCAAACAAAACAACATAAGTGATAATCAAAGAAGTTCTCAGGTAATCTGTTCTTGAGCATTTTGAATTGCCATTTATCAAAGTACTAACAAACATTTGTTTTTAAAGATTGACTAAAACTTGAATTGATTGAAATTCTTTACTACAGCTGAAAAGCAACAACATATTGTTTCTAACACTGTCCTGTCGTCCTCCAGAGGCGTCTGAACAGACACACCTGTGAACAGCTGCTTCAGGGTCCAGATGTACTCCAAACTACCCAATGATTTCCTGCTCCCTGATTTAACCCCAAATGTCACTTCATCAGAACACTTTGTATTTTCAGATATCCAGGTAATTTAAGGCCAAACGCCATTTCTTCTGTCTTCATTGTGTGTTGCAAGTTTGTTAAAAAACTATTTTATTTTTCATTACTAGAATAAATGACTGGTCTGTGCACAGATCCAGAGTCTGCTGTGCTGAATCCAGATGAAGCGCATTGACATGCAGGGAGCATCACCCACAAGACGGCCAGGACTCCCAGAGTTACGGATCATTGTTCTCTCATCAGAGAGAGAGACTGAGACGGCTCTCAGTCATTGATCATCAATCATCCCATGATGCTGTGCAGGCTGAGGACTCTTACAAGGTCTATACATGTTCAGGCATTCTATGAAGGCCTTGACTGAAACAGCACAATAAACACACTCAAAATGTGCTTAAATCTGCTTATAACTATGTATGTGTTATTATAGGTATAAACCATTATGAACATTCATAATACTGAATATCAACAATCAAATGCTGTGGCAAGGATTATAGAGTATGGTAACTTCCATATTCCAATATTTCCCTAATACCATTTAATGTATCATTTTTATATAATACATTATAAGACATGCATTATAGACTTGCAAGTGACCAGTAATTATGAAGTCTTTTTAAGTGCAATACACAGTCTGTTCTTGTAAAGAATCATAATGACTACTTCTGAGTGCTTATAATTATATATAAGTCAATTATGTGAGAGCCTTGATTTGATAGACTTTTCTAGACTCAAGGAAGGGCTGCAGCCAATCAGTGTCCAACGACTGAAGTCTGATAGCACACACACAAATCACACAATCAATTCAATTCTAATTCTTATTCATCTCTGAAAGGGTAGTGAGTAACTGATGACCGTCTGCACTCTGTGCTGCCCAGCTATACTCACATAGAGGGCAGAGAGTAACTGATGACCGTCTGCACTCTGTGCTGCCCAGCTATACTCACATAGAGGGCAGAGAGTAACTGATGACCGTCTGCACTCTGTGCTGCCCAGCTATACTCACATAGAGGGCAGAGAGTAACTGATGACCGTCTGCACTCTGTGCTGCCCAGCTATACTCACATAGAGGGCAGAGAGTAACTGATGACCGTCTGCACTCTGTGCTGCCCAGCTATACTCACATAGAGGGCAGAGAGTAACTGATGACCGTCTGCACTCTGTGCTGCCCAGCTATACTCACATAGAGGGCAGAGAGTAACTGATGACCGTCTGCACTCTGTGCTGCCCAGCTATACTCACATAGAGGGCAGAGAGTAACTGATGACCGTCTGCACTCTGTGCTGCCCAGCTTTACTCACATAGAGGCAGAGAGTAACTGATGACCGTCTGCACTCGGTGCTGCCCAGCTATACTCACATAGAGGGCAGAGAGTAACTGATGACCGTCTGCACTCTGTGCTGCCCAGCTATACTCACATAGAGGGCAGAGAGTAACTGATGACCGTCTGCACTCTGTGCTGCCCAGCTTTACTCACATAAAGGCAGAGAGTAACTAATGACCGTCTGCACTCTGTGCTGCCCAGCATTACTCACATTCCCACTGGTATTTGTTTGTATTACTCATCATGAGATTATGACCTCAACATTGGAGCTAGAGGCTGAGCAACAGGGTGGCGGGGGTCAGGGGGGAGTTGATTAGGTCCTTCGGTGCATGGGGGGAAACGCCTTCCAATGAGAAGCCAGGAAGTGGAGTGCCTGTCAATGGGGATGAGAGGGGAGGGCCGAGTAAAGCAGGAGCATTCGGATAGGTTTAAGAACAAAACAGAGGGAAGTGGGGGAGGGGGGGGGTGGAAGTGGCTGAGTAAGGCAGGGTTCACCGAGTTCAGCTCGTAAATAAGTGACTGGCTGCTCTGAGTGCATTCCAAGGCTCCACCTCACCCCTCCGCCCAGCCTCTTCTCGGGGGGGATTCCTCTGGTTTCTGGGGCAGCTCCGCTCGGCGTGTCAACATTTCCAGACGCCGCTGCCAGCAGAGAAGGGCTGACGCTGGCTACGTGGCTCATTCAGTTCAGAGGAGAAGGTCCACAGAGGGGAAGGTCCACATACTGCCTCCCCCCCGCCCCCCGTCCCCTTAACAAAAACATCCTGAGGGTCCCAGTCAATCGGCTCGCCACGGACGATTAGAAACCTTACACACTGCTGGAAAATACTGACTTTCACACTCAGTCATGTAATGCACAAAAACATTCCTCACAGCCAAACATGGCTGTCAGAATGCAGATTATACCCCCTGAAGCAGCGCAGAGTCGCCCTGGCACCATCTGCCTCGGCTTTTGCTAATCACCTCAGCCAGATGGGCTAGCAGACCTTTAGGAAGCTTGTTTTCCTGCTCAATAACAATGTGCCATGTCAGGCTACAGCACCCACATTGCTAATGCTTTGTTATCTAAAATGGAATACAGTTTTTTCACTCAAAGCCTTCAAGCAGTCCTAGGTGGGAGGCTGTAAGATTGTGGAGCGTTTCAGGTATGAGTATTGATACCGCAGACAAAATACCAGAGGGAAATATGTGTGAAGGGCAAACGGGTAATATCACTGTGGAACAGGGAGAGAAATATCCTGCAGTCGGTTTGGCTGGGTTAATGACGCACAGTTTAACAATTCAATGAGCATTCTGATTCAGCAGCACTTTCTCTGAAATTGGAGTCTCAGCACATCTGCTCTATATGAAGTCTTCATCTTATTTGCGTTTTTTGCCACATCAGGAAAAAATACTTTAGCTCTGCGGTGCAAATCATTTCATCACTGATGAAAGTCGGAATTGACTTTCTACACTGCTGTGGTGTGCATGAGTCAATTCAATTAATATTTGTTTTGTATTTGATTGCCTCTGCATCAAACTAGACAAGGGGAGAATTTGAAGACATTTTAGGTTTTCATGGTGTCAGGCTGTTTATTTGAGATTTTAAATCTCAGCTCGCAGCGGGGTTGTCTTTGCGTCCCTGCGTGGAGACGGGCTATAGGTCAAACATTCCTGAGCCCTGGCCTGAAATCCTGAGAACAGCGCCTGAAGTAAACTCGCTCCGAGACAATGCCGAGAGGTCGAAGGTGAGGAGCGTGGGGCCTTTGCAGCTACTAATATATTCCAAGGAGATTTCTAAAGTGCTCAGCCGCCAATTGCCCCACATAATGGTTCCCATGGAGATGGGGATTCGGATCCGGGGCTGCGATACAGACATGAACGAGCAGAACAATAACTCCAACTTCCACGCGTTACAGAAAATGTTTCAGCCCGCTCTTTTTTCCGTTCTGTGTCAGAAGGTAAGTAAATGCTGAATTACAGAAAAGAAAATCCGCTTTTGTCCGTGTTCCGTTTCCATCTCTGCTTTCCCATGGTCCATGGATACAGCCCCAAACTTCCTAAAGCCTTTTTTTGCCAGGGGCATCCTTTCAGCCTTCAGTCCTGACAACACCGAAGGAATTTGCATGCATCAATAGTCGTGAGGAAAACAACATCCTTAACAGAACCCACACGTCTGGACAGCCACATCCCTTCAGAGGGGTCATTTCAACTTCAGCACATGGAAAATGATTGGGGAATTTATATTACCGATTCAACACAGCCATTACTAGTCTCATATGAGCTTTAAATGCATAGTAAAGGAACATTAAACTCAACAAGACACAACTTAGTACCAGAGCAACAGAACAAAGGGAAGGAGCCAATCCCACATATAAAGTGTGTGTGTAACTCTGAGGGAACCATGGGTAATCTCTGAGTGCTTTACTGTCAGTAGTCATAGCTTTAGCAACCACCAACCAGTTATACCTTGCTTGGTTAAAGGCTCTGTGAAATCACTGTTGACAGCTGGGGGGGATATCCCACTTACGTATATCACATCAAATACTGGAAGGGCAATACATGTGGTCAAGGCAAGGTGTTAGACTACAACTATATATCAATCATTTTGAAAAGATCCCTCCTACTTCAAGTATGGCACAAAGGATGATATACAGTCATAGAGATGCAGTCTTTGCCCCAAACTCTCATGGACAGGCCTGTGTTAGAGCATTTCAATGGAGGTCTGGAAGAAATACCATTAAAGTGCTATTGATTTTACACATCAGGTTTGCTTATTAGTACAACTCAGCGTGTTGTATAATGACTTCCTTGACTCTAGAGGAGCTTTCAGTCAACTCTTCCCCCTGATAATGTAATGCTAAAAAGTAGTCAGATTGTGTAGAAGTCTATGCGAAAATGACTTTACTTCTCACTTTAATTATGACCTTGGAAAACATTTTACTTATGAATTTGTCGTCTCATTTGCTAGTTTCAAGTTTTACTTGTACTTTAAAAGTATGAATACATACGTATTAGAAAATTGGCCCGGTGTGTAAGGACCATAATTTGTTTAAAGGTAAGCAGGTTAAGTAAGAGTGGATGGTGCAACAGACCTAATGGGCTATGAAAGCTTCCTCTGTTGTGGAAGCTCTTAGGATCGGAGGGATGAAACCCTCTGTAATGGTCACACATGCAGAGCACACAGCACACAGTGAAATGTGTTCTCTGCTTTGAACCCATCCTAGTACCAGGAGTCTAGTACCAGGAGTCTAGTACCAGGAGCCTAGTACCAGGAGCCTAGTACCAGGAGTCTAGTACCAGGAGTCTAGTGCCAGGAGTCTAGTGCTAGGAGTCGAGTGCTAGGAGTCTAGTACCAGGAGTCTAGTACCAGGAGTCGAGTACCAGGAGTCGAGTACCAGGAGTCGAGTACCAGGAGTCTAGTACCAGGAGTCGAGTACCAGGAGTCTAGTACCAGGAGTCGAGTACCAGGAGTCTAGTACCAGGAGTCTAGTGCTAGGAGCAGTGGGCAGCTACTGTACAGCGCCCGGGGAGCAGTGTGAGTGGGGGGGAAGGGGAATGTCTGGTGCCTTGCTCAAGGGCACCGCGGCAGGGCAGGAATTGAACTGGGACCTCTCCAAGTAGCTGGCCGGGGACTTGAACCGGCGACCGTATGGCTCACAGTCCAAGCCCTACTGACTGAGCCACTGCCGGGTACTACCCAATAAACGCTGCATTACACTTCACTGGATAGCTCAGCGGACACATAGACACTTTTCCCAGAACACAATAGGGCTATATTGTACAGTAATGAGACATAAATCATCAACGATGTTTTTTTGTATTGTTAAAATGGAGCATCTACCTCCCATCCCCCCATGCACACACATAGCAGCATGTAGTGTATAGTTTCCAGAGACGAAGTCACACATGCACAGACGGAGGATATACAGCCTCCTGACAGCTCGTACAGGAGTGGGAAGAAAGCCTATCATGGAACTTAAAAAACACTCGTGAAGGGCTCATTAATGTTGCCCTGTGTGGTGGTCATTAACTCTCCTCTTCTGTGACCTTCGCCGCTCAAGGTGGGTGTCACGGCAGTGCAGCCCTGTTTCCAACATGCTGTAGAGAACCCCACAAACACACTGACTTATGTCCTGCAATTATGTGTTGCCATGTAGTCTGGAAACATTATTATCCATTGAAAGCATGGAATTGAAAGGCAACTGAAATGTTGAATTTAGTTGGATGTTTAATGTCAACATATTTCACATAACTGTATTAGCTTGGTTGAAAGCAATACTATTCAGTTTAAATATTTTTTTAATATTATTGCTTTCAACTAACCTAATTAAAGTCAACGTTTCAGTTATCCTCTAAACATTTTAATCCCACATCTGCCATGTATAATAAAATAAACGGTGCCTGTTCCTGCAAAACTAACAATGGCATCACCCAAGCAGGAACTCGTGGGGCCCCAGTGCTGGCTCCCAGCCAGCGAGACAACACAGGACCTGATAGTAGCATTCTATTCCGGCCCAACTCCAACATTTGCTCAGATTCAATTATTGATGGTAGATAGCCAGATAGGCGTGCTTTCTCTCTCTATCTTTAGCTGCACAACAAGACCAATTGTCTATGGCCACGCTAGCATCTCTGTAATTACACACAGTTGTGCTTTAAGCCTCTATAAATAATGTATGCATCATTTCACCTAATGATGGCGCTCGAGGAAAGTCAAGGGCTCCCCAATAATAATAATAACAATTCATTACTGCAAAGATATGTTGTCACACAGTACAGTGTCAAAACACCGCCTACTTCTATGTTGACACAACAGGAATGCTTTCATTTGCTTTTAGTTCAAGCTTTATCCTTACAGTTGTTTATTGATTTGTTAGGTATGACATCGAACTACATTAAATGGTGTTGGGAGGAAGTCACGATCAAAAACTATTTTAGTTTGAAGGAAAAATCTTGAAACCCAATTACTTTTTTTCCTTGGTTTTCAACTGTTATAATGAGCTTTCACTCAATCAATAAGTATTTAGATTATTCACTAATAATGATTGTATCAACATTGTATCAGGTATCATATTATAGATTGAATGATTGAATAAGCATAGTATTCATTAAATGAGCAGTTGCAGCCCTTGGAGTTACTGAGGAGTCACACAACATCTATTCCCCACGATATGGAACATGTGATGCACATGTCCCCCACAGCAGACTGTCACCGCTGTGACGCATAACGGTCTGAATCCAACCGCTCACACTCATCACTTTGATGCTAAATACAAGACTGACATGCTAGATCCACCTCCCTGCAGAGCATTCACCCAAAACATGCATCTGAGAGAGGAGCGAGTGCAGCACGAAGACAGCAACACGACGGAACCAAACGGGTTCAGTGTGATCATGCACACAAAGGTCAAACTGGGGGTGCAACTTGCCTCCTTTCAGTGTTTTGTATTCGCCTGGTGGGTTTGTCTACTAAAAAGTCTCCTCTTGTCCGAAGTGTGACAGTGGTCCTGGGACGAGCTGGCAGGCTCAACATCCCTCCCCCCACTGGCTAGACCAGCAGTGTATTAAAATAAATGTGTGCACACGTCCCACCCCAACATGCTCACTAGACATGACCTTATACAAGGCTAGCACCAGTCTGCTGGCCTGGGAGCAGATTGGAGCTCCCCTGCTGCCATAACCCCGCCGCCTCATTCGCTCTGCAGCCCCCTCCACCTCCAGCTCCCCCCTCCCCCTTCAGCTCCCCCCTCCCCCTTCAGCTCCCCCCCTCCCCCTTCAGCTCCCCCCTCCCACCCTCCAGCTCCCCCCTCCCCTTTCAGCTCCCCCCCTTCACCTTCAGCTCCCCCCCTCCCCTGTGTTACATTATCTCACATGACTCGACGAAATCCCGCGCCTGGAGCAGGGCTCTCTGGAGCTTGTTCCCAAGAGCGGAAAGAAGATTGACTTTGTGTCGAGGACCTGAAGCTCTGCCCTGGACTTGGCTCAAATCGCCCCACTTGTCAGGCCTGATGGATTTGGCTAAAAATAAAAGCGAAATGAGGCCCTTGACAGGCGGATTCATGGACTCAGCGGAGCTCCTTCTGCTCACCGAGCTGCCATACTGTGCAGTGTCTCCGGGTCCCGGTGCCTGAACAACAAGCACGGCCCTGAGAGCGCTGTGTGCCACATACACAACATCCCCTTTATATGTGCGGTGGGGGGATTCGGAGAAGGAGTAGAACATCAAGATGAGCCAAGTGTGTGGGAATTCCAGTGCCCCCCCCTGAGTTACCCGGCTCTGACCCAGCCCGACGCACATTCCCCCGCCAAAGACTGAGCAGCGAACACATCGGAGCAGCAGCAGCAGCAGCAGCAGCAGCAGACTGGACAGGGTGGTTGAACTCAACCAAAACTAATACAGCAGCAGCCTGTGGCTTTCAAGTCCAGGAGAATACATCTCGAATACGTGTATCAGTGTGAATATGTGTCGAGTTTTAATACAATGCACCATTGAGGCTGATGCATCTACAATAGCCGCGTTCACACTGCGGTACTTTTCCCACAAAGGTTCATGCGAACTTAGTTCATGATCGCGTTCACACCAAAAAGAGCCGGTACTAAAAGTAGTTCATGCGAACCTTTTTACCCGCTCGAAAGTCCCTGCTAGAGAGCAGGGACTTTCGAGCGGCTCTTTTTTGAGAAAAGAGCTATATTCCTGATTGGCTGGGCGAATTGCAAACCACGCCCCCGTATTTTATTATCCTCGCATTAGCATTAGCATTAGCCCAGCGCAGAAACGCAGAGAGACTAACTTATGGCAACACAAAATAAAACATGGGAGCGGTGGAGATGAGGAGCAGGGTTTCCGTTAGCCGGCAATTACCGGTTTTTAGTTGGTAAAAATTATAAAAAACCGGTAAATTCAAGACCTGCCGGTCAAAATGTCTGGTAATAATTAGGGAGGCTCCGATCGATCGGCCGCAGGTCATTATCGTCGATATTCACTCTTAATAGTTTGATCGGTGCTCTCTATAAAGGCCGATCAGGAGAGCTGGATCTGATCGATATGGACATAAACGCGAGTGAAGTGTAACCGGAGCGAGAGAGAGATCAGATCAGCTGCTGGGTCTGGGTCTGACCGAGACACACAGCTCTGCATGAGCACCTGAAGCCCCGCCCACAGTTTAGCGAGCTGCAGGAGCTGCATGAGAAACTGACGTGCTGTCAGGAGAGAGAGGGAGGGAGAGGGGAAAAGAGAGGATCCGTTTCTCCCGTGTTATTATTCAAATGTAATGTAAACTTTTGAATAATGTACGTTATCTACTACAAGTAGTTTGTTTGAATGTAATAATTATGTTGTTTGTTGTTTGTGGAATAATTTATTGAAAAATGAATCTGAATTCTTTGATCTGTTACGATTATAAACTGAAGCAATATAAAAATGAGCCCGTGAACTGAGTTTTAAACTGAAGCATATCTGCTCATAGTCCGGTAATTACCTGCTAACGGAAACTCTTATTATTATCATTGAAATATGACCGGTAAGTTTCAAATTTGTCCGGTAAAATAAATTCTGCCCGGACATTTGACCGGCGAGAAAAAATCCTAGCGGAAACCCTGGAGGAGGTGTCGGCGTTCTGGCGATTTACTCGGAAGGCTTCAGTAGAAGCTGCTGGGACTCAGCTTCTACTGAAGCCAGTCCCCAACTCCGGGGACTTCCGGCCGGGGACTTTGGGCGGCCTGAAGTGGTTTGCGGCCTGCCAGTAAACCCAAAGCAGAAGAAGAAGAAGTGACGTCAGCGGCTTCATTTACCTAATCCTCCCCCAGGAACTTTTTCTGGTGTGAACGCGATCTGTACTTAGTTCATGAGAACTAAAGAGTTCCATGAACTAAGTTTGCATAAACCTTTGTGGGAAAAGTACTGCAGTGTGAACGCGCCTATTGTTGCATACTCACAATAAAGTTCTTGAATCTCAACAAATGGCTCTTTGCAAGCCTCTATTAAAACGGTATAACATTTGACAACTTTTTATTCAGTAGGCCTCAATCTTATAGATTGTAATCCTTGGCATGTCATTTACAGAATACGGTAAAACACCCACAAAAAAACATCACACAATTAGTTGTTCCTGTTTGTTTTGCGGAACACTTTTTTGGTGACGTATACCTGCGCTGCACTTTTCCTCACTCTTACCTCTTGGGGGGGGAAAGAACATTTTTATTATCTGAAGGGTGACGCGGTTGCTCTTAGCTCTGTAACCATAGAAACTAAAGAAAACAATTCGTTAAAAGAGAAATCTCTCTTTGCAATTTGAATGAGCAACACAAATAAGTGTTTTTGCACACACTTTCCTAAAGCAGCAACCACCCAACACTCACAGCAGGGCCGTGTGCAGACGAGAGAACACAATGGGGTGCCTTCTTCCTGAAGCCCCTCCCTGGGGGGTGCATCTCAACGCAACACCCTGCATGCCTTTGAGGAGACTCTGAGAGGCTCTAAAGTGTTATCCTGATTCATCACAGCTTCACCACGGTGACGGCTGCCTTTCACCTCGCCTTCACAGGAAGGACACACACTTTGCCTTTGATGCGTTTCTGAGGACACGTTGCATGAACACTTTCTCCTGTGTCTGCTACTGGATGAAAATGATAATTTGTGTCATTTCTATTTGATGTGTAACACCGTATGCATGTTTCTTTCTTAATATTAAGCTGTGTGTCTCTTAACTGGTTGCAACAAACTAAATGCCCCTTTGTTCTGTCATCCAGAATGTCCTCACAGGACACTATATATTATAAATGTACTTCCAATTCTATAAATGCATAGACCATCAATTGTAACAGCGACCCGGGTGCAAGGCTCCTTTGAATATCCTCTCGTGCTCAGCATGTCTTCACGGGTGATGCAGACGGCCATCTGGATCCCATCAGAGGCCACAAGTACAGACGTAGTGAAAGTGCTGGGTCGCAGCGCACGCCGCCCAGCCTGATGAGTGGGGAGAGCAGAAGAGCACAACCCCTGCAGCAGGTCAGTGCAGGCGTGGCTTCGCTGCCCTCACACACACACCGCGCCTCCCACGCTACCTGAGAGTCCTGAAATACCCCTCCTCTCCAACAAAAGCCCAACAGGGCAAGACGTGATACGGCAGAGTTAAAAATAGACTCCGCTGACGGATAAGGCCGTGTTTCGTGACCTGTGCTCAGATCTGGGTTTACACGCTGAAGAGCTCCTACGACTCAGCTCATTGGACGCAAAAACAACAACAAGGACATGTGTTTTCTCTGCACCGCTTAAAGATACTCGGATCAGGAAGCCTCCCTTCTGCTGGGATGTTATGAGGCCTTGAGAACAGAGGGAATCAAACGTTGTCCCGAGTGTCAAAGCAGAGCAGGCCCTGTTCAGGGGAGTCAAAGGGTCTCACGGTATGTGAAGCAGCCTGAGAAGCCCACCTTTTGAGAGGAAGGGTACTTCTTTTGTGTTGATGTCACCAGGCATGCTCCACAGAGGGTTTGTCAACACATGACGTCATGCAGGAGAAACCTACGAGAGAAACTGCAAGCTTTCCGAACTGCGCCTTGGGTTCAGAGCGTCAGACATGGGACGGTGTTAACAACAACTCTTGATTTGAAGCGTATAATAATGTCGACTTTCAATGACTTTTATTTTAAAACTGTATTTCCCTTTTCTTTTAGACGCAGGACAAACGTGACTCAATGACTTAGTTGCTATAGCAACATTTCCACATACAGAATTGAGTGATTCAAAGACATTCCAGGAGGATAAAGGGAATCATTTCTCCCACTCTGTGTCAGACGTGCATGCAACATGCCTCAGAGTGACAGGAACAATGGCCTCTTTCACTGCCTGCGCCAGGCTGGGGATGGGGAGGTGCATCATGGGAAGCAGACAGGCTCGTACAGTTGAGCGCAGATACTTCAGAGAGCCCTCGCACACACCCCGGCAACAAGCAGTGCACTTAAAGCCTCGGCCATGTGTGAGCTGCGCTTTGGAGAACTCTCAGAGCAACACTGAGGGCAGGTTCACACACCCTAACAAGTGCTCTTTATGCAAGAAGAAGGAAGTATGACTAGTGATGGATGTTTTCTCTTGTTTCTGATGTTTGAGCACTTATTGGAAGCATGGACTGCGTTCATATTTGTATGTATTGCTAACTCACAAAGAAACTGAAAACAAATTGCAAAGGTTAGGGTTAGGGTTAGGGTTAGGGTTAGGGTTAGATGAGGGACCTGCAGACATTTAACCTAAGTCAAAGTCTTTGGGAACATCCTGGAATACATAAGGATTCATTCTTCTACACTATGGAATTTGCAAGTCTGCATTTTATTGCATTAAATTCTAAAAAAACAAGGAATGTTCTCTTTCCAAACTAAATGAAATGTCATGAATCCTTAAACTGGGTTTTGGATTTCTATCCAGTTGCAGTTTGGCTCCGATTTCTCCACTTTCTGCCAGACATTGTTTGAATGACCAGAAAAGATTCAGTAGGCCTGACAAGGAACAGGAAGCAGGAAGTCATTCAGGATTTTGGCTTCCTGTTTTTGACATTTCATACACCCCTAGGTAGAATAGTTAAGAAATGTTAAACAACTTAAAGGGACAGCATTGGAAGGCAATATGTTTGAATAGGTCTTAATGTGTGACCTTAGTACGTGATGGACTGGCCAGAATACTGAAGTAATATAATCACATGTATTATGTAAGTGTAACAAACTAGCTGCGATGCATAATGAGGTTTGTATCGCACATATATCGTAGTTTCACCGGTTAACGACGAATGTGTCATGTGAAACAACGCGTTCTGAATATCATGTCAGTCGGTGTGTTTAGCGAGGTCGTTGTAAATAAGATTTGTTTATGTTTAACGCAAGTTATTAGACGTTGATGACACGATGCAGCCATCTGAAATGATGTGGTTGTGTTTCTGTACAAAACACTGAAACATTGACTTTAATTAAATGTATTATGTCAAGAATAAAGCAATAACATTGAGTTTAAAAAAGATTAGGTTCAACTTCATATTATTGCTTGTAACTAAACTAATACAGCTATGTAACATCTGTTGACATGACACATTGAACAAAAAAAAGATTAACAAGACAAACATGTCGCTGATGACGATGACCTAATGTTTTATAAGAAACATATATGTTAGAGGGGGTAGGACCAGAAACGTTTGTTTAAGCTTCTTCTTGCCCCTGTTGAACATGAACAGAGACTATCTGAACATTATTATTTTTTTTCATTTTTTTTGGTTTGTTATTATTATTTTTTTTGGTACTTTGTTATAATTATTAATCTGAGTGAAAAAAAGAGAATATATATATATATATTATTGTTATATTTTTTTGTTTCTGACATGTTTAATAAATTGACTAAAAAAAAACTAAAGTCCACGTTTCAGATTTTTCAAATTATTTACAAAACGAACAAATTATAATTTCAAATGTCCCGCATGGAAGTCCCTTTTGTGTCCAAGTGCAACAACAACAACAACAACAACACTGTAGGCCAAACAATTAGACCAACTAAAAGCGGATAGATGTCGACCTTTCAGCTGAGGTGGATTAAGATGTTGGTTGTACTACAGATATGTTACGGAGAGAGGTCACGGGCTCGTCGCGTCCACGCCGAGCCGCTCCCACACTCGGCGACGCTCAGATGCCAGCCTCCACGTGGTCCGGGCTAAGCACTCTGACTACCTGAACTCTTACTCCAGCAGCTTACTCTGCACTACATACGCTAAGCCTCTATGAGACTAACAGCTCCGCACAAAGAGTGCCTTTGTGTTTGCTCGCAGACTCTTATAACTGCAGGGATAAAACGTCTGACTTTACACACGAGAGGCAGCCGTAAAGATCTGTGAGCAGCCTGTCAGCCCAGAGTTACAGTTTCTCCTTTTCACAAGCACATGCTAATTGTAAATCTCACTAGGATATAATACTAGAGGGAGAGGGTAGAATAAAAGGGCGAGTTTGAGTGGTTATGAGGCTTGTTAAAGGTTTACGTGAGCATTGCATAAACGCACTTGGATCCAGTATTATTGTATTTTAAGTCGACTAAAGGCGCTATTGTAGCACCTGCAAAGGAAGTCAGAGAAGGAAGCTTCATTTCCTTTTCAACATTTAGATATAAAATGAAATGCGCATATTTGAATTAGCTCTTAACAGCGTGGTTTTCTCTTTGTGTCTGAGAGCACACAGTATGCTGTTCTCTTGATAGTGGCTTTAAAGGCCAGTATGTGGGTCTAGTATTCGTTTGCTACAGAACAGAAAGGAATCATTTCACTTCCAAGAACACTCCATATCTCACTGCTGAAGGTATCCTTCGTGAGTATTGAATCAAAACAATCAGACAGCAGCACGATGTGAACTTCTGTGTGTGTGCATCGCCATGTGTCCTCCGGCTTCACGCAGTCTAACCACAACAGGAACTAATGAAAAACGGCCTTCCTGCCAGCACGAAATAAAGCTTTGACATTTTTGAAACAAAGTATTGCAGCTACTCACAGACTTGTCCTTCATCTCCTGATGGTGAGTGGTGATCATTTGTCCACGAGCAGCGCAGCGTCACACTGACTCATCTACATCGCCATCAGTCACAGAATCAAGGTGCATGATTGGCAGGTGGGCGTTGTGGGGGGCGTCCCTGCAGAGGCGAGGCAGACAGTCCACAGTCACACACGCAACCTCACAGGAAGGCTTACACACGCCACAGTCCATTCACACACACATGGGCCGACTACACGTCTTAGGACTGAGTGTGTCTCTTTCGACCGACTGTTAGAAGCATCCTAAGTGTGCCCTTCTGTATGACCTGGATCAGCTGTTTATGAACGAGCACACTGTGAAGTATTCCCAAGGATGCTTAAACCCACATTCACAAACAAAGCACAGATGTTGTTAAACTTACCGTGATCAATGGGAACACTTCTGCTGTCAGGTGGTTGTTTGAGGAATGTTCTAGAATCAACAGAAAAGAAAGAAGGGAAGATTAATGAACTAATAATGTGAAGTAAACACAATCTGATGTTAAAGTGTTCTAACAGATGTCAGGAACAAACTCTTCATTCATGTTTTAATACTATAAAAGGTTGAATATTTAAAAAAAATGATATCAGGGAGCACATTTTTAAATCCACATGTTTTGTTCCTTTCATTTCCACAAACATCTGCATCTGCTGCTGGACAGTCTGTTTCCATACGACGACACAAGGATGTGTTGATGCAGGTGGGCGTGTTGTATTGATCTGCAGCTCTCCGTCTTCTTTCTGCATTCGTTCATGAAACAATGAAACAAGTTCAAGACTGGATCTGCTGAGTCCCTTCAGATCAGTGTCTCTGTCTCTGTGTCTCTGTGTCTGTGTGTCTGTCTCTGTGTCTCTGTGTCTGTCTGTGTCTCTTGTCTGTGTGTGTGTGTGTGTGTGTGTGTGTGTGTGTGTGTCTGTGTGTCTGTCTCTGTGTCTCTTGTCTGTGTGTGTGTGTGTGTGTGTGTGTGTCTGTGTCTCTTGTCTGTGTGTCCCTGTGTCTCTGTGTCTCTGTCTCTGTGTCTCTGTGTCTGTGTCTCTGTCTCTCTGTCTCTCTGTGTCTCTGTCTCTGTATCTCTGTCTCTCTGTCTCTGTGTCTCTCTGTCTCTGTATCTCTGTCTCTCTGTCTCTGTGTCTCTCTGTCTCTGTCTCTGTGTCTCTGTGTCTCTGTGTCTCCGTCTCTGTGTCTCCGTCTCTGTCTCTGTGTCTCTGTGTGCTGGGAGTTAAAGACATCCTTTAACTTCACCTTCAGATCAGCTGTGAAACCTGTCTTTCCTCTCGTCTCATTCTGCCACTGCTGGACTGATAAGAATCAAACGACACGCTGTGTGTGTGTGTGTGTGTGTGTGTGTGTGTGTGTGTGTGTGTGTGATATCATGATGCTAATATCAGCCTGCTGATGGAAGGCAGCACAGTATGAGCCTGTGTGTGTCCCTGAGAAGAAGACAGTGTCTCTGCGCGGTGTAAGTGTCCCTCTCGTGTCCTCCTGGAGGCCTTTCTACATCAGTGTTCACACAGACACCAGAATGAGACTGAGCAGCTCTGATATGATGAGAGCCAATCAGCTTCCTCCCTCCAGACACAGTGAGAGTGAGATGAAAGCTGTGCTCCTGTAATCCATCTGTGTGTCCGCTCCCCCTTCCTCTCCGGCAGCCATGACTATTGATCCCCCCCCCCTCTGTGTGCCTTTGTTTCTCCATCTTTGCGCTTCTCTGCCTCGTATAGGAGAGCTCTACAGCTGGACCTTAGTCAGTCACTCTGTGTTCATATCTGAGTCTTCACTGGTGCTGAGCGACTACGGAGCTTCAGCCTTCAGCATGAAGCATGTGACTCAGACTGATTCATACTTTGATCAATACGTCTGTCTGTAACTGCATAACATAAACACTTTTCCTTCAACTAACTGGTGGTCAGGCTAAATGTATGTACTGTGCACAGCAATGCATATCCAACACAATACATAATTAAATAATACTAATAATAATGCATCACGTTTTTTATTAGAGTGCTTTTGCAGGTGCTCAAAGCACTTTACAATCACACATTACACATGTTAGACATGAGAGTCTTCACTGTGGACTTCACCCACAGGAGCACGTGGTGAAGTGTCTTCCCAAGGACACAGCGGCCTGACGCAGTGGGGCCGAGGCGGGTTTCCAACTGGAGTTCACCACCGCCCCTTGATCTGATGACCAACGCTCTGACCCACTGCGCCTAAATGGCCCCAATATATATATATATATATATATATATATATATATATATATATATATATATATATATATAATCCCGTTAAAATAATTAGTGGCGTTCATTTTTTTTTGTGTTAACGCGTTATTAACTTGACAGCCCTAATATATATATATATTATATATTATATATATATATATATATATATATATATATATATATAAAGTCATAACTGTGAAGTTCATTCTTCATCTTATTTGTAGGTGTCAAAACACCAAAGATATATCAATCTCTTAAATTATTCATAACAAAATGCCTCAGTTCATTGTATTTCATTGTATTTGTATACTGTATCAAAATCACAATTTAAAAAAATCTCGCAGCAATCGCACGCTTCATCCTGAGATCCCTTCTACTCGAACCTGCGAACAACAGACCATAATGCCTCTTGAGCATTTAGTTTTCAAAGGGAAAATATATAGGAACTTAATTACATGTATGTACATGTGTATCATTAATGTTCTTTCTTTGGTCTTTAACACTGAAACAGCTGCATCTGAACTCCAAGCTGTGGGAGAAACAAGGAGTGAGAACTTGTTAGTTCGGCGTGGTACATTAGAACACATACGTGTATTTCCTTCAGAGCAAGGTATCAACAACAAAACAATATTGATTTCATCACATGTCAAACTGGACCTGTCCTGGGCCCTGATTGGCTGAACATACCCACTGCTCTGAGGTATCACTCAACTGTGTCTCAGAAGAAATGTCAAGGTTACACAATACAGAACAAGTTTGACCCAACAGGCTTAAAGTGAGAGGACACACACACACACACACACACACACACACACACACACACACACACACACACACACGCTTTGTTTCTCACGCGCGGCTGCCTCGCCTCTCTCAGGATCAACAGTGGAGCGTCCACCATGTTGACCTTTCACCATCTGTCCTCCACGACACCACGGTCATGTGACCACGTCAGGTACACACACACACAGTGTGATGATGCCTGCAGCCTGGGGGCCTTACCGGACCCTCACTCTCTGTTCCTGTGCTGCTGTCAGGGGATGTGGGTCATTAGGGTTCTTACTCCCTGACTCGCGCAGCAGCACTCAAACTGTCTTCACCTTTAGAACTGCACTTTGTGCGAGAATGACAAACGGCTGCCTATCACATGTCACCATCTGTCTCTCTCACACAACATGCGCTGCTCCCCCAGTCCCTCTGGAATACTTTCTAAATCATGACCAGGGATTACAATGATGGCATTTTCAATTGCAATGCTAATTGATTTAATATTGAAAATGTATTGTTTTATTTGTATAATGCATTGTTGTAATGTGTTGTGCTTTTTCTGTAGCGCATGATTTACGTCAATCTTGATTTGGTGCAATCTCCACCATTTCTGCTGTTAGATGAAACTCTCCTAATGTTGTGTAGGTCCCCCAGACAGGCCTGCCCGTCGGCATGGACCCCACCAACAGCTGCGTGCTGTCAACCCTCTGCTTAGCAGTGTGCTGCCTTTGCAGTATTCATATGTCACTCTGTTCAGGTTCCACCGTATACTCTGATGTAAACTGAAGCAAGCACAAGTTAGTCTCTCAGCTCTTTGGCCTGCATGTCGGAACACATGTATGGACATGTTACATTTTATGTTTTCTGTTTTAAACTTGTGTTTTAGTTTTTCATGAATGCAGATTAAGGGCATGTCGTCTGTAACCCTGAGGTCAGGATCCACATTGATCCCAACTTATCCCTGACTGCGTGAAACAAATGGTGAACATTCAAAAAGGTATTTGCTGAACAGAACCCTTTATCGTCTTTTCACTCAAAAAACTGAACCGTTGACTTTCATTAAATGTATTACGTCAAAAGATTTCTCATAACTGTATTTGGTGAGTTGAAAGCAATAATATTACGTTTAAATAACAAATGTTAGGTTCAGCGTCATATTATTGTTTTCAACTAACCAAATCCAGTTAGTTAAGTCTGTTAATAATACAC
Organism: Champsocephalus esox; assembly: GCA_036324585.1. NCBI lineage: Eukaryota > Metazoa > Chordata > Actinopteri > Perciformes > Channichthyidae > Champsocephalus > Champsocephalus esox. The sequence goes on from CM070490.1 coordinate 33,375,656, forward strand.
ATAAATAAGTGAACGTCTCAGTTCGTCAGTGTCGACGCACCTCATTGAGGGGCAGCGTCTTTGTTCCACGCAGGTCTGCGTGCCTCTGTTCCTCTGCGCTCCCACCCCGTCTGCTGTCACGTGAGCGGACCGTGATGTGTTTCCAGGCTCATTCTTCTTCATGGATGGAATCAGGATCAGCCGGCTGACGGGGATCCCGGCACAGATCCCGACACAGACCACTCCCCATGCACAAGCAGGCCTGTATACGTGGATTCAACCCAATACTGAGACGTTCATGTTTCCATTCCACATCTGTGTGCACCAAATGGAAAACCCATCAGGGTGAACGTCATGCTCTCACTTTTTAATGCGTTCATTTCACAGCTTTTTCTTTTTGCTGTAGAATGAATGTTCCTTTTCCTTGCTGCCTTTGCTCTGCCATGATTATGAGAAGGAAAGCCCTCCATCAGGGGGAGAAGTATGAGGCTCAGCGGGGCGTTGGAGAGACAGGATCTGCACCTATGGCCGCCCGCTGAGAGGCGGCAGGAAGCCACCGGCGGCAGATCCTGCTGATCTGGTTGGAGGCTGACTGTTTTACAGTGCAGCGCGGGGGCTCGGGCAGGAAGTGGGCACTTCCACGCCCACAGCCTCCACCCCCACCACTATCAACCCCCTCCAAACCACCTGTGCTGGTCTCACAGGATGTCCCCCTACCCTCTTCTCCTCCCTCACACTCACTCCTGTACAGCTGCACTTTTTCACCAGACCGCACGTGAAACTCTGTTGTTTCACACTCCACTGCTTCAACACCGCCAACGCAGATATGACTGGTTTACTGTAAACAGCCTCAAAGTGGTTGGCAACCATCACAACATAGAACAAATGATATTTAATTATCTTTTATGATATCAAAAAATGTGAATACACTGAACAACTGAAACATTAAGTTTAATGAAATGTATGATGTCAACAAACAATTCGTTTTCACTTTTCCTTTAAACGTGAATTTAAAGTTTGTTTGAGTTTGTCCTTAAATGCTTTACATTATGTCTTAATGCAAAGCTATTGTGGTGATGAACTTAAAATGAGCCTGTTGCCTGGCTACAGTAAAACACGATGCCCTTTCATAGACGTCGTCTCCCAACTCCAAGTCCATTCGTTTTACCGGCTACATCTCCAGAAATACTGCAACGCCCCCATTGGCTTCAAGTCACCAGCACACGTCAAGCACTCTTCACTTGCCTGATGGCCATCTACTCAAACTACTGTAGCAAAGTAGCTGATCCGTAGAAACGCCACGCGAGAGGCAGAGTGAGACGTGGGATTGTCCATTCCCTTCGGTTCTTTCGTAAAATTATACTTTCAAATTCTCTTTGACCAATTGATTTACATTGTTTTTATTATTCTGTCGTAGCTTACGAGATGTCATGTAAGAGCTGAGTAAATGTATTAGCAACACTTCTCTGTTTATTTAAACGGTGTCTATTGATTTGAAAGCTGAACTCGTTCAAACTGCAATATGGATATGAAAGCGTTCAACACGTGCGTTGCATCAGGGTTTAGGGGCGTCGACCACAGGGGACTGAATGAACAGGTTTTACAAAAGATGCATTTTGCAGTGTTCGCGACTGCTCTCCTCGTGTTAGAGATGTTGCAGCGATAAGAGCGGTCTCGTGGTATCTCCTGTGTGAGCTGGCAGAGCAAACAGCCTGTTGCGCATTGAGGGATCAATAGTTCTTCGCTGCACTTTGTTTCCCGACCTCTGAGGAGCACGTCTATTATTTTCTATTTATACAGCGTTGATGCGCCGCAGATGTCAGAGCTCTGCAAACATGCGCTTACACACAATGGGGGTGTTCTCGCAGGGTGACTCTGATGAGCAGAACACATACATCCACCCTGCAGGGGGGAATGCTGACCTCTGTCACCGAGGCACCTCCGAGGTGACGGCCAGCACTGAGCGGCTCTGGCAGATGGACAACAACGTCCCCTCACTAAAACAATGATCTCACCAGAACCAGGAATCCGCTGATTGTTTGACATACCTTCCACTTTGCTTCAATGAGACACTCACTTTTCCCATCCACCCGAAACACGTAGAGAGAGGCGGGGGAAACTAAACGACCGTGGCAGGAAACATCCAGCCCCCGAGGAAACAGGGAAGTTCACTTGGCTTTCTTAACTCATAGTTCAAACCACACAACGTGACGATGATGATACCGTTGTAACTCAGTAAGGCTAATGGGAAAACACAGAGTGAGGAATCTGAGATGCATGGTGGAAGAGAGAAGAGTGACATGTGCAAAACAATATGTTCCTATGTATATGTATGGCGGATTCAAAATTGAGGTTATAGAAAATTCAAAACAGCGTACCGTTTGGGGTTCTTGTTTCTACGCACGTAACTTAAAGTCATATGGATTCGTCCTCGAAAACATATTGGACCACACGTTGTCAATGCCACTCATTGCATGTCAGATGTGTGATCTTGATCTGAAGAGACGTGTTTAGGGCTGCATATAAATCAATATGTGGTCAAAATAAAACAAATGGACTCGTTTTTCCAGCCGACAGTACAAACCGCATTCAACACACATCATTTCATGAAACTACATCTCAAACTGTGATAAAGAAATGGCATCAGGGGAAGTACCAAAAGATGATGTTCCCTGCCAAAATAAACCTGAATCAAACTTGAGTTTTGTCAACAATAATACATGTGAAAGACTTTTAAAGAATTGCCATTAAATAAAAGGCACAGTTTTCAACTCCTGTTCTGCAATCAATCCTATTTTATTTGTACGGCTTAATACCGTAAAATAGGTTTAGCGCGCTTTACAGACGGCATTCAGCATCTATCTGAAACCAGCGCAGCCCTCGACATGTTCCTCAGCAGCAGCCCATCAGTGCTGACTGTCACTCTCACACACGGTCACCACGGAGACAACAGGGAGGGTTGCATCAACACTGTTCAGTGTGCACCTCGATGTCAGTGAACAGAACAAAAGGATGTCACAGAAGGAAATGACCTCAAACTCCAGAGGAGGAAACACACAGCATTCTTCTGCCTGAGCAGGACGGGGGCTTTCACGTTTCAACCGTCGTGTACACACATGTGTATACTGAGAAACAGTCATGTTGGTGACCAACAGTCCCTTCAGTCAGGCGCTGGTGTATTCCAGATGTGCTGAGCATGTGGGGAGCCATTGGGCTAACAATGTCTCTCATTCAGTCCCAGCAGGGAGTCTTCCTCTCGGTGCCCCTGCAGTGCTACAGCAGGTGAACGAGGTGTTGTTCTTGGACGTCTACTAATGTGAACTTTGAGCTCTATGTGCAGGATTGTTCACACTAAGTGGTGGAGGGAATTTCATGTTATAGCTTGCACCGTTTTTATTTTCTTATTTTTATTCTACAGAGTAATTAGAAACAGAATACAAATAAGAAATGCCTTTTTTTGTATACTTGTTTATTTTTGTCTTTGTGCTGCTGCAACATCTGGATTTCCTCTCTGGGGATCAACAAAGGCATGCCTTCTCTTTTCTGATATACTTTTACCTAGCTCTCACTTTGATTTGTTTGTTATACTAATTGTTTCTTACATATATATGTTCATATATCCAAATATCAGTTTTAGCAAAAACGAGTTAATTTCTATTGCTTCATTAGAAAAGACCCTTTATCTATTGGTAATGCTAATGAAGAAAGTTTCACAGTTTTTCTTGACCTTAGAAACAGCTGTTGATCTCCCCTTCAGGTCCATTTATGGCGCATTTCCACTGCAGGGCCTCGCACGGCTTAGTACGGTATAGTTAGGCCTTGTTAGGCCAGGCTCACTTTATGCTGTGTTTCCATTACAGTGTAGGAACTGGGGCAGTAACCATAGTAACGCAGTGTAGGCGGTGCCGTCATCTTCAATGCGAAACACAGAACCAGCATCAGCTGTTAGCCCTCAGAGCTCACAGCTCCTCATATCTGTTCGGAAACTAGACACAAGGGAAACAAGTCCAAACCACAGACTGCCTGTGTCATGGCGAGTACAGTCGCTGGTTTATTTATGTCTGTAGGCCGTTGCTGTGAGTGTGGACGGTCGGAGCATCATCACGGTAAAATATGTTCATATTGTTGTAGTTGCCAGTGATTCTCTCACGAGTTTAGCATACCCGGTTGTTGGCCCGGAAAGAACCTGGATTTTGTAGAGCCAGAAAACTATGAAAAAGTACACGCTAGCCGGAACTACGCCGAGTGGAAACGCAACCAAAAACGGGCCGGGCACGGCACGCTTAAACCGCGCTGTCGTGGAAATACGCCATTAGATGCTTTTAATCATCTCACAACATCTCCATCTGTCGATGCAGGTCATGTGATCAGATCAGCAGCTGCAACACAGAATGAACCTCCAGCAGGAAACCAACAACTTCACCCACAGAGGATTGTTACTAACGACTCTGACGGGTTGAACAGCTAGAAGACGAGGCGGGTGATGCACCACAAAGGGCATTGTAATGGATGACAGGCCTCAGACTGTTGGTGTGACAGGTTGAAGCAGAGCGACTGATCTCCAGTCAGTGACAGAGTGCACTTCATGTGTGACTCAGCAGTTCACAGACAAGGGGGACGTTCATATCACTGTCGATGTGAGCTCCAGAGTTTCCCAAGACAAACACCAGAGACTCTGTTGGTCCACAGGCTGCACACGGCGGGCGCACAGAGCATTATACCGTGGTGTCCCGCGGGGGGCCAGACACCACCGGGTGTGTTAGCATCATTCTGACATGGACAGGGTGCTTTATGCAGCTGGGCGTGCATCAGGGGGAACATCCATAACACATGCACGTTTCAGATGATGTCTCAAGACAGGTGTCCACTGGCAACAACTGAGCTGCTCAACAAACATACAAATACAAAATGTAGCAATTTTGGGAAAATATAGATTAAATTAAAATTCTGAGTACAATATTCAAAATTCAATAATTGAAATTGAAGTAAGTTCCTGATTCAAATCAAAAGACAAGTGCAGTTTCTGGTAACATGCATGCACTGCTGCACATTTGACTGATATCAATGTGAATGTCGAGTGGCGCTGCAGCTGTGAGGCTGATCATTGATCAGTGTCCAAAACCTCAGGGTACTCCTCACTCTTGGAATAAACACACTATGTACACACACCATGTGCTGCCAGCGTATCGTGCTGCACTCAGCCAACCCGCTCATTACATCGTGCTCACGTCTTTCTCTTCAGTCTCTGAGCGCCGCGGTACACACTGAACTGCTCCGATAACATAATACTAACACGCCCTAACTTCTCTACTCTTTTCTACTTTTTATTTTACAAAGCTATCAGGACCAGATGTGCATCCTTGTATTGCTCAATATGTTTTGCACAGTTGAAATGCATGGTGGACCGCAGGACGGGTAACCAAAGAGGATCAAGCCAGAGTTGAGAAGGTGAAGCGCTCCGTGTGTGTGAGATCACCAGACACCGGGATGATTTACGCTTCTCTCTCATTTCTTACAGGCAACACAAAACAATCAGAGAGCTGCCTGTGGTGTTTCAGATGTGATAGCTTCTTGGCAAGTGTGTGTGTGCTGCGCATCAAACACAGAGACAGACTGTAACTCTGCAGACTGAGGGCACATTTCACACGGTGAGAGACGGTGCCAGTGCACAGTGAACGGTGGGAGGAGAAGAATGAGCAGCAGGCAGCAGCCATGATATGACAGAGAGAAGAACGGATCAGAAAGAGGGGGAACGACAGCTCTTGGTGTAAAGAGCAGATCTGAGGTCTCTCCACGCAGCTGCAGCAGCAGCAGCAGCAGCGGCGGCGGCAGCGGCGGCAGCGCAGCGGCGCGGCAGCGGCAGCGGCAGCGGCAGCAGCAGCAGCGTGCTGGTGGCTGCCTCACACTGGCAGCAGCCCAGTCAAACATGCCTTTGTGCTGATGTGGGAGCGCTATGGGAATGTGTTTCTGGCCAAGGCACTGACTTGGGATGTTGAGCTGAGCTGGTGGGGGTTACTCAAATGTCCTAAGTGATGCAAAGATAAACAAAACATCTATGCAATGGATGTGGATCTGCAGCTTTGTGGGGTTCTGCTATTCTTTGGAAGCACACGTCTGCTCTGATTCCTAAGAGTGAAAGTGGTGCCGTTTCAGCACGTTACGGGCTGTGCTCTGGAGAAATCTGTCTATCATCAATGAGATCACTCCTCATGCAATTTCATGAATCATTAACCCTTAAGTGCTTGGTTACCTTTGAACACAAGCAGCTTCTATTGCCATCTAGGCTTTCACACCAGCGCTTCTCCCTTTCTAGCTCCGAGCGGGAGCTTTTCTGGTTCAGCTCCCGTTTCCCTTTTCAGCTCCCGCTCTGTTCACACCGCCCACTGGCGCCCCAGAGCTGCCCCTGCTGCGTCATGACGTCGCCATTTACATCGCTGATTTGCTCCCCAACGGCAGCCATTACGGCGCTCACAACAACAACAACGGGGAACTGCGTCGGGTCGAGATCGTGTTGCTTTTAATCACACGAAGCCAGAATAAATTAAATAACGACTTCTCCAACCTTTTGCTCCAGAGTGCCGTGGTTCATTGTTTATTCATGTGTTTCTGCAGCATGTACCGACCGCTGCAGTGCTGGCTGCTCTTCCACGGGAGTTTATTCTCCCCTTAGCTCCCGGTTAGCTCGCACTGCAGCGGCCGCTCAAAGGATCACTGTCCGACTCACACAAGCAGTTGATACATATCCCCAGTTCCCCTTAGCCTAAGTGAATGTGTGTCAGTCTGGATTGACACTGTTTGGTATCACAAGGCTGTTATGAAAGTTTCTCTGGTATAAAACGGGTGAAGTTACCATAGCAACCGAAGCTAAACTGACTACTTGCATCCGATAGCTGCAATAATACAAAACAACACATCTGCCTCTCTCCACAATGATCGATAACGGTGAACGGATGGTCAAAGTAAAGTACAAAGAAACAGAATCACACGCAGCCTGGTTAGTGTTGCCTGACTTTATAAAGTGTGTTTATAGGCACTACTGCTTATAGGCAGGCATAACAGTGTTCAGGGGAGGTGGGTTTAGTTTCCTGCACGCCTCGACGTAAGAGAGACGTAAGCGACGCCACCTCTTAGCTCCGAAGCTCTTGCCTCTAGACCGACAATTTTTTGGAGCTGGAAGTTAACCGGATTCCGGAGCTAAGAGCCGCTGCGGTGTGAACAGGAAAAATCGGCGCTTTTCAGGCTCTAGCTCCGAGCTGGAGCTGAAAAAGCGCTGGTGTGAAAGGGGCAATAAAGATGATAACTAAGGCTCAGTAGAAGGAGGTAGGAGCCCCCCCTGCACGCTACACTTCAGACTGGACCGGGTCACATGGAGGATCCTGTTGCCGGGTGGGATTTCAGAGGCTGAGCCCCGAGGGAGTCATTATGTCGAGATCCCCAAACAGCAGTCAGACTCAGATGTTCCCAAGCGCAGCCCAAGATCGCTGTTATATAATAACAACTTCATGACTTATCATTTTCTTCATCAGGGTCCTTATCTCTTTGGTGCACTTTCAGAACGCTGGGGCCACAGGAAGAGGAAGCTTTTTACTAAACGTGTTTTGGACCTGGACCTAATGTCAGCAAGTTAGCAACTTTAACTGTTCAAATATATAAATCGTTCAAATATATAAATCACTGGTCGTAAATATACACTGTTTCCACAACCCATGTTAACTTGTCACTTTAACTTATTCCGCACTTTATAACTTAGATGATGACCAAATATGTATATATGCTGACAGGTATTTTACTCTTATTTTTATTCATCTCCTATTTTCATAGTCGTTTATTATTATTATCATTATTTCCTTGATTTTATGTTATTTATTATTTATTTTAGATTTTATTGATCTGTGTGAATCTTTGCTGTACTGTTTTTTTCACGCTTACCCTGTTGCTGCTTTGTACAACTGAATTTCCCCTCGGGATTAATAAAGGTTCATCTTATTTTATCTTATTAGTATTTTACAGGCGGATCCCACTTAGACGGATAGTGTGACATGTGGCTCATCTTAAGCACATACCAGCACTGTGTGTTTGCAGTGCATGGTCTGTGCCAGGTGATCAATCTGATGTCATTGTATATTCTGTCTCAAGATGCTTGCTTTTTTATAATTACTTTGGTATCATTTACTCTTTCTTTTGTTGGCAGTAGCTCCTTTTAATCACATGTTGATATTGATTTAAAAGATTGCCCTGTATAAATAAAAAGAAGTAAAATAAAAGGGGGTTTAAAATAATAGACAGCGATAGATAAGAAGTATTTTCGTGATGCAGCTATCAGCTGGTGTGCACACGAAAGAGCAGAATATAATTATTTCATAGTGCTGCCAAAGTGAACATGGCATTTGCTATAACAATTAATATGCGTGTAATTAAAGGACAAAGAAAAGAATGAAGGCAGTTATTAGACATGTCAGAGAGCCGGCTGGCAGATATGATGAAGTGGCATTTCATCCTGACTGAGTCATCGTGAGCTTTACAGTTTGGGACACCCCACTCTTACACTAAGCATGGGATTGCCATGCACGGGAATAGAAAGGCAGCGGGACTACTGTACAGAACAAAAGGCTCCCTGCGTAAAACTGCGCATGAGTGCTGCCGCGTGCACGTGTTGTGCAAGCAGAGCGATGTGTTTTCATAAACCCCCATTACAATCCCAACGATCAGATACACAAACCTCCACCCAGCATGCACTCAAAAGCATCTGCTGCACACACTCCAATATGTACACCGTGACACATGATGTGAGGAATGGGCGAGTGATGCTGCATCCCCTCAGTGCCATCACCGCGTTGCATCAGCACAAACAGACAAAGAGGCTGCTCAGAATGCTGTATCATTAATGGCAGCATCACTCCCGTATGGCACCTCGTCGCAAGCACGTGGCGATCAAACAATAGTATCCCGAAACACGCACACTCGTTCTGCGTCTGGTCACAGCTTCCTTTCATTCCAGCAGAGCCAAGGTGGACGATCAGATGATTTCGGTTCACTGTAAATGCCCTCAAAAACACACTGTAATATTGTAATGAAGCACGTGTTATAACACTGCTCTGCTTATGGGTGTTCTCGTTTTGTTTTCCAACAATATATCGACTTGTGAGACCTTACTTGCATAACAACATTCCTCACTACACCGCTGACTCCTCCATAATAAAATGACAGGACTGACTAAGCCCTGCTGCAGCATCCTCATGACAAAGCAGGACCGCGCGTAAAGGCGCAGCTGGGTTCATACCGCACTTCAAATCAAAATGTTTAGTTCTTTAGCCAGGAAATGGTACACAAAGCGTGCTCCCGATATTAAACACGAGGGGTCAATGATATTGAAAATATGGGTTCCTAAAAGACACCGTCGAGATGTACATGATTCTATTGGTTGTCGGAGCAGATAAGGACCGTCCTTACACAGCACATATTTAAAAATGTTGATTAATGGGCAGGTGATGACATCATGCAATCAGATTGGGGGAAAGCAGAAGAGCATTGAAGTGCACTGTTTAATAATGATAATAATAACAATAATACTTATCATAGTAATAATAAGGTAATAATGATGATTGTTCATGAAGTGATTGAGGTGTGTTATGACGCTACAGGTGACAGCTTTTATGTCTGCTGATAGAAGCGGGATCTCCGCTCACCTACTTGACAAACACGGAGAAAATGGAGCGCACACGGTGTATTGACTGAAAGCATAACAGGATGTGGTTCAGAGTGTGTTTCACTCCTGAACCCGCGTTCACACCCCACGCATTACAGCCTCCAATATTATCACCACGCCAAGCTTCAGAAACATGCACGCGGTTTTCCTTCCGTTCAGTTATAGTGACTTCTTCTTCCACAGATCACAGCGAGGACTATTCGAGCTGCGACACTAATGCAAGTTTGCAACTCGGCTAAGAGAGCATCAACAACACACTGAAGTTGAGAGACGGTGGATTCACACACAAGACACAGAGAGGAATATATCAGAGGAGAGAAATGACGCGGAGAAACGTGCAGCAGCTCACCTTTTACTTTCTATTCCGCGCGTCTCCAGCCCTTTTGTCCGTGTCCCTCATAAGTTCTCTCACATGATGACTCCTTTCCTCAGAGAGGTCATTTCTTGTCCCGATGCAGCACCTCGCTTTTGTGTCACTTCAGTAAAAAAAACACCGTGTGTGACTCTGTTGTGTGTACGACTGCGTGCGTGTGTGCGCGCGGTGCTCCAGCGCGGCGTGCCGCTCCGTCTCCGCTGTTTGTTACTCTCGACTGGAACGCCTACAGTCGCTACATTGTTGACATTCGGACGCTGACGTCACTCCTCATTCACAACATCGTAAGCGCGGTGCGGCTTTGCGTTAGCGCCCGCGGGAAACATGCGCGCACTCCCAGGAACGTACGCAGCAGAGTTTGGAGAATTGCACTACTGGCTGCTTGCTCAGATCCCTCCCCTCGCGCTCGCTCGGTGCTCCCCCCCTCCTTCCCTCCGTGCACACAGCGGGAATATGACTGCGAAAGATGACACAAGCCATTTTCTAGGCTGCAGACGGGAGGACGCTTCAGTCCAGAATGTACTTATGTGTACAGTCAAACCTCCACTAGATCATAATCAGGTTTATTGTCAAGCAGGTTTATGCCTACAAAGATTTACTTTGGTGTGCACATTTAAAAACTATTATAAAAATACATTAACAAATGTTTTACAATATATCTTAATCTACAGAGGTGGGAAGGTATACTAGTGCCTTTACTAAAGTACTGTAGCCTTCTTGTCATACTTCTACTTTACTTCAGTGTTTCTATTTAACTTACTATACTTTTACTCCCTCACATTTTGGAACACTTATTGCACTTTTGACTCCACTACATTTATTAATACTAATAGTTACCAGCTACTGTTAACATATACAACAAATGACATTTTGATATGATATAATGCAGTACATTTCTACCAATATATTAATAAAGAAACTAAAATGGTCTTAGTAATAAAGTACGACATTGAAATGTTCTTACATGTATTTGTAAGCAATTCAAAGATGGAATCCTTTATAATTCCATAATAATATGATATGTTCAAATCAGCCATTATGCATAATGCGTACTTTTACTTTTGATATTTTAAGTACATTTAGCTGGCAATACTTTACATTTTGAATTCATTACTTTCACTTGTATTAAAGTATTTAAAGACTGAAGTATTTCTACTGAGAATAACATGTTTTTTCTTCCTCTTGGTTTCATCTTCTCTAAGGTCACATGTATCTGCTGTCTTAGAGTACACTTTACTTAAAAACATCTTATTGAAATGTATTTATATTGCATTCTATATTGAGGAAATCCCAAAGTAAACAGAAGGTTGTCAGGTTACATTACTTTTTATTTTACAAAGATTAGGTTACTGATTTTTCTTTTACAGGTAATTAGTCATTGTAACACTCCCAACGCTGGTGATCGGTCATACATCTGTTTCTATGTTGTGCTTCTCAGTGGTGAACTGAGAAAACATGCAACATATTTAAAGAATTCAAGCTAACATGTAAAATGGTCACTTTGTGGGAGATGTAGTCCTTTAACTTGCACAGATAAACTACACGCTTCTAACGTCGAGTTATGTGGTCACCATGTTCTGTATCGTCAGATGGAGGGTCAGAATGAACGAGTGTATTTGGAGAGGATTTATTTCAATGTTTCAGAAGTGAAAACAGACCGAACAGAACATGTAATGTATATGTTGAATGAGCTGCAGGCGGTGGGTGGAGGGAAGTTGAGAGCTGCTCGGCACCAGCCGTGTGAGGGAGGCAGGCTTTGTGTTCTGGAGCTCACATCCTATTTGGACAAGCAAACTGGATGTGTTTAATGTCTGATGTAGAAACTACGCCTCGGGAGTTTGCATGTAATTATGAATTATCACAGCACAGCAGACAGCCCTTCTTCATCGCAGCCGTCACTTTTCACGGGGTATTCCATGAGTGGCATTCAAAGAGCAGATCTGCATTAAACTGCCGATTTGAGATGGTGCTGCTGACATCAAAACAACACCACCAACATGCGTGTGTTATTTGCATGGAGGAGCATCAAAGTGCATTGCACATACTTTATGTAGTGTGTGATGATGATGCCGTTTCATGTTGATGGCAACATATCAAATATAACGTAAAGATACAAATTGTTCTGTAAATGTCATTATAATTGATGCATTCATATGAATTCCATTTGGCATGTTTATCTGTATCCTTGAAACACTCCCAGAGTAGAGTGATTGTGACTGTCACAACAAGGCTGACAACCTCTGATGACAAAAGTTACCCTGCATCTGACCTGGAACGTCTTTACTCCTTACGGTACTCTCTAAGTTCGTCCGTACATTCCTCCGTACCTTCCTCCGTACGTTCCTCCGTACCTTCCTCCGTACCTTCCTCCGTACGTTCCTCCGTATGGTACGTTCCTCCGTACGTTCCTTCGTATGGTACATTCCTCCGTACGTTCCTCCGTACATTCCTCCGTACGTTCCTCCGTACATTCCTCCGTACATTCCTCCGTACATACGTTCCTCCGTACATTCCTCCGTACGTTCCTCCGTACGTACGTACGTTCCTTCGTACGTTCCTCCGTACGTTCCTTCGTACGTACGTTCCTCCGTACATTCCTCCGTACATTCCTCTGTACGTTCCTCCGTATGGTACGTACGTTTCTCCGTATGGTACGTTCCTCCGTACATTCCTCCGTACGTTCCTCCGTACGTACGTTCCTCCGTACGTACGTTCCTCCGTACGTTCCTCCGTACGTTCCTCCGTATGGTACGTTCCTCCGTATGGTACGTTCCTCCGTACGTTCCTCCGTAAGTTTGTCCGTTCGTTCGTCCGTCCATACGTACGTACGTTCCTCCGTACGTTACCCTGTACGTTACCCTGTACGTTACCCTGTACGTTACCCTGTACGTTACCTTGTACGTTACCCTGTACGTTCCTCCCCCCGTAGGATAGAAAAGGGGGAAGTGATGTCTGACTCAGAGGTCGCGCGGCTGTGGAGATCAACGTGTTGCCCACATTCTGTTACTGAGTTTAGGCTAGTTAGCTAGCAGGTTTATTGTTTTGAGTGCAGTCACTTTAGCCTCCACTTGCTGTTCAAATAAATGTTGAAAGAAAAAGTAAATCTGTTTACAGTTCTGTTGCATATGGGTGTTGAGAGATGTATCCATAGATTTAGTCCCTAATTTTGCACCAGATTGATGCATTTAACTTCAACATTTAAAAATCTCTTTCCGGGGGAGCTTGCCTCCGGACCCCCCTAGAGGAGGTGAGGTCCACCACCTGCCCACACCCCCTGTTAAATTGTCTCACCCACATTGAGAATGCTTCCTACGCCCATGTTTTATTCCATGCGTCAAGTCAGGTAAATTGGGGCAAAATGTTATTGCATCAATGATCTGTTAACATTAAAATCACTAAATATACGCTGTAACTATTTTGCTCTACGCAACTCAAGGGCTCAGGTAATGTGATTACTATATGAATAATGGTCCAAAATAACATGAAATGCATACGGTTTTTGTTAATTAACATACTTTTGTCGCAGGCCGATACATGCCGCGCATTAAGTGGGCCTGTCTGTCAATTAATCCCCGGGCCACTTTCCCCCCCCAGTCCGCCCCTGGTGGTATCTAGTGGGAATGAGGCGAGCGCATGTTGTATCGTTTCTACACACAAAAGAGACTCTCTCTGTCTCTAGATTTGCATCACTTTACCGGTATTAAAGCGTCAATATCTCAGCAGTGTTCCTGGCATGTATTCGTAGCTTTTAGTGTTAATGGCTCTCAGTATCTCATGTGCATTCTGTTGTCACTATACCACAGGTTCTAAAACACACAGCGTGTTGAAATACGATGATTGCTATGAGGATCAAAAAAGTGGAGAAAATGCTTCGCAATCAATATTCACAGACTGCACATTATGAGTTGGTCCTCTTAGCTTTTACAAAATCATCCTGGAACATTTTTGAAATGCTCTTTGGAATAATCAAGAAACCTGCATGATGCTGTACTTTACTGCAGACCTCAGTGTTTAAACAAGCTTCTGCTCAAAAGGCTCTTCAAACATGTTTAAACAGACAGAGGGGCCAATTGCTTAATCTAAATGGTACTTTTGTTAATGTGCAAAGTCAACTCAGATGACAGGCACAGATTTAAATGCAGCCTGCACATACTGTCACTCAAAATTAATATGCATTACCAGTCATTTCAAAGTGAAATGTGACATTAGAAATTCAGAGGTGCCCTGACATAGGGGGATAATTGCAAGCTGTCAAGAGCTGGGGTCCAGAGAAACACTTTGACAATGCAGCAGCTAATCCCGAGATTAGTGAAGGTATTCATGTTCATATTCATCCCCGCAGAAACCTTCAAGACATCTGAGGGTTTTTAATTCTGAAACCCAAAGTGGGGCTGCAAATCTGGGCCGGGGGCCTTCAGCAGGCTGGAGCGGCCCCGTGTCTGAAGGCGCTGGGAAACGAGAATCCTTTGTCTCAGCGCGGTGCATTCAGTCAACATCTAGCTCATGCTTCCAACGCACCAAATGCACGAGGAGAATATAATTACAGAGTATAGACTCTAAGCAATGGCATTTCTGCACTCGATGACCTCTCCTCGAGGCCTTTTCAAGGTAGTTGGGTGGCGTACAAGGGGGGAGCATGGAGGGGTGGGTGAAAGAGTCCACAGAGCAACCAGACACTGTGTTCTTATGTCAGGACGTCTAATTAGATTGAATAAAAGCAGCATGTGAAACGTCCGCCGTTCCTCCATGACAGAAAGAGGAAGCTCCATTTAGAGAGGGGCCAGACTATGTATTCTGAGACCCTCACCTTAAAGACAAGGCGAGTGTGCAGGAGGTGAGGAATGTCCTTGTGTGGTTGGAAGTTGTCAGCAGAAAATGAGTCCAGTCATGCGTGCGTCATTGAGAAACAACTGTCACTTAGTTCAGCGTTCAGCAGTGAAGACGCATTGAGGTCGCCTGTCTTTAAATACTCAAAATCTAATGTCTTGATTATGAAGTGACAAATCTCATCTCTGACTGTGTGATGATGATGATGATGATGATGATGATGATGATGATGATGATGATGATGATGATGATGATGATGCCCTCCATACAGTGCATACCGTTGATTTATGTATACTCTATATTGCTTTGAAATAAATGTACCTCTATGGAGGGTTTTTTTCTCCCTGTAACTTGAAACATGATTACTGTTACGCTGCGATTTTATCCACATGTCAAATGTTTTAATTGTTTTATGTTACATAGTTTATTTATTTTATTTTACTATGTATGTAGATTTATTTCACCTTTATCCAGGCAAATATCAACCCTATACCAGAGAGATATTACCGAAGTGCATAACTCCAGTAATATTCAGTCTAAATCTCCATATGCTCATTTTAATACAACAGTATTACATTAGTATAGTAATACTGTCTTGTTTGTGTGTTCAAAATCCACATCTGTTCATCTTTTCATTTTCGTCTGCATTCTCCACTTTTCAAATCAAAGGGTCCAAAGAAGGTTTATCTCCCAAAAGTAAGTACATGAAGGACACACTATTTTCAACATAGGCACTGATTTGATCATTTAAAATAAAGTCTGAGATGTGGACTTTTCAATGTGGACGGAACTGGTAGAAAATAGACTGAACCAACAAAACACTATGTAGGGGAGTGGGGTAAGATGAGCCCATTGTTGTCTTCTAGGGTAGTAAAGTAAAATGACAAGCACAACTTTGACTTCAGGGTGTCTTCTGTCAAAATATGACTTTTAAAAAAAAAGTGGTCTTGTGGCTTAACTTGCCCCATCTAAGGGGGAAGTCGATCCACGTCTAGGGGTAGATTGAATCGACTTTTTTCAAGTTTAAAACCGAGCCAAAGAAGAAAATAAACGTCACTGATTCAAACAGGCTAGTCATTGATAATTATTCAAGTTATCATTCATGGTTATTCTTTTATCCACCTATCACCGTAGTTCTGCTGAAAGCTGCAGCCCTTCCTAAAGATGTTTCTTCAGGCATACGGCTGGGAAGATGGTGGCGTGCCTTCAAATGATTGAACCAATCTAGATCTAAATGAATATAATTAATTCTATTGAGAAACTGTATTTAGCTAAGACCAGGTCATCTTAGCGGAGCTGCTGGATCCTGTGATCTCTTACAGACCCTACCTAACACCCTTCTCTATCCAGCCGTTTGTACAATGTTTAAAACATAAAAACAAATCAGCTGTGTAAAGCTACATTGAAATACCATTTTATTCTACAGAGACTTCACTTCAGTGCCACAAGACGGTCTAGCTTGGTCATTCATAATCATAGCTAAATGATTGACATGGTTTTATACCTTGCTAAATACCATTTGATACATATTTTCAGACCTGGATTCATTTGTGTTGACATAACAGTAACTACACCTGACATGTTGAGACGCTACTTTGACAAGCAGAACAGGGTTTATTATAAATAACATTACCTCGTGCTTCTCTCCATCACAGCCAAATATACAGGATGGGTGCTTCCAGAATGTATGGTCACATGACAATGTGCAGTTAGATAAAGAGGGTGGGTCGTCTTACCCGTCTCTCCCCACCCCAGGTGAGGGACAACAGCAGATGACTCATTCTAGAGTTGATATGAAACATGATCTCTATAGCATCAGTTTCTGTGTGTATTTGTACACAAACAAACACATAAACTGCAGTTGTATTTAGCGTATGCGCAGGGTTCATTATTGAAGCCCCACAAGGCATGTGCCATCGTGAAACTAGAAAGAATGAAAACCTTTTTTTCAGCAACTTGGCACTTTGGCAAGGGTTTCCATTGAACAACAGCACAGTGTGTATCCAGAGGAGATCAGTTAGTGTGCACTCTGAGAGGAACAGGCGCATGTAGAGTCCTGCAGCTTCTCAGAGCAATGACTCATCGGAAAAGTGTTCAAAACAAGTCCTCAAGCATGAGAAAAGAGCGAGAGACACGTCGGGCAAAAAGTCATGGCTGGGAGAGCGAGGATGAGTCACTTCCAAGGGATTCACTGGGATGTGTGGCTCCAGATCAACACGGCGGCCGAGAAGAACTTCCACAAATGTGCTGGCTCAGAGGGGGGGGGGCAGCGGTGCAGACGTGGAGCAGCGGTGTTGTCAGCATGTGACCCAAAGCCAAATGCCTTTGATTACATGCCTTGAGTTGCACATAGCTCCAACGATCTCTCACACACACACACACACACACACACACACACACACACACACACACACACACACACACACACACACACACACACACACACACACACACACACACACACACACACAATGTCACGTATGCAGCATAGACATGCACTGCAATTCATACATACAATTGTCTGTCAACAACATATCAATACACACACACGCACGCACGCACGCACACACACACAGTTCTGCTCTCCAGATGTATTGGCTTCCCTTTTATTCGGTGTTGTGATTAGATTTTAACGTGACATTAACGACGCAAACATAAATAACGCACATATACCAACATGTACAGTGCATGATTTCACTTAATTTATTTGCTTAGTTGCTTTTTATTGAGGCATTTTAAATCTTCCATACACTTGTTTAAATTGTTTAAACTTTAAATCGACTCAAACACAGAATTCCCTGTATGTGTGTGTTGGTCGGTGACACTAAAGAAAATAACCTGCGACCCTTAACCTGTTAGGCCTCACGCCTGTTTTCAGGTCTCAGGCTCCAACATGACGTCCCAGAACAAATGACCATATCTTCTAAAAGGGTTACATTAATAATATTTTGTCTCAAAGTAATGATAAACCTGTGAGTTGGATGTAGAAAAGTCAGAATCAATATAGATGTTTTTTATTTTAAAGAAAATTCAGTTTGAACATGGTAAAAAACTGTAAATGATAGTGTCCGTCCAAAGATTATTTTATACTTAGAGTGAAAACTAACCTTGGACGATGGTAAGATGATAAAGTACAACATATGATAAGTACCCTGTATCAAGATTGATACAAAACAAGTGACATTTGACCTTTTTAGAGATTTAGCAAAAACCTCTTCTGGGGCCATTTGGGTGGATGTTCCTTATCTCTGGCCCCCCTTGCTCGATTTTGACATGTGACATCTCTTCCTGACCGTTAGAGCCAATAGAATCCAAGGGAAATCGTCCCATAGACTCTCATGTTAAAATAAAAAGCTGGCTTCTCTGCACGTGCAATCTTGTTGCAGAGCGTAGGAATATCCCATTTTATTATCCAGAATGACTGTACACTTTAGAATAAAGTACTTCATCTACTATTAGTAGTTTGTTTAAATGCATTATTATTATTTTTACCTAAAATAAATTTCACGTAGCCTACCCCCTGCCGTACCCCAACGTACCCCCAGGGGGCCGCGTACCCCCATTTGAGAACCACTTAACTACACTATCGTTTTTATCATTTTAATGCCAGTGAAGACCAGTTTTGACCAGACCTAAGACCAAGGTAAACCATGTTAGCGTTTTGGGCTACCCAGTGCCACATGTTTTGATGTAGGTTTTTGTTATTTTCTCCGCAAATTTGTAATCTTTGAGTGTTGAGGTGGGTACCATTAGATTCTGTGTCTCCTTACGATCATGCACGATGTGTTGATTGTGCAGCTAGGATAAGTAATAAGGGTGCTATAGGTAGGGTTGCCAACTTCCAGAAATGGAGAAACAGGACATATGCATGTTTCCGCCAGGATTTAGTTACTTTTTTTTGTTACTTTATTTCGGTTTAGGGTTAGGTTAAGGTTATGTTATTTAATTATTTTGGGGGAGCCAGCCCCTAGGGTTCGAAAATGTTTTTGGGGGTCAAACCCCCCAAAACCCTCAAAATGCATAGAAAACTATGCATACCTATAACACAATACTTGAACACAATGGTCTTACAGCTGCATTAGGCTACTACATCACATTGTACATCAGCATGTTCAAATCGGATAGGTGGGCACTAGGGACATCTGGGCACCTCGATGTACTCACTCACTCACTCACTCACTCACTCACTCACTCACTCACTCACTCACTCACTCACTCACTCACTCACTCACTCACTCACTCACTCACTCACTCACTCACTCACTCACTCACTCACTCACTCACTCACTCACTCACTCACTCACTCACTCACTCACTCACACACACACACACACACACACACACACACACACACACACACACACACACACACACACACACACACACACACACACACACACACACACACACACACACACACACACGCAGAAGACCCGAGACATATCTCCACTCACGGGCTTAACCCAACTGTGTTTTTCTTCCACTGTTTGTTGTAAAACACAAGTATTTTCTTTTTAGAAGGGCCAGGGCCCAGAACCACATCCTCTCTCTCTTCTCCTCTTTCATTATCACCTCCTCCACCGGCAGCGCTCATTTCCCCCCATGACTGAACAGGCTGACATGCCACACAAACAATGATGCCGCGGTCCTAGCGCCCTTCTCATACAGCACACAAACACACAGGCACTCAGCCAGACACTCTGTATTGCGCGCAAACAGAAACATATTTTTTATTTTTCCCTTTACACGGGAGTCCGGGACAGACAAAGTCCCGTACGGGACACGCCTCTTTTGGCTCAAATACGGGGCGTCCCAGCTAATACGGGACGGTTGGCAACCCTAGCTATAGGAGTGATTTTCGGTGCAGTAATATGTTAGCATTTTTCGCTCGGGGCTAATTCAGAGGCTCACTGTTAGCATTTTGAGTTAAATGGATATAAAACATTCATAGTTTATTAAATATGAAGGTTCCTTAGACGCAGGGCCGTATCCAGGATTTCCTAAATACCGAGGTACAAAACATGCTAGGGGTGTTTGTGGGATACCCCCGAGATTTTTGGTTTTGTGATCTAGTTTGGTGCTTTTTAAGTCCTGTGGGGGGTCACAAATTGGATAATATATTGATTTCAAACCATGTCAGTGGGCTGACAATGTCAGCATATATTATTTTTGAAAGTGTAACAGCCCGTCCACACAGCGGCGTGCATTGAAGCTTACAACGCTTCTGCCCATTCACTTTGAATGGGGTGACCTCAATTTTAGCCAAACTGCATTTTGGGAAGCGACGTGGAGCGTTGCTGGCGTTGCTCGCTTCAAAAGTTGAGCAATGTTCAACTGTTGGCGCCTCGGCAGAAGCGTCAGCCAATGAAATCCCGTTTATGCAAATATGCCAGAACAAGCGCTAGCCAATCAAACCGCGTGTATGCTGGGAGAGACTACAAACGTCATTTCCTCATATTCCAAAAAATTGAGGGAAAATTCATTATAGCGGGAGCGAATCTCCCGGTGCTGAATGATCAGTCTCTGTTCATCTACCGGGATACAAACCGGAGGAGCGAGGCATGGAGGGAGGTGGCAGAGACGGTGGGTGGAACTGGTAGGTTTTCGCTTGTTTGGGGATTTTATATCCAGTTTACTTCGTTTTGACATTGCTATTGCTTTGTATGTCGGGGGCGGGAGATTCATGTGATTGGTTGTTGGTCGCGTTGCTCGCAAAAAATCCCCAAGCTTCAGACACGCCTACCACCAAGCGCCAACGCACGCCGCTGTGTGGACGCTCCGTAATACATCATAAGAATCAGTTGATTGTTACTATTAATGATCTGGACATGCAGAAGAGGCTAAAAGGATCACAACACATTGTCAACATTCACTTTCCATGTCTCTCTCCTTTCCATAACCTGCAGCCTCTCTTCCACCTTCTTTAATCTCTCTGTCTTCTTCCTGTTCATTACTCTCTCTGTCCTCTACTCTTTCTCTTTGTTCAATCTCTCCCTCGTTGTTCACTGTTTGCTCCTCCTCACTTGTCTCCTCCTCACTTGTCTCCTCCTCACTTGTCTCCTCCTCACTTGTCACTCCTGCCAGTGAATTAAAAGCTATTCAGCCATTTAGTTCATTTCACTTGTTTGTTTGCATTTTTATTTGTATTTAAATCTGTTTTGTTAGATTCTCAAAAGAGAACAAAGATGGAAGCAAATTGTGTTTTATACAATTGTATGTTATTATGACATCATAACTGCAATAGATGTATGCTGTTTTACAATGATGCGTTTATGCCTATTGTAAAGGAAGACTATTGTTATAGATATATAGATAGATAGATAGATGGATAGAGAGACAGATAGATGGATGGAGAGATAGATGGAGTTATTAAGCTTACATTCTTTTGTGTGACTGTGCCTGCAGTTCCTCCCTGACTTCCATCTCTCTCTCTCTCTCTCTCTCTCCCTCTCCCTCTCCTCTCTCTCTCTCTCTCTCTCCCTCTCCCTCTCTCTCTCTCTCTCTCTCTCTCTCTCTCTCTCTCTCTCTCTCTCTCTCTCTCTCTCTCTCTCTCTCTCTCTCTCTTCCATACCAAAGCTGAGCTTCGACTGACGAAGTATTTTCATTTTATCTGAGTCAGTGTACAAAGAAAACAACACAATGTTTTACTCAAATTGAAATGAAAGAAAAGCATCACAATGTTTGTTAAAAGGTAATCCTTCTGACATTGGATGAATGTAATTAACTGTAGCTCTCTAGCTAGTTTATTCACGCAATGTAAACCAAAGTATAGCCTATAGCTGCAATATCAGTTAGTGTGCATGTTGTCGGACGTCCACTGACTAACGTAGAGCGTTCACACAGGATCTGCTGGTCCTATGAGGTCCGGATGAACAGAAACACAAGCAGCCCGCTGGACTCAGATCTCTAGATACCTCATCACTCCTCCGCTGCTCCGGTTCAAGTCCGGGCTGCGGTCTATGGTGGTTTGTTGATACATGTCGTCTTCTTCTGTTTGCTTTAATCTAGGCTACGTAGTTATGCAGCGCCCCCATCGTCAGTAAATGGAAGTACTACAAAGAACCCCTTTTAGTGCAATTATTTCACAAGTTGAGTTATATACACAGCTCGGACCTCGGTGACCTCAATGGTAGATACGGCCATGCTTAGACGTTGTTTCCTGCAAATGACGCGATGTCGGGCCCGGATACGGGTCCACGGGGCTTAAGAAGTATTTATTTTAGTTGGAATCAGAGATTTCATTACACACTGCAGCTCATATTTGACAAAAACTATTATTCTAATTAAAAAATGTCATGCATTATTCCGGTGTTTTGGGAACTTGACTTTGCAAACTTGAGTGGATTTTGAAATAAAGTTCTGAACAATGCTTGAGTGCACAGCATACTGTATATTGTAATAAAGAACTGGGTTGGGTCAGAGAGAGGTTAACAGACAGAACATATTGGAATGCTGCAGACGAACTCAGGTGCAGGACCAGTGTGTGGTCTCTGATGGACTTCTGTCTGTCTGTCAGAGTGAAGGATCCTCCGGGTCGCCCTGCCTCCGGCTCACTGCAGCGAGTATGCAGCTCTTTGCTTTGCTCAGAGATGAAAAAGTAAAAGCCTGAACCTCCACACATGACAGGTCTTCACTGTGTGTATGAGTGTGTGTACGAGTGTGCGTGGCATGCATGTGTGTGGGCGTTGAGTTGGAGAGTTGCAAAGTTCAGATGGGCGGAAAGTCAGTTTCCTGGCTCACAAACAAGATCATCAAAGTTTGGGTTTACAAACCAGAAGTACACTGCCCAGAGAGGGGGCGGGTTACACTTTGAATCTGAGCTCGCAACATGGAAATGCTGACTGAAAAGGTGCAGATTGTGTCATTCCGTTCAAGCAAGTTTTCAACATGAGGTTTTCCAGTTTGTAAACTGAATATTGACGCCAGTATCTGTTTGGACCACCCTGCACCAAATATCACAACGTTTTGTATCACAACCAACAAAATCATATATATTCATTCACTTGAGTTACGGAAGTGATATCTGTTGATTAGTCTCCCAAAGGAACGCTGCTTCTGGATGGACATGTCGCTGTGTATATCTTTACACATCATTTGTTTTAATGCTGTGAGCTCCATAAACACAACTATATCATTCCGTCATTGTATTGGGCTAAAGGCAGACATCTTGCCGTGATAAAAACCTGGTTCTATATTTGCAGAGCTAAGTGACAAAATATTTAGTTTTTGTAATTTGGGGAAACTAACCCTTAAGTTCTTTAAACACTACTTTGCATTTTTAATTCTTGATTTCGAAAACGTTACATTTAATTGAATTGATTTTGACTTATATTGCTTTGTTTTAATTTAATGTTGATAATTGTTGCCATTCAACGTAGATATATTTATCTGTAATACTTTGCTTTGCGACCTGACACTAAGTCTCTTTCTCCAAATCTTTCAATGTTCTGCTCTGTTTTATGTAAACAGCATTTTGCAACTTGAAAAGTGTACTGAAAAAGACTTTAATTAAATGTATTGTGTCAACAGATTTCACATAACTGTATTAGGTTATTATTACGTTTAAATAAAAAATATGACGTTCAACTTTTGCTTTCCGGTAAACTAATAGTTAAAGTCAGTTTTTTTCATTGTGATTAACATTTTTCTTTTGTTTCCTTTGCAGCCACATCATTCCAGCGAGCACATGCAATGTTTGAATGAAAATCACACATTTGGAATGAATACACAGTAATGGTATAATGTCTAGCAGTGTAATCCCAACCACTGCAGAGTAAACATAGCCCTGTCTGCCTGTCTGCAGTAAACAGCAGCTTACAGTCTGCAGATCAGGCTGTTTACATGGACGTGGATCTGGATCGCACTAAGCCGCTTGTCCTGAAGTCTAAACGGGTGAAATCCTCAAAAAGACGGCCGATCATTGGGTGACAGTTCCCTGTCTGTCATCACTCAGTGTAAACAAACAGGAGTGAGTGTGTGTGTGTGTGTGTGTGTGTGTGTGTGTGTGTGTGTGTGTGTGTGTGTGAGAGAGAGATGACTCATCAGTTCTGGGCTCTGTGGCTCTGCGTGCCTCCGTCTGCTGAACATCCGCTCCCCTGAAGGCCCTCAGCACCGCAGGCATACTTCAGCAATTACCTCCTCCCACACACTGTCAGTCACATGGGTCGTAATAACAGGCTGTCGCACTGTCCCACTGCACGCGCACACACACACACACACGCACGCACGCACGCACGCACGCACACACACACACACACACACACACACACACACACACACACACCCATGAATCTGATTAAAGGGGTTGCACGCAGTGATGTTTTTTATGAAACCCAATATAGAATTACGTATACCCACTCAAAAAGATAAACAATTATCATAACTGCAGTAGAAAGGTTGAACTGTTTTGGACTCAAACAAAACTACTTGGTTATGTTTATGTTCTATTTTTATTTCATTTGGAATTCTGGTGCAATGCCTTGTTTATGTGCTGCTCTAACCAAACAGTATCCCAACTTGGGATCAATACCCAACCCAATCTAAACCAACCCCAATGCAGACTTTGATTAGAAATGTAAGTTGGTGTATACAACTGAGAATTGTTGTATTGGGAAGTAATCTTTAGGGCGCCCGGTTGAAATGATTCTGTGGTAGTGACCAACCACCACAGAGCAACCCAGTCTCACGGCATTTCGTATTATAGTCACGACATTTCATCTATTGATTCGTGTTCACCAGCACCATTTCCCCCTTTTTTTTCGTGTCACACAGAACGATTTTAAAAGCGATGTATTTCTATTGGCAAGGCAAGGCAAGTTTATTTATATAGCCCCTTTCAACACAAGGCAATTCAAGGTGCTTTACAAAAATGAAAGACATTCAGACAAAGGCATTTAAAAAAAAAGATAATAAAAGAAACATTAAAAGAAAAAATACATGAATAAAAAGTTACAGTGCAGTTTAAGATGTGAATAGTTCACACAGAAGTTCCACTTTACTGATGAACACAACGGCTCAGTTTCAATTAAAAGCAGCGACAAAAAGGAAAGTCTTCAGCTGGATTTAAAAGTAGTCAGAGTTGCAGCGGACCTGCAGATTTCTGGGAGTTTGTTCCAGATATTTGGAGCATCAGTAACTGAACGCTGCTTCTCCATGTTTAGTTCTGACTCTGGGGACAGAAGCTGACCAGTCCCTGAAGACCTGAGAGATCTGGATGGTTCATCAGTTTCGCAGGAGGTCAGTAATGTATTTTGGGCCTAAACCATTCAGTGCTTTATAAACCAGCAGCAGTATTTAGAAATCTATTCTATTGGTAGTATGTTTCGTGCCTGCAGCACGTCTTTTTGTCCGTTCAGGTCTTGGAAAACCGGAAGCTGTGGGGTTCATAAAAACATGTTCTCACTCAATATCAACTCACGATCATTGTTTTTATTTTAAGATTATAATGTCTGACTTCTTTTGTCGTCTGTGAGGAAAAGAAATGGGGCTCAGAGCCTCAGGATACTGAAATCTGTATTTTTTTAAATCTTTTTTTCCTTGTAATTTTGTTATTGTTTTCTAAAAAACACACTGTTATTTACTCACCAACAACACACAATTATCCTTGTTTTTATTTATTTGCTTAATTCCATAATGTCGGGCTTTTTTGGCTTCCGTCAAGAACTGAATTTCAAAATAAAATAACCGGAAACAGATACACACCCACTGAACTGACTACCCAAGATCAGCTATGGTTTAAGCTCGGTGATTGGATTGTTTAGCCGCAATGCACGTCGGTATATGGTGTTAATGCGATATGAAATCCAAAAAACATTAAACATTTTTTATAATGATACTTTAATCTGAGTGTGCTTGCTTTTCTCTTTGGAAGTCATCACATAACGCCAATGTAATAGACGGTTGCATGAAATATTACATATCTGCCGTAGTTCTCTATTTATAGCATGCACATGCACGGTTGTGGCATGGCCACCAAAACAGAAAGATATGGACACAAGATGTGTGCAAATGTATTTAGTATCCTATCCATGTGAACATGATTTAAGTGGGGGGGGGACCTCACCTCCTCTAGGGGGGTCCGGGGGATGTTCCCCCGGGAAGACTTTTTGTTTTTAATATTGAAGTTGAAAGCATCAATCTGGTGCACTTTGAGAGCAACATGAAGAGATCTATGGATACATCTCTCAGCACCCATATGAAGCAGAACTGAAACAGATTTTCTTTTTCTTCATGGATATTTTACAAATCACTCCCCTTTTAAACTGTATTTGTGTTTATTAATAAAAAAAATTGTTTTACTGTCATATAGTATTTTATACCTGTTTTTCATCTATTCTCTTATCTTTTTATAACAATAATGATCATATAAAGGTGTGCCTTTACCTCACTGAGCTGAGGTTATCAGAGCCGCTCAGTCTGTCAGGAGAGAGCTCTCTAAAGCTCTCCCCCCGCGGCCGCTTACACAGTAAATTCCAATGTTAATAAAAGCAGACAGAAGCTGTATACGTTTTTTGGGAGTTTGATTTATTTGAAATTAACACAAATACAAAAAAAAATGTTTAAACCTATAATTGCACACTAAAACCGTTATTATAGATATAAAAAATAACTATTTCACATATGTTATGAACTCAGACACTCAGGATATAGGACCCAATTGCACGACCCGGGAGACAGGCAGGACCTGAGCAGCTTCTTGTGGCAATGCAGAAAGGGACATCTCTGTATCCTGGCATGCTGGCTGAGCCTCACACCTTTGTTCTGCCACCAAACCAACCTGATCTCACCAGAATGCGTGACTCCACCACGACTCCTTAACACCACAATGCGTGGTGGAGTCACGAACTTTGTTACATTTGCGTGTCGGCACCACGCAAACAACCCCAATGTAAAGTGAATGAGGCTCCTTTGTCGTGGTGCACACACGCATTTCTACAACGGCCCGCAGTGAGCTTTTATTATATACAACGTTTTTTAAATCTACTTTATAGCTTGTAGTAACTCACGGGAGGCTTCTTTTATTTTATTTGTATCCATAATCATTTTAATTTTTGGTCAGAATGGAAAAATGACATTAGTTACGAATTTGTGTTCTCAAAAAACTGCATTGTGTGTAATGCAACTGTGATTTTTATTAAATTAGTTAGTTTTTAAGGAAGGCCAGAGCTTCAGCTGTGTCAAGTAGATTGTTCCCTTTAGTTAACGTTATTTAAAAGATAATTATCATGTCCTCTGTATTGTATTACGAGCGTCCATTCCCATTGGATAACGGATTTTACATCCGGAAGTAAGTATTCCCCCCCCCCTTAGGTCACAGGCTTCTCCAATAGTGCTACGCAATAACAGTGGTTTTAGTCCGGATGCTGCGGTACCGCCTGCCAGACGGCAGCAGACAGAACCGTTTGTGGCTGGGGTGATGGGGGTCTTTTATAATCCTGAGGGCTTTCTTTAAGGTTAACCTGGTATTTTTACTCCACTACATTTATTTTAGTTACTTTACAGATTCTGATTAATGATGTGAAATATAAACAACCCTTACATCAGACTTTAGTTACACCTGAGTGAAATTCAGTGAAGGTGATTGTCAAGTGCCAACAATCAGATATTTGATAGATGGTGCTTGAGAAGACTAAATATGTATCTGCAGATCCGTTTAAAGCATATCCGTTACTCGTTATTCTCTAATAGTTCATTAAAGACTGTATATAATTGCTATTTTGCACATCCCTTTCAAGATTTTCTAAGGTTTATTGACATATCATATACACAACAGTGTAGTTATACAATGAATGAAAAACTTGGGTCACAGGTTCCTCAACAGTGCATTACAAGACATCTATCAATGTGTGTGTATACTTCCACCATTACACTGTCGTATTCTGCACATTTCTTATACTATCTACATACATAAGATTATAATTAATGTGTATAATATCAGTTAAAATAAGTGCTTCAACAAAGTTAACATTGCAGGAAAGTTGATTGTCAAGTTCCAAAACAAACCATGCAATTTAGACTTTGTCAGGCTTAATATGTATCTGTAGATAGATACCCCCAAAGCTTTTTTCCTATTTAAATGAAGACCTTAACCTAAAGTATTCTTTAATGTTTAAATAAAGCCTTATTAGTTAGCACATCATCCTATCAGGCACTAAACTGTTTTATTCTAGATATCATTTGAGTATCTTCTTGATATTTTCTATTCTATATTTATATCATTGACTTTCTACTTTCCCACTATGTTGTATGTACTCTTTATATTTAAATGTTTTCATAAAATATAACACATTCAAAAGTGCTTTACAAAAATTAAAGACATTAAGAAAAAGGCATTTTAAACAGTCGTTAAAAAGCAACACAATCTTCCTGCATTGCAATTACTCTAAACGTGTAATAACGTGCTTTAACCAGTAGGTGGTTTGGGTTAAAAGCATGGTTAAAAGCTGTCAAGTTTACAGTGTTAACAAAATAAAATATACTGCTGTTTCCGGTTTAGTTTACGACGAATATTATTTTGTTATTGTTTTGCTATTTGTAACACAAAAGCGATGGAAAAAACCCACAGCAACACAGAAAAGATGGTCTTAACATGACCCAGCGGTCAAGTAGTTAATAAAAAACAATAATATCAAAACAAAATATTACTACTAACTTTATTGTGAAATTAAAACAGAACGGTAAAAGAATAGTTTCCGGTCTATTCTGAGCCCGATCTCTGTAGATAAATAAAGAACTACGATAGATGTGTAATATGTAATGCAGCCAAACCATTTATTACAATGCATTCATGTGATGACTTTCAAAGAGTAAAGCAAGCACTGCTGAATAAAGTATGATTTTCTCTTTTACGAAACGTTTTATTTCATATGGAATGCAGTTGGAGGTCAACCAATCAAAGAGGTTGAAGACTGATCACGGGGTTTGTCAAGCTAAGCACATGGTGTAGTCCCAAACGATAGCTGAGGATTCTGGGTAGTGTAGTGTCTTCTGCCATCCCAAAACTCCGAAAAAATATTTGTTTCTCCGATTCGAAGGGGGGAAAATACAAAAGCATTGCACACAATTTAAACCAATCAATGTTGTGTAATTAACAAGGATAATCTGGTGTTTTTTAGTCGATGAGTAGTGCAGATATCACTGTAAAATCAATCGACAGTAAGGAGAATACTTACTTCCGGGTGTAAAATTCTCCGTTATCCAATGGGAATGGACGCTCGTAATACAATACAGGGGACATGATCATTATCTTTTAAATAACGTTAACTGAAGGGAACAATCTATTCGACACAGCTGAAGCTCTGGCCTTCCTTAAAAACTAACTAATTTAATAAAAATCACAGTTGCATTACACACAATGCACTGTTTTTTGAGAACACAAATTCGTAACTAATGTAATTTTTACATTCTAACGAAAAATAAAAATTATTATGAATACAAATAAAATAAAAGAAGCCTCCCGTGAGTTACTACAAGCTATAGAGTAGATTTAAAAAACGTTGTATAGAATAAAAGCTCACTGCGGGCCGTTGTAGAAATGCGTGTGTGCACCACGACAAAGGAGCCTCATTCACCTTACATTGGGGTTGTTTGCGTGGTGCCGACACGTAAATGTAACAAACTTCGTGACTCCACCACGCATTGTGGTGTTAAGGAGTCGTGGTGGAGTCACGCATTCTGGTGAGATCAGGTTGACAATAAAACAGTTTAGTGCTGGATGTACAAAGATATTAATAGGAGGAGGTGCAAAACAGAAAAAACGAATTAACCTTTATTTAAACATAAAATAATACTTTAGGTTAAGGTCTTCTTTTAAATAAGAAAAACAGCTTTAGGGGTATCTACAGATAAATATTAAGCCTGACAAAGTAATTAACAACTAATATATTGCTTTCCTGCAATGTTAACTATGTTGAAGCACTTATTTTAACTGATATTATACACATTAATTATACTCTTATGTATGTAGATAGTATAAGAAATGTGCAGAATATGACAGTTTAAAGGTGGAGGTACACACATATTGATAGATGTCTTGTAATGCACTGTTGAGGAACCTGCGACCCAAGTTTTTCATTCATTGCATAACTTCAACGTAGTTGTGTGATACACTGAACAAAAATATAAATGCAACACTTTTGTTTTTGCTCCCATTTTTCATGAGATAAACTCAAAGATCTAAAACATTTTCTATACACACAAAATAACCATTTCTCTCAAATTTTGTTCACAAATCTGAACAAATCTGTGATAGTGAGCACTTCTCCTTTGCCGAGATAATCCATCCCACCTCACAGGTGTGGCATATCAAGATGCTGATTGGACAGCATGATTATTGCACAGGTGTGCCTTAAGCTGGCCACAATAACAGGCCACTCTGAAACGTGCATTTTTGCTTTATTGGGGTCTGAAAACCAGTCAGTATCTGGTGTGAGGGGTAGGATTAGGGTTAGGGTAATGTTGTGAATCGAGTGGGCCATGGTGGAGGTGGGGTTATGGTATGGGCAGGCGTATGTTATGGACGACGAACACAGGCCACTCGATTCACAAACAATGCACGTTTAAGCTTATTAGATTGTAAAATGTAAATAAAGATGTCAGACCTAATTTGTTAATAATTACATACAATACATGGACCACCCCCCCGGGTGGCCAGTACATACATTATGTGGCCCCCACCACCATCCAAGTTGCCCATCCCTGGTCTCTCCCTTGACCTCTGTGTGTAACGTCATGGGGTTAAGGGATAGTGGATAGGAGAATTCAAAAGGACTTAGGAGAAGAGACTGCGGTACTTTAGAGCAGTGCTTCTCAAACTTTTTTCGGTAATGTATCCCCTTTGAAACTTTTTCTCAGCCAAGTACCCACTGACCGACCCAGATCATTACAATATAGTGATGTTCAATCAGTGTGTGGTTTATTAACTCCTTCATGCATGAATTACAACAAACTAAGGATATTTTCATCTTTATGCATGAGAAAAAAAATGTAAACAGATTTTTAAGTGATAATATATGTTTAACAAACCAATGAACTAAATGATATATTATACAAAAATTCTAAAATACAATACACAAATACTAAAAATCCCATTAAATGAGCAGTTTCTAATGTAGTGAACACAATGCATGAAAGGGTTAAAAAACACACCATTGTCAACACAGGTGTTTGGTGTAGAGATGTCTCTGGAGGTGCGCTGGTTTCATTGAGCTGTTGGCTAGTTTCTCCCCCACATAAAAAACACAATGCCTGCCTGGGGCGGGTTGCCGATTGTTGACGTGAATCCCATCAAAGCATACGCCTCCTGATATTGACGGTATTTTGTTGGCTCAATTTTGGCTTTCTTTTTTTCTCCGTTGTCCACGTTCCCTGCTGTAGTGTTGCTACGTTTTAACCATTTCAATGTCTATTTGTTATAATCTAATATTGCAACTGGCTTTCCACTCAGCGTGGTTCCGGGCTAGAGCTAGATTTAGCTTAGGTTCTTCCTGTTTCCACCGCGGCAGAGCCGGCTCTCAGTACCGAAACCCGGTTCCTAGCTAGCCCCAATTGGCTGACCGGCAAGAACCAATAGGCCTACTTCACGCTTATGTCGGAGGGGGGCGAGATTAACCTGAGAAATAACAGTTAATGGTGAGTGCAGCAAGTTGTAACAATAAGTAGCGCTGAGCAAAGTGACTAGAACGCAACCACACACTTGTAAAAACAGAAAAACCAGTTAAGCACAAGAAAAGCACAAGAACGGATCTTGAACCCTTGGTGGTTCTAGGAATATTTGATAAACAATTGTGTTTTCTATTTAACATATTGTACTATGATTATTTTTGTAATCATGCATGGTATTTCTTTAATTAACCTTTTTTTTCTTTTTCTCACGTACCCCCTGCAGTACCCCAACATACCCCTAGGGGTCCGCGTACCCCCATTTTAGAATCACTGCTTTAGAGAATCCGAATGCACTTTCACTATCCGACGTGTTTATGATGCGCCAGCGGACGTCATAAATGTGCGTCTGCTGCTGTGGGGAAACTATGGAAACTACAGTTTTCTATACAGCGGACTACAACATGGATGTTTAATAAGAACGAGGGACTACTGTAAACCAGTAGCGTGGCGTGGGGAAAAAATTAGGGGAAGCCAATAAAACGTCCTTTCTTTTGGGTCGGGGGTGTGGTGGTCAATGTAATAACGTAACCAGATGAGTGATTACAGCACCCGGAATCATTTTACACACATTTGTATCATACAGATGCAGGACTGTTAGCCTGTTATCTAACCGACGGGTCCGCACGCACTCTCCAGCCGAAACTAGCATTCATTCACAAACTAAATCAGGAGACTTTTAACGTTTTTTTCGTCCGATTCACTCCTTTTTTCCTCGCTATACATAGCTCCAGTTTGGGCATTGGCTTGTCATCAGATTTTATTTGTTGTTGCTGCTGTTGCGGAAGTTTAGTACAATTATGTTTGATTAAATACTCCAAATCTCCACCCTCCATAATTGCACTTGCATCAGTTGCTTGCTTCTTTCTAACGGCGGTGAGAGTGGTGCAGTGGCTCTATCTATCTTCTATCGATTAGATTTATGATTCGAAAATTATAAAAGTAGGGTGGACATGTGGATATTATCCGACTGAACAAAATGTGCATTTATCTAACAGGTTCGTTTTCCACTGACCTTATTTCGAGCTATTTTCCAAAATCCTATGGAGAAATCCCATTGCTTTCTGTCGAGGGAATCCGAGCGCAGCTTACTTCCGGGTTTTAGCGGTTAATACGTCCTATAATTATGTTTTAAAGTTTTCGCCCTCCAGTGCTCCCGTTGAATGCTAACGTTACAGATGGTCGTTTATTCACAGATAACCCTCTCTGTAAAATCCTAAATTGTAGGATAGTCTTGCCATTAAAACGCTTTTTGATTAGATTTCTAGCGAGAAGTGTATATTGTACTTTTAGAATCCACGTCCAGTCGATATGTAGGATCTATAGTTTGATAGATATTGCGAAGATGATTTGAGGTCTGTGCGGCAGCCTCCATGTAAAGTTACGGGTTGAAAACAGTATTTCCGGTCTCGACGTTTTCATAATAAAACCAATGATCAAATGATTTCACGGTGATATCTGCAGTACTCATCCACTAAAAAACATCAGTTTATCCTAGTTAATTATACGACATTTATTGGTTTAAATTGTGTACAATGCTTTTGTGTTTTTCCCATAGGTTTTTCTCTTTTGATTCTGAGAGACACCTTTCTTTTTTCAGATTTTATTGTATTCATCCTTAACACTGTTTGTTAGCATCTGCTTTTTCAGTTAATTCCATCCTGCAGTTTGAACGGCTGTTTTTCTGCAAATATAAATCACAAATGACGCCTTCAGACCTGCAAACCTCAAGCTGACATTTGTTTGTGTTCTCCCAGAGCTTTGCTTGTGGAAACTGTGCGGGTTGAAGACGTTGTGTTGAAACGGCAAGAGAGCGTCTTGTTGTTGGTTTGAACTGCCTCCCACTGTTCCTGCTGCTGACAGATCTGAACCATACAACGTTATAATGTTAATACAGCATTATACGGAGGCCATTCTGGACCAACATGTATATGACACCACTGTTGTGCAACAACAATGTGCAATATGTTCTGCAAACATTATTACAACGGACTGCTACTTTTTAAGGCAAGGCAAGTTTATTTATATAGCACTTTTCAACACAATTGGCAATTCAAAGTGCTTTACAAAAGATGAAAGACATTAAGCATTAAAAAAGAAAAGCTAATAAAATAAACATTAAAAGAAAAAATACATGGATAAAAGTTACAGTGCAGTTTAAGATATGAATAGTTCAATTAAAAGCAGCGGCAAAAAGAAAAGTCTTCTGCTGGATTTAAAAGTCGTCAGAGTTGCAGCGGACCTGCAGGTTTCTGGGAGTTTGTTCCAGATATTTGGAGCATAATAACTAAACGCTGCTTCTCCATGTTTAGTTCTGACTCTGGGGACAGAAAGCTGAGCAGTCCCTGAAGACCTGAGAGATCTGGATGGTTCATAGTTTAGCAGGAGGTCAGAAATGTATTTTGGGCCTAAACCATTCAGTGCTTTATAAACCAGCAGCAGTATTTAGAAATCTATTCTTTGACACACAGGAAGCCAGTGTAAAGACTGCAGAACAGGAGTGATGTGATCCACTTTCTTAGTGTCAGTGAGGACTCGAGCAGCGGCGTTCTGAATCAGCTGCAGCTTTCTAATAGATTTTTTAGTGAGACCTGTGAAGACACCATTACAGTAGTCGAGTCTCCTGAAGATAAAGGCATGGACAAGTTTTTCCAAATCCTGCTGTGACATTAGTCTTTTAATCCTAGATATGTTCTTTAGGTGATAGTAGGCTGATTTAGTAACTGTTTTAATGTGACTGTTGAAACTCAGGTCAGAGTCCATGACTACACCTAGATGTCTCTGTTGTTTTGAACATTGCAGACTGAAGCTCAGCGCTAACTTTTATACGTTCTGCCTTGGCTCCAAAAACCATTCCCTCAGTTTTATCTTTGTTTAATTGGAGAAATTTCTGACACATCCAGTCATTGATTTGTTCAATGCACTTACTCAGTGTTTGAATTGGAGCATAGTCTCCTGGTGAAATTGTTACGTACATTTGTGTGTCATATGCATAGCTATGGTAACTTATTTTGTTGTTCTTCATTATCTGAGCCAGTGGTAGCATGTAGATGTTAAAGAGAAGAGGCCCCAAGATGGAGCCTTTAGGAACCCCACATGTCATATTTGTCAACTCAGATGTGTATTTACCTATAGAAACAAAGTTGTTTCTGTCCTTTAAGTAGGATTCAAACCAATTTAGAACTGTTCCCGAAAGTCCCACCCAGTTTTCCAGTCGGTCCAGTAATATGCTGTGGTCAACAGTGTCAAACGCTGCACTGAGATCTAATAATACTAACACTGAAGTTCTGCCACTGTCTGTGTTTAAGTGGATGTTGTTAAAGACCTTTACAAGAGCAGTTTCAGTGCTGTGGTTTGGACGAAAGCCTGGCTGGAACACATCGAAACAGTTATTTAAATGCAGGAAATTACTCAACTGTTGAAAAACAACTTTTTCAATGATCTTACCTAGAAATGGGAGGTTTGATATGGGCCTGTAATTGTTCATTACTGAAGCATCTAGATTATTCTTTTTTAATAGCGGTTTAATGACTGCAGTTTTCAGGGCCTGTGGAAAAATACCTGAGTGAAGAGATTTGTTTACTATATGAAGTAGATCTGAGGCCATGCAAGGCAAAACATCTTTGAAAAATCCTGTTGGAATAATATCAAGGCAGCAGGAGGAGGACTTCAGAAGTTGTATAATGTCCTCTAGGTTTTTATCATTAATCTGATGGAATTGTGTCATGGTGTTTGAATTGATTTTAAGTGGACACAGAGACAACACATTTGCTGTTCCTGATGCAGAGGCACTGACTGCTTGTCTGATTTTCTGAATTTTGTCAGTGAACAAGGCAAAGTCATTGCATGCCCTGGTGGATAGAAATTCAGAGGCTACTGACACTGGGGCGTTAGTTAGTCTGTCGACGGTAGCAAACAAGGCACGTGCGTTGTTTTTGTTTTTGGTAATGATGTCAGAGAAGAAAGACTGTCGTGCGTTTTTCAATTCCAAATTATAAAGGCCAAGTCTCTCTTTATAAATGTCAAAGTGAACCTGGAGATTTGTTTTTCGCCACCTGCGTTCAGCTTTTCGACATTCTCTTTTTTCTGTTTTAACGGTCATGGCCTTTCTCCATGGAGATATTTTCTTCCCAGTCACTTCCTTTACCTTAATTGGAGCAATGGCATCTATAACATTTTTCATTTTTTTGAAAAAAATGATCTACTAGCTCATTTACTGAGATGTTAGCAGGGGCAAGTGTGGAAGAAAAATTCTGAGTAAACATTTCCCTAGTATTTTCAGTTAAATATCGCTTTGTGGTTACCTCTTTTTGAACACTTGTGTGAACAGAAATAGAGCTCTCAAAAAAAACACGGGAATGGTCAGATAGTGCAACATCAGTCACCACAACCTTAGAGATATTCAGACCCTTTGAGATAATTAAGTCCAGAGTGTGCCCCTTATTGTGCGTGGGCTCCGTCACATGCTGAGTCAGTCCATAGCTATCAAGAACACAAAACAGTTATTTAGCCCCTCTGTCCTGGGGGTTGTCAACATGGATGTTAAAATCACCAACAATGACTAGACGGTCAAAGTCAATACACACTATAGACAGCAGTTCAGTAAAGTCATCAAAAAAGCTTGCACAGTATTTGGGTGGCCTATAGATATTTAGGAACAGAGCTCGAGAGGAGCATTTCAGCTGAAGGGCCACATATTCAAAAGAAGCAAAGTTCCCATACGATGTCTTCCTGCATTGAAGGGAATCATTGAACAGAATAGCAACTCCACCCCCTTTCTTATGCATTCTTTCCTGACTCATAAAACTAAAGTTGGGAGTGGTTGATTCGATAAGAACAGCTGCACTGTTATTTTGTTCAATCCAAGTTTCTGTTAAAAACATAGCAGGCAGGGCCCCGACATGTCCTGGAAAGAGTTGAGAGTGCCATACGCCCTTGAGCCTGGACCCCACAAATATCAGTAAGAGTTTGTTGTGTTTTGTACACACACATTCCCATCAGGCTTCGGAGACTGCAGACGCCTTCCCGAAGGGAGGGGAGGCGGTTGACGTAGGCACGGCAATGGAGATGGGGGAGATGGTGCGGGGGTGGAGGACATGCTGCCAGGGTGGGGAGGTGGTTGATGTAGGCGTGGTGATGAAAACGGAGGAGATGGTGCGCGTCTCCGCGGTGATTTTGGTGGGCGTCGTTGAGGAGTGGGGGTAAAGGACATGGTGCCAGCCCTGCGTATCGCCTTAGTTTGGTCTTTGAACTCCAGGAAGGAATCGGTGCCAAACCTATGTATCTCCTTCATGTGTTCAAAGATCGCCAGGATGGTGGGCGAGGGTGAAAGGGTGAACGGAGTATCCTCAAAGGCGTTGACAGGGGGGGGGGTGATGGGCGGTGGAGACTCCTCCGTGTGTCTCATATGTCTCCCATAATCAGAACATTCCTCAGGCGGGTGCAGTGATACTTCTTCAGGGTTTTCTGCGCGATGTGTTGTGTCTATCTCCTGTTTTGATTCCTCTTGCCACTTGTCCTTGGCAGAGGGAACAGATTGATGACGCAGGCAGTTGAATACGTTAGAGATAAACAATTTCACTCCTGACTTGTTCAGGCAAACTCCATTTGCCTTGAAAAGATGTCTGCGGTCCCAGAAAAAGTTAAAATTGTCAATAAAATGCACAGAATGGTCAGTACATGCAGTTGACAGCCAGGTGTTCAGTACAAACAGTCTGCTGAATCTCTCCACTCCTCTTCTGACTGGCGGCAGAGGGCCACTGATGAACACCTCTGCATTTAGAGAGCTGGCAGTTTCCAACAAACATTTAAAGTCTTTTTTCAGCACTTCTGACTGATGTTTCACAACATCATTTGTTCCAATGTGTAGTACCACATTCTTCACAGTCGGATGTTCAGCCCCAATATGCAGGATCTTCTCAGCCAAGTCAGAGACTGTATCCTTGGGAAAACAGAGTACTTTGGTGTTGTTCTTATTACACAGACCTTTTACATCTCTTACAGCAGAGTCACCCACAATCAGAGTTTCAGGCCCAGTTGT
The DNA here is from genome assembly GCA_036324585.1 of Champsocephalus esox. Taxonomy (NCBI): domain Eukaryota; kingdom Metazoa; phylum Chordata; class Actinopteri; order Perciformes; family Channichthyidae; genus Champsocephalus; species Champsocephalus esox. Next base: position 33,413,240 of record CM070490.1, read on the forward strand.
TAGCTTTCCCTCTAGCCTTTTACTTTTGGAGTAGCTATTGGTCCTTACCCTGCTGTGTGAAGAGGACGGGTTATCCAGGTCATCAGAAAGAGATCTCCGGCTCTCGGTCAACGGAGCGTATCTGTTCTGGATTGGCACACTTGGTGGTTTAGGAGGATTGTTTGTAGTTCTCCCTTTAGCAGCTGTCCACTGCTGTTTAGGGGTTGAAGAGGCGCTCCTCCTGGGTGATAACAATGCAGGCCAGCCGGTCGCATCACATATTTCAGAGTGTTGGGCTCTGCCCATTATCCTTCCTCCCAAATCCCTTGAAAATGATTTACTCTTAGGCTTTGCACCCAGAGAGTTCCAGGGAGGACCACCACTTGTAGATGTATGACCCGGTACACAGCCCTCCTGTTCCTTTGAATCCTTGTAGCTGCTAACTAGCTGTGAGTTAGCATACCCTTTTTCATTATTTTGCAACACTGGTAAAGTGGTGTCATTCCCACGACATAGTCCATTCACTTCCACGTTAACTTCCAGCCGTTGCATTTTCATTTCCAACACAGCCATCTTCTGTAGAAGTTTGTGGAAGTCCTCTGTAGAGAACAGAGGCATTTTGCTACCAACTAGCTTAAGCTAAATAGCATGCAGTAGCCTACCAGGCTTTAGCTGTTGCTAGGCCACGCTACTGTAAGACTGAGGTCGTCGTAAAACATTTGAAATATGGTTGAAACTCTCCGTCTATTTACGAAGATGAACTGTCCCAGTGATAGGTTAATGTTCAGGAGCTGCTGCTCGAAGTTTTCAGAGAATAAGAATAGGAAAATCAGCATAAAAAGTAAGCAGAGGCAGGAGCAAGCAGAAAAGCGTCTGCACTGTAAGAAAGAAAGATAAGAGCTGTCCAATGCAACAAGAATCGGTTTGTTATTATGTAAATATGTTTTTATCACTGCAATCAACTCGCTACCACACAATATTCTACAACTTTACACTTATTTTATAAATACTGCTTCCTTACTGATTTTCCCTGAATGTGTACTTTTGTACATTTATTTATTTTTATTTTAAATAATATGTGCATGCCTTTTTATCTAATAGTGTGTTATTTTTTTATAAACTTTGTTTATTGATTTTCATACACAAATTAAACAGAGATGACAGAGCAGTTGTGATTGACAGTGTCACATCACAGTTGTGCAGATCACATAACATATGAAACATTACAACAAGACACTTGTGCTTGGTCACACAACAAAACACAACCTCATTCTCTTAATCATGGTAATAGTACAAATACATTTAAAATGCCTCACATATACATATATATATATATATATATATATATAATATACACATACTGTACATATCTACGGAGCCCCTGGCATAAAGGGACATGAAGGAAAAAGAGATTCCAGAGATTCCTAACTCGTGCGCACGAGAAAGTTTCTCATGGTCACCAGAAAGCACTTTATTTTTGAGAAAGTTACCGGTGCGCCAAGGAGGAAGTGAAGCGAGACAACCATTTAATTGCAGACTGTTATGTTTATGTGGGGAAATGACAGTGCATACATTATTTGAGATATATATCGTACTTAGACTTCACTTCAAGGACATTTCGCCCAGGGGTGTGTGGTCACTCCAGGAGGCAGCGGGACGTGTAACTCAGAGAAGAGCAGCACCAGCGCTCAAAGAGCTTTTACGCACCGACTACACTGGCGGACTGGGACTAAAAATCAGCCCGGGACTCGCACCCAGCCCAGCCCACGTAAACGGGAGAAACGAATCCGTTATCCTGACTTTATTTTTTTTTGTCTCTCTCTTTTCATGTCCCTTTAGGGGCTTCGTACATATCCATACATATACATATAAAATAATAATAAAAAATTCAAAGATATATACACATACATATTCGGGTCTTGTTCCGGGAAGGTCATCCTCCCTGCATAGGCAAAGAAAGGCCCCCAGACACTCCGGAACTTCCCGGAGGAGCCTCTCAATGTGTACCGGATTTTTTCAAGCTGCAAATTATTAAAAATGTCCCTTATCCACTTTGAAGGTGGTGTTAGTGATTTCCATCTTGTTAGAATAAGACATCTTGCTAGTAATGTTGCAAAGGCTATAAGGTCTGCTTTGAGCCTTGACAAAGGCAGGTCTGGGAATGCCAAATAGTGCAGTAATGGCATTACCAGTTACTTGTTACCTCTGACAAAGTACTGAAAATTGAAGTCCAGTAGTTGTGCAGAGACGCACATGACCAAAACATATGCACATGGCTTGCAGGTGTTTGGTGACATTTTTCACAAAAAGGATCTATATTGTCAAACACTTTGAACAGCCTGACTTTAGTCCAATGGGTGCGGTGAACAACTTTACACTGAATCAAACCATGTCTTGCGCAGACAGATGAAGTATGCACACACTTAAGAATATTGCCCCAAAGATCCTGTGAGATCTCCTGCCCCAAATCCTCCTCCCAAACAGCTTTCAGAGAGTTTAGAGAGGTTGAAGATAGGGTTTGGATTTGATTGTAAATACACGAGATAATTCCTTTCATCACAGGGACCTGAGTGAGAAAAGCATCTGGAGGCGTGTCATCGGGCAGGTTAGGAAACTGAGCATATCTATTGCGAGCAAAACTCAAAATTTGCAGGTATCTAAAAAAATTATGTTTAGGAAGAGAGAACAATTCTGAGAGCTGTTGAAAAGATGCAAAAGTGTTCTCAATATATAAATCTTTAAATGTTTTAATAGCAAGGTTTGACCATATAGAAAATGCACCATCTGACATGGAGGGGGGGAAACATGATTTGCAGCTAGTGGAGCCGAGGTAGAAAAAGCTTGCAGACCAAAGTGACGTTTAAACTGATTCCAAATCCTTAAGGAGGTTTTAACAACTATATTTTTAGCATAGAGGGAAACCGGGCTGTTGATGGGGGAGTGTACAAGCGATGTCAGTGACACAGGCTTAGAGGAAAAAGACTCCATAGCCAGCCAACCGGGCGAGGATGAAGTGTATTGGACCTAAGCCAATACTGTAAGATTCTTAGGTTGGAAGCCCAATAGTAAAATCTAAAGTTTGGCAAGGCCATTCCTCCAAGAGGCTTTGGCCTTTGTAGAGAGTCTTTACGAAGTCTAGGTTTCTTTTTGTTCCAAATAAACTCCAAAATTGAGCTATCAATTTTCTGAAAAAACGCTTGAGGAAGAAAAATAGGTATACACTGAAACAGATGGGGAGAGTATTCATTTTTACTGAGTTGATCCTCGCGGCCAAATTGAAAGGGAGCAGTGACCAGCGTTCAAAGTCTTGTTTCATACGTTCTGAACAGGGTGTAAAATTGGCCTTAAAGAGACTTTTAAATGTGCTAGCAACTTGTATTCCAAGTAGGGCTGTCAGTCGATTAAAATATTTAATCGCGATTAATCGCATGATTGTCCATAGTTAATCGCAAATTAATCGCACATTTTTGATCTGTTCTAAATGTACCTTAGAGGAATATTTTTCAAGTTTTTAATACTCTTATCAACATATGAGTGGACAAATATGCTTTATGCTAATGTTTATTATCATTTGAACAATGACAAATATTCTCATGAATATTAAACACAACAACCTGAACATTACAAATATTCGCCTCAATTCAACCTGGAACCTCTCTCATACAATACAAATGGTGTGTGTGTGTGTGTGTGTGTGTGTGTGTGTGTGTGTGTGTGTGTGTGTGTGTGTGTTGGCTCGTTGGAGCTATGTGCAACTCAAGGCATATGCTCGAACGGGAGCTGCCTGAACGCTGCAATCATGTTGCTGCAATCATGATCGTGCTGACTTCTCCTACAATGTCCCGCTGTCTGCTTCCTGCATCAAGTCAAGTGCTCGGCGCAGTTGTGTGGATAGGGCGCTCCTCTGTTTTCATTTAAACAGCTCCTTATATCCGTTAGCGCCGCTAGCTAGCACCAGATGCTAACAACAACAATGCACGTAAAGGTCTCTCTCTCGCTCGCTCGGGCCACACATACACACACCCTCCCGGTCCTCCCGATGGCCAGTCGGTGCCTGACGGTGAGCGTGGAAGTGTGGTCTGCCACAAGCGGGCGGCAGGAGCGGGGCTGTCAGCATCAGCTTGTAGATGGTATTTTAAACTCGATGCGCTCTGAAGCTACGGGGCGGCCGAGGAAAAAAAATACACATGCGTTAATCGCGTTAAAATAATTAGTGGCGTTAATTTTTTTTTGACAGCCCTAATTCCAAGATATGTAAAGCTTTGCAGAGATACTTTAAATAGGAAGTTATGCAAAGGACATTTACGTGTGGTTGAGTTTAGAGGAAATAATTCACTTTTACCAAGATTAAGTTTATATCCTGATATGAAACCAAATGAGTCCCGCGTGGCAAGTGTAGCAGGGATTGAAACAGACAAGTTCGAGAGATACATAAGAAGGTCGTCCGCATAAAGAGAGACTCTCTGTTCTGCGCCATTTCTGGTTATCCCAGTAATGAGGGGGTTAGAGCGAAGCGCAATGGCGAGGGGCTCAATGGCGAGGGCGAAAAGCAAAGGACTCAAAGGGCAACCCTGTCTGGTGGACCTATGAAGAGGGAAATATTCTGATTGACTGTTATTAGTTCTAACGGAGGCCTGAGGCGAGGAGCAAAGCAGTTTAATCCAGGTCGTAAATTTGTCTAAGGAGTAGAAGAGATAGCCCCACTCCACACAGTCAAAAGCCTTCTCTGCATCCAGGGATATTAATGCTTCTGGAGCACTAGAAGAAGATGGGTTATAAATTGTATTAAACAACTGTCTTAAATTAAAAAAAGAGTGTCTATTTTTAAAGAAACCTGTTTGATCAGGGGAGATAACAGAGGGAAGTGTCGACTCAAGGCGTAAAGCTAAGAGTTTAGACAGTAGTTTGAAGTCTACATTCAGCAAGCTTATAGGACGAAACGAGGCACAGGACAAAGGGTCCTTATTCTTTTTCAAAATGAGGGAAATCAAGGCCTGAGTGAGAGTCTGGGGTAATTTAAGAGATTGAAATGAGTCATTAAACATGTCAATTAAAATAGGAGCCAATTTATGTAAAAATGCCTTATAGAATTCAGCAGTGTAGCCGTCTGGTCCTGGACACTTGCCGCATTGCATGGACTTGGCTGCAGTAGCCAGTTCCTCAATAGTAATATTTCTTTCCAAATCGTCAACAAAGTCAGGGTGAACGGTGGGTATATGGAGTGAGTTAAAGAAACTGTCCAAGTGTGAAGAGTCGGATGTGTTTTCAGAAGTATACAACGATACGTACAAATCTTTAAACTCATCATTGATTTTCTTAGGATCGATCGTCGAGCCTGAAGAGGTCCTAATCTGGGGAATTTGGTGAGACGACAATGTCTGTCGCAATTGATAGGCTAGCAATCTACTAGCCTTATCCCCATGTTCATAATAAGTATGTCTAGATTTCAGTAACATTTCTGTTGTGTGATCCGTAGCTAAGACCTCAAACTCAGTTTGTAAAGAGAGACTGTTACGCTGTTTGTCTGCTCCTTAATCTGTCTGGGATTGTTTGCAGCTGTGTGTGTGTGTGTGATTATGCAAATGATCTGTGTGGTATTGCCCCAACATCATTGGCTGCCCATCTCCTGGTCTGCCTCTGAAGATGGTGATTGGATCGACGTCGTCCAATCGCAGCGCACAGCCGGCGCACACCTGCTGGGGAGGAGTACAAAGGCTGCGGACTATCACCACTCTGGAGGCTCTGACATGTGGACAGACGCCTCTCGCTATTATAGAATTCTGTTAACTGGTTAAACTTATGTGATTAGTAGTGTCTAGAGTAGCTTAGTTGGAGTGTAGTTTAGTTAGTGTTTAGAGTAGATTAGGAGTTTGTGACTGTTGCCTTTTAGTTTAGCTGCGTGTTCTGTATATATTTCCTGTGTTAGTCTGTACCACTTTTAAAGTGAGGTTTTGTTTCGTTCTTTAGTTAGCATATTAGTATTTATTTTCCCTGTATGCCTTTAGACTCCCTTTGAGTCCTCCCTTAGTTTGGTTATCTGTCAACCTGTGCCCTTTTGGCCCTTTTGTTTGTTTCAGGCTGCACGCCTTCCATTTTGTTTCAGCTGCACGCCTTCCATTTTGTTTACCGCTGCTATTTAAAATAAATCACCTATAAGTTTACCCATCTGGTCGTGTCGTTTCCCTTTTGTTCCCCCTAGCCAATTGGGAACGTAACACGTGGGGGCTCGTCCGGGATAATTAACTACTTTCCGGGGGTTATAAGTGGTTTTGTACAGCTAAAAACAATTTGGTAAGGTTGTGTGCAGTTTTAACTGAGTATGGCAACTTTCGATTTTGAGTCGTTCTTGGTCTGGCCGTCCTATGAGCAGCTGGACCGGTGTAAGAAGGATGACCTAATAGAGATAGCGCGGCACTTCAGGCTCGTGGTAAATCGGCAGATGTTAAAGAAAGAATTGAAGGCGTTGGTGGTGGATGAGATGGTGCGAAGAGAGGTACTTGTACCGGCTGTACCAGCTGAGCTACCCGTGTCCGAAGTTCTCACTGAGGGCCTGTTGCGTCCGGCAGAGGCAGAGTTTACTTTTACTGAAGGAAGGGGTAGTGACAGCGAGGGGGGCGAGCCGTGGGAGGCACCGCTCACGCCGCTTCGCAGATGCCCACCCTCTCCTGTTGGTAGTACAGAGTCCCAGGAGGGGGCTAAACTCAAGGTACGTCTCGCCCGGCTCCAGTTGGAAGCCAAGGACAGGCAGCTTCGGTGGGAAACTGACGACAGGGAGAAAGCCAGGCAGTTACAGCTGAAATTATGCAAGTTGGAAATGGACAAGGAAGTCTGGAAGTTGGAAATTGACAAAGAAGTCCGGAAGTTGGAAATTGACAGAGAAGTGCGGATACCTCAGCTGGAGCTAGACTCCGAGCTGCGCGCGTCCGGTGGTCCTGGTCATGTCGGAGGAAGCCTTCCACTTCTTTCTCATCCCTCTGCATTCAACGTAGTAAAAAATATTCCGTTAGTGCCACTTTTCCGTGAGACTGAGGTGGATGCGTACTTTGGTGCTTTTGAGAGCATTACAGTGGCCCTACGGTGGCCGCCTGAAGCCTGGGCTCTGTTAGTGCAAACTTTATGGAAGAGCTCAGGAAGCGGTTGCTGCTCTTTCGTTAGAGGATGGTCTAAATTACGACGTAGTGAAGGGTGCCATTCTCAGGGTGTATGAATTAGTTCCCGAAGCGTACCGACAGAAATGTAGGAACCACAGGAAGGGTCTTAATCAGACACATGTCGAGTTCGCCAGGGAGAAGGGAATGATGTTCACTAAGTGGGTTGCTTCATGTGAAGCGGCGGATTATTCTGCTCTGAGGGAACTGATCATGTTGGTGGAGTTCAAGAGATGTTTTCCTGACCGTATTGTGGTATACTTGAATGAACAGAAGGTAACCTCTCTCTCTGCTGCCGCTGTGGTGGCTGATGAATATGTACTCATTCATAAATCTGTGTTTTCTCCTGTGTATACCGAGAGGTCCCGTCGGGTGTCCGACGCCCCATTTACCGGGCTGTTGAATGTGCATGATGTAGTTACAGAGGAGAGAGAGAGGTATGGCCAATCCAAATTGAAGCCCCTCTCCATCTTGTTGTATTAACTCAAAAATATTACATATATAATAACAATAATAATAATAGTAATAAGAAGAAGAAGAACAATATAGTTGAAATAAAATAAATTGTAATTGTGGTTAAATAACATTATCTGCTGCATTTATTTGGTCAATTTAAACGGTAAGTACAGTTATTATGTGAGGTGGGCGTGACCTGTGCCGCTGCGCGTTCGTCATCTGCAAGGTGCTTACATAGCAGTCAATGATGGACATCAGAAAATGGTTAAAACAACCAGCCCTTATCGCCAGCAGTAACACTGCATCTACTGCAGGTACAGTTCAGATCATGGGGACATTGCGTTACCCGCGGCCACTGTCGTGGACACTAACGTCCTCCCGCCCGACTCGCCGTCTTCGTTGCCCCAAACAACTCCACCCCTCAGCGGCCCGCAAGTGCCAGAGGACCTCTGCAAAACAGAGCCTGCCCAGGTATATTTAAAAGTACCCAACTCACCTGTACAGTGGGGTAAGGCGCTCATTTTGTAGCTCATGGTTTCAAAACAGAGATTGGCTGGAATATTAATGAAAAAATATGCCAAATGTAGACATTTCGGTTCAACGTCAGATGCCTTCACCACAACTGGCTACAACAACTGGCGGCATGCGGTTGTACGTGATAAGGGACTGGGAAGGCATGAATCAAGCAAAGAGCACATAGATCCATAGATCTCTTGATTTTGCTCTCAAAGTGCACCAGATTGATGCTTTGAACTTCAATATAAAAAAAAATAAAAAAATCTTCCCGGGAGGGAGCATGCCCCCGGACCCCCCTAGAGGAGGTGAGGACCCCCCTAGAGGGTGTTAGGTCCACTCCCCACTTATAAAAATAGCACTATACCACTGCACCCTCTCTAGTCTCAGATGCACCCTGAGTCATTTTGTTCTGGAACCAGGCCTGTGTCAGTGACTAATTATCATGGAAAGCTACAATGACTTACTACGAGATGCAGTCCAAGTTGTCATGAACAAAAAAAGAAGAAGTGTGACAAGAAGCCGGCTCTGCTAGCTCAGCCCTGCTCCGTCACACAGCACTTGGAGTGACTGCTTTCTTGAGTTTTGTATTGACAAAGTCATTTGCAGCTGTAGGATCTTCAAACCGATGTGTGTCTCCGCTCGGCAGCGTGATTCGGATCACCGCTGGGTAGAGAACAGTTCCAAAAGCAGCTCGCTTTTTAGCGACGGTGGAGGTGTAGTCAGCAAAGATAGAAATCCTCTTACCCTGACAGAGGAGGGGAGACAGTTCCCCGGCCCGACATAGGATCTCATTGCGAATGTGAAAGTAATGAACTCTTACGACGAATGGTCGGGGTGCATCTCCCTCTCTGGGCCTGTCCCGCAGTGTACGATGAGCTCGATCTAGCAGGGGCTTTTCATCCAGGCGAAGTATTTCCTGAAGTAGTTTGGCGATAAACTCAGTAGAACGAGGTCCCTCCAATCCCTCCGATATGCCCACCAGCCGAATATTATTCATTCTGGATCTCCCCTCCAGGTCCTCGCACCGATCATCAACATGTTTAGCCTGAGCCGTTAGCCTCGTTCAAGCTCAAGCACAGTTTGCCTGTGTTGCTCGACTTTAGCTTGTAATGGTCCTATTGACTCTTTTAGTTATTTTCGGACCGAGGTAATCTCAGAGCGTAGGCTGGAAGACAAAGAGTCAACTTTGCCAAAAATGTCGGCTTTCAAAGTCCTTCATATTTTGTAAAAGTTCGTCGTCGAGTGCGTTAGCTTCAGCCACCCCCCGTGTAGCGTTAGCCGTGTCAGGCAAAGGCGAGGTTTTGCTGCGGCCTCCTCTCTGTGCTTCGGATTTTTGGCTTGAAGAAGACATTTCGGTTGTTTAGGTTGACAAAAGTCACGTACGACGAATCCTTAGTTTATGTTCTATTTCATTTCAACAATGAAATACCAACATAGTGCAGGATTTATGAAATGAAGTCACATTCTCAGGAGCAACGGAGAAACACGTCTGACATCCTCAGTGCCCGTGACTCCTCCCCAATAGTGTGTTATAGGTATTGTTCATTTCTATCTATACTGATGTTACAGAGTCCATTTCCCCTCTTTGGGAGGACTAAAGGAATTCTGATTTGACGCGCATGATGCAGACATAACGGCACTGTCCAAATGTAAACGTTGACTTTAATTAAATGTAACACATTTCACACAACTGTATTAGGTTTAATAATATCAAGTTTAAATAAAGAAATATATACGAGATTCAACTTAATATTATTGCTTTCAACTAACATAATAGATTAGTTGAAAATACTTTTGATTAAAGTCAATGTTTCACAGTGTGCTCCTGGTGTAGTGGTGTCATGCAAGGTATCCAATTCTAGAGACCCTGGTTCGATTCCTGGGCAGTGCAGGGTTTTGGGGGCAACAGCACCTGAGACTTGGGAACCAGTTTGAGTCCTGATTGGAACATGAGCGGAGCGTGGACGAGCTGGAGAGTGTCAGATTGTCCAGGCCGAAGTGTGGGATGTGTCTGTATCTCAGTCAGACGTGCCTGCAGGAGGTGTGAGGAAGTTGCTGATGCAGCAGCAATGGGCATTTTATTTTCATTTATAGCGGCTCATCACTTCCCACTCATTCAATCCTGAACCTGAGAGCATCTGGGAGGAGAAGATCATCTCACCGTGACTCAGAGAGAAGTCTCACCTCCGAGCCACGGCTCTGCAGCATCAGATCCACATAAACAAATATACAATAATACTGTTGTGATAATCAAGCTGTCTTTATTAAACTCTTAATTAGATTCTTTTTGTAATGTATTCTTCCTCTAGATGTTTTTTTGCAGTTCAACTAGTTCAGAAAATAAAGGTTTATTTATTGTCCAGCTACCATGACATGCGTTTCCTTTCATGTTTTTTTAAATGGAAGTAAGTCCATTGTCCAAGTTTGGAAAGCCATAAATGTCGTACTTTGCACGGGGCACCAAAAAAAGGAATGGATTTCCATGAAGTAATATGTTTTTTCAATTTCTATATTTTGGACATTTTTCAAATATATAATAGGTATGTATTGTCCCGATCAGTCTTGATATTCTTTAACTTTTTCATTGTAATTCTGCAGCATGTATAGAACTGTACCTTGTTATATTACCCAGTTACCTTTAACCTGCATATGTGTACGCATCCATGTGTTTGCACATAGATGCTTACAGGTCTTTTAGCAATTGACTTACACTAGTGACAGTCAAATAATAAACTGACACTTCGACTCAGACCTAAAACCTCCAATAAGAGAGGGGAGGGAAGCTTTAAAGATTCAAAAGGCTTGTCTTGGTCATATGCTTAATAGCTACAGCGTATTTGTTGACGATGAACGAACAGTGCACCATACAATAACACGTACAAAACAAGAGACATCAAATATACTGAAAATGGTTCAAGTGAGATGAACAAATGAAAAATAGATGCACTTATAAAAATAGAATACGATGAAACTAAATATACAATTAAACACTGAAGAGTGGAATAAATACAGTTTCCTGTAATAATATATAAGTATTCGGATATGAGGACTATAAAGAGATAAAGTATGAACAGTATGATGACCCTTCCTACATCCAGGACATGGTTAAACCGTACAGCCCGTGCTCTACGCTCTGCATCAGCCAAACGACTCGCTGCACCCTCGCTGCGAGGGGGACCCAAGTTCCCATCAGCAGAAACACGTGGGTTTGCTATCCTGGCTCCAAGATGGTGGAATGAGCTCCCCATTGACATCAGGACAGCAGAAAGCTTACACACCTTCCGGCGCAGACTGAAAACTCATCTCTTTCGACTCCACTTTGAGCGATAGAACTATTAACAAAGCACTTACATACTAACAAAGGGCTGGCTTATCTATAGCCAGTTGAGTAGCACTTGAAATGTTTTTGCTCTATGAAAGCCTGATGTACTTTATGATTCTGTTTTCTTCAAGGTTGTGTCTTCTTGGTCGAACGCACTTATTGTCGCTTTGGATAAAAGCGTCAGCTAAATGCAATGTAATGATGAACACACAGAATGTGAGTGGTGACGCTTCAGAGCTCAGCAGTTCAACAGTCGAATAGCTTAGTCTCACAGCTGTATCTCACGTCAGTTCTCTGATCCAGCTGCTTGAGACACTTGTCGGACAGCACATATCATTTAAGGTTTGAAACGTCATTTTAAAGACTGTTCATAGTGGTTTTAAATCTGGCCCTCAGTGTGTGTTTGGTGCCCCCTGCCCTCAGTGTGTGTCTGGTGCCCCCTGCCCTCAGTGTGTGTCTGGTGCCCCCCTGCCCTCAGTGTGTGGAGTGGAGATGTAATCACTGAGTCATACCTGCCCACCCCCAGGATGAACACCTTTCTCCCCTATCAAATCACAGGAGGTTCATCTTCTCTTCACAAGTCCATTCAAATGAATCGTCTACTTTAGAAAAGCGTTTGCTACAGTTTTTGCATCAGAGAAGCAGCAGCTGCTCCCCCCCCCAGCCTCATTAGTGCCCCTCTATACCCGTGGTGAAATTATGAATGAGGAATGACGGAGTTCCAAATAACAAATTAATTATTGATCCCAATTAGCATACTTACACTGTTACTGTATCTAACATGCAGTGTGTAATTACATAATGCATGAAGTGTAGTAAACAAAGAATTGGAAGTGAGAGTGGGGCGGGGGGCGGACTCGTCGAACACCAACAGGGACTGCTGCAGATTAATGGGATCCTAACTGGCACACGACACAATTTATAGACCAACATGCAAGATTTTATGACCCAAATTCTGTCCATTATTAAAAACGGCAACATCTCTGCCACTGCTAGCCTATTTATGTCACCCAGTTTCCATGGCTACCATGCTATGGATAAAATCTAAAGCCCTCACAGGTTTCCAAGTGCAACAACTTTCCCTCGCTATGGGAAGGGGGATGACATTACAGCCCAACAATCACTAATGCACTTGAATGAAAATATTAGAGAGGGAGTTAAACAGATCTACATAAACCCAGAGAACCGAAAACTGTTAAAGATTACACTGAACAAACTGAAACGTTGTATAAGGTTATCTGAAAGCAATAATATCAAGTTCAAATAAAAAAATATTGGGTTCAATATTGGGTTTCAACTAACCTAATCCAGTTATGTTAAGTCTATTGACATAATACATTTGATTAAAGTCAACGGTTCAGTTTCTTTCAGTGTTATCTTTAACAGTTTGTGATTCCCTGGGTGATTTTTAGTCATACAATTATAGATTTGACCTAGACTATAGTACCAAATCCAGCTACACAGGTGTTACAAGACGACATTGTTGTTTCATCAGTGCTTGTGGAAATGAAAGCTGACAGTGAAATGGACATGTTCCTTCCTTCCTTCCTCACACACTCTTCCCTCGCAGCCCACACACTGCAGGTCCTCCTGAGAACAAAAGGGCTCAGGACAAAGCTGGCAACAATCCGCGGTCTTCCTTATTTCCACAGTTCAGGGAGGGCAGGCCGCACCACACACTACCTGCTGCTGCTGCGGAGGGAACATGACATCATTCCTCCACCATCAAGTGACTCATTGTTCCCCATTTAGCTATCGACTTCAAACACACAGGAAGCAACGGAAGCCTTTGTCAGCAGAAAAGCTAAGATCATTTTAAACCTGAGATGTAAACCAGAAGGAGCCGGAGCTCTTTTTACAGCCAACAGTCAAACAGCTCGTGCTCCTGGAGGCCAGACGGCTGTTTGTAACGGATCCGTTTCTGCATTAGACACATCCGCAGTGTTCACACATCAGTGAAGTAGGTCGTGCTGGTCGGCAAGACATCATAAGGATTCACTTTGATCCCAGCCATTGATATACTGAGGATGTCTGCTCCTTTGTCCGAGAGAAACGGCTCCTCTGCTGGAGGCTCAGCGCCCCCTGCTGGCTGAGGGGGGCACTGCTGCCTGGGGGAGCAGCACACGGTAGTTTGAAAACATCCATCAAATACATGACTAAGATGAATAAAAGAGCACTCATTTGATGCCTTGTTGAACAAGAAATTACGGGTTTTTTAGGGAAACGTAATATTTTATTAAAACCTATTTCTGCAGTGAATCAGCATTTTAACCCATCTGTGGCTTTAATTAAGGAGTGCTTTCTCAACACAATGAGCATGTATCCATCACCGACTCAGCTCGTGTCCACTTGTTTTCCGTCAGGCTTCACGTGGATATCACATGTGCTCCTTTGCAATTAGACAATTGGTTAAAAAGAGTACATTTCACCGTGTGCTCGGCTGCAAATCATCCTTTTCCATAACACATTTACTTTTTAGGAATTCTGCACAAACGGTACCAGCAGAGAAGTAGTGCAAGACTTTTCTGCATGTTTGGATTCTTAGTTCATCATCGACACATGCAGGGAAATAAAACATCTTCACAAGCGGCGGGTAATCGATATATAACGATCATTTGGTGAGGACCTTCTTCTATCATCGCCACACGCAGTTCCGACTCGCCTCTCCATGCAGGACCTGGCCTACACACGACGGAGACGCTGTTAAGTGAAGCACAACGGTCAAACAGACACGAGGAAAGTGAGTCTGTTCAGCCTTCAGTTTATTTCATAATGCCTTCATCACTGCCATACTGCGGTGTGTGCTAAAGCCATGACCAGGATCACTCCTGCACACAAACACATTTCAAAGTAAGACTCGTCAAGTCTTGCTATTTTAAAATTAGTTTAAATGAGAAATAAAAAGTGTACATGACCAGACAAAGCTAGATTGATTGTGCAAAAGTATTCGTGGGATATGAGACCAAGAAAAGAAAAGGCATTCTTTGAGAGTAAAATCCTAGACGCTTCTCACCCCCTCCAAGAAGCCCGTTAAAACATACCCTCTTCTTTTACCCCCGCGACATGTCAAATAAAACAAGCACTTAAAATGCAGGCAACTTCTAAGGCACCATGTGAACTAAAAACAAACGAGACAGTACGGAGGTATACGCTGCTCTATTTGTCCGCAAGGGCATCCCCCGCCAGATACAATATTCCCTAGCGCAAAAATGCCACAAGAGCTATCATACATCTATCATACAAAGTGAACTACTGGATAGAAAAGACGAAAACATCGACACGCAAACAGAAGTGGAGAGGGGGTCCGCCGCCGCTCTGGGAGCCGGGAGCAGTTTGAACAGCACGAGGAGCTGGGCTACACAAACCCCAGAGACAGGAAGTACACGCCTCTGGCCTCGAGGCCTGCGGGGCCCGCGCCAGGTGGCTCATGCTCACGATTAGGACACAGCTGGAGACACATGTGTTGACTTAAGGGGTGGGGGTTTGCATACGAGGGAATCCATGCGTCCAAACCTCCTCAGGGACCCTGCACATTGTTCACTGAGCAGCCTGCGTCTTGGTTTTCACATCGTGGACGACGGCGCGGCTGTCCGGAGCAAACATGTGGACGCGCTCATCAGGTGATTGTTTGGTCTGCGCTCACCGAACACACTGTGAGGATGTGCAAATGTTCAGAGGACGTCACTTCCTGCCCCACCGGAGCGAGGGTCTTCAACATGCAGGACACAGTGCAGGTCTCCGACAGCACAGTGTGTGTGTGTGTGTGTGTGTGTGTGTGTGTGTGAGTGTGTGTGTGTGTGACATGTTGCTGGGGTGAGGAGGGGGGGGGGTAGGAGTCCGTTTGCCTCCGCCTCATCAGGACGTGCCCTGTCTCTTCTGCTGCTGCACCCGGATCAGATCCAGCTGCTTCTTGCACTTCTGGTAGTAGGTGGACAGGCTCTTGTTCTCCTCCAGCAGCTTCTTGTGCTCCTGCACCAGACGGGACGTGTTCTGCTGGTCCTTCTCGTCCTGGTCCAGCTCCACGATGAGCTCCTTCCTGCGCAGGGCACACATGTAGAAACGTTACCTCTCCTGCGTACACCTGACTTACGGATCACTACATCAGGACATCAATTCTTTATCTTCTCAATTTGAAACAATGCACACATTCCGCCAATAGACGGACTTTCTTCCACTTTCATATTTCCCATTTTATTTGACCGCACTCAGTTTCTTACATATTGTCTTCATTTGTTTTTGTTACAAAAGTCTTTCAAATAGTTGTTGTAATAGCGTGCGTCTCTCCTCTTTGCTTTGATACGGTTTTCTTCTTGCTGCGTGTGCGCCTTCTGGGCCGAGCGCACTCATCGCTGGTGTAAACCTACCTGTAATCAAAACCATTCTGAATGTTCAAACGCTCGTGGCATTTATCGACTTCTACGTTTTAAAAGATACAAAATAAACCTTGAGGATGTGATCCCACCCTCTTTAACCCCCACACGTCCTCCAGTCGTTGAAGGGTTTCTTTACGGCTAGAATGTATCTGTTTGAAGGCATCGGTCTGTTACAGTTCAATAACCAACCACACAACCACTCGATAGTGCACGCATACTAAACAGTCAGCAGCCGCCTAATGCTATTTACCAATGTACAACTTGACCTTTCAGTCAAAACACGAGGATTGTAGTATTTGGAAATATGAATTTAAACTTCTTTTCCTTGGTCAAAATAAGGAAAAAGATGCAGCTTTTTGGCAAATAACTCTCAAATAAATGACATTTATTTAGAATAAATGTCAGTGGTTTAAAGAATAAAACAAAAAAGTTAATTTGATTTAAAAACATACAGCTATTAAATGTAAAACTAGAGAAACAAATCTGTTCTGGAGCCCGTGATAGTTAGCTTTGTTCTGTACACTTCTCTGGGGGGGGGCGGTTATTGTGCTTAGAGGTCAACTGGAGGGGCTCAACACTGAACACGGGCGTGGATCAGAAGCAGCGGCTGGACCTACTTCCTCTGGATGAGCAGGGCGATCTCCGTCTGCACCTTCAGGTATTCCTGCGCCATCTTGCAGTGCTGCTCAAACACGGCCATGGACTCATTGGAGTTGGGACAGGGCGCGAGAGGCTACACACACACACACACACACACACACACACACACACACACACACACACACACACACACACACACACACACACACAGCTGATGCAGTGCTGACAATATTTCAGTTATTACAAATCATATGAGTTTCAGGTGGTGCCGTGTGCTGGGGGGGGGTACCTGCAGCTGGTGATCCAGGGTCAGATAGGCCATGGGAATGGAGTTGTCTGAGCCGTTTGTGTCTGAGGACAGAGAATCAGAGGGGTTATCTTCAAGACACGAGTGCACACACTTCTCCTCAGGACTAATCACAGGCGTGGCCCCTTTCAGTCAGTCCGGGGTTGGATTCTGCATTTTCATAAAAAACTGTTAACAAAGTACCATCATGCCCCCCAGGTAGACGCGCACGGATAAAGGTATTCTGATTCAAACAGCTTCCTGGGGGGGGGTCTTTCACACCCAATAGAACAGGTGCGTGCGTACCACTCCACGCACAGGTTCCAGCTGTTTCCGTGACAAGGTGACGCCTATGTTTCTTAGTGAGCATATCTTTGGTTCCATGCAGAAGCTGGGGGCGCGCTTGTGTTGTTACTTACATCACTATAAGACTCTATTGTTGGATCAAGTCGCCTTTCTTTCATCACATAGCTCCATTTGGAACTTCATCATGGACACATACTTAGGACAAGGGAACAGACATCCATCCTTACATTACAATCACTATCTGGGATGCATTTCATTTAAGTATTGCTTTTATAATCTATAGAGGCGTTTAACTATTTGTTTCAAATCATTGTTTGACAATGAGAAGCAAGCAGTGGCCTGAACGAGCCACAGCACGAACACTCGAGCATGTGACATCGAGTCACGCATCTTCATCCTCTTATGTGTCCAATGATTACAGGCTGTTCGAAAGCGGAACACACTTACTCTAAACACATTTAAGTTAAGTGTAAGTACATTTTGGGAAAAACATTGTTGGGTGAAATTGTGATATTTGATCATTGACTCGACTGATCACCTGTGGGGTCATCAAGGCAGAAGTACCCTCTGCTGCTGGTCTTATCGGGGGGCATCATCCTCACACTGGGACTGGAGGAGCGGCTGCTGTTCCTGCTCCCCTGCAGGAGAACACACACACACACACACACACATTCAGACAGGAAGCAAAGCAGTCTTCGAGTCACGCACACCTGGAGGCCAAACAGAGCTTCCAGAAGAAAGTGACCCGCGTCTGTGCCGTGAGCGGAGCAGGAGAATGTCTCCGACAGACTCCATGCCATCAACGGGATGCTGATGGGAGCGGCGGCTCACGGCTCACAGTGGGAAACAGGACTGGCGTTTAAAAGGCGGGACATCTCAATGATGTGTAACAGCTGAAGTTCCTCTTCTGAAGTCAAGCACCAGCTGACGGAAGATATCTGCGGCTGACACGCATTTCTCCACAGAAACCACTGCCAGAGCTTTTTGTTTAACGTCTTTATCTCAAGGATGTCTCGACACTGGATCAGACCATCTTCTCTTTTTCCATTTGGGCTTCTGCATATTTGTCTGACTACGACAGTCAGCCGATTCGTACTTGTAATTGTTTCTATCTATAGCCAATCAGATGTCTCCTCAATTCTAAGCCAATCACATGAGCGCGCCCCCACGAGGGTAGATTTCTTGCGTTCATGACGTAGCGCTTCATGTACGCATGTTGCGCAGTCCGGAGCTGACAGCTCCATGGAGCCTGCCTGCAGGCGCTAATCTCAGGACACCTCCACTCTCAGTACAGCGCCACTTTCCGAACAGGAAATGCACGCAAATACAAGCTTTTATATTATTACGGTACAGCGCCACTTTCCGAACCCTAGATGAATGCTTGTGTTCACAAACACGGCAGGAAAAACCGTTTTAAATGTGTGTTTCCTGTATGGCGAATACAGCTGCTTTATTTATGTCTGTATGAAGTTGTTGTGAGTGTGGAGGGAGCAGCTACAGGTTAGCTTAACCCAGGGGTCGGCAACCCGCGGCCCTTTAAGCCCTCTGCTCTGGCTCCCTTGAGCTTAGACAAAAATAAGAAGGAAATCAAATAAAAGTATTTGTAGGACTATTTATATTTTGTTGAACGGTTGAAAATGTTTCGTGTCTTGTATTTTGAGGCGATGCTGTGACACATAAATAAAAAACAAAACGGTTTTAATTAGGTCAACTAAAATATGCGTCACATCCTGCTCCGGTCCCGCGCGAGTGCCTTTTCTTGGAGGCGAATAACCTGACCCCGGCTCGATGAGCAAACTATGGATACATCAAAGAAAAGTACATGAGGAACACAGGATTTAGTTCTGCGTGGAGTTATCTGCTTTCAGAGCAAACGATGCTGGTTTACCGGGATGTCTGATATGTGGAGAGAAGTTGTCAACGGTGGTGCAGCCTTTACGAGGGAGAGGAAGCCAGCTGACGATCGTCAGTCATCATTCAATGGGGTGTGTCATTTATTTCAGAAAACACTTGTTATATTCCATGGAATGCTCTTAACGTACAATGAACATATGAAATGCTTTGACAATAAATACATACAAAAATTAATCTCTAGAAGCCGTTGCGCTGTAAAAAGCACGACCAATCATCTGAGCCGGCCCGGCTAAAGTAACTGGATGGCCTACCTGCCTGTCAGCCTTCCATCTGTGCACAAACTTATCTCGTGCCCTCATTGGTCATGTGCGCGTTCCTGTGTGTTGGAGGAGGGGCTCTGAGAGGAAGTCTGAAGGAAAGGCATATTTTTTCCGGTTGTGTATTTTCAAATTCTAGCGCACTCGAGCTGGTTTCTCCATTCTGACCTACCCTACCTTTAACTCTTTTTAGGGTGCAGCTATATGTTTTATTTATTTCAAAGTGGGCCCATTTTAATATTTTTGCACATTTTCCTTCAAATGTGCAGAGGACTCCCCAAGTGCTGTGTTTAATTTATTTCAAAGTAGGCCTGTGTATTATTTTTAATTCTCCTTATGAGAGTTCTTTGTTTCTTATTAGAGGTTAACAGTTTTATATCATGTAATAAATAGCCTAATAAATGCAATGTCTGATATAACAATAAAAAACTATGAAATATATTTTGCGGCTCCAGACAAAAACATGTTTTGGAAAAAGGAGCAAAATGGCTCTTTTGGTCAAAAAGGTTGCAGACCCCTGGCTTAACCTAATCGATCAGTGCACTACGAAGCCAGTGTGTCAATGGGGGTGGGGGGGGGGTCATTATCGGCCGATATTCACTCGTAATAGTTTGATCGGTGCTCTCTATAGAGGCCGATCAGGAGAGCTGGATCTGATCCATATGGACATAAACCCAGTGAAGTTTTAGCGAGCTGCATGAGAAAGTGACGGGCTGTCAAGAGAGAGGAAAAGAGAGGATCCGGTGATAGTCCGGTGATTACCTGCTAACGGAAACTCTGCTACACAATTCTTATTATTGGAACATGACACACGGTAAGTTTCAAACGTGTCCGGTAAAATACATTCTGTCCGCGGAAACCCAGCTCTGGACAGCGCAAAACGCGCGTATGAAGTGTCATGAACGCAAAACATCTACCCTCGTGGGGGCGCGCTCATGTGATTGGTTTAGAATGACGGAGACATCTGATTGGCTATAGATAGAACAAATTACAAGTAGGAGTCGGCTGACCGTCAGGGGAGTCTCACACGAATGCACAGGAAGCGGGTTGTGTTGCAGGGTCAGGGGTTTTAAACGGAAAACTAGTAAGTGAGGATCAAAAACACACATGTAACACTTGTTTCTGTATTTGGATTGTATTTACAAGTATATGAAACGCAACACATGTGTGTGGATCCCTCCGTGTGCGCGATGAGACGGTTCTGAGCCCATAATGGCGGATCACGCTGGTTCTGCACATTGAGCATCTAACCGACCGACCCATGCCGATACGCTGTCTGTCTTTGAGCTGCAGCTAACTAGCCAATAAGAGACCTGCTTTTGCAAAATGGCGTGAGCAGCGCACTCTTCCCATGCTGGATGTGTGCTGCCTCACAAAGAGCAGCAAGACATCGTCCAGCTGTGCAAGAGATGCCGACTCCGTTTCTGTATTCCGTTAAGCGAGGGATCCACACGTTGATCAAACGACGCACCACGAGACCCATGTTCTGTAATTCACGCTTGTGGCCATCTTTCCCACGGTGACACTTTTCATTATTTGATGGAACGAAGGAGGACTCCAGCCCTACTCACCACTACTGTCAAACATTCAATGTGTTCGCTCATCGTAAAGGAAGCAATAGGATTTATGAAAAGCCCTTTTGAAGTATTAATAAATGATATTTGTTTTACACAAAAGTAAAGACTGCATATTAAGATGGTGGTGCCGTGCAGCCGCGCAGACGTCTTGCAATTTAAGGCAATAGTTCCAACCACTGGATGATTGATCTCCAAGGGAACGATAGGGAGACCCAGTCAGACATGTTTCACATACATGACTCGTCTGCTGAGCAAAGCAGAACAACACATAGCAGAGTTCTGAGTGCAGCTAGCATCCTTCAGCGATCACTTCCCACTCACTGACGCACAGGTGCAACATGCAATGATCTACCATGTTTCACTCACTATACTAATGCTAACTGTCCCATCTTTATGTCTGTAACCAGTGGTGCAAAGTAACTAAGTACATTTACTCAAGTACTGTATTTAAGTACAATTTTTGCATATCATATATATTATTCTGAAATAAATACCCTTGGACCGATCTGCACAATTACTACTTTTACTTTCGGAACTTTATGTATATTTTGATGCCAATACTTTTGTACTTTTTCTTGAGGAACATTTTTGAATTCAGGACTTTTACTTTTAACAGAGTATTAATACACTGGTACTTTGACTTAAAGGTGGGGTAGGTAAGTTTGAGAAACCGGCTCGAGATCGCTAGAATCTGAAAATACACAACGGAGAAAATCTGCCACTTCCTTACAGAGCCCCTCCTCCAACACACACGAACGCGCACATGACCAATGAGGGCACGAGGTAAGTGTGTGCCCCGATGGAAGGCTGACAGGCAGGTAGGCCAGGTTGTACTTTTTACAGTGTTACGGCTTCCACAGATGACATTTTTTATGGATTTGTTGTCAAAGCACTTCAGATATTCATTGCTATCGGGATGTTAAGAGCATTCCATGGAATATAACAAAAAGTGTATCTCGAGCCGGTTTCTGAAACTTACCTACCCCACCTTTAAGTACAAGATCTGAGTACTTATTCCACCTCTGTCCGTAACTGGATGGAAATTGACTTTCAAACAAATTAAATCTAGCCTGGCTGGGTACGTACGTTAGATCTGTGCACATACATCCCCTTTTCTGTAGAACAATGTTAAAAGGCCTCTGGAGAGAAACTCTGCCCTACATAAGTAAGGTATAGTCAAGGACATAAACATCAACACACAGACCGAGTGACCCTCCCTGTCTTAGCACACCCCTCTGCAGCGGGCCTGGTCTTACCTGGCTGGACTCGGAGCAGATGCCGGGCAGATCCTGCACCGAGCGCCGTCTCTGAGGCTCGCATGTGGCTGTGGACAGGATGAACAGAGGACAGAGGGTGAGAGCAGTGGAGATGGCAGATAGTGATGGTGGCAGATTGGTGCCCATGTTTGCTCAGCGAGCGTCACAGGGACAGCTGCACTGATGTAACCCTGTAGGTCCTGGTCTGTCAACATGTGCTGTGGCATGGCTACACCATGACCACAGCGCTAAAAGCATCCCGCCACACGGACAGTGAACTGCAAACATACACACATCCTCGTACTGCACATGTCAAACTCCAAATCTGGCTTCTTGATTCATTTGGTCTGAAGTGTTGGCCCGACTCGATGTAGCAGCACTTGCATCAAAGAAGTCACGACATCACATAACATGTATCATTATTCATTATTTCTTTATGTCTGGCCACTAGAAATATAAGTCTGTTACTTAATAGCATTATATTTAAGTTGGGTAAATATATATAATATTTTATTGATTGCAAAGACTTTTTTTTTGCAATTGTTTGTATTTTATGTGCATGACACACAACCATTGACTTGTGAGTCGGGTGTATGTAAACCAATTATCCATCCGTTTACTTCAAGTACTTTAACATCTTTAAATGTTTTCATGCCCAAATGCATGCCGTGATAGTTAACTGTTAGTTAGTTAATAGTGACTGTTGACTACAGTGTATTACTATAAATGCAACTAAACATTCAGCATTATTTATTGATCATAAATCCAAGTGCTTTTGAGTTTGATGGTGCTTACTGTCTCAATCTACAGTATAAGATGTTCTACTGAAGCCGAAACACAAACACACAGTTCCTACATTATGAATGCACTTTTGTTCCTCTTCCCCAACCTCTACACGACGAGAACTCATCAGGTGCATCCCACTAACACTAGGCTTACTACAGGCTCCGTCTAATAGAATCACCACATACCAACACAATCTGTCTCTTGGAATTCATTTTTCATGAAACAATATTAATTTGTATATTCTCTGATTGAGTTTTTATTCAGATAAATGCACTTTAAATCAAATGAAGTGAAACCGTGTTTCCAGTTGTTGCTCAGTGGCAGGGGGGTAACGGTACACGCATCAGTTCCAGATGTGTCTTTCATATGAGACTTTGTTCAGTTTGTGTGTCACTAATATCTCGTACCTTAGCCTCGGCCTAGTGTACGAGGAACACATTCGAGAGACAATTCTTCTGGCAGCTTTGGCAGAAGGACAGGATGTGTGTGTGTTGGACTTGTTCGCATCACTCGTGGTCACACGGGCAGCGCTGCTTTTCAGAATGCTGGCTGGCTTTATATTCATGGGAAGAAGTGTGCAAGTAACCTCCCTTTCACAACACTGTGCTGCAAACACTTTGACCAAAGTTAAAGTTATTAATTACGAAAACCCTGGAAGGCTTTATGTTGAAATGGAAACAGGAAGTGCAGATTGAAAATGCAATAATAAAAAGTATTTCACGGCTTTGGCACAGAGACATGTCACGGCAGTGTTGTTGCTGTGAGATCTCAATACTGTGGAAAGTTCCTCTTCTATGTTTGCTTTAAACGAGATGACAAGCGGTGAGTCTTCGAACTGTGAAGGAGACGCAGGCAATGTGGCAGAGGTGGAATACATAACCAATTACTATCATTTACATTCAAAAAAAATATATTTTATTTATACCTTAGAACTGTGCATTTGACATACCGTTACACCCCTCCTTCATGACCACCAATGATGGATTTGCTTGGTAAAGACCGGGTGTCCACGTGCGATGATGTTCCCTACCGTTAACAACATGCCTCATTTCACCTCCTTATCAGTGGATACAACCGGCCACAGATAAAGTGTCTCACCCAGCTCCAAATAAGACACTCTTTTTCAGGACATCCAGAGCTGTCCCCATTCCTCTCATCCGTATCTGCTTGTAATAATAGCTCTGACCCTCATGTGAGAGAGATGAATCAGAATGACTTTGTGAAAGTTAATGGATGTGGAAAGAGCAAGAGGGGGAGAAAAGTAGCCAAGCTTTCTCAAAGTCCTTTATGCATGGAAGGCAAGGACAAGCGGACATTCAGAGAACTGGTGCACTGCAAAGCCAGAGAGGGAGGAGAAGACAGAGCCATGAGTTAGAGGCTCATCTCATCTGTGTCACCTGACCCGATGCGATACACTGATTGACAGGTGACACAGATGACGGAAGACATCGTGACTTGAGAACACGTTGTTATTTTCTCACCAGATGTGAACACTAACTCATGTTCTGCCTTCGATAAACAGAGACATCGAGCCCGTGTGTTACTCCAGGGCCAGCTCAACTATATTCAGGTTTGGGGGGGGGTACCGGTTACATGTAACGAGATTACGTAATCTGTTTCTGATTACAATTACGCAAAGAAAAAATAGTGCAGTAGGTGGACACCTGATTTATTAAACAAAAAATCAGTCTATGCTTTTGATTAATGTAGTAATTACTCTGTAAACTATTACTTGGACTACATTTTATATATATTATCTTAAATATCTTGGTTTCTTCTTTTCTAAAAGTTACATTGTTATTTGCACTTAAAAAATAAGTATTGTTATTTAATTTCTCCTGTTTTATTTGCATTGCATTTGATATTGAGGTCATCCAAAAGTAACAAAGTAATCAGGTTCTATTTTGATGCTTGGGTTACTGATAAATGTTTTTGAAGTGTAACTAATTATTGTAACTCAAGGTTCTTTATTTGTCAAACGAACATAGCTACAGTGTAGTTATGTCGATTAGGCAACTGATTACATTTTAAAGTCACCCTCCCAACCCTGATTAATGTTTGTCGAATATAAAACGTTGTGTTGGCATCGTATGGAGTGACACACAGGAGGCTCCATGTCAGAGCACAGCAGCCCAAGCCAGCAAAGCAGAGCCAGCTGCACCCGGTCACCATGGAAACCCGGGGGTCCAGTGGTACCTGTGATGACGATCTTGGGGACATCCAGAATGGTGCCGTATGATGCCGTTTTACGATGGCCTCGTTTAAACTGCGGACGTGCTGCGGAACACACACACACACATACAGCTGCGAACACAACGAGCATGCAGACTGACACAGACTGGGGGGCCACAGCTGCACCGGACATGTGGGCCCCTCTCATGCAGAGCATACATTGTACGTGCAAGGGCAGCATGCTCTCCGTCCCTTCCGGCGCCGTGGAGCGTCACTGCTTACACCTCCGGCAGCACCACACCACCCTCTGAGCTCACCAGCAGCAGGCAGAGGGCCCGGCTGCTGGTGGGCTCAGAGCTGCACACGGCAGTCTGAGGACTGCAGGTGCTGATGGTGGACATACAGTAACGGTATTCATGTGTAGCCGAGCTGTCAGCTCAGAGTCTTATTGTGATATGTTGAGTACACCAACGTGTTGTGACAGAAACATATAGTGAGGGTCCCCAGCACACAGAGGCTGCAGGATGCCAACTTGCATATGCTGGGCAATTTGCACAATTAGCATAAGTTGTGTTCATTAGCATATGCAGACAATAGGTACAAAATGGCTGATTTGGACTATTTGGGTGTGGTTTTTAAGGGTATTGAGGAAGCTGAATCCATTCAGGATCAAGAATGGCAGTTATGAGTCCCCTAGGACTTCAGAGCAATTTGCTTGCTATTGTCTGCATATGTGAATTAATGCCAATTAACGCAACTTAGAATAATTGTGCAAATTGCCCAACATATGCAATTTAGCATCCGGCAGTTTCTATGTGCTGAGGGCACATACTACACATTTCTAACGTTGGTGGACACAATAGGAATCTACGAGCTGGCAACTGACCATTAAGTTACAGCACAGCAGAAACATAAAAAAGGCAACAAACAAAAAGACCTGACATGGAGTGCCATTGCAGCAGAGCGGTGACAGCGCGTGCCACATAACCGCACGATCCTGTTCTACACTTGGGACCTTTCCTTTCTATGTTGTCCCTACACTACAAACAATTGTGAAAGAATAACATTAAAATAGACAAAAAGGAACCTGACATTTGTGTGTGCTTAAATCAAATCAAACGGCATGCTTAGAGCTCCTGAGGTTTAATTTCAGTGGCACTACTGAGCTTGCTGTTCCCGTCAGAACATTGCAATGCGTGGAGATGGCTGACAGAAGGGTCTGACGGGCCTTAGTGGACAAGGTCAGACCTGTGTTTCTGTGAGGCATCCAGTTCCACCTCTGAGTGATGAACGCACATAAGAGTAAGACTGACTGGGGCCTCATTCCAATAACACTGCACTGACATTACTGCAGCATGCCTTTCCTGAACAACTAGCTTCTTTCTAAATCTGGTAGGAGCATACTCATTGGCTTTGATGCGCTCTTGTTCCTGTGGTCGTGCGCCGTGTGACGTCAGGCATTACCTGCAGGTGCAAATGGCAGCTTGGGCTCCAGCTCCGACAGGTCGGCGCTCATTCTCTTGCTGTCAGACGAGGCCAGGCACTGTGTCCGTGCGGGCAGACTCTCCACACTGCCCCCCCTGGACAGAGGCAGAGCCCTCAACGGGTCTGCCTAGGAGACCAAGAGGAACATCTCACTACAGACGCTTGGTTTCACAATATGCGCTTGTCGTGCCGCTAAATGACGGATAACTGTACAACTGAAATGAATGTATTTTGTGTAGTATTGGTTACCTTTGGCTTGAAGTACGGAGCAAACTGAGGCATGATCTTGATAGTATCGTTACTCCCTTGGGAATCGCTGTGCTCCATGTTCGCGTCGCTTTTGTTGCTGGTGCCGGTGTTGTCCACATAGGAACCTGTTGTTCCCCAGGAAACAGGACGTGTCTGTCATCAAAGATCTACAATGCCTTCTCTTTGATGCTTCCCAACACTGCAAAGCTAACCAAAGCTCAACATCATAGGCATGGCTGTTTCAGACATGATACAATTATTGGGTGCTGGCAGAAAATACAAAAACCATTTCAAGATGTTATAATAAGGATGCTTTCCAGGAGACGAGCACCAGTACAGGTTCCTTCTATATCCTGCTGCCATACATGCTGGCTTTAACTGCTTTGAGGATGACTCCTGTACCTGTACTGGTAGCAGAGTTGCTCTGTCCGTCATCTGAATACTGGTACGGATACTGCAGCGGCTCATCATATCCAGGGAAGTACTGCCAAGACAAAAAGGTATTGAAGACAGAGTGAGCTTGGTTGGATTGAACATCTTTCTACCCACGCTGTGCATGAACGAGTGAAGTCAAGTCAAACATAATCCATACTGATAACTTCAGTTGCAGCATTTTAGGTACGTCAAGCTAACATGACTGCCATATAATAGAGCTGTGCAGTGATGATGTATGTTGTAGGCCCGACAGGTCGTTAGCATCGTAAGGGTTCAGAAAATAGGACGTGGCACAAGTTAATGACACATGATAATCTCCACATCAACACCACTTTCATGCTTCTTGAAATGTAAACGCAATAAGACGTCCTTTCATGCATGTAGCTTCTAATGTTCAGTGTTGTTGAAACCGAGATGGGTTGATTTGAATGCATGGTCTTTTAAGAGGAGCGGTTTGTAGTGCTTTGGAATTGCATTTTCAATGTTTCTATTGCGCCTTCGATCCTAATTATACATTTGTGTCCTTCTTTTTGGGGATGGGCGGGTTTGTGCAAAATCTTTGCAATTCTTTTAATGTATTTAGTGATATAACAATGACAGGAAAAGTGCATTCAAGTGTCCTAGAGAGTAACGAGTATTCCCAAGTGAAGACAAATAACTAAATGCACATGGAGACCAGAAACTAAACAGAGAAAGAAAATCTGTGTATAATAACAAAATAATAGTTTTGTTATAAATAATAAATAGTAAATTATTGTAAATATAGATGGAAAAAATGTAATCCTGTAAATACAAAAATATAAAGAAGTCATAAAGATAATAATACTACTACTAATAATAATAATAAAAATGATGATAATAATAATAACAGAAACCCATGGATGGTGTGCTCACTGGTTTGTGCATTGACTGTATGTACAGTAGAAGGTCAGGGGGAGGGGAGATTCCTGATGATATCCTGATTTGTAACCTAAACATCATAACACTTCTAGTTGAAAGGCAATACATTCAAACTGTTCCCGTCATGTTACATTCTGCTCTCTGAGATGTGAGTATGTGTTCAGGGTTATTGAATTATTCACTGCAGTTGAATGAAAGCCTTGTAGAGAGGGACAGCGTGTGTGAGGACAGATTACCTTCATTAGATGAGTCATGATCTTCACTATCTCCTCCATGGAAGGCCGCTGAGAGGGGTCTTTCGACCAGCAGCGAGTCATCAGACTCTCAAGGGGCTTGGGCACATTTTTGATTAAAGGAGGTCTTGTGCCTGAATGTTAGAAATAGAGGTAAAGGAAGCTCAGGCACGGTCACAGGAACAGATGACATGTTAGCTACATCCCCTGGTTCCTGCTGTTAAAGCTATGATGACAGGCAGGCCGATTCAGAGGTGAACATGTGACACTTGTCCCCAGGTATCATTAGTGGCCCATCAGTATTCTCCTTCATCCATCTCTGAACTACACTCCTCTGCAGGGTGTGCTGCAGGTGAACCTGCCTCGTGCACCTTATGTTCAGTCTCCCAGCAGGCCGAGTGGTCGTTAAGATTTTAACTTTATCAGTTCTGTTTTTTGTTTATTCAGGGGAAACTAAACGTGGAAACAACAATTGACATTGCTTTTTTATATTTATTATGTAAAATAAATAACATATCTTTTTGTAACAAACCATGATAGACTAATGTGATGATGGAAATGCAAAACAATTACAATTGTTATCTTTAATAATTAGCCCCGGGTCGTTGACTACTGGGGTTTGGTACCCTTCCCTTTTGCCGACAGCTGGATATGACCTTTGCATCCTAGCTACCCCAAACACACACACTCACCCAGCTGGTCACTCACCATTGTGCACGGCCCACATAATGCGAAAAGCCGGTCCTCCAATTTCATCGAAGGGCTTCCTGCGAGTAATCACTTCCCAGAGAATGATCCCCCAGCTGAACACGTCACACTTCTCGCTGTAATTGCTGCCTGCAAGGAGAGAAGAACCCGCAGCGGCACTTAGGTCCTTTCCAAACAGGGACAACATCGCTGACCCACTGATAAAGGCAATTCTCTGTGGCACAATGAGATGAGATCGAGGGTGCGTCTAGGAGGGGATGAGGACGGAAATAGGGGAGCAATTTGACCAAGGAACCGCTCCCGTGTTGCGTAATTACTGGGCCCATTATGGCCAAATTAAAGTGCACATCACACACCTCTCTTAAAGTAGCTGCGCTGCACACACCGATGCAAATGAGTTGTGAAGAGTTCACGGTGAGGGCATACGTGAGGCGTTTAATTGCTTGTCTTGTACCTTGCCTCCAAAAAACAAGACAATGCTAAGGGCTGAATTCTTCTTGCCTCCATGCGCCCTCGCCAAGAACATGTCTCATCGTGTAGAAACACGCTAGGCTCTTGGCTGAATGAGAACACCATTTGTACACGTCCCATCCCGAGGGAAATAAAGCCACCGGCATCTCGCCATTCATCTCCTTGCCGTGCTTAGGAGACCACTATCAATAACACGGTAAGGTGAGATGCCGACTGGGAGCACTGAGCTGACATTCAGGGGAAAAGTAGCAACATCAAAGGTGTGTGTAAGAAAAAGCACGACGAACAGAGGTGGAAGAAGTATTCAGACGCTTTACTTAAGTAAAAGTCCTGCATTCAAAATCTTACTTAAGTAAAAGTACAAACTATTATCAGCGAAATGTGCTTAAAATAGA
The DNA here is from genome assembly GCA_036324585.1 of Champsocephalus esox. NCBI lineage: Eukaryota > Metazoa > Chordata > Actinopteri > Perciformes > Channichthyidae > Champsocephalus > Champsocephalus esox. Next base: position 33,443,064 of record CM070490.1, read on the forward strand.
AAAAGTACTCATTGTGCAGAAAAATGACCTTTTAGCGTGTATATAATTATATTTATAAATGACATAATTTCTACATAATATTTTTGCATCAAGTAGCGTTTTACTGTTGTAGACAAACAAAGCTCCGAATGACTTTTTGTAAAGAATTTAAAGAGTTAGTGCACTAGTTACATTTCTAGAGAAGCATTTCGTTAAAAGTCCTGTTTGTTAAAGTATATGTTTAATAAATGAAGTGGAGTAGAAGTATAAAGTAGCATTACATGGATATACTCAAGTAAAGTACAAGTACCTCAAAATGTTACTTAAATATAGTACTTGAGTAAATCTACTTAGTTAATTTTCACCTCTGACAAAGAAATATGCAAGATGGTTATTTGGCCTAAAAGGATTCAGTGAGCGTTTATAGAAAGTACTGGATACTTATGTGAACACGTTTCAGTTCAAAACAAATAACGGGGCAGGTATCCAAAGAACTACTTGGACTGCCTCTTATACTTGCCTTCAAATACCTCTGGGGCCATCCATGCTGCACTTCCTTTGTTGTTGGTCATGTGGGTCTGAATGTCGCATGCTGTTCCAAAGTCACATATCTTCAACACAGTGCCGCCTGCCACCAGAAGCAGACTGAACGGAAACAAGAAATACACCTTATTAGACACTGAAAATGGCAACAACTTGAAATGATTAATAATACAAATAACACTTTCTGAATTGTAAAAGCTAAACCTTTTCGCTTGATATATTCTTTTGTCCTTTAGGGACCTCTTGGAGAAGGGTTTTTGACACAGTTGGTAAGATGAGATAATATAATGACTCTGCTGTGATTCCACATCATTGATAGCTTAACGGTGCCATCCATGTACTTTAAATTGCACAATATATCAGCTTGTTGACACAATCTCATCACAGGACATGGGGATGCAAGTGTAGGACAGGTAGTAAATCTGTGGCGATCATTAAAAGGAGCATATAAATGATTGGACGATAAACCCTTGTTGACAATTTGTCACAATGTGAGACCTTGTAATTCCTAGAAACTCTGAAGCACTTCTCTAGGAAACAGAACAGCTGGTTGTTCCCAGAGAGTCCGGCCAAGAGCCTTCTCTCACTAGTCTCTTCTGGGATCCAAGCTTTCTTCAGTAGCAGCCTGACACTGGGGTTCAAACCAAGCAGCAAACTGCAGGGCAGATCAGTGAAGCCCATGGGATGCTCTGAGGGGCCGTACAGGCCGTAATTCATACTGGTCCTCTCACACCCATATATTCTCCTTTTACATACATACATTTTCACTCTTACACACGTATATATTTATACTCACACATTCTGTTCTCATATTCATATATTTTAATGCTCATTTATACATTTTGCTCTCATGCTCATGTTCAGAACTTCGGATTAAAATCAACATGATGGAGGGAGATGAATCCGTGTATCTACGGACCATTTGTTTTTATTTATTAAACAAGTAAACGGAAGAGCGTCTGAGAGCCGTTTTTGCCCTTTTGCTTTTTACCTCACTAAATGGTCTAATGGTCATTGGAGCGAGGGGGGGGCCGCGAAACTCGCAGAAGTAATTTCAAAACAAGACACACATTGAGCCCAGAAAATGAATGTTATTAAGGGCTGTAAATATAATAAGCCTGTGTCTAAAATGGACAACATTGTTAGGAGATTTAAACTATCCAGCGGTTCTGCACTGCGGTCACTCAGCCGTCTCTCGAGTTTGTTTTTCAAATCAGCTGCTCTTTTTTCCCCTGCTATATTTGATGATTGATACAAATATTTGTTACCACAAGTTCTCAATAACAGTGACACTGTTGGACTCGGGACTAGTTTGACTGCTACCACAAGTACAATCAAGTACTTTTACTGTGTACTTTTTAAGTAAGTTGCAGTAGTCTTGGCGTGAGATGACGAGAGCCTGGACCAGAACCTGCGTCGCTTTCTGGGTCAGCTGGGGACGCATCCTCCTGCTGTTGTAAAGCGTGTATCTGCAGCAGCGGGTTGTAGCAGCGATGTTTGCAGTGAAGGACAGGTTGTTATCTAGGGTCACACCCAGATTCCTTGCAGTCTGAGTCGGGGAAACAACAGAGGGGCCGATGTTGATAGTCAGGTCAAGAGTGGGACAATCTTTTCCCGGAAGGAAAAGCAGTTCAGTTTTGTCAAGGTTGAGCTTGAGGTGATGAGCGGACATCCACTGAGAGATGTCAGCTAGACAAGCAGAGATGCGTGCGACGACCTGGGTCTCTGAGCGGGGAAAGGACAGAATTAATTGGGTGTCGTCAGCGTAGCAGTGGTATGAAAAACCATGCGGGCTAATGACTGATCCGAGCGAGTTTGTGTACAAGGAGAAGAGGAGGGGACCAAGAACAGAGCCCTGAGGGACCCCTGTAGTTAATTGACAAGGGTCAGACTCGGACGCTCTCCAAGTTACCCTCTAGGTATGGTCTTTGAGGTATGAGGTGAGGAGGGAAAGTGCAGAGCCTGAAACTCCAAGTTCTTGGAGAGTGTGAAGGAGGATCTGGTGATTCACCGTGTCGAATGCAGCAGACAGGTCCAACAGGATGATGACAGAGGAGAGGGATATTGATATACTTTATTAATCCCCGTGGGGATATTGTTTCTCTGCATTTGACCCATCCTAGTGTTAGGAGCGGTGTGCTGCCATTTTGAACGGCGCCCGGGGAGCAGTGTAGGGAACGGTGCCTTGCTCAGGGACACTTCGGTAGCACTTGGTCTTGCCGGGACTTGAACTGGTGACCTTCCAGTTGACACGTCCCTATCGACTTCGCCACCACCGCCCTACGGTGGTGGAGGCTGCTTTAGCAGTGTGCAGTTCCTCAGTGACAGCAATGAGAGCAGTTTATGTGGAGTGACCTGCCTTGATACCAGACTGGTGCGGATCCAGAAGGTTGTTCTGATGGAGATAGCAGGAGAGTTGTTTAAAGACAGCGCGTTCAAGTGTTTTAGACAGGAACGGGAGGAGAGAGACAGGTCTGTAGTTTATAACATCAGACAGGTTGAGAGTGGGTTTCTTTAGGAGGGGGTTTACTCTTGCCTCCTTGAGACTGTTTGGAAAGTAACCAGAAGTTAGAGAAGTGTTGATGAAACGGTAGAATATCAGGAGCGATAGTCTGAAGGAGGTTTGAAGGGATAGGGTCCAGAGGACAGGTAGTAGGACGGGCAGAGGTAATGAGGGTAAGAACCTCACTTGGAGAGAGAGGGGGAAAGGAGGTTAGTGTGCGGGTGAAAGGAGGGTCTGGTGACCCAGCGGTGAGTAAAGGTGAGTCAGAAAAAGAAGAGCGAATATCATCAACCTTTTTTTCAAAGTGGTTAACAAAGTCGCTTGACAGAAGGGAGGAGGGGGAGGGGCTTTGGGGGGTTTGAGGAGGGTGGAAACGATTGAAAATAGTTTTTGGGATTGGAATAGGAAGATTGGATCTTATCTTGAAAGAAGGTGCTTTTTGCCTGAGAGATCGAAGCAGAGAAAGAGGAGAGGAGAGCCTGATAGGTTAGGAGGTCGTCATGGTGTTTGGATTTCCACCGTTTCCGCTCTGCTGCCCGAAGGACGGTTCTATTAGCACGCAGTGCGTCATTTAGCCAGGGAGCAGGAGGGGACTGACGAGCCTGCTGAGATGTGAGAGGACAGAGAGAGTCCAGAGAGGATGAGAGAGTAGAGAGGAGAGTTTCTGCAGCAGAGTTTGGAGGCAGGAGTTGGAACGAGTCAGAGGAAGGGAGGGCTGAGAGCACCGATGAGGCAAAGGTAGAGGGGGAGAGGGAACGGAGGTTACGGCGGACAGGTGCAGGATGAGAAGAGATTCGTTTGTTATGTTTTGAAAGGGGAAGAGAGAATGAAATGAAGAAGTGATCGGATGTGTGGAGCGGGTTTACAGAGAGGTTAGAAGTAGTGCAGTTCCTTGAGAATATGAGATCAAGGACACTGCCAGCTTTATGAGTTGGTGGGTACGGAGACAGTGAGAAAGCAAAGGCGGTTAACAGAGATGTTAGTTCGTCTATCTTCCCCGTCTGGAGGTTGAAGTCTCAGAGAAGTACAGCGGGAGGGCCAGTTTCAGGGATGTGTGAGAGGAGATTATCCAATTCCTCCAAGAAGTCCCCCAAGGCGCCTGGTGGACGGTAGAGAACAACAATGGTCAATTGTATAGGATGGGTTACTGTGACGGCATGGAATTCAAAGGTGGAAGGAGTGAAGTTAGGTAGCTTGAAGAGGGAAAAGCTCCATTTGGGAGAGCGCAGGAGACCAGTGTCAGTCTTCGTCTGTCTGACGCTCCAGGAAAGAGCTGCCTAAAATGGACACCAGTCCTGATTGCTGAGTTGTCACAGCTTTGGGCCCACGCCCCTTTAATCAGTTAACTCTCTGCAGCTGATGGGCACTAGTAGAAACTGTGTGACTTCAATCAGATTGAGCCTTCAGGCCTATTGTACTGTACTTTTTACAGACAAATGTCAGAATAAACCCTTGTTACAGAGGTTACTACAATTTAATCAAAGTGAACCCTAACAAGCAAATGGTTCAGTTTTAAGATTTCTGAAAAAACTAGTTACTAGTTATGCCTGAAAAACAGGTATTTTAGCTGTTCTGAGATTTCAAAACACAATTTTAGCCCAGAATAACTACAGAACAATTATACAGAGTAGAATGAATGAAACCGAGAGGTGTAGAAACTAAAATAGAACTTACACAGGTGTCTGAATCAGCAGTGAGTCCTATCTGGTCGAGATTGCACACTGCAAATAGTGAACAGGTTCTCAAAAAGGGAAGAACCTGAAACCACCACTGAACAAGACCCATGAGTTGACACGTCAAGACTGGGCCAAGAAATATCTGAAGAAAGATTTTTCAAAGGTTTTATGGACTGATGAGATGAGGGTGACACAAAATCAACTCCCACATCTACTGCTGGTTTTTAGAAGACACTTTCTTCCATCAGTGGAACAGGAAAAAGTCTGCATCTTTCAAGAAGACCATGATTGTATGCAGGACAATGCTCCATCACATGCATCAAAGTACTCCTCTGCGTGGCGAGGCAGTAAAGCCCTTAAAGATGAAAGAATAAAGACATGGCCCCCTTCCTCACCTGACCTAAACTCTATTGAGAAAGTGCGGGCCCTTCTTAAATGGGAGATTTACAGTGATGGGAAACAGTCAACATCTCTGAACAGAGTAGATGAGATGGGACAGTGACGTGGGAACATTTTCGTTTTTTCCTTTAGTTGCATAATTATTCTGCACACGTAGATATTCTCTCCTAAGAAAGCCAAAACCTCACTTTTACTTCCTTAAATATTCAGGTTTGAGGTTTATTAACATTTTGGATTGATCAAGACCACTGTAGTTGTTTAATACTTAAAATAATCCTCAAAATGGGTTCAGACCCACCCTGTCTACTTGGAACACTCAGCACACCTGTCCACACCTGTTTAGACACAATAATCCTATATGTCCAGATAGAAGATATTGCAAGACAACATCTGAGGAACTACACATTAGTTTAGTGATTTGCATTACTGTGTAGCTCTATAAAAACACATACTTTAGGCACGCAACATAAAGACAGTCGGACCATTGTATTTTTTGAACATCTGTAACTAAAGCAAACACATTTGAAAGGAAACCACCAGGCACTGTGTTGGCACAGTGAAAGAAGAGACAAGAGTGTGTGAGGTGAGGAGGAGCATACTTGGGTGGCTTGAGGTCCCTGTGAATGAGAGCCTTTGGTTTCATGCCATGGAGGTAGGCCACGCCCTGGGAACACTGAAAACACCAGCTCATGGCATGGGAAGCAGTGTAATAGGGGAGGGGTTCAGCACCATGCAGCACTGTGGACAAGAGAGCACAGTCACAACCACCACCACACACAATGAACCTGAAGGGGGACAACAGAACATCATGACGCCGTCAGACACACATACACACATACAGAAAAAGGGCTGGCTACCTTTTCTCTAAGTATTTCAACAAGGTAATTCCAGATGGAAATATTTAGCTAACATTGTTCAAACACTGTTTTTACAACTCGACTGAATGTCATCAAAGTGATGGTGCCATAGGAATAACTTTGATACAGATTCAGTGAGTGAGGAAAAGAGGTGATGGTAAGGTGTAAAGCACAGCAGACTTTCATTGTTGGTTTCACAAATAAAGAACTTGGCAATCTGAACCTCTTGGGATTCACATATGTTCCAAACATTGATGTCTGGGAAAGGAGATAATAGCCTACAAACAGTATGAAACACTCATGCACACATCAATAACTTCCAGGTTATTAACACATCGTTTTTAGTTTGGTTTCTTTTAGTTTTGGCCATCAATTAAAAACTGCTGCATCAAAGTCCAATGTGGCAAACGCTTGTAAATGATCAGACAGGTTGTAAATAAACATGGGTTTATGCAGATTTCCAATATATCACTTTACAGAAAGTAAACCATCCAATATGTTGGCAAGCCTTCAGAGGAAAACAGCGTTCATGCATTTCTGGTCAAAGTTAAAGAAGTTGGCTGTGGTGTGTGTTCATTTTACCATTCGCATACATAAAGAAAAGGTTAAACAAACCTGTCCATCGTCTGAGTACTCATAATTCTTTACCCTGTGGGACTTTTTTAGCAATTCTAATATTTCAACAATACATTTTGGAAATGCAATGTTATTATAATGATAGCAATAATGGTCAAAACTAACTAATCATGACCCAAAACGGCAATACCAATAGGTAACATTTAACTGGAACCAGTGAAGGGTGTACTATTTAAGAAACTGTTAGCAATTAAGTCAGGTCAGCTTTCGTGGTCCATATGCACCATTCAGACTAATGTATGTCCTACTTATTAAACACAAGGCAAATGTTTGAGTTCATATCTGCACAAGTTTTAAGACACAAATTGTAAAGACATTGTTGTTTGCATATTGCTATTTCCTAGGTCCATGTGGATATTTTCTACAGGGACTAACAAGGATGTGCTGCATGCCACTGTGCAAAGAGATTGGACAGATGACTGAACATGCAAACAGTGGGGGGTCAACTGAACAGGGCTGCTTCTTACTGTATGTGTGCCAAGCTGTGTTCACTTCACTAATAGAGTGGCAAAGTCACGCCCATCTACCCATGGGACCTTATTTCTGAAAAATGATGTATTGAAGTCAATGGGGAGAGAAAGATTATCTTTCGATCCCGTTTGAATTGTGCCACAAATTACACATATGATGTTTGTCAATCCTAAAAAAATAATTTCCATGTCAAAAAAGTCGCAGTTTGTCGTAAAATTGTTGAAATATAAGACTATGACAAAATACGCAACTAGAAATACTACAAATCCCAGAGTAAGTGAATTTAGCTAGCTGACATTAACGTTACACATTACACTCGTGTTACTGACAGAAACCTTGTAAAGCCGGGCCCGCATGCTGGCTCTCACTCCCCTTGTGTGTATGTACGGCTCTCAACATGCCCAGACTTGGAGTGATTTTCACTTCTTTTAATACTTTTCACTTCATTCTGAAAGAAAGAGGTGAAATGTGCCAACGTGACGGCCATCTTGGTGTTAGTGACGTGTGCAAGACCAGAGATGTAGTTCATTGAGCGCTTCACACAAAAAATGTTGTTACTTCACAGTTTTACGACACACTATTATTTTTTTTGACTTGTAAAATGATCTTTTAAATTGACAAACATCATATGTGAAATAAGGTCCCATGGATGTCCCCCGGAAGGGGAGGGACTTCACCACTCTATAGTAAGGCACAACAAATGCTGACGTGTAATATAAAAGTATTGTTCAGTAGTCCACACTCACCATTGTACAATGAGCCGCCTTCAGCATATTCCATCACAAGGCAGACCTGAGCAGGAGAACATAGAATCAGAAACATCAGAGACACAATACAGACACTGGACTGTATTTTGATGTGTGAAGTTTAGAGACCAGATAACACATAATAACATTCCAGTAAACTCACTGGATTATTGCATGAGCCATACAACTTCACAATGTTGGGATGATTCACACGTGAAAGCTGCCGGAGCTGGAGACAAAGAGGATACGTTGTACACAATCCCATCTGTATGCGTGCTATTCAATACTTTAAGTACACAAATATGTATCACCAAGTGTGTCATTACAAGTATTCTGCCACGTGACTACTGATAGCACTGTCATGAAGTGAAGCAATTTAACTGTAATTGGATATGGCCAGTGTTTGTCAACTAAACATGTTGCCGTAATGAGACAAACTCAAGTATCAGCAATTACAACAATACCTCAACAATGAAGGCCTTCCTCTCCGATTCACTCTCGATGGTCTTGATGGCCACATCTTTGCCTCTCCATTTGGCTCTGCAAACAACTCCAAAAGCTCCTCTTCCCACCACCTGGAAATGAACAATTCAGATAACAGTTACTTGCTTGTCTGCAACTCATTCATCTAGAGTGAAATAAACACAACCTACCTCCTCAACTTCAATATCCTCATAGTTGATTTCTTCAAACGGATATCCAGGAGGTGTTTCAAGTATATCGGCAGATGGTAACGTTAGAGACATTACTAGCTAACGACAGCTAGTAACTTACTGCAAAGAGAGCAAAATGCAGACAATATAAAATGTTAGCGTCTATTTTGATAAAGGATGCCCAGACTTGATTCAAGATAGCACACAATGATACAACTGGATGACTAACGTGTAGTTAGTCAGGGACATGCCAAGTAACATAATGACAAACGTTATCTAACTCAACTTAAAAAGGATAGCACTATTCGTAACATAGTCTGTCAAACATCTCCTCGGCTTTAGCCTCCTGTCAGTTCGCTCAGTGTGATGCAGCCAGCCAACTGCTCACAGCCTAGCTTCCTTAGCAGGGCTGCACTAGCAAAACTGTCACTGAGAGTTATCAAAGTTAGCTTTTGACTCACTTAACACAGGCCTACAACATCATTATAGACCATACTTTATCATTAATATGCCAGAAGCGCAAGTAAAAACAAGCTACTCAAGGCCTAGAGTGTATTAGCTAACCAGCTTGCTAACGCTGGCCTTGCTAACGCTAGCTACCGGGACTTATTAGCTTAACGATCTGACCATTCGCAGTTGACTTGTCACCAGTGCCGGCTCTCTGGACATGGGGGTGGTTTCTGCTGTTAATGTACGGAGAAGCGAGGAGTAACGTCCATGTTCAAAATCAGTCTATCTCTATCCACTTGACAGCCAGACATAACTTTTTCACAACTCGTCTAGCTGGCTTGCTAGGAGTGTATTTTTATTCTCCGCAGGAAGTGAGTGTGCACTGCAAATGTGTCGCACAATGAGCAGCACACCTCATCCCAGCCTTGGGTCCCCAGTATTTATTGATTTGACATGATATTTTTACAAATAATTTGTTAAATTGTGCTCAAGTAAAAAGGTTCCTTCATTCCTGAGTGACCACTTTTGTTTTCTTCTGTTTTCTGTTCATAATGCCCTCAGTTTTGAATTAATGTTATGAAAAGTAATGCATGCCTTTTCCTGATGTATTGAAATACTTGTTCAATAAAATTGAAAAAAAGCCTCATTCCAGGCTTTGCAAGGGAAATATTTTCTTGAATTATGAGCTGAAACAGTGATCTTCGGCAGAAAAAGTAATGTTTATAGGCAGTGACTTAATATAGAGAACATATTGAAAGAGTTGAGGTTGTAACGTTTTTAAGTGTTTGGTTGAAAGGCTTGATGTTGAGAAAATGGTACGGAGTTTTGAAAAGGTGATAAATAATAGTAAAAAATCAGAGCTAGACCTGACATTGTTGGGGAGGTATTAATGATGGTGTTTGAACGGCTGAGGCAGGGATGTTGTGAGGGTATCTTATAGGTGGAAGCACATGCTGGGGGAAGGGCAATAAGTTGTCTGATTGAAGTACAAACACTGTATATGCAATATGCCTACTTTAAAGTGGTGATTAAGTAGCTTACAGTATTTGAAAAATAATTAGTTATATTCCACCACTCTAATTCAACAACATTTAAATCCATTATTTTACATCCATTCAGCTTTCACGTTTGAATGCTGATTGTAAGTTGCTTTGGATAAAAGCAGGAGCTAAATCAAATTTTGTGCAATGCTACATGTTAATAAGTACATATCTAATATGATAATACATGTATGATAATACAATGTAACATTGTCGAGGCCTTTCTAATGCGTAATGAATACTTCTTTGCAAATGTTTTATTGTATTTCAGTTATTGCATTTGGTGTTACAACTCATTTCCATAGTGCTACTGCCCTGCTCCTGACCCTCGTGGGAAAGCCCTCCCATTGAATTCCCTTCCCCATTTGTTTCCTTATGTGCTAATATTCTGATTACTGTAGTTCTCCCAGGCTAGTTTCTATCTATATCTTAGTGGGCCGTAAATATGTTATAAATGCTAATTAAAGGCTAACTAACTTGACTATTGACTTGACAATTGACTTTGTGAGAAATACAACTTGTAGGAGCATCTCACTCTTGCCTTTCTTTACACACTTTGAGTTCTGCTGAAGTTGTATGTAACAATTTAGCCTTGCAAGCCAGACCCTTCTTGATCAGGCACGAAACCCTTATGTAAAGTCAAAATTACATTTGTGAGGAGGGATATAATATGAATACAACACTTGATGAATGCTAATTACATGCTCCACTCACAGGGAGTAATAAAACAAGCTCCCGATGGAGGCTTTCCAAACCACTAGGCAAGCACAACTCATACTAATGAGCGCCAACTCATTTGTTGTGATATTGAATAGAGAGTTGTTAATAGCAGGAGCTATCCTCTCCCCTCAAAATAATTATTCTAATCTCTCATTTCAACGGTGATTAAAAGGCTCTTACCTGGCAGTTTTTATGGGACCTCAGTTACAAAGAATATGGTTTGGGACGTGCGGCCAACAGGAAGTTGTTTGTTTACCCTCTGCTCTCTAAAATCTTTGAAGAGACACTTCTCTCCTTCTGGACAGGTTACTTTCACTGCTAGCAAAGGATCATCATGTGACAAAATAGTCTAGTTGAGTACCCCAACGTTTTATGTTGTGTATGTAGTACAGGTCCCCAGGCCCAGCACACATAGTGACTGCCGGATACTAACTTGCATATGGCAATTTGCACAATTACGGCCCGTCCACACAGCGGCGTGCGCTGACGCTTGCCGGCGGGCGTGTCTGAAACTCGACCAACAACTAATCACATGAATCTCCCACCTCTGACACACAAGCAGCGGTTTGATTGGCAAGAGCTTGTACTGGCATATGATTCGATTGGCTGACGCTTCTGCCGAGGCGTCAAAAGTTGAACATTGCTCAACTTTTGCAGCGAGCCACGCCAGCTACGCTCGACGTCGCTTCCCACGATGCATTTCGGCTAAAAGTGACGTCACCCCATTCAAAGTGAATGGTGAAGCGTCATCGCACGCTGCTGTGTGGACGGGCCGTTAAGTTCTGTTAACCCTTAAGGCCCTGACACACCAGGCAGATTTCGGCTGTTTTCGTAAGTCGGAAGACGAAGCGTGTCCTGTCGCCGGGCGCCGTTCAAAATGGCAGCCCACTGCTCCTAACACTAGCATGGGTCAAATGCAGAGAAACAATTTCCCCACGAGGGATTAATAAAAGTCCATCTTATCTTATCTTATCTTATCACCTTGATCCAGGAGAGGCCAGCTCTGTACGACATCACAGAGAAAAGGTACTCGAACCGAGTAGTGAAAACCGGACTCTGGCGAGAGATTGAAACGCAACTTGGTTTCTCGGGTAAGATTGTCTTTTTCATCAATTGAGCTTTTTAGCAGATACCGTTGGCTTTTTATTGTTTGCCAGCGTACAGTGACGTTAACGTGAAATGTAATTTGTTATTTCAACCTTGTGTTTTGTTGTTATCTTGTTGCTAGCTGTGCAGTTTGGCACTGCATATATATATGAATTGAACATGCTAACTAGCCACAATGCTTTCATCGTTTATTTGTGTGCTTTAGAGAAAGAGCTGAGGAAGAAGTGGGATTTTCTGCGAACCCAGTACACCCGGTACAGGAGACTTGCCCCTTCGGGTAGTTGTGAAACACAAAGGACTTGCAGACAGCAGTGGATCATAACCAGGCTGCCGTTTTTAGAGCCCTACACAAGAAGGAAGGAGAGTACTTCGAACCTCACCATCATGGTAACTATTTTATTTGTTGAGTACAAATAAGTGTTTCTGGCTTCTTTCATTTACAAAAACATTATTTTCATTCATTTGGTGGTTACAGTGTTACATATAACAATAACAGAATACTATATATATTATTCTGTTATCATTATTGATGTGCTCATCACCTTAATGTTGCAGCTGGTAAAGGAGGAGCTAATTGAAATTACATGATATACTGCTGGGTAGCTTATGAAATTCACCATGGGTTCAATAACGCTTTTATCTTAACCTATAAGAATACATGATCAATCAATCAATCAATCAATCAATCAATCAATCAATCAATCAATCAATCAATCAATGTTTATTTATATAGCCCAATATCACAAATGTTACATTTGTCTCAGTGGTCTTCACAGTGTGTACAGAATATCAGACACCCTCTGTCCTTAGACCCTCACATCGTACAAGGAAAAACTTCCGAAGAAAACCCACAGTTTAAAGGGGAAAGATGGGAGAAACCTCAGGGAGAGCAACAGAGTAGGGATCCCTCTCCCAGCACGGACAGACGTGCAATATATGCCGTGTGTAAATTGAAAAGATAATACATTTGCAACATAGGTAGTCCAAATGTTTGGAAATGCATGTGTGTATAATAGGAAGATGAATCCACGAGGATATCCATCCAGGACCGATAATCCAGGACCACAGCCACGACTTGCGATCCAGGGCTCGCGATCCAGGACACAGGACCGCAGGATCATCCATGACTCCGGATCCCGGCGTATATAGACACCAAAAAGAAAGACATGTTGGGAAGCTGGGTTAATCGGAACATGAGAGTACACAGGTATAGACAGAGAGAAGGAAGAAGTAAGATGTCCCCCAACAAACTAAGCCTATATCAGCAAAACTAGGGGCTGCATCTAATCAGCCCTAACTATAAGCTTTATCAAAAAGGAAGGTCTTAAGCGCACTCTTAAAAACGGATAGGGTGTCTGCCGCCCAAACACAAACTGGAAGCTGATTCCACAAATGTGGAGCTTGATAAGAAAAGGGTCTAGCTCCCATTGTACTTTTAGAGATTCTAGGAACAACCAACAACCCTGCATTCTTGGAACGCAATGCCCTAGTAAGACAGTAGGGTATAATGAGTTCTTTAAGGTAAGATGGTGCCTGCCCATTAAGGGCTTTGTAGGCGAGAAGAAGAATTTTAAATGATATCCTGTGTTCTATAGGGAGCCAGTGTAAGGCAGCCAGAACAGGAGTAATGTGGTCCCTTTTCCTAACTCTGGTTAGTACACGAGCTGCAGCATTTTGAATCAGCTGAAGCCACTTGACTGACTTCTTGGTACTCCCTGATAATAAAGAGTTACAATAATCCAGCCTAGAAGTAACAAATGCATGGACTAGTTTCTCTGCATCGTTTTGAGGCAAGATATGCCTGATTTTTGCAATGTTACGTAGATGGAAGTAGGCGGTCCTTGAAATTGATTTTATGTGGGCCTTAAAGGATAAATCCTGATCAAATATAACACCAAGATTCCTTACAGTCTCACTGGAGGCCAAATTAATGCCATCCATAGTTAGTATATCTTTAGATAATTTGTTTCGTAGATTCTTCGGGCCAAGTACAATAACTTCAGTTTTGGTCGTGTTTAACATCAAAAAGTTGAAGGTCATCCACGTTTTTAAGTCCTTAAGGCAGTCTTGAATTTTATTTAGATGATTAATTTCATCAGGCTTGATTGATAAATATAGTTGAGTATCATCCGCATAACAATGAAAGTTTACAGAATGATTCCTTATAATATTGCCTAACGGAAGCATATATATAACGTGAAAAAAATAGGTCCAAGCATTGAACCCTGTGGCACTCCATGGCTAACTTTGGTTTGCGTGGAAGATTCATCGTTAACACGTACAAACTGAGAGCGTTCAGATAGATAGGACCTAAACCAGCCTAAAGCAGTTCCCTCTATGCCAACCAAGTGCTCTAGTCTTTGCAATAGGATATCATGGTCGATAGTATCAAATGCAGCACTGAGATCGAGCAAAACAAGAATAGAGACAAGTCCCTTGTCAGAGGCTATTAGAATGTAATTTGTGACTTTAACCAGAGCTGTCTCTGTGCTATGATGTGTTCTCAAGCCAGACTGAACATCTTCAAATAAATCATTGTTTTTTAAGTAATCACACAACTGTTTTGCGACCGCTTTCTCAAGAATCTTTGAGAGGAACGGAAGATTAGAAATAGGTCTATAGTTGGCTAAAACCTCTGGATCGAGGTTGTGCTTTTTAAGAAGCGGTTTTATCACTGCTACTTTGAATGATTGTGGAACATAGCCTGATAATAAAGACATATTCATAATATTTAATAAAGAAGTGCTAATTAATGGAAAAACTTCCTTCAACAGCTTAGTTGGAATTGGGTCTATCATGCACGTTGATGGTTTAGAAGAGAGAATCATTGAATGTAATTGTTCAAGGTTTATGGCTGAAAAGCATTCTAGTTTACTATCTAGTGTAACATTATAACTTACGTTTCCGGGAGCTGTTGATAAAACTATACTGGTCAAAGGCAAGAGGTCATTCATTTTGTTTCTAAGAATAACAATTTTATCGTTAAAAAAGCACATAAAATCATTGCTACTGAGTGCTATGGGAATAGAAGGCTCAATCGAGCTGTGGCTCTCTGTCAGCCTGGCTACAGTGCTGAAAAGAAATCTTGCATTATTCTTATTCTCATCTATTAATGAAGAGTAGTAGGCTGCTCTCGCTTTACGTAGTGTTTTCTTATATTCATTGAGAGTAATATGCCAAATTAAACAAGATTCTTCAAGTTTAGTGGAACGCCATATCCTTTCAAGTTGTCTCGACTTTTGCTTTATTTTGCGGATTTCGGCATTATGCCATGGAGCTAATCTATGTTGTTTTATTTTCTTCTTTTTCAAAGGAGCAACATAGTCTAATTTTATTCGCAGCGCATCTGTAGCACTATCAACAACATGATCAATTTGGGGTGGTGTACATTTTGTATAAGTTTCCTCCCCTACATGCAGACATGCTATCGAATTAAGTATTGGTGGAATCTCTTCCTTAAATGTGGCTATAGCACTAACAGATAGGTTTCTGCTGCAGGAGCTTTTGACTAATGCTTTGTAGTCTAACAGTACTTCAAAAGTTACTAAGAAATGTTCGGATAAAGCAGGATTATGCGGTTCGACTAATAGTTACTCAATTTCAATACCATAAATCAGAACAAGGTCGAGAGTGTGATTATAGCAGTGGGTTGGTTTATTTACACTCTGACAGAAACCAACAGAATCTAATATAGAGATAAAATATGTCTTTATATTTTGTAGTGTTCTGAATCTTCTAGAAGTATGTCTTTAGCATCTGAATAGAGCATCACAATGTGTCTACAATGTACCTCTCACACTTGACCACACCCCATCAGACTCAGTAGCTGATCTGATCTCTCTCTTGCGACCGGTTACACTTCACTCGCTTTTATGTCCATATGGATCAGATCCAGCTCTCCTGATCGGCCTTTATAGAGAGCACCGATCAAACTATTAAGAGTGAATATCGGCAGATAATGACCGGCGGAGCTGTTAGCTCCGGACTGCGCAAAATGCGTACATGAAGCGCTACGTCATGAACGCAAGAAATCTACCCTCGTGGGGTCGCGCTCATGTGGTTGGCTTAGAATTGAGGAGACATCTGATTGGCTATAGATATAAATAATTACAAGTACGAATCGGCTGACTGTCAGCAATGGCGGATCGTGGAGCCTCTCAATCGTTCCCCGGAAGTTAGCACCAAGGCTAGCAGAGCTGTAGAGTTGCAGCATAATAGACCGTTCGTGACGGACTTTTAAAGGTAAGAAGAAGTGTAAAGATTTATATTGCGGATATTATCAGTACATCTGATTCAAATTAACATGTGTATTAAAGGATGTCAGTGGATTATCCCTAAATTAGTAGATTTAGGGAACGTTTACAGATAACAAATTAAGCTAGGATACCCATCAAGTTAGCAACACACGTTGAACAGCCTTTTAATTGTAAATTCCGTTCTCTTAATGTCATTTCGTCCAACGTTGTTGAATTAGAGAAGAGGGGCTTCTAAACGGGATTGTATGCGGGGGTGGAGGGAGTTAAATACGAGCTAAATATAACTTTGGTGCATGTAAGAGTGAGTGTTTTTAGCAGAGCCATATTGTGTCCTTGTGATTATGTTGATTATTACCTGTCTGTATAATGTTGCAGCTCAGCTGATTTTGGATTGATGGCAAAGGGAGAGGGACTTAAGTGAGAGTGAAAACACAAGGTAAGTTTAATACTACTGTTTTATATAAGTAAGCATACTAAACATGTATTCTATCACTGTATTATATAAGTAATCTTGTTAGTAACCTACTGTATGGCAGGTGGGGGGGCAGTGATGTTACAGGTGGAGGAGCAAAACTGCAAGACTGCAAACTCACAAGACAGATAAATCAAAGTTTGTTCTCCAGAGAAGAGGTTGATTTCACTTCAATTTTTTATTTCATATTTTCTAAAGATGTGAAAATGGCAAAAAAAAACTTGAGAGCTGTAACCAAGACAACTGTAACAACATGAGTAGAGAGCCACCAAGGTTTTTCAAGTCCCTCTCTTACTCCATTTTGCCAACCCAAACTTCCAGGTACATGACGGGACACCTTGCTTGTTTTTGTTGTTTGCGCTCCTCTGGCTGGGTGCTAGCAGGTGGAGGGCAGGGATGCTGGCAGGTGGAGGGGCAGTGATGTTACGGGTGGAGGGGCAGTGATGTTAGCTGGGTGCTGGCAGGTGGAAGAGCAATGTTTAGTCCAAATATTTCCATTGCAACGGCTAATGGAAATGATTGCAGCTGTGGATCTGTTTGGGGGTTGCTGGATGTGGTAGCTTGGCTGCTGTTGTTCCTTTTCACCTTTTTGGATTGGCTCTTGCTTCCAAAATGGCCATCTTTTAATTTTATTTTTTTTCTGTCATTTCTGATTTGTTTGGCCTCAATTCTCAGCCTCAGCCGTACGAATCTTTTTACAAGTTTTTGTTGAACTCCACAGCATGACGGAAGCCTGCTGGAGAGGGCCTGAGCTTCTTTCTCCAAGACACCCACTGCGTTGGGGAGCTGCATGAGGGAGGAACCAGTCTTGGTCCTAGATAGTTCCTCAATTTGGTGAATGAAGTCAAAGGCTTCTTGGGAGGGATGACAAAGAGCACCTGCCTTGAAGTCTTTCAAGTCCACTAACAAGCTGTTGTCACCAGAAGGACTCTCATCATGGTGCTGGCAAACTTGATGATTTTGTGGACTATGTAGCCTGCAAGATGGAAGAGAATACATTTCTCAGTTTTTGTGAGGTCAGGTGCTGCTGCTCTGTTCACCGCCATCAGCTGTTCCACTCTGACTGATGGAGTGATTTTTGGCTCCCCTGTGTCCAGGAAGTCTGCCAAAAAGCTACTGTGGTCTTCCTGGTAGCTCCCAGAGCTGATGGTGGTGAGGAACTGCCCCACATATATGATTCTCAGTGCATGATGTAATTCCACTGGAGTTGGGACAGGATTTTTAGACCTCACACAGCTGAATGTATTTTCAAGGCAGTCTTGTGTGAACCTTGACGTTAACACAAACCTGTGTCCTTGTGTAAGCATCTCCTCTTGTATGGCCAAAATTGATGTTGTTGCCATTATCACCCCTGTTTGAACAGGCTTCCAACCTCCCTTTTGACCTATCTTTATCCCACGAAACAGATGGACGATGTTCTGGAGGAAGGTGATGGCCTTTTGGTACTCCTCCATCTTGAGCCTGCTCAGGGCTGTAATTGGATGGCGAGATGACATCAGATCAAACCAACGATCAACCTGCTCCAGGAACCACGCTGTCGTCAGGTATGACAGAGGGCGGTTTTCTTGCTGCACCATGTATTTCAGCCCAGCACTTGTAGCCTTACTGAACACATTTAGAGCAAGACCAACCTTCATCTTATCAAAGTGACTTGGCTCGATGGCTGCAGCTGAAAGATGGGGAGCTATTTTTAAGGCCATCCCTTCCTGAAAGGTCAATAAGTCCTTAATGGGGACCACAGAAACCTCGTTAGAGAGGAGGTTCTCTCTGTTAACAACATCCTCAGGAATTATGAAGAACTGCCCACGGACAAGGGTACTTTTTAATTTTTTTACCAGATGTGGAACATCGGGCATGAAATATTGGTCTTAGGCAAGGGGCCAGACTAAGATCGGTTCAAAAGACCTCATGAAAGACGACACAGGAAGTGAAGATACCCGGCCCGGAGGAAGCCCGGGGTCCCCTTCTGGAGCCAGGCCCAGAAGGAGGACTCATCGGCGAGCGTCTGGTGGCCGGGCTTGCCACGGAGCCCGGCCGGGCCCAGCCCGAAAAGGCAACGTGGGCAACACCTCCGCTTCTCCGTCCCGCGGGCCCACCACCTATGGGAAACATCGATGGGGTCGGCTGTGCTGCCAGAAGGGTGGCAGTGAAAGCGGAGGGTCTCGACGGGCCAGACCCGGGCGGCAGAAGCTGGCTTTGGGGACGTGGAACGTCACCTCTCTGGGGGGGAAGGAGCCGGAGCTTGTGCGGGAGGTGGAGCGGTACCAGTTGGATCTGGTTGGGCTCACCTCTACGCACAGCGTCGGCTCTGGAACCTTACTTCTGGATAGGGGTTGGACTCTATTCTTCTCCGGAGTTGCTCAAGGTGTGAGGCGCCGGGCGGGTGTGGGGATACTCACAAGTCCCCGGTTAGGTGCTTCGTTGTTGGAGTTTACCCCAGTGGACGAGAGGGTCGCCTCCCTACGCCTGAAGGTTATGGGGGGGAAAACTCTGACTGTTGTGTGTGCTTATGCACCCAACAGCAGTTCTTCTTGGAGACCCTGGAAAGAGTCCTGTATGGGGCTCCTGAAGGGGACTCCTTAGTCTTGCTGGGAGACTTCAACGCACATGTGGGCAATGATGGAGACACTTGGAGGGGCGTGATTTGGAGGAACGGCCCGCCTGATCTGAACCGGAGTGGTGGTTTGTTACTGGACTTCTGTGCTAGTCATGGATTGGCCATAACAAACACCATGTTCGAACATAAGGATGCTCATAAGTGTACGTGGTACCAGAGCACCCTAGGCAGAAGGTCCATGATCGATTTCGTTATCGTATCATCGGACCTGAGGCCGTATGTTTTGGACACTCGGGTAAAGAGAGGGGCGGAGTTGTCAACTGATCACTATCTGGTGGTGAGTTGGTTCGAGTGGCGGGGGAAGCCTCTGGATAGACCTGGTAAGCCCAAACGTGTAGTTCGGGTGAACTGGGAACGTCTGGAGGAGGCCCAAGTTCAGGAGGCCTTCAACTCACACCTCCGGCGGAGCTTTTCGGGCATTCCTGTGGAGGTTGGGGACATTGAACCAGAGTCAGTGTTCAAAGCCTCTATTGCCGAAGCCGCGGCGGGGAGCTGTGGTCTCAAGGTCCTAGGTGCCTCAAGGGGCGGTAACCCTCGAACCTCCTGGTGGACACCGGTGGTCAGGGAAGCCGTCCGACTGAAGAAAGAGGCCTTCAGGGATTTGTTATCCCGGGGGACTCCCGAGGCAGTTGCAAGGCACCGACAGGCCCGAAGGGCAGCAGCCTCATCCGTGGCCGAGGCAAAGCAGCGGGTGTGGGAGAAGTTCGGAGAAGACATGGAGAAGGACTTTCGGGCGGCACCAAAGTTGTTCTGGAAAACTGTCCGACACCTCAGGAGGGGGAAGCAAGGAACCATCCAAGCTGTGTACAGTAAGGATGGGACGTTGTTGACCTCAACTGATGGAGTGTTGGGGCGTTGGAAGGAACACTTTGAGGAACTCCTGAACCCGACAACTCCGCCCTCTATGTTAGAGGCAGAGCTGGAGTATGACGGGGGATCAACGCCAATCTCCCGGGTGGAGGCCACTGGGGTCGTCAAACAACTCCACAGTGGCAAAGCCCCGGGGGTGGATGAGATCCGCCCGGAAATGCTGAAGGCTCTGGGTGTTGAGGGACTGTCATGGTTGACACGTCTCATCAACGTTGCGTGGAAGTCGGAAACAGTACCGAAGGAGTGGCAGACCGGGGTGGTGGTCCCCCTTTTCAAAAAGGGGGATCAGAGGGTGTGTGCCAATTACAGAGGCATCACACTACTCAGCCTCCCCGGGAAAGTTTACTCCAAGGTACTCGAAAGGAGGGTCAGGCCGATTGTCGAACCTCAGATTGAGGAGAAACAATGCGGATTCCGTCCTGGTCGTGGAACGACGGATCAGCCTTTTACTCTCGCAAGGATCCTGGAGGGGGCCTGGGAGTACGCTTATCCGGTCTACATGTGTTTTGTAGACTTGGAGAAGGCGTATGACCGGGTTCCCAAGGAGTTACTGTGGGAGGTGCTGCAGGAGTATGGGGTGAGGGGGTCTCTACTCAGGGCCATCCAATCTCTGTACTCCCAAAGCGAGAGCTGTGTCCGGGTCCTCGGCAGTAAGTCGGACCCATTTCCGGTGAGGGTTGGCCTCCGCCAGGGCTGCGCTTTGTCACCAATCCTGTTTGTAATATACATGGATCGGATTTCAAGGCGTAGTCGTGTCTGCAGTTCGGTGGACTAAGGATTGCACCACTGCTTTTTGCAGATTATGTGGTTCTGATGGCTTCATCGGTCTGCGACCTTCAGCACTCACTGGATCGGTTCGCAACCAAGTGTGAAGCGGCTGGGATGAGGATCAGCACCTCCAAATCTGAGGCCATGGTTCTCAGCAGGAAACCGATGGACTGTCCACTCCAAGTAGGGAATGAGTCCTTACCCCAAGTGAAGGAGTTCAAGTATCTCGGGGTCTTGTTCTCGAGTGAGGGATCAATGGAGCGTGAGATGGGCCGGAGAATCGGAGCAGCGGGAGCGGTATTGCAGTCGCTTTACCGCACCGTTGTGACGAAAAGGGAGCTGAGCCGGAAGGCAAAGCTCTCTGTCTACCGGGCCATTTTCGTTCCTACCCTCACCTATGGTCATGAAGGATGGGTCATGACCGAAAGAACGAGATCGCGGATACAAGCGGCCGAGATGGGTTTCCTCCGCCGGGTGGCTGGTGTCTCCCTTAGAGATAAGGTGAGAAGTTCGGTCATCAGGGAGGGACTCGGAGTTGAGCCGCTCCTCCTTCGCGTCGAAAGAAGCCAGTTGAGGTGGTTCGGGCACCTAGTTAGGATGCCACCTGGGCGCCTCCCTAGGGAGGTGTTCCAGGCACGTCCAGCTGGGAAGAGACCAAGGGGTAGACCTAGGACCAGGTGGAGGGATTATATCTCTTCGCTGGCCTGGGAGCGCCTTGGGATCCCCCAGTCAGAGCTGGTTGATGTCGCCAGGGAAAAGAAAGTTTGGGGCTCTCTGCTGGAACTGCTACCCCCCGCGACCCGACCACGGATAAGCGGGAGAAGATGGATGGATGGATGGATGATTGGCCTGTACTCTGCTCCATTGGTAGAATTGCCAGTGTAATGATATGCCACTACTTGCTTCCACCGTGTTGTGTTTCCAGCCAACATAAACACACAAGCATGTGTTGCCACCCCTGTGTGACCTGGTAAAGTCACATCACCGTACAGTTTGCCTGTAATCATGTCTAACTCCACACTTGGTGTGATTGCCATTTCATCCAAGGTCAACACACACTCCCTTTCAAGGTCAGTCAATCTATCTGCCTTCAATTTTAGGAAATCAAAGACCTCTTGTCAACACACCAGGCTCAAACTTAACACATTGCATCCTTCTTTGCAGTGTCCTTATTCCTGGAAGGGGAATCTTCAATTCCTGCAGAGTTTTGTAACCCGTTGGTCCGCTCGCAAAACGAATTTTTAAAGCCTTCTTAATTGTCTCATTGCTCCATTTCATCCCCTTTGTGGTGAGTCTGCCTAATGCCTTAAGTTGGTCTTTTGAAAACGTTTTCTTATATTTCTTGTCCCGAATTTTCATTGTTTTCTTGAGAGCTGCATTTCCTTCCTGATTTTTCTTAGTGCAGCCTTTGCTTTTTTGGTGATTCCTTCTTGGCTCTTTAATTTTCTCTTTAATTGTTGTAATAGATCTGTTTGACTGGCTGCTGGTTCCCTCGTATGCTGACTGGCTGCTGGTTCCCTCGTATGCTGACTGGCTGCTGGTTCCCTCGTATGCTGACTGACTGTTGGTTCCCTTGTATGCTGACTGGCTGCTGGTTCCCTTGTATGCTGACTGGCTGCTGGTTCCCTCGTATGCTGACTGGCTGCTGGTTCCCTCGTATGCTGACTGGCTGCTGGTTCCCTCGTATGCTGACTGGCTGCTGGTTCCCTCGTATGCTGACTGGCTGCTGGTTCCCTCGTATGCTGACTGGCTGCTGGTTCTCTCGTATGCTGACTGGCTGCTGGTTCCCTCGTATGCTGACTGGCTGCTGGCTGAGTGGGTGGTGTCCGCCCTCCCTGTCTCTCCTCACTAGCCATGTCCTCTCTTTCTTCACCCTCAATTTCCTTTCTCTCAGTCTCCTCATCCCTTCTTCCCTCAATCTTGTTGATGTATCAATGTATCATTTAGTTACAAATATGTGATATATCTGAACAACAAAGTGGTCAAAAATCATTTTATTCATTTTTTGGAAACATTTTCATGATCGCTTTTTTCATTTTACATTTTCATTTATTGTTTATTTCCATTCAGTCAATCATTAAGTGCTATTAAAATGTTAATGTGCTACATATCCACACAAACACACAAAGTGTGCAATCCAATGAATGTTAATCTAACGGTGTTGATAGATAACATATCTCTTTTTCTTCTCTGAATTATTTTTATTTATTTGGGCACTCTAATCAATATTAAAGTGTATACATTTTAAGAATGGCGTTTATCTTTTTTGAGAATTAGTTCTTATTTTATTTTATTTATTTGGGTCTACAACAGATGATACAACTGTTTGTGTCAGTAAATGTGTACTAACAGAGGTGGGGGTGTGTGTGGAAATAACGGGGACAGAGCTGCTGTCAGACGATCAGCTGTGCAGCGTCATCACAAACGGACGTCGCTTCACGTGACGCTCCGGAGGAAAGGACGTCCCATTGCTCTTAAAACTAATTTCCCTGCTTCTCGTGGTTCCTTGCGTCTCTCCATGCTTCCCTGGTGGGAGGGACTAGTCGCCGGGAAACAACGCAAGTGAGGTACTCAAGGAATCCATTTAACCGAAGTGAGAAGGGCCCAGGGTCTTCTGAGTCAGTCATTGAAGAGATCCGGATCATACGAGTCATTTGAGTCATATGAGTCAGCATCACCAAGAGCTTAGAAATCCTACCGGTGAAACCGAAAACTTGTTGCATTTCACGAGCATATTAAACTGACGTTACATTAACCTCCGCTACAAAGTGTCTTTTGCTTTAATAAAAAATGTTGAGCACAAACAAAAAGGGTCATTTTGAGAATCTCAGTCTGCTGTTGACTCGTGCATGAGGACGAGTCTGCTGGATCTCTGGATCTGCTGCTATACGGTTACGGCTCTGAGTCCGCACGAGTCTGCTATGTTTTGCACAGTGAGTCAGGATTTGCGAATCTCTCAGTCTGCTGTTGACTGGTGCATGACGACGAGTCTGCTGGATCTTTGGATCTGCTGCTATACGGTTACGGCTCTGAGTCCGCACGAGTCTGCTGTGTTTTGCACAGTGAGTCAGGATTTGCGAATCTGAGTCTGTGAAGTTCCGCTGATTAACGGCCCGTCTACACAGCGGCGTGCGTTGAAGCTTTCAACGCTTCTGCCCATTCACTTTGAATGGGGTGACGTCACTTTTAGCAAAACTGCATTGCAGGAGCAAAGCGTAGCTTCACTCGCGTTGCTCGCTTCAAAAGTAGAGCAATGTTCTATGTTATGGCTAAACTGTGTCTTCATGTGGTTTGTCAGTTGCAACATACCAGAACATTCATGTATGTTGATATATAATGTGCTGTCTTCTGTATAATTGTCCATGTGAAAACCTGTTGAAGTTATGAGTGGTTTATCAGTAAAAACAGGGCTGAAGGAAAAAGGTTGTTAGCAATATCATAATATCAATTCCAGAAACATGTTTATTAGGAATGTTTTATTTTTAAATGGCTCATTTGGAATATTTGCTTTTTAAAGAAAATATGGGTAGCTTTTGGTTTGGAGGCTCTTAAAAGAGCCATGGTGACCCTACACCACATTCTGCTGCCATGGCACTGCACCCTGATCATTGAAATAGGAGCAGAAGGTGTCCCGCAGTTGGAGCGATCTGCGTGTGGCATTGTTGGAGCCCATCCTTGGTGCATCACGCAGGGTTGGAGTATCTGGAGCTTCATCCTTGGACTCCTCGACAGGTGTGCGTGATTTCCTTCCCATCGTCTTCCTGCGGAGGAAGTTGTGCAACACACAGGCGGCCTTCACACACAACTCTGTTACCTCCGGGTTGGTGGTGATGGCACGCCTGAACATTCTCCACTGGGATGAGAGGATGCCAAACGCACATTCAACCACCAAACTGGCCCGGCTGAGGCGGTAGTTGAACAGCCTCCTGTGAGCTGACGTCCAGGGAACGGACGCAGCAGGTTGTCCAGCAGCAGAAAAGCCTCATCTCCAACAAACACATGGGGAAGAAGGCCGAGCCGCTCTGCTCCTGGGATGACGGTGTCAGGTGGTAGCTGCAGACTGCCATCTCTGAGGCGCTCTCCAAAAGCGGAATTCCGCAGGCTCCCACCGTCGCTGCTCCTTCCAAATCCTCCGACATCCACTACCCTGAAGAGGTACTGGGCGTCCACAACAGCCAGCAGTACCAAGGAGTGGGTGGACTTGTAGTTGAAGTACAGGGACCCAGAATTTGCCGGAGCCTGGATCACCATGTGCTTCCCATCAATGGCACCAACACAATTTGGAAAGTTCCAGCGCTCCTGAAACTCAGCAGCGATGGCTCTCCAGTCCTCAGTCTGTGGTACCGACATGGTCTCCTCAACCAGCGCGGTCCAGATGGCACCCGCAACCTCCCTGACGATGACAGCCACGGTTATATAACCAACCCTATAGCTGAATGATATGGTCCAGTACGAGTCACCGGTTGCCAGGTACCTGAGAAAAAAGTAATATACATGAATACAAAAATAAAACAATTTCAGATCACACACACACACAGACCCCCCCACACACACACACACATACACACACACCTGCTCTGCGTGCCACAGTACCGCTGCCGCACCCCTCTCTGCCTCTCTCACACACACACACACACACACACACACACACACACAAACACTCCACAGACACCCTACAGACACACACACACACACACCCCACAGACGCACACAGACCCCCCCCACACACAGGGGAGCAATACTGTGTTTACCAAGCTATCTTAATTAATGTTATCCATCTGAACTAAATCACAGACTTCATTCATCATTCATCCATGGCATGCATTCTTTCTCTTTCTATACAAAGTCATATTACAGAAGTAGAAATACACAAAACTTACCGTAGAAAGATGGCGAGTCGCTCGGCGGGTCCGATTGACAAACGCATGGTGGTGTCCGCCTCTGTAATCAGTGGACCCACTTTGCCGAGCTACTCGTCGAAATGGTCTTTGCATTAACTGGTGGACATAGGGTTGCTGGGGGGGGGCACAAGCTGCAGCGGAGACCCTGTGCACAGCTGATCGACAGCTGGAACACAAACCACCAAATACAAAAACATAATTCAGATCCAGAACCTTTTTCGGACCACTTATTTATTTATTTTGGTGACGATCCGACCTCCATGCTGCTACTCTGGTTCAAACTGCATCCACCAAACAATATGATTTATCTCGACCTCCCAAAATAACCAGAATCTGATACGGTGTGAGATGTCTTTTTTAGCTGTTCTGTCGTCATTTCCTGCGATCTCCTTCATGCAGTCAGTCAGAATGAATGAATGAATGGGCGTTTCTTTGACTATTCATAGGCAAATATGAGCGTTACGTGAAGCCCGCAAAAGCTGCACCGCATTTCGAGATGGTTGCGATTTATAAAAGGAAACCGGCGTAGGAAGTGCCGTACGCACTTTCCTCGCCGGTACGCAATGTTTTGTGAATCAGAAAATGTCGGAACATTTCTGTACCTATTTTTTGGATTTCTTATACGTAAGCAACCTTCCCACGTGAATCCTACGCACTGCGTTATAAATGAGGCCCCTTGTCCTTTCATCAGATGGGAAGCGAAAGAACGAGCAAGACCCATTGCTGGTATGATAACAACCTGGTACTAAGCACACAGGCATCTTGTTAAAGTTATCTTATCTTAGCCAGCGCCATATAGATAGATTATATCTATATGGCGCTGATCTTAGCTAACTCTTAGTGGAGGAAAACAATTGTGACATCACTTACGTGACTGTTTTATGACAAACTGACTTTTTTGACATGGAAATAATTTTTTTAAGATTGACAAACGACAAACATCATGTGTAATATAATTATGGCACAATTCAAACGGGATCGAAAGGTAATTTTTCTCTCTCACACATTATTTTTACGAAATAAGGTCCCATGGACCGGAAGTAGATGGGCGTGACTTTGCCACTCTATAGGCACGTTCACACTAGGGCTGAAGTCGAATAGTCCATTTAGTTTAGGAACCTTCCTAACGGAGTGAAATGACCCGGAAGTCCCTCAGTGGCAGCCATGATAAGTGCCGTTTGAATTCTCTAGATGATAGGAAAGGAGGTTTCAAACTTCCTTTATAACCTCCTTTAGCTTAGGAACCACTGGACCTCCCTTGACATTATATTACATTACATTGCATTTAGCTGACGCTTTTATCCAAAGTGACTTACAATAAGTGCATTTTACCAGGAAGACACAACCTTGAAGAAAACAGAATCATATAAGTACATCAGGTTTCATAGAGCCGAACATTTCAAGTGCTACTCAACTGGCTAAAGATAAGCCAGTCCTTTATTAGTATATAAGTGCTCTGTTAGCAGTTCTTTGTTAGTAATTCTATTGCTCGAGGTGGAGTCGAAAGAGATGAGTTTTCAGTCTGCGCCGGAAGATGTGCAAGCTTTCTGCTGTCCTGATGTCAATGGGGAGCTCATTCCAGGGATGTGTGAGAGGAGATGATCTAATTCCTCCAAGAAGTCCCCCAAGGCGCCTGGTGGACAGTAGAGAACAACAATGGTTCATTGTATAGGATGGGTTACTGTGACGGCATGTAATTCAAAGGTGGAAGGAGTGAAGTAAGGTAGCTTGAAGAGGGGAAAGCTCCATTTGGGAGAGAGCAGGAGAACATTGCCACCTCCTCTGCCAGTGGGTCTGGGTGTATGGGAGAAGGAATATGCTGTGGAGAGAGCTGCTGGGGTGGATGTGTTGGATGGAGTAATCCAGGTCTCAGTGAGAGCAAGGAAATCCAGAGACTGCAGGGAAGCGTAGCCAGAGATGAAGTCAGCCTTAGGAACAGCTGACTGGCAGTTCCACAGGCCACCTGAAACTAGATGTTGGATCTCAGTGGAGCATGTGGGATAGACGAGAGCAGGGCAGTTATAGCGATTAGGAGATGCACAGGGCCAGTGATAATTGCGAGAAGACACATTAACAGTAATGGAGAAAATACACATGATTATAGCATGAGGGGCTAGAAAACTAAAGAAAATAAAATAAAACACCAGCAGTACTTAGCTCAATCAGAGGAGGATTTGCCTCCTCTTTGCCTCCCTTGTGACTCCCGCAGGAATCCAATGTCTTCGGCTGTCTGACGTTGAAGCTGACGCTCCAGGAAAGAGCTACCTAAAATGGACGCCTGTTTGCTGAGTTCTCACAGCTGTGGGGCCACGCCCCTCTAAGTAGTTAACTCTCTATAGCTGATGGGCGACAGCAGAGTGTCCCTGCCTATATTGTAATGCAGGGTTGAGTGACACACTGAGACCTGTGTAACAGGTTCGGTTGAGCAGATCTGGGATTTAAAATCTCTCAAAAGCGCCGTTTTAGCTACAGAACAAATATACAGAGTAGAATAAATGAAACATAGAAGTCTTTTTAAACAAGAATATAACTTACCGTGGTTGCTGCGTCAATAGGTAGTGTCGTACCCGGGCTAGATGCACACTGAGTTCTTCAGATTTTAAATGCGGTATTTCAACCCAGTCTCACGGCATTTCGTGTTCACCAACACGATTTTTAATCTATTGATTCGTGTTCACCATCACGATTTGCCCCTTTTTTTCGTGTTGCACAGGACGATTTTAAAAGCAATGTATTTCTACCGGTAACGTGTTTCGTGCCTGCAGCACGTCTTTTTCTCCGGTCGGGTCGTGGAAGACCGGAAGCTGTGTGGTTCATAAAAACATGTTCTTACTCAATATCAAGCCACAATTATTGCTGTTATATTAAATCGTATAATTTCGGACTTTTGTTGCTGTCTGTGAGGACAATAAATGGGGCTCAGGGACTCAGGATACTGAAATCTGTATTTTTAAATATTTTTTTCCTTCTAATTTGTTATTCTTTTCAAAATAACACACTGTTATTTACTCACCAATAACACACAATTATCCTTGCTTTTATTTATTGGTTTAATTCCATAATCTCTGGCTTTTTTGGTGTCCGTCAGGAACTGAATTTCAAAATAAAAATAACCGGAAACAGACGTAGGCCTGTAAGGGACATTTCGAGCATCATTGCGATTGTCAACATTTTTGAGTTTAGGATGGCCGAAAACACTACACTACCCATAATCCCCAGCTATCGTTTAGGACTACAGTTCCCGTAAGGTTACGCAGAGCGTCAAACAGCGTGAAAATGGAACGAAACCACGCCAGATTATCCAAAACTGGAATTGAACAGCCCCCAGAACTACACATGCTGGCTATTGTGTTTCACAAAATGTTCTATGGGACGTCTCTACTGAACGTTTTCGTTTTCCCCATAAGTTGCCATTATTAAACACATTGGTGTTATCAAATGTAAAACATATAATTAATAAATGGGTGAAAATCACTTGTGTCCATAATGCGCAGCATTATATTAATGCCGTATACCCACATGACAGCTCATTGCTACTTTGTAATTCTACTCCACGACAGTTCAGAGGTTAACCTGGTATTTTTACTCCACTACATTTATTTGAGTTACTTTGCAGATTCTGATTAATGATGTGAAATATAAACAACCCTTAAATCAGACTTTAGTTACACCTGAGTAAAATTCAGGTAAGGTGATTGTCAAGTGCCAACAATCAGGAGAGATATTTGATAGTTGGTGCTTGAGAAGACTAAACATGTATCTGCAATTGACATGAATGGAAACAAGTAATAAAGTATATTCATTACTCGTTATTCTCTACTAATAGTTCATTAAAGACTGTATATTATGGCTATTTTGCACATCCCTTTCAAGATGTTCAAAGGTTTATTGACATATCATACACAACTACGGTGTAGTTATGCAATGAATGAAAAACTTGGGTCACAGGTTCCTCAACAGTGCATTACAAGACATCTATCAATATGTGTGTACCTCCACCATTAAACTGTCATATTCTGCACATTTCTTATTCTATCTACATACATAAGAGTATAATTAATGTGTATAATATCAGTTAAAATAAGTGCTTCAACATAGTTAACATTGCAGGAAAGCAATATATTAGACGTTAAGTACTTTGTCAGGCTTAATATTTAATATTTAAATAAAGGTTAATCCGTTGTTCTGTTTTGCACCTCCTACTATTAATATCTGTGTACATCCTGCACTAAACTGTTTTATTGTAGAGATCACTTATAATATCTTCTTGATTTTTTTATATTCTATATTTATACTTTCCCCCTATGAAAGTATGTACTCTGTACAATAATTCAATAACGTGCTTTAACCACTAGGAGGTGCACACAAGGTGCACACAGCCATAATAACTTTGTATTATAGTGTACAACATCTGAAGATGTATAGTTTTATTCATGCTTTCACATCATTTTACAGCATATTGCTATACTATTTCAGACTCAGTATTTACATTCTTACATTCAAAGAAAATCAGTAATATCTTTAAAAACTACAGTACTTTTCTCTCAGCTGTGCACCGTTATGGTGTAAATATAACCTATCTGTGAATTAGATCAAATGTAAAAGTCAGCCGAATTAGTGTTGATACTGCAAGGAGACGTATTGTGTGAAGAGAAATTGAAGATGTTGTTTAATTGTTGATATATTTATGATCCACGTCAAGTATTCAGTTTCGGCGCCATTTTTTCCAGTTTTTCCAAAGGTCTTCTCATCAGGGCGCTATAAATAAAGAACTATGGCAGATCTGTAATATGTAATGCAGCCGAACCGTGTATTACAATGCCGTTATGTGATGACTTTCAAAGAGAAAAGCAAGAGCACTCGGAATTCAGTATTATTTTATACTTTTAAAATGTTTTCCGGATTTCATATAATATAAACACCAAATCCCAGCATGCATTGCGGCTAACACATCCAATCAACGAGCTTCAAACCATAGCTGAGGATCTTGGGTAATCGCTCGAAATGCCTACGTCTGTTTCCTGTTATATTTATTTTGAAATTCAGTTCCTGACGGACGCCAAAAAAGCCCGAGATTATGGAATTAAACCAATAAATAAGGATAATTGAGTGTTATTGGTGAGTAAATAACAGTGTGTTATTTTGAAAAGAATAACAAATTAGAAGGAAAAAAAGATTTAAAAAATACAGATTTCAGTATCCTGAGGCTCTGAGCCCATTTATTTTCCTCACAGACGGAAACAAAAGTCAGAAATTATACGATTTAAAATAAAAGCAATAATTGTGGCTTGATATTGAGTAAGAACATGTTTTTATGAACCACACAGCTTCCGGTCTTCCACGACCCGACCGGAGAAAAAGACGTACTGCAGCCTGCAGGCACGAAACACGTTACCAGTAGAAATACATTGCTTTTAAAATCGTCCTGTGCAACACGAAAAAAAGGGGCAAATCGTGATGGTGAACACGAATCAATAGATTAAAAATCATGTTCGTGAACACGAAATGCCGTGAGACTGGGTTGGGTATTTGAGTGCTTTTTAGCTGAAAGATGACTAAGTCACGCTGTTGTACTTCACGCAATCAGCAGAGTGTCCCTGCCTATATTGTAATGCAGGGTTGAGTGACCCACTGAGACCTGTGTAACAGGTTCGGTTGAGCAGATCTGAGATTTAAAATCTCTCAAAAGCGCCGTTTTAGCTACACTAACTACAGAACAATTGACGAAAAGAGAGGAGAAAATGCTGCCCCACAATGCCTTGCGGCCGCAGCATTTTCCATCACACAACAGTCGGCCTTTCACGGAAACAACCAATTATGACTGAGAAATGATATCATGAACGTTACGGTGCTTAGTAAGCATTTTAAAACATATGTAGTAAGTTGCCAAAGTGCTTTGTTTTGAACGTTCATCAGTATTATAATAAAAAAATAAAGTCAACATTTCACTGAGCTGTGTGGGGTTTGTTCAACTTTTAAAAGATGTTTGAATGGTAACATACACAGTGATAGAACGTTAAGAACTAACGTTTATATCTAAAGTACCGCACTCTCTTCCTTTTGAATTCTCCTATCCACTATCCCTTAATCCTGTGACGTTTCACTCAGAGGTCAAGGAATAGACGATAGGGTTAGACCAGGGATGGGTAAATGGCGGCCCTCGGATCAATTTAGAAAAGAACGTAATTTAAAAAAAAACAGATTAAATATATATATTTTTTAACTTATAGTACTGATACTACGTGATTTGGTTCGGCAGCCAAATACCGCGAAATAATCTGTGACGTGTTTGTGTATTGTGTTTCCCGGGGAAAACACTAACAAGAAACACCGGCTGTTGTTATGCCTGCTGTGACGTTAAATTACTCCGTTCTAAGCTTCAAAGTTGTATTCATCATGAATTTGAATTTGGCAAAACGAGTTTAATATTCTAAAAGTCAAGACTGTATTTATTTGAAATCAGATGTAACGAACCCCGAAAAACTATTTTTTTACTCAAATCCACTTTTATTTTGAAATGAGCCGTTGCGACTTCCGACTGATTTTGATAGAGCGGGTAACATATGAACACAGCCCTATGTGGATGTCAGCATGAGCAAGAGAAAGATATGAGAAAAATCGTGTTTTCCAAGAAAAGTGGGAGAAAGAGTATATTTTCACTGAATTCAGGGGTAAACCACAATGTTTAATATGTTTGCAGACCGTTGCTATCATGAAAGTAAGCAACTTGAGCCGCCACTACAACACTTCACACAAGGACAAATATGACAGGTACACCGGGCCGCCAGAGCATGTGATCCTAGCGGACCTGAAAGGGAAAGTACAAAAACAACAGTGCTTTTTCACCCAGGTCACAAGTTTCCAACAATCAAGTCTGAAAGCATCATATGCTGTCTCACTCCAGCTTGCCAAAGCAAAGAAGCCACTATCAGAATGAGAGTTGGTGAAAACATGCGCGATTGAGAACGCCTTTGGAGATGAAAAAATGGCTAAACATTTTTGAAACGGTGTCCCTCTCCCGAAGCACAGTGACTCACAGGATTTTTTAACATTCAAAGTCATGTGGAGGGAAAGCTGAAACAAATCATGTCTGACTGTTCATACTTTTCATTAGCGTTAGATGAGAGTACAGACGTTACTGATGTTAGCCAGCTACTGGTGTACGCAAGATCGATAAATGCGTCATTTGATGTACACAAAGAACTATTACAACGTGTACCACTGCATGGCACAACAAAGGGATCGGACATTTTCGACGCAGTGAAGGGTGTTGTCAGCGAATATGGTGGATTTGACAAGCTATCTGCCGTTGTTACTGATGGGGCTCCATCAATGCAAGGAAGGTGCACTGGCTTCGCTGGACTCCTCCATCAAAGTGGTGTGGATTGCATCATACACCAGGAGGCTCCCTGTGCAAAGAATCTGAACTTCACGCATGTCATGGATGTGGTAACAAAAGTTACCAATCTGATTCGGGGGGGAAACAGGTCTCTAAATCATCGGAAATTCACGGCCTTTCTAGAGGAGGTGGATGCTGCTTACGGTGATCTACAGCTTCGCACAGACATCAGGTGGATGAGCCACGGTAAATGCCTGGAGAGTTTTTACGCACTGCGCCTCGAAATTCCCGTGTTTTTGGAGAACAGCCTTACTGCGGATACAAGTGCGTACTGTGACACATTGTGGGATCCACACTTTCTCTGTGACATGGCCTTTCTCACTGACATAACTGGACATCTCAATTACTTGAATTTCAAGTAAGGTGCCAGACCGTGTCCGACCTTTTTGGTCATGTGAATAGTTTTCAGATGAAACTCGGCCTGTTCAGAGATAACCTTGCGTCAGATCCCCCGAATTTGACACACTTCCCCGCATGTGGAGAGCTGCGCAATGGCATCCCTGAATTCGCCGAATGTGAGATGACGATCCACCGCTACAGAGAAGCCCTTAAAATGTTGCAGGATCAATTGAACAATCGCTTTCAGGATTTCCACGACATGCGAGACACAATCCAGCTTTTCACTGACCCCATCTCAGCGGTTGTGAATGACCAGCCACCTGAACTACAAGGCGACTTATTTTTCCAAATGAAACGGAATGAGAGGGGAATGTTGTTTTGGAGACTGTTGCCCGAGACTCGCTTCCCTCTCTTGAGAGATTTTGCGCTTAAACAGGCCAGCATGTTCGGGAGCACATGTATACCAGCGCCATATAGATAGAAGAGTTACGACATCTCCATTCACTCCAATGGACCAGTTTTTTTACAGCAATGGCGGATCGTGGAGCTCTCAATAGTTCCCCGGAAGTTAGCTTGCCGCTGATTGCTGGGCTATCTGCGGCTAGCAGCGCAGTAGAGTTGCAGCATAATAGACCGTTCGTATTGGACTTTTAAAGGTAAGAAGACGTTTAAAGATTTATATTACGGATATTATCAGCACATGAGTCAAATTAACATGTGTATTAAAGGATGTTAGTGGATTCCGTGAAGATTATCCCTAAATCTACTGATTTAGGGAATGTTTACAGATAAGGCTAGGATTCGGGATAAAGTTAGCAACACACGTTAACCACGAACAGCCTATTAATCCGTTCTCCTAATGTTATTTCAACCCAACGTTGTGGAATGAGAGAAAAAGGGCTTCTTAACGTGCTTTTAGCCGGGGTGGAGGGAGTTAAATATAAAATTGGGGCGTGTGATTGTAGTGGGTGGAGGTGGTGAAATGAGGATATCCATTTTGGAGTTCAAGCTAGTATAATATAGTTCACGTTACACAATAATAAGGAAGAGAGCTATTTTTGTGATACATCGCTATTGATATGGATTTAGAGTGCATATTTGAGACTTCCAAACAGTAAACAAAAACGTAACTTATGGGTGAGTGTTTTTAGCAGAGCCATATTGTCCTTGTGATTCTGTTGATTATTACCTGTCTGTATTATGTTGCAGCTCAGCTGATGTTGGATTGATGGCAAAGGGAGAGGGACTTAAGTGAGAGTGAAAACACAAGGTAAGTTTCAAATAGGTCAGCAATTTCCCATCCTATAGGTTGCTAGATGTATCTAACCCTTTCTCCTGTCTCCCTCTCTCAGCACAAGAACCCCAGGGGGATTCAACGGAGCCTGAAAACCTGCAATGAGACCCTCACCCTGAGCCTCAACTCCCAGAGCTTTGCAAGCCTCTCCCTGTTCCTTATTTTTGATGAAACAGACGTTAAGCTTCCCAATGGTGTGTTCTTCGTTTTTTGAAAAATATGATTATCTCACATATGTTGTTGTCTTTAGTGATAGTTAAATTGCTCCTGCTGACTTGAGCCGGCCATTCTTTCCTCCTCTCTGTGTCAGTGGGGAAACTTTACATTTGTACTCCTTTCTCTGAGCGATTAAAAGGCAGCACAGCAACGTTAGCCTGACATGTACATGTTAACAGGTAAGATCGCTGTTCATACTATGTATATTTTTCTACTTTTTGTAATGCTATTTTATTTATATTTAAGATGTTTACATTTTCGATTGTTTAATTCTAGTCTTTTAACTGTCTAATGTACAATGCCTTGTATTTTGCTGCTGCAGCGTAAACATTTCCCCAATTGGTATCAATAAAGTACTTCTTATTTTATCTTAATCCTCAAATATTAGCAAATGTTACTTTAAAAAAAACAAAAACATTGATGTAACTACATACACATATCGATATGTTGTATACATATTGCAAATCAAAACCTTTATTCACCACTAATTACCAAAAATTGCATTTCTATCCTGGTATTAATGCATTCAAATCGTGATTCAAATGGCCCGCCACGAACTCCCGGGGAACTATTGAGTCTCTCTGAACCACGTGACGATCAAGCATTTTGGACCTCCGTTGTCGCAACTCTTCTCTCTATATGGCGCTGATGTATACATATGTGAGAGCAACTTCTCCATGAGGAAGCACTTCAAATCAAAAGAGAGAAACAGACTGTCAGACGAAACATTGTTTCATCTGATGCAGCTTGGATGAACTGGCATCGATGTTGACATTCCCCTTATTGTGCGTCAGCAGAGACAGGCTACAAGTCTCTTAAATTCCAGTTAGACAACTCATTTCTGGGTTAGTGTTTATGTTTATGTCATGTTAGAGCATGGTTTATTCTCGCCCGCCACTTCCCGAGGCCCCAGGTGTGCGGCTGGGCTGAGCAGCTGTGAGCGCAGCTTTCTGCTGTGGATGAGAGAGGGGCAGGTCTGAGAGGAGGGGGGCTGACTTCATGTTTATGTCACTGTTTAATCTTAATACACACTTTCCAATTGTTTAAAAGTTGTATTCCAGTTGTATTGTTTGTTTTGTGAGCTATTAGAAGATGTTCCCTTAAAGATCGAAAAATATCAATGAAGATGTCAGACTTAGTATATTTGTAAATAATTACATACAATACATGGAATTTGTGTTTTTGTGTGTTCCAAGTGAATCTGCTCCCCCTGGTGGCCAGTACATCAATTATTTGGCCCCCACCATCATCAAAGTTGCCCATCCCTGGGTTAGACGTTAGGAGCTGATTTTTGGATTATCCAACCGCAACCTGGAGATGGCAAATCCGGATCCTTTTACGGACTCGGAGTCAGTCATTGAAGAGATCCGGATCATACGAGTCCTTTGAGTCATATGACTCAGCATCACCAAGCGTAGAAATCCTACCGGTGCAACCGAAAAGTTGTTGCATTTCACAAGCATATTAAACTAATGTTACATTAACCTCCGCTACACAGTGTCTTTTGCTTTAATAAAAAATGTTGATCACAAAAAAAAAGGGTTATTTTGTGATTTGGCGAATCTGAGTCTGCCCTCTCTCGCCCGTCAGTATCAGGGTCCAAATGAATCCCTTGGCGGTTCTAGTGTTCATTTACCGTTTTGTCTTCTCTTTGCAATGCTTAATCGATTTGAAACCAAGTCTAACGTAGCTTCAACTTAACACAACACATGCACGCACCTTTCTCTGTGGGGTTTTTGTAGTGACGAATGAAGTTGGATGTTGTGGTGGTCGTGTCACTGACCTTTATGCTGCAGACCCTGCATACCGCTGTTCTCTTCTTATTAGCATCATCGACAAAATAATACTTGAATCCAAACTTCACTATTTTTGGAGTAAAGCTAGCCGCTGCCATGTTAACTGAGACTCCTGCCTTCTAGTGGGTTGCCAGGTTTGCGCACATGGCGCGATAATCACGTTTTTCGAAAAAACTAAACGTAATATCTCACTACAAAAACAAATGCAAATATTTAATTTTAAACAGTCAAGTCCTTTAAGTCATCTATCTCTATCTATCTAAGTCATGAACACCAAGTCAAAGTCAAGTCTTTTATCAATGTTAGTCAAGCAAGTCTCAAGTCAAAAAATGTGCGACTCTGGTCACTTTTCATGTCAACACGAACATGAATGATTTATATTTTCCTGCACTGACAGCACAGCAGAGGGGGCAGAGGCCGCTAAAAACACTGCGACCATTGTGCCTAAACAGGCAAATATGAACCATGCCATCGTTTTAAATGAGACAATTACAATCAGATTATGAACAAAACATTTACAAGAACAACTCAATTGACCTGCTGTAGCCTAGCCTGAACGCTGATTTCTGCATCGTCGTGCACCCTCGGACAAATCCGTTACTCATCTTAGCTTTTCTACAGATGTCACAGAACATTTTGCCATCTTCCCTCCTCAGCCACTTAAACTCTTGCTCCCACTGAACCCGCTACTCCCGCTTGAACTCCTTGCCACTGGCTTGCCCCTCTGCCGCTGGCTGAACGTTGTCAGTTTTAGTCTTACTGGCTTGTCCTTCATCCTCCACCTCATCAATCCCTCTTTTTTCACCTCGTTTATCCACACCATCACAATTACTGGGCTTTTAAAAAAAGCTTCGGACGATCAGCTGCCGTGACATTTTGCGATTGCTAAAGCCGGTTAAACAACGAGGTAATCAACGAGGTGAAAAAACAAGACTAGACAATAGCTACTTAATATACACACACTTGCCACCAACTGGACAGGGGTGTGAATGGCTAAATAATAGTTACAGACTACAGTAGAGTACAGTAGATCACCCTCAGTCTACCTGGCCACTAAGGATCTAATATAATGTGGGCCGCTGGTGGATATTTTGGCGCTGTTCCGAGTTGTGTTCAAATCTGTCAAAATGACGGACTGCTTTCAGATTTTTCCGTCATTGTTAGAAAAAATCCGTCATTGACGGAAAATATTCGGTTAACGCGACCTCGGGATCTGAGCGACCGTGGGGGTAAGGGGTGAGAAGATCAGAGATATGGGGGGGGGAGGGGGGGGAGGGCTTTGTAGGTGAGGGCCAGTATTTTGTAGTTGATGTGTTGGGACGGGAAGCCAATGAAGGTCTTTGAGGACTGGTGTGATGTTGTGCCATGATCTGGAGTGTGTGAGGAGTCGGGCGGCTACATTTTTTTACAATGTGGAGTCTATCGAGGGAGGGGGAGCGGGTGCCATAGAGAAGTTACAGTAGTCAAGGTGGGAGGAAATGAAGGTAGGATAAGTCGTTCAGCTGCAGGTAAGAGAGGGTTGGATCTTTGCAATTTTGTGGAGGTGGTAAAATTTGGATTTGATCGAGGGGGAGGATGTAGATGATGAAGAGGAGGGGGCCGAATACTAATCCCTGGGGAACGCCTTGGGTGACTGAGGCTGTGGCAGAGGAGTGATTGATCGGTCTTATTGGTCTGATTGTCCTCATTTTTTACCTCAGAAAATATTTGATGTCATCAAATTGATATGTGTGATCAAGGTTCAAGGCTTTTATTGGTCATACGAACATAGCTACAGTGTGAACATCTTAGGTGTGTGTGTGTGTGTGTGTGTGTGTGTGTGTGTGTGTGTGTGTGTGTGTGTGTGTGTGTGGACATGGTAATGTTCTACTTTTCAATTATCAATATGTTCAAAAGTGATTACAGCCAAAATGACAAAAATAGCATAAATAATATTTTTATAGCGCCTTTCAGGAAACCCAAGGTCGCTTTACAAGTCTGGTAGGGGGGGGGGAGTAGGGGGAAAAAGGCAGACAGGTTAAGGGGGTGGGGGGGGAAGTAGCGGAAAAATAAACCTATTAAACTAACTATACAGTGGGGAAAGCCTTGGTAAAAAGGTGCGTTTTGAGGGCTTTTTTGAAAAAAAAATAAAAAGACATTATTCTAATACGGGTCCAATCACTCGTGTATCTCAGGGTTAATTAGCATTATAATATTATAAAAGAAGGATGCTATATTATAAAATAGTAAAAAGATTGCTTGACCGATTTGGACAGTTTTGGGGGTTGTTGAGGATGTTGGAGAAAATGCTGATTTTGGGTCGATTTGGAAGATTTAGGGGACTCTTATTTAGACTCTTTTTTGAAAAACAATTGTAGAGAAAAGCATTTTCATCTTGTGCTTTCTATATCCAATGGCCGCAACACTACTATAGTCAAAACCAGCCAAACAAGAGTACAAATATTGGCACTTTCTGGTTAAATCAGTTATTTTTTAAACCACTTCAAAATTGTCCAAATCGGACAAGTCTTTTGAACTGTTGTCTACATAGTCTATAATTTCATTAATGCTAAATCATGCAAAATATGCAAATTGCCCAACATATGCAAGTTAGCATCCTGCAGTTTCTATTTTCTGGGGACTTGTACTATACATTTCTAACACAAAATGTTGAGGTACTCAACATTTCCGGGTTCACTATGCTGGCAACTAGACTTAAATAAGCATATCCTGCAGTAACAACTGGCTGGGGATGGAGTTTAATGTGACCTCAAAGAGGAACAAAGACATCAGTCATCACAATGCATTCAGAAGATATCGACTGATGCACAATGATTTCCTTTACAGCCTTTCCAAGATGCTTTTCATAGTGAAAGTGGTTGTAAGGAAGCCTACAGTTGCCTTAGATAAGCACAATAATTCAGATTCAGTTTCACTCTGGGCCATTGTATTCTGAAAAATATATGCTTGAAGTTCATATTGTAGCCCAATTGATACTGGGTAATTGAGGGTGATACAGATATCGATATACTTCTTTGGCAGGGGGCAGGGTTATTACTGAAGCTGAATCAAAATGAAATAAGCAGTAAAAAATGTGATCATAAACTGACACAATATTGAGTGATTTAAATAAAAAAGGATCAAAACAACACTGTAAAATGTTTCGCTGTAAAATTACAGTAAATTACTGGCTACTAGCTGGATGGGTTTCACAGTAATTTACTGTAAATATTTCACAGTAATTTACTGTAGATATTTTACAGTCAATTAGAATACAAGTACAACTAAATACTGTGACTTTAAAGTTGCCATGCCCATGTAATTACTGTGATATAGCAGTACAGAACTGTGGTAATATGGTACCTTGCTGTACATAAATTACAGTAATTACCTGTATTTTCACACTATTACTGTAGAAGTAATGCAACACAGTAGCCAGTAATGTACTGTAAATATAAAAATGTAAATAATACAATAATATATTGTAAATTTGACTAATTAACTGGGATTTTACCATAACTACACAATTCAATCAGCTCAATCAACAAAGAAAAACAGAAAATGCCCATTTTAACTTTGTATTACTCCATTGAAGTGCAAAGTACATTTCACAGTGTCTTGGACATGTTGTTACGGCCCCAACTTCTACTCCACTGTAGTGGCTCGTGCTGAGACCCGCAACATGAACGAATACACCCAATAACCGGTACTTGGTAACGAGCATTTATTGATAATCAGCCGTTTGCTCACACAATCGAAACGGGAAACAAAAAGAGGTCTGGAGGAGTGGCCAAAAGGAACAAACAGAAGGAGGGAACCCGAGCCAGCCACACCACGGACCGTAGGACCCAGAGCTCTCCCCCTTAACCAGAAATCAAATATAAACCCTATGGGAAACTAAATTTAAAGTCGCGAAAACTGGACTACCAGGTCCTCCAGGCTAAACATAAACACATCTGCAAAAATATGGCCTACAGCTCAAAATGGCAAAGAGGTATTCTAAGGAGAGTGTCTCCTGGCGTTAGGATAGGCGAGACATCCTTCTCCTCCAGCTTCTCTTTATATATACACGGCTGAGTGGAATTTGGAACACCTGGGCAGAGGCTAGACCCTCCAGAAAAACGCGATTCTGCGATCGCAGAATTTACCGCATAATCAGCAAAATGGCGCAGATTTTTAAAAGGCCGCATATTTTTCAAAAGGCCGCATAATCCCCGCATTTTTCCACACAAAGTTGAGAAAAAAAAAGTTAACTCGTCTTGACGTGAAGTGATGATGATGATGGGACGTCATCAGCTCGCGCATTACAGAAGGTAAACAACACCGTAGAGTGAACGTGTGGAGCTCACACGAGAGAGAAAACACTACAATGAAAACATATAATCCATTTCATTTACCGACGAACATTTCTGCTAAAGACCGGTTAAAGCAGTACCCCGATGTCTTGCACGAAAGTGGGGGGAAACTATTCTGCACCCCGTGCAACTGTGTGTTGGAGCCATACAGTCTATGGTTGGAGCATAAGAGAAAATTGACGGTGACGACCCACTTCGATTCATTCAAACATTCGAAAATGCTTTCTGCTGCTGCGGACAAGAAAGCCAAACAACTCACGTTCACCGAGGCATCAACCTCTAAAACCCTTTCGAGGGCTACAAAAAACTAGGTGAGAAGCCTACAAGATTGATGCTGGTCAGATAACGAACAAGTAAATTAAAACAGAATGAGGCGGAGAAGTGTGTGTGTGTGTGTGTGTGTGTGTGGTGTGTGTGTGTGTGTGTGTGTGTGTGTGTGTGTGTGTGTGTGTGTGAGTGTGTGTGTGTGTGTGGTGTGTGAGAGAGAGAGAGAGAGAGAGAGAGAGAGAGAGAGAGAGAGAGAGAGAGAGAGAGAGAGAGAGAGAGAGAGAGAGAGAGAGAGAGAGAGAGAGAGAGAGAGAGAGAGATTGTGTGATTAAAATAGCCCAATTGCTTTTACAATAAATAAACATGGAATGTGTTTAATTGTATAGTAAAGGGGTTTTACGTTAGTGGCAGGTTGTGTGTGAGAGAGAATAAATAAATAAGACATGCCAATATTTTTTCCCCCGCATATTTCGCAACTTTCCGCATATTTCACAACTTCCTGCAATTTCACAACTTCCTGCAATTTCACCGCATAAAATCACATAAAACCCCGCATGTTTGATCGCATAATCAAGGATTTTAGCCCGCATAATCAAGGATTTTAGCCCGCATAATCAAGGATTTTTGCCCGCGTTTTTCTGGAGGGTCTAAGAGGCGGAGCCAGGGGCAGACCAGGTGCACCTGGGCAGAGGCAGAGCCAGGAGCAGACCCGGGCCCTTTTCTCAAATCCCCCTCCTCGACTCCTCGGTCCTCCGGTAGTGACCCGGAAATGAATTTCAGCGCGCCATGTTGAAGGACATCTCATTTCTCTAAATGCACTTCGAGGACCGAGGATCGAGCGTCGAGGAGGCTCTCTGGAGGAGCTATAACCGAGGATACACTGATGGGTCCTCCACGGTCCTCCTCGGCTCCTCCGCTCGCATCTCCTGTGGGCGGGATTAAATATTGAGGATAGGAGTCGAGGAGGGGAGTCGAGGAGGGGAGTTCGAGAAATGAGAAAGGGCCCAGGTGCAGCAGGAAGACAGTAAAGAAAACAAGGAGGGGAGCACTTAACACATGTCTCCATAGACATCCACTCAAAGTCAACAATTTTTCTGAAGAATGTGCTGACATGGTTCAAATTGCCATGCCTCTTTTTGGCTTTCGAGTCCGTCTCAGGATTAATGCCCAAGCACCCGAAGACAACAATTTCAATTTTACATAGATTTATATGTTGCATCGTTTATTTTAAGGCACATGCAGCGGTGCCCCTTTCAATTTAAGTAAAACCTGCACCAAAGAA
Source organism: Champsocephalus esox (assembly GCA_036324585.1). Taxonomy (NCBI): domain Eukaryota; kingdom Metazoa; phylum Chordata; class Actinopteri; order Perciformes; family Channichthyidae; genus Champsocephalus; species Champsocephalus esox. Next base: position 33,485,655 of record CM070490.1, read on the forward strand.
AGAAATGACTATTTAAAGCCAAGCAAGAGCAATAAAATCACTTAATTTGTTGTGTTATCACAGAGGATGCTCTGAATACAGTATTTTACTGTGAAATAATACAGTAACATGTTGTGAAATCCTGGTGATCATTGATCCTGTACATTCACAGTAATTAACTGCCTGTATTGATTTCACTGTGAAATTCTAAATACAGTATTATATTGTGAACATCACAGGTAAAGACTGTAAAGTGGTAACACAGTAATTTATTGTAAAATATTACAGCTAAATATTGTGAAATTATGGTAATATTTTACAGTGAATACAAGCATTGAGAGGGTCACTACTTACAAATATCTGGGATTTCTTATTGAACAGAACTTGTCTTTCAAGTTACACACGGAAAATGTTGTCTCAAAGCTAAAAATAAAATTAGGTTTCTTTTTCAGGAATAAATCCTGTTTCTCTTTTCAGACAAGGAAACATCTGATATCTGCAACGTTTTTACCTGTATTAGATTATGGTGACCTGCTATACATGAATGCCTCTGACCAGTGCCTAAAGAGCTTGGATACTGTGTACCATTGTGCCTTACGATTTATCACTGGATGTGGATATCGAGTACACCATTGCACTTTATATGCTGCTGCTAATTGGCCATCTTTGTCTGCTCGCAGACTTTCCCATTGGTTGGGTTTTATTTATAAATCTCTGCTTGGGTTGGTTCCCTCCTACATTTGCACATATATGTGTCAAAAAGAAAGTCCATATGGCCTGCGCTCCCAAGATGTGATTCAGATGCTGGTTCCTACAGTGAGAACAAAACTGGGAAAAACAGCCTTTAGATATGCTGCCCCCACAGCTTGGAACAATGTACAGAAGGAGCAGAAACTCTCAGATGTAGTCACTATGGGGGAATTCAGGTCCATCTTAAAGGACAGAGACCACGACACCATTGGTCGATGTGAGTGCTCGTATATCCTAACATCGTTTTAAATGTTGCCAGTTTTTAATGATTTTAATAGTTTGTTTTACTTCGTATATTGACTGGCTAATGTGCCATTTTATTTGTGTTTTACAGCTGTATTTGTCTGCCTTTCATGTCTGTGTTTTATATGTTGTAACTTTGTACATGCTGCCCTTCTTGGCCAGGTCACTCTTGGAAAAGAGATTTTAATCTAAATGAGTTTTTTACCTGGTTAAATAAAGGATATATATATATATATATAAGATTAAACGCCATCCAACCAAACTCTTCGACTCAGGTCTAATGGTAATATCAATATATATGTATATCAATTTTCTGTGCATGAAATCAGTTTTCCAGTGTGATAGTGACTAGTACACCTGAACTAAGAGTTAAAAAGTTGAACATTTTAAACCGCAGTACATTACCCTTGGTCGGACGTTTTTTTTTAAATGTATTTATTCAGACTGTATTACAATGCTTCCTCTGTGAAATTCAGAAGCAGATTTAGGTGCCTTGGATTTATAAAGTGCCTTAAGATCTACATTTTTACACTTGCCTTTGTATTATCTTTTTGTTATTTCAATCAATATTTCTGCACGAGTAAGGTGTTATATAATCTGCTTTCTACTCAGATGTGAAAAAAGTAGTCAGATATTTTATTTTGGCTGCTGGTGAGTGCTAAGTTTGATGACATTTTATAATGCCAGGTATATTAAGCCGTGCAGTGGTGGAAGTAAAAGTGAAGTACAAGTCCTGCATTGAAAATATCACTTATTGGATTATTAAATGTTAAATTACCAAATGGAGGACAATCTTAGCAACACCCAATAAGAACAATCATGAATACATTATTAAACAATTTAAATGTTAGTAGATGCCATTCATTCACCTACAATATATCTCATTAAATTGCAGTAGGAGTATAATTATACATTGTCATGAAAAGTAAGGTACCTCCATTTGGCACTTAAGTACTTTTATAAATACCCTTAGGCACATTCCACCACATGCACTAGTTAGTTTCCACCACTGCTGTAATCTCCTAATTTCACACCTTAACACAAACTCACACAGACTTAACAAACTGAAACGTTCACACACAGATTTCACATAACTGTTGGCTATGTGTTTGGGTGGGTTGAAAGCAATACTATTAACTTGAGCTTAATATTTTTTATATAAACATAATATTATGGTGTTGAACTAACCTAATACAGTAATGTAAAATATGTCGACATAATACATTTAATTAAAGTCAACCTTCCAGTGCAGCAGGAATCGGTGTGTTGAGTGTCCTGGCCACAGGGTGCTGCTGTTGTTCTTCCAACAGCTGGCCTCCTCTTCAGAATCTGATACTGATCCATCACAGCTCCCTCTTTTTCTCTCCTTACATAAGAGCAGTATTTCTCATCTGGTAGTGTAGCGTTATTCACAGAATCTCTCACATTTAGAATGCCTTCATTTATATTCCTATGTCAGCATCAGCACTCCCCTTCCCAGGAAATAATCTGTTTCCTCCGCTAAATCCTATGATTGATTACAGTTCACTCGTGCAGCTGATGAACATTTGTCTTGTGTTTATGGCTTTAAGTGGCACAAGCGCTCGAGGTTGGCATTATGAATATCCCTGTCCCGATAAGACTTACATTGTTTAATTAGAGTGGGGGAAAAAAGACCACTGTTTGCAAATATTCACCCAAATCATTTTATATAAGTGGAGCAACTCCCACCGCTGCACTCCACCGACAAGTAAACACCGCAGACACTGGGGACCTCTGCAAAGTCATTTTGCAAAATCATTTTTACTTTATCTAAATGCCCCGTTCACTTACACTGAATTTATTGGACAGAGGAAATACATCACCTGAAAAATATTCCCATAGGCTAATTAGTATTAGTGTGAGGAAGCGTTTCTGCAGCGTGCACACGGCTGAATACCCAATAGAGTCACAGCGGGAATCAAAGAGCTGCACCTGAAAGAGTGGCTTACGTCCTACAGAAGACTCTGCAGCGCTGGGACTGTTACAGCCGAGCCAGGTTCAAAGCCCAGGTAGAAATGAAGCCATTATTTGCCTCTCTGTTCTCACTTGAAGAGCTGATTTGAATCAGATTGCCCCCCTAACCTTCCTCTCCTCCTGCCCACCAAGTGATAGAGCAGCTCCAGTCCATCACAGCTGGGGGTTGCTGTATAGCTGAATGCTCGGCAGGGGGGGGGCGGGGGGCTGTACCGACCGAGAGTGACCTTTCTGTATTGTTCCACCAAGACTGGAATGCATCCGCATGTTGATAAGTGTGGAGGGTACAGGGGGGGGGGTCCACGCTTCTGTTAGCTTTCCTCCCCTACAATCCTACCCCCCCCCCAGTGTGAAGAACCCCTCCCTTATTTCTCATGTGGGTTTATTTATCCACTGAGGGGTGACTGACCTCTTCATTTTCACCACTAATGCTACCTTTAGGATGATTTTTGAGCATTGCTGTTGCCAGGTGGCTAAGCTTCTAGCAGCTTCTGTGACCCTCATTTGTGAGGTATATAAGGTTTAAATAACAGTGACACAACTGTTTGTCATAAAGCTAACATGAGGAATTAAAATGAAGTGGACAGATCTGAATTCTAATTCCGCCCAAAACCCCCCCACCAGCAGCCCCTTTGCTCCAGCTGTGGACTAGATAAGGTAACCTGCTGCACACACAGTGAAGCCTCAGTGACATCCGCCCACCATGAATGATGTCCTGCAGGTCCTGGACACACTCATAGCGTCAGTGGTAACACAAAGTCTTGACTTTTTTCATTCTCATGGAGAACAGACCAAATTTGATTATAGGGAAATAATATCAGTGGTGAAGTGAAGTCATGACAGGTTTTCTATTTACATTTTATTTCACCTTAGCAGTGGTGGAAAGTACAAAGGTGAGTAAATGTACTCAAGTATACCACTTAAGTACTTTTTTGACAGATTTTTAGTGGCTGTAAAAACAAAAACAGTTAGCTTCCTCCATCAATTATATTTACTTTCTCATGGACTTTTATGTTCTCTCCACCCAGACTGCTATAAAACATACATCTTAAATAAGCTTTGTTAATGTCTAGCATTCAGTTGTCTGACGCTGAAAAATGTGCGCACAGTGCCATCAGCCAATTCTTCCTTAAAAGGTTTAGTTTGTTTTTTACATTTAGCTCAGTGCACCACTATATATTTTCCAAGGGAATCAATCATATTTAAACAAATTGCAAAACTGTTGGATGGTATCAAGAGTTGTAGATTAGTTCTGCAAAGAGCTCCCATGAGACCCATCTCGGTAAACACTACATTTCATGCGGAGCCACCAGCCTGACAGGCCTGTCTGCAGATTTGTTTTAGCTTTGGAGGCTATGATTATAGAAACAAATCACAGGGACACAGTGGCTCAAAGCTGAAGAGGTGTACACTCATTTAGAAGCCTGGTGTTCGTGTTGCAAACACACCAGGTTATCACAGGGCTCGTATAGCTCGTGACATCCTCTCAAAGATTGTCTGGTAGCCAAATGATGAAATGAAGTTACTAGCGCTCCCACAGAAAACTCATTTATCAACTCTATTTCTCCTGGCTTTGTTCTCCGCAGTTCATCCACAAGGGCGTGTTGGAAGATAAGATTTGTTCTTCAGCTCTTTTTATTCTACACATACAGCTGCTTTCCACTTCAGAGGCAAGTTAATACAATCAGTTATTCCTGGCATTTTTGCCTCTGGTACTCCGAGTCAAGAGTCTGCAGCTGTGATAAAGACAGACCCCTCTGCCGGGGGGGGAGGGGGGGATAAGGTAATGTCCGTACCCTTGAGCATGCAAGGTGTCAAGGCGGGAACACAGAGGAGCAGAGTGTGGTAGTCTCCAGGGGGGTCAGACAGGGATCAAGGGCATTCTAGTTATTTGTGATTATTCCTCCGAGGATGTGCCGGACTGCGTCTGAAGCGGATAAGAAACAGCAAGAAAAAGTGGACAGCATTTTAAAGCAACTCCTTCTCAGCCCAGAAGCCAAATAAGAAATTGTTCGAGTGCGAGGAACTCATTTCTTGTCAGTGCCACTGGGTCAGGTGTACAACCTTCAGGGGGATGGGTAGCCCAGCAGCATCTCTCTGCCTGACCGCTGACTCCCCCCCCCCAGCATCTTTGCAGACCATATACATGCACTAAAACCTATAACACACTACAGGAAAGGGAAAACCCAAATAGCATACAGTAACAGGGCCTTTTTAATAGTACTAAAGCTGCAGGAAACGTACCGTTGTCTGTGCGGAAAGTGAATTTTCTCCTGCATTCCTGTTGCATTAAACCTCCCCTAAAGTCCCTGTGTTCCCTCCAGAGGGAGTGTCTCTGCTCGTTTTCAGCTGTTGTCCTTTGGCGATATGTTTGGTAACCAATAAGCTAATGGTTAAACATGCAGGACCACTTTTAGTTTAGGGTCTGACCTTCAGTGTTAATTATTGTAATCACAAAAATAGGAGAATATGAATAAGTACAAAATATCAGGTCCAAGGGACAAACAAAACAAACCATTTTCTTTTTACGTTACAATTAATATCGTCTGTTTTTTTTTACAGCACCTGCATTTATACTCTGTAGTTTCTCCTGTAACTGTGTTATGTGTGAACAACTCAATTAATAAAGTGTTACAAAGAAGAAAAATGGATGTAAAGTACAAGAGCATTTGATTCAAATATTGGATCACTTCTCTGAACTTACTTAAATAACAATGACCTCGTAATGTGCACAGACAGTTTGGAGTGTTCCCGGAGCTCTGTGACCCCGCATTTATCTCCACATGGCTCCTTTGCTGCAGAGGAGACTTGTGGCAGCTGCTTATTTTGCCCCTACCTTGGCCTGGCTGATGAACTGTGACAGCTGATGTCTGAACAACCAGTCAAAGAAACTGCCTGTAATGAGGAGTCTGCTGCTTGAGAGACAGATGTCATCATATTTCAGATAAAGTTATTCCCTGCTCTGCCGGGGCGGCTCTGGCAGGCTCCGTGTGCCGGGGGCTGTCACATGGTGGGTTATTCTGAGATTTGTTCTGTCTAAGCAGAGGGGTAGAAGCAAATATCTTGGCCCTACCTACACGTGTGAAAATGTGCCTCCACATATAGCTTCACAGAAAATGCAGAATCTGGCCTTCAGTGTTGCCTTGGCCCGCCGCCCGGTGATGGATCAGGCCAACGTGAGATTGAAAGGCAGATTGTGTTGATTCAGACAACAATGGGAATCAGTCTTGGCTGGAGTTTTACTTGGAGTCTTAATTGAAAAGCTACATCTCCTACTGGTTTAAAGGTTAGTCTGCAATGTTAAAGCTCACTCATAATGTTTTAATTAGTACATCATTATTATATCCATCTGTATTAAACTTAACAATAAACAACTTTTCTGTGGTAAGAGAAAATCTCAATTCGTACGCCAAGTTTGTATTTTATTGCATTGAAATGCACTAAAATGACGCAAGACACAAAAAGTACATTATTACTTGGTTTCCTGTAAACAGCTGAGCCAAGGAGAGCAGAATCAGAACACAGGTTCACGGCCATACAAGGACCACTCTATACTGTATATATCAAATAATATAAAGTGTAAGAGCAGATACAAAGCAGTATTCTGTGCATTGAACATTAACCATCATCCTCAGGAATGTTGTGCTAACGGCACGTCACTGTCATACATTAATGTACTTAAGTACACTTTTAAGTTTATTGCACTTCAGAGTATTTCTATGTTATGCTACTTCCTATTTCAACCTCTTTGTTGGATAGCACTGTCAAAAATATGGTATGGGATCCCTTGCCGTGTTTCACGAGTTGTTATTTGTCTCTTTGGAGAGAAAATGTCCTCCGTCTTTCAGGGTGGAGTCGTTTAAAGAAGTAATATTTTACAAACAAAAATCAAAAAACAGTTGGTAACTATTGGACTCAAATACCTATCTGTAACGTGATTTAGGGTTTGTAGAAATACATGAATATTAAAAACGTTGTATATTCACTTTAGAATTTGTTGCTAATAATACTTACTTCTGTTCCAGTATTTTCACATTAAGTAAACATTTTTCCACCACTGGGTGGCTCTTATATAGTAGCCAGATTCAGGGTTGATGTAATCCTGTATCTCCAAGCCTTAAACGTATGTCAATCCTTAACATCACAGCTCCACTGCTGTGCGTAGTGACAATTACAGTTAATCGCATGTTTTCCTATGCATTCTTTTTTCAACTAGAAGGAGGTCAAATGTAACTTTCAATGTCATCTGCAAAATGTAGTGTGTGTGGACGTGATGGGAGTCACCTCCCCTTTGTGTGGTAGTGAGCTGAGATGTTGGGTCAGGTCCACTTAAGAGGCAAATGTATAGTGACGTTTTAAATTAATAAAGGAAATTGAGATTCATTTATACATGCCGGCCTCAGCAGGCACATCAGCAAAACTGTCAAACAGAGGTCACGTACTGTATGCATCGTATGAGGAGGCCCTAAGCCAAGTAGAACATTGCTTATTTTCAGCTCCAACAGGATGTGGATTATCTGTGGCCAGTACATCTCTTCCAATGAAAAAGCAATAGATCAGCACTTTTAACAGAGCTGGTCAGGGCTTACTGCTTTGGAGTTTAGCGAAAGAGCTGAACAGCCAAACACAGGCTGTGTCTCAATTCAACACATCCTCACTCCCAGGTCGGCCTATGTTGACGTTATGTCAAGTCCCCTGCCGGCTTTTTCCAACGCAAGGGGGGGGGCCTTAGCGTCCATTTTCAACGCCAGGGGGGGGGCCTTAGCGTCCATTTTCAACGCCAGGGGGGGGGCCTTAGCGTCCATTTTCAACGCAAGGGGGGGGGCCTTAGCGTCCATATTCAGCTTTCCGGGATGTCCATGTGCTTCTATGGACGCTCATGTAAGCACGGCATTCGTTTGTGTCAACTGCCCTTAAAGGCAATGAAGACACTACACTACCCAGAATCCCCAGCTATCGTTTGGACTACACCATGTGCTCTGTTTGGCAAACCCCGTGATCGTCCTCAAGCTCTGTGATTGGAGAGTGTGCTCCGAGGGTTACCGAGCCTCGAACAGCACTTGAAATGGGATGGAACCACGGCAGACTGTTCAAAACTGGATTTGAACGGGTCCACCGCGTCCCCCCTCCCCCACCCTGTCCCCAGAACTACACATGCTGGCTATTCTGTTTCGCAACATGTTCTCTATGGCACGTCTCTACTGGGAGTTGTAGTTTTAAAAGACGTGTTCGTATTTCCCATAATAAGAAGTTGCCAGTATTAAACTGTGTACATCCCTGGAGGTTTAGGGGACAGGAAACACTCATATTTAAAACATATAATTAATAAATGGGTGTAAATTGCTTGTGCCCATAATGGGCAGCATTAATATATATACCTACACGCCAGCTAAGGTCAGAAGAGCTTTATTTAACAGCTGGACTTATGTTTGTGACCCCTCCTGTTGTTAATTGATAACATTACATTACATTAATTGATAAGCCTGAAACATGCACTTGTCAAGGTTCAGAGGCACATTTTGCAAATATGGCAGTAGCCATCGATCAGCTTAAGATAAGATATACTTTATTGATCCCAAGTTGGAACATTTGCGTTACATCATAGTATACATACAACATAGTTAACATTGCTGGAGGTATGCACACATATTGATAGATGTCTTGTAATGCACTATTGAGGAACCTGCGACCCAAGTTTTTCATTCAGTGCAGAACTACACCACAGTTGTGTAGGCCGATATGATATGTCAATAAACCTTAGAACATCTTGAAATCTTGAACGGGATGTGCAAAATAGTCATTATATACAGTCTTTAATTAACTATTAGTAGAGAATAACGAGTAATGAATATACTTTATAGGGATTCTTTTAATATCTAATAATACAAATAATGAAATTCAATAACGTGCTTTAACCACCAGGTGTCTCTTTATATCAGGTGTGCACCTTTATGGTGTAAATGCAGCCTATCTACCAATTGGATCAAATATAAAAGTGAGCCGAATTAGTGTTGATACTGCAAGGAGACGTATTGTGTGAAAAGAAATGTAAGATGTTGTTTAATGGCTGATATATTTATGATCCACGTCACGTTTTCAGTTCCTCATCTTTGTCTTCTCATCAGGGCTCTATAAATACAGAACTGCGGCAGATATGTAATATGTAATGCAGCCGAACCGTGTATTACAATGCCGTTATGTGATGACTTTCAAAGAGAAAAGCAAGCACACTCGGAATAAAGCATTGTTTTATTTTTTAAAAATATTTTCGGTCTGTTTCCGGTATTTGTTAATGACGATGTGCTCTGAGATGTGAGACTGGAATTGCACAGGGGAAAATAACGTATCTTTAGATGCGGATTTTGTTAAACTAATATGTTTGCGCTGTGGACCAACACTAGACATTGACGGGGAAGGGGGTAGCAATACAGATAACACCATTAAACAGTTACACAACATAACAGAAATAATATCGATAGCAGCGTCCCTAGCAACCACCTTGGTAACAATGAAAACGTTGGACGCAATTTCCTGAAGTAATCTTCGTAATAACTAGCAAACTAAAGATCATGTACATCCACTGCACACATCATCTGAAATAACAACTCATATTTCTCGCATCAAATGACATCAAAACGCATTTTAATGGCCAAACTAACTTTAAAATAGGCATTTTACACCCAGAATAAAACGAAGTTCGGCCATGTTTTCTTTTTCTGCAGGGAGAAATCACGTGACGTCAAACAGAGCACATGGTGTAGGCCAAACGATAGCTGGGGATTCTGGGTAGTGTAGTGTCTTCATTGCCTTTAAGGGCAGTTGACACAAACGAATGCCGTGCTTACATGAGCGTCCATAGAAGCACATGGACATCCCGGAAAGCTGAACATGGACGCTAAGGGCCCCCCCCCTTGCGTTGAAAATGGACGCTAAGGCCCCCCCCCTTGCGTTGAAAATGGACGCTAAGGCCCCCCCCCTGGCGTTGAAAATGGACGCTAAGGCCCCCCCCCTGGCGTTGAAAATGGACGCTAAGGCCCCCCCCCTTGCGTTGGAAAAAGCCGTTAGGGGACTTGACATAACGTCAACATAGGCCGACCTGGGAGTGAGGATGTGTTGCTCAATTCAGGGGCTGCACTCTTCGGAGCAGGCCCGGCTCCAGGATGAAATGACTGAGGGGACTGTTAACAAATCAGAGGGGGGGATTTTTTTTTCACAACAACTAAACATACTGGCAATGTCATGAATTAGCTGCTTTCACACCAAGTACTTTGCCGTACTTAGTTCCCAATACTTAGTTCCCCGGAGTTCTTTAGTTCATGGAGCGTGAGAAAAATAAAAAAGTGAATTAATCATATTAAACACAGGGCTGCAAAAGTATTATTGCAAAACTCAGCATTTCAGACAAACAATCCTTAAAGGATCATTTAAAAAGGATGTACTGTTTTGGTTCTTAAAAAAATAAAGATATTAAATGACAGTCACACATGCATCCCTTTGACAGCACTGCACTGCACAAACATCAAGCTAAAGGCTGCTGTCTATTTGTGATCGTCTTATTATTATGGGATTAGGATAAATTAAATAAACTTTAACCTAAATAAAAGATGATCAAATCTGGTGGAAATATTTAAAATAGGCTTTTCTTTTAGCCCTACCTCAAAGCAGCATGAGCTGAATAAAAAGGTTGTAATGTTGTCCCAAAGTTTAATAAACAGTAAAACATTGGAACATGTCAGAAAAATAAATAAAGCTAACAGCAGCTACACACACGTCAGGGTAGCATTTTATAAATCCCACCGTACTGTAGGCTATACCGGTCTAAATGTTTTCACTTTGGTCTATTTATGTAATATAAAGTATAACTTATCTATAACAGAGCCAAGATCTCTGACTTTAGTAAACTTCTGAATTGAATTAAAAATAAATGTAAACCAACAGTCCAGCTAGCTAGTTAGCGTCCTTAACGTCACGTATTTATCCGTATTATTAAACGAAAATGTACGTTTTAATGCCCCTTGGGTTTGACGTGTGTGATGTTGGTTAATTTAAAGTAAGTTAAAACCCAATACTCACATTTATTAGTGATTCCTCTGCTTGCTGCTGCTATTAAATCCACTCTGCTGGGGAGACCGGACTGCCATTTCATTTGAAAAAAACTCACTCTTCCCTGCGCGCATTGCACCCTGGGATATGGTAGACCGCGAAGGATACATCAGATGTATCCTTCAAATCCTGGAAAATAAGGCCGCATTCGGAAGAGTCTCGTCTTTTTTAAAATTGGGACAGCCTTCTTTCTGCGGAAGTGACGTATGCGGTCTACAAATGCAGCCTCCGAAGGGTGCAGCCCCAGAATTGAGACACGGCCACAGAAACATCCCACTGATGTTGCACAAGACATTTATCACTTTGCTATGCCCGAAAAAATTAATGGACAGTATGTATGTGTTGTAATTTATTTATCCTGAAGCTTCTCATAATATGCAGTGTTACTCTCTATACCTGCTTACAGCTTTGGTAGGGAACATTGGAGAAAGACAAGATTAGAGGGACCTTTATTGATCCCCGTAGGGACATTCAGGAGTTAAAGCAGTGAAAATACAGGACAGTACAGACAAGAGTTCATATAGGATAATAACATTTAAAATACAATTTAATACTGTTAAAACAAGATACCACAACAATAAGGTGAATGTTGATCAGTTGAATGAACATATATACATATTTAGTCAGTAGCAAGCAAGAGTAACTAGATGTTTCAAATTACCCAACCGAAAAGCATTCCCAGTGTCATCTCTTTTCCAATGAAGGTAGCTAGCAGCACTAGCTCCAAAAGTCCCTAAATATAACAAGAAATACCCATTTTCCACTGAAATCATCATGACTTCTCCAACACCTTTATACTGTACCCTTATTCATAGTGAAGCTGAGATGGATTATGGTCTGCCAAGCTTCACAACAGATCTATAGAAAGTGAGTAAACCCTATCCATACATGTAAATGGCTACCACCTCTCCATGGCCATTATTTCAGTCTATGATTACTCATGATCCAGTCAATACACATTATTTTAACTTTTATTCTAATATATTCAGTCAGAGCCTTCTCACTTTTTGTGTGCTTATTAATAATAATAATAATAATAATAATAATAATAATAATAATAATAATAATAATAATAATAATAATAATACTAGCTTAGATTTATATAGCGCCTTTCATGGGACCCAAAGTCGCTTTACAAGGAAGAAACAAACATAACAAAACAAAAGGCAATCAGACAACCAGTCAGACAGACAAAAACAACAAATAGATTAGGCCAAAGGCCTTGGTGAACAGATGGGTCTTGAGGGCCCTTTTGAAGGCGTCAAGTGTGGGGATGTTGCGGATCTCCACAGGGAGAGCGTTCCAGAGGGTGGGGGCTGCCACGCTGAAGGCTCTGTCACCGAAGGTTCGCAGTTTGGTGTGGGGGGTGGTAAGCAGGCCAGAATCTGAATACCGCAGGTTCCGGGGTGGGGCATGTGGGCGAAGGATGTCCGATAGGTACTGGGGGGCAAGGGCATGGAGAGACTTGTAGGTAAGGAGGAGGATTTTGAATGATATGCGGGACTTGACCGGCAACCAGTGGAGGTGGATGAGGGTGGGAGTGATGTGCTGCCATGGCTTTGTGTGTGTGAGTACCCTCACAGCACAGTTTTGGACATACTGGAGCCTGTCCAGGTTTTTGTTGGGAACCCCAAACAGGAGACCATTGCAGTAGTCCAAGCGGGAGGTGACAAACGCATGGACTAGGGTTTCGGCAACCGACTCCGAGAGTGACGGTCGGAGTCTTGCAATGTTCCTTAGATGGAAAAAGGCCGATTTGGTCACAGACTTGACGTGGGATTGGAAGGAAAGGGTGGAGTCAAGGATGACACCCAGGTTGCGGGCTTCAGGAGATGGGGAGATGGAGCAGCCGTCAATCTCGAGGATGAAGTCACCAACCTTCTGGAGCCACAACCATGAGCTCTGTTTTCCTGCTGTTTAGTTTGAGATAGTTGCATGACATCCATGCTTTGATGTCATGCCGGCATTTGATGAGAGACTGAGGGGGGAGCTGGGAGGATGGAGTTGTGCTGAGATACAGTTGGGTATCATCAACGTAACAGTGGAAATTGAGTCCATGATGTCGGATGATCTGGCCGAGGGGGAGCATGTAAATGGTGAACAGGAGGGGGCCAAGCACAGAGCCCTGGGGTACACCGTGGTGGACTAAGGCCAGGGGTGAATTAGAGCCATTGATGGAGACAAACTGTTTCCTGTTATGGAGGTAGGATGTGAACCAAGACAGCGCTGTGCCAGTGATACCTAGGAGGTCTGAGAGACGGGTGAGGAGGATGTTGTGAGAGATGGTGTCAAACACTGCAGAGAGGTCCAGGAAGATGAGGATGCTGAGGCGGCCAGAGTCAGCAGCAATGAGGAGATCGTTGGTGATCTTGATGAGGGCGGTCTCAGTGCTGTGTTGCTGTCTGAAGCCGGATTGGAAGGGCTCATAGAGCTCATGGTTGGACATGTATAGATGGAGTTGGCCGGCGACCACTCTTTCCAGAGTTTTGCTGAGGAAAGGAAGGTTAGAGATCGGCCTATGGTTCTGGAGGTCGTCGGGGTCCAGGCCAGGTTTTTTGAGCATGGGGGTGACTGAAGCCATTTTGAAGCTGGTGGGGACTATACCAGGAGCCAGAGAAGTGTTGATGATGACCACCATGTAGGGACAGAGGGTGGGTAGGCAGCCCTTGACCAGGGCTGTGGGCATCGGGTCCAGGGAGCAGGTGGAGGTCTTGGCCGAACTGACCAGTTTGGCCACTTAGGGAGAGCATCCACAAGGGAGAAGGAGGAGAGGTTGGAGTGGGAGAGGCGCGGCGCTGGGGGTGCGTTACCAGGTGGCTGAGGTGCAGGTAGGGGGAGGGCCAGGCACCAGGAGCTGCTGATGGATGGCCTCAACTTTCGCCTGGAAGAAGTCGAGGAATTTAGAGCACAGATCGGGAGCCCCTGGGGACTTGGGGGCGGAGTAGGCGGTTGATGGTGGAGAACAGTGTTCTGGGGTTGCTTTGCTGGGCACCGATGAGACGGGAGTAGTAGTGAGTCTTGGCATGGGAGAGAGCTTCCTTGTAAGTTTTGACATGGTCACGAAAGGCCAGGAGGTGGACCGTGAGGCCAGTTTTCTTGGAGAGCCTCTCCCAGCTGGCGACCAGAGGCCTTCAAGCGGCGGAGTTCAGTGGTGAACTAGGGGGCAGGGCGGGTGAATGAAACAGTCCGGGTTTCGATTGGGGCGAGAGAGTTGAGACTGAGCGATAGGGCAGTTATTACCATTCAAGTCATTACACCGATCTGTTGTTGACCGTGGCCATGTTTATACCAAACACCTAACTGTTGAGTGTACATTATGTCCATGTGTTTTAAGAAGCCGACACTGCAGCAATCCCATAGTCCATCACCAGAGTCCAGTACCTTGTGTTTTGCTGTACTACATCAAGGTGAAAGCTATAATACATTTTATGACCCTTTAACACACCTTCCCCACATGTACTAAAGTGGCAGTTTAATTAGCTTTGTCAGAGTTACTGGGAGCAGTAACAATGGGGTTTTTTTTCTAAAGTTTTTAGTCATTTGGTAATTTACAGATTTTGACGTAATTTCCAAAACCCCCTCGCTCCATCCTTTCTTCCCTGATGAGCTGAACGAGGCTTCATTTACTCTTCAGAGTGGCTCCTCTTGGATCATTGGGCACGGCTATCATTGTTTCTTATCCATGTCTCCGTTTGGTGCCACAGTCAGCCTCATATGATTACACTGATTAAACATAAAACTGCTTCAACCTAAGTCAATATATATTGTATACTCCACAGGAAGAACATAAGCGAGTTTTCCTTTGTATTTCCCTCCGATGTCAGAGTCAGCATTTTCCTTCTCCTTTTTCATTTCCTGCATGTCTCGCTAGTATGAAAAATGAAATGAAAATGTTTGCCTTATACTATACCTAAATTCTCCACAGCTTTAATCAATTTTTCATTTCACCTGATTCAATCATAGATGAAGCTGGTAGACAACTTGGAAGTGATCTAAAGAACCTATTCCAACTTTCTTTCATAAGTTGAATCTGTTGCTAGAAAAAAAGCCGTTTCACTGTATTACTGAAAACAATAATCTCTACTCTGCAACAACAAGAGTGGCCGAGCACTGTACAAGAAATATTCAAGGTTTGCAATGCAAACAATAAAACGCTGGCTCAGGTATATATATATATATATATATATATATATATATATAATTACCAAGCATCTCAAGCCCTCTAGTCGAAGATATGATATGTAACTTGTCTGCACTAATATGACCGAACACAATTAGTCATTAATTATATATTTTATTAACGAACTTACATTATACCAGATATTGGAGAAAAACAACTGTTTAAACCTAGAGATGTTTATAATTTGTATAAAGGTTTCCTGTAATGGTGTGTTCCCATGTTGTGCATGGGTCAGCATTGTGGTAGAATATGTAATACATTGAATCCAATATAAAGCCACATTTGTAGGATACAGTTTTTGTATCTTGGATGTTTTAACTATATGTTTTAACCAGACTAACAGAAATGCCATAATAACTAGCAGATTGTAATTCAATCGATACCACAATGTATTTTGTTCTCTGAAAATGGCCAAACACTGCTGGTTTGAAACAAAAGCTCTTCTCCTGCAGCGTTCCTCTCTTCCCTGTCCTCATCTCCTCCATCCAGGCAGGGCATTCATACATTAACCTGCACGAGAACTTGTCATTTATTTCATACAGCATTGATCGTA
This sequence comes from Champsocephalus esox, assembly GCA_036324585.1. Lineage (NCBI taxonomy): Eukaryota > Metazoa > Chordata > Actinopteri > Perciformes > Channichthyidae > Champsocephalus > Champsocephalus esox. The sequence goes on from CM070490.1 coordinate 33,501,458, forward strand.
TTGTATCAGATACCTGTTTCCTTTGCCTGTAAAGCTTCTTGAGATTACATACTGTGATTCAAGGCTTGCAACAATATCGGCAAAGTGTTTCGGAGAGAACATTATGCCAAGAGTTTAGCCTATAGCCACTCAGCTGTCATTGTGTGCTGAAGCGGTGAGGTCACAAAGAATCAATGTTTATTTTAATGTTTATTTATATAGCCCAACATCACAAATGTTACATTTGTCTCAGTGGTCTTCACAGTGTGTACAGAATATCAGTATCACAATACGACACCCTCTGTCCTTAGACCCTCACATCGTACAAGGAAAAACTTCCAGAGAAAACCCACAGTTTAAAGGAAAAAATGGGAGAAACCTCAGGGAGAGCAACAGAGGAGGGATCCCTCTCCCAGGACGGACAGACGTGCAATAGATGCCGTGTGTAAATTGAAAAGATAATACATTTGCAACATAGGTAGTCCAAATGTTTGGAAATGCATGTGTGTGTAATAGGAAGAGGAATCCACGAGGATATCCATCCAGGACCGATGATCCAGGACCACAGCCACGACTCACGATCCAGGACACAGGACCGCAGGATCATCCATGACTCCGGATCCCAGCGTATATAGACACCAAAAAGAAAGACATTTGGGGAAGCTGGGTTAATCGGAACTTGAGAGTACACGGGTATAGACAGAAAGAAGGAAGAAGCTTTATCAAAAAGGAAGGTCTTAAGCGCACTCTTAAAAACGGATAGGGTGTCTGCCGCCCGAACACAAACTGGAAGCTGATTCCACAAATGTGGAGCTTGATAGATAAACCAGCCTAAAGCAGTTCCCTGTATGCCAATTAAGTGCTCTAGTCTTTGCAATAGGATATCATGGTCGATAGTATCAAATGCAGCACTGAGATCGAGCAAAACAAGAATAGAGACAAGTCCCTTGTCTGAGGCTATTAGAATGTCATTTGTGACTTTAACCAGAGCTGTCTCTGTGCTATGATGTGTTCTAAAGTCAGACTGAAAATCTTCAAATAAATCATTGTTTTTTAAGTAATCACACAACTGTTTTGCGACCGCTTTCTCAAGAATTTTTGAGAGGAACGGAAGATTAGAAATAGGTCTATAGTTGGCTAAAACCTCTGGATCAAGGTTGTGCTTTTTAAGAAGCGGTTTTATCACTGCTACTTTGAATGATTGTGGAACATAGCCTGATAATAAAGACATATTCATAATATTTAATAAAGAAGTGCTAATTAATGGAAAAACTTCCTTCAACAGCTTAGTTGGAATTGGGTCTAACATGCACGTTGATGGTTTAGAAGAGAGAATCATTGAATGTAATTGTTCAAGGTTAATGGCTGAAAAGCATTCTAGTTTACTAACTAGTGTAATATTAGAACTTACGATTCCGGGAGCTGTTGATAACACTATACTGGTCAAAGGCAAGAGGTCATTAATTTTGTTTCTAAGAGTAACAATTTTATCGTTAAAAAAGCACATAAAATCATTACTACTGAGTGCTGTGGGAATAGAAGGCTCAATGGAGCTGTGGCTCTCTGTCAGCCTGGCTACAGTGCTGAAAAGAAATCTTGCATTATTCTTATTCTCATCTATTAATGAAGAGTAGTAGGCTGCTCTCGCTTTACGCAGTGCTTTCTTATATTCATTGAGAGTAATATACCAAATTAAACGAGATTCTTCAAGTTTAGTGGAACGCCATATCCTTTCAAGTTGTCTCGACTTTTGCTTTATTTTGTGGGTTTCGGCATTATGCCTTGGAGCTAATCTATGTTGTTTTATTTTCTTCTTTTTCAAAGGAGCAACAGAGTCTAATTTTATTCGCAGCGCATCTGTAGCACCATCAACAACATGATCAATTTGGGGTGGTGTACATTTTGTATACGTTTCCTCCCCTACATGCAGACATGCTATCGAGTTAAGTATTGGTGGAATCTCTTCCTTAAATGTGGCTATAGCACTAACAGATAGGTTTCTGCTGCAGGAGCTTTTGACTAATGCTTTGTAGTCTCGTAACAGTACTTCAAAAGTTACTAAGAAATGGTCGGATAAAGCAGGATTATGTGGTTCGACTAATAGTTGCTCAATTTCAATACCATAAGTCAGAACAAGGTCGAGAGTGTGATTATAGCAGTGGGTTGGTTTATTTACACTCTGACAGAAACCAACAGAATCTAATATAGAGTTAAATGCAACAGTAAGGCTATTTTTTATCATCGTCAACATGAATATTAAAGTCACCTACGATAATTACTTTGTCTGTTTTAAGAACCAAAGTTGATAAGAACTCAGAGAATTCTGATAATAATTCTGAATAAGGACCTGGTGCACGATACACTGTAACAAATAAGATTGGCTGCTATTACAGAAAACTATAAAGATAAAATGTTGCTAAGGGCTTAGCCTTATGCTTACCGTTTAGACGTACTTACACATTATCTTAACTTTGTGGCCAATGAGGGCTCACGATTACTAACCCTAGCCGTGAGCAGAAGTTAAACTTTGGGCTGCATTTTCTCTTCATTCCAAAAACACTTCGCTGATATTTTCCAACTCTCTTTTGATAGGTCTGTCCTTTAGGTTGCTTTATCCATGTAGATAGCTGTTTGCCAATGCTCAAGTAATATAATTCCTGCAGGACATTCACCACAGGAGGGATTTGAGTAGAGCCTCGCAGATGGGGGTGCTGCAGCCCCCTCAATACCCCCCCCCCTTCCCGCGTCCATTCGCGATGTCTCGCTGTCTCGCAGACCCCACGCAGCAACCAGGAAATGACACCAGTAACCCAGCTCACAATGTCCGCTCCTCACAGCAGCGAGCCCCGCAACGTCCCGCCAACACGGCACCCAGACCCCACGCAGCATTCTCATCTGTTTGTCATTACTGGTGTCATTTCCTGGTTGCTAACAAACGCCATTGTAACACATAATCACTGATGTTCCGCTGTAACGGTGGTGATCTCATCAGAACAGAGTGGGCGAGCTGACCAATCAGAGCACAGTGGGCTCACAGGGAGGGGCAGGAGCTCCAACAAGCCGTTTAGGACAGAGTGAATACACATACTATTTAGAGATGCTGTTTGAGAAACCAATGTGAGTTTGGAACATTGCACAATGTAAATATATTCTAGTCGACCTCAACAATGGAATTATGATCAGTAGAAATGGCCATGTCATGGGACCTTTAAATAAGATTCAAACAAAGGCTCTGGTCAGTGGAACAACCATTTAATGATTTCCTGCTAACACAACATCATTTTCCTTTTATCCCTCTGACACTACTCCAGCACCCACACATTCTTAATATGTGGTTGTGAACCATAGCTACTGGAACCTGATCACACTGTGTAGAATATAGCTAAATAGTATATTTAATATAATACAAGTAACTCGAACTCTACCAATTTGCACATCAATTCACTGCTAGCTGCGTCAGATTCTCCTTCCTGCATGTGCGTTTTTGAACTTGTGTTTTCAAGGAGCTGTAAAGGTGTTGGTGCAAGGGAAATATTGCCTCTAATTATTCCAGGGCTTGTGTCTGGGAACAAATAATGCGATGTTTGGCGATTTCCTGAATGTCACACACTGTATGTGTACGCTGACTTGCAGCTGTATGTGTTTTCTCCGAGCATGGAGGTTTTCTGCCTGTTAAAACAGTCTCTATAGGCCTTCTGTCGCCTCGACCCAGAATGGAAGTGAGCATATCGTGTCGGAGTGTATATTTACTTGATAACATGATCATGAGTGCAGATAGGTATGACCAACAAGCACTTATCTCTACTCGAAGCACGCCATACCCACACACCTCTCCTGTGTATGAATATAATAAACAGTATATCACTGGAAAGGAATTGTGATTCCTTCACTGATAAGCAATAGCAGAGAAGTCCCACTGGTGCTTCAGCATGCTGCAAACCTGAGCGAAACTTTGAGCCTCAGACTCACTTCATTCATCTCTCCGCTGCACACTGACAATGTATTTAAAGGTTAAACTAAATCAATCTCTCCTTGGGATTTTCCATGTCTTCATATTGTGTTTAACTGTGTTGTCCAAAATATGTAGCAAACACCAAGTGATTGTCATTGAAGACACTTATTACACTGCAACAAATGCATTGGATGATCCAAAGAATGGCTAGATCAAATCAGAGCATCTTACTGTTTGTATGGAAATAATTGCTTTCCTGTGGCCGAGAGGGAAACTCAAACAAAGGATTACATAGAATACCTGAGAGTACTGCTGTTTAAATAGTCGTCAAAAGGTAATCCAGCCTTTGTGTTGCCTTTGGCAGAAACAGCACCGAGGCGACCTGCATGCACTGTTGCATATCTGAATCCTTGTGATTCATACACTTTATGTTAACACAACAGGTTGTAAAAAGAGGTCCAATTCACAATACATCTCACTATTTAAAATAGACAATAAAGCAGGTCTTACTTTGGCTCTGGCTACCTTGTTAATACCACGTTGTTGAATGCTGTCTTAGAACTTTAAACCTCGACAGTGTTTTTTTTACAGTTATTAGTTATTTTATATTTGGAAGCAGGACTACGCCTTAAACCCACCTCTGATCACAGTACTACTGGGCACTGCTGAGGTGCCTTGAACAAGGCAGCAAACCCCTAACTGTCTCTTTGCTCTGGCACAATGCATGTGCATGTGTGCACCCTCCTGTAAACTGTGTGTATAACTGTGTGTGGGTATTACAAAAAAGGTACTACTTTACAATAAGACCATACACTTATAGGATTCATAAAGGGTTTATAATTAGGTTATGAATTGGGTTGTAAACACTTTATTAATCATTAAGAACCATTTATAAACCAGTTCTAACATAGTTTTCATACATCAACACAGGCTCACTATTTGGCAAGATGACTAAGCCTTATATTGGCTACATAGCGAGAATCAACTCAGTGAGCAACAGATACCAAGGATGCTGGCTGATGAAGAAGACGAAGTAAGCCAAGTAGCCAATATAAGACTTAGCAGCACAGCTAAATGTGGGCTCACTATTTGGCAAGCAACCGGTCACAGTTGCCCTGTTTAACTCATGTCTTATAAAAGCGTATTAATGATTTATAAAGTGTTCACAACCTAATTAATAAATGAATTACAAACTATTCGTAAACCCTTTATAAGGGTCATATTGTAAAGTGGTACCAAAAAAATATATATAAGCCAACTAAAAACTGAATTTCCTAAAATAAAGATTCATCTTGTTCTTCAGTAAAACTACTCATACATGGCCAACACATCCTCTCTCTCCCTTACTCATCCATTCCCAGTATACCTCATCCTCAGCCACATCCCTCCGATTCTCCACCCTTCTGCCATTCATCGGTCCAATTCCAAACCACATCCTTCCCACTCCACTAGGGTTGTTGTCCTGTTGAAATGTGAACCTTCGCCCCGGTCTGAGGTCCAGAGCACTCTGGAGCAGGTCTTCATCAAGGATCTCCCTGTACATTGCTGTATTTATCTTTCCCTTGATCCTGACTAGTCTCCCAGTTCCTGCTGCTGAAAGACGTCCCCACAGCATGATGCTACCACCACCATGCTTCACTGTAGGGATGGTGTTGGCCAGGTGTTGAGCGGTGCCTGGGTTCCTCCAGACATGATGCTTGGCATTCAGGCCAAATTTGGTTTCATCAGACCAGACAATTTGTTTTTCTCATGGTCTGAGCGTCTTCTCGGTGCTCCATGGGGGCTTTCATGTGCCTTTTGCTGAGGAGTGGCTTCCTTCTGACCACTCTACCATAAAGGCCTGATTGGTGGAGAGCTGCACAGATGGTTGTCCTTCTAGAAGGTTCTCCCATCTCCACAGAGGAACACTGGAGCTCTATCAGAGTGACCATCGGGTTCTTGGTCATCTCTGACTAAGGCCCTTCTCCCCCGATGCTCAGTTTGATGCTCAGCTCTAGGAAGAGTCCTGGTGGTTTCAAATGATGGAGACCACTGTGCTCGTTGGGACCTTCAATGCTGCAGACAGTTTTCTGTACCTTCGTCAGGTCTGTGCTTTGATACAATCCTGTCTCTGAGGTCTACAGACAACTCCTCGGACCCCATGACTTGGTTTGTGCTCTGATGTGCACTGTCAACGGTGGGACCTCATATAGACCGGTGTGTTCCTTTCCAAGTCATGTCCAACCTATTGAGTTGACCACAGGTGGACTCCAGTCAAGTTATAGAAACATCTCAAGGAGGATCAGTGGAAACTGGATGCACTTGAGCTCAAAGTTCAGTGTCAAAGCAAAGGGTGTGAATACTGATATACATGTGATATTTCATTTGATTATTTTTTGACACATTTGCGAAAAGTTCTTTAAAACGTTTTCTATTTGTCATTTTGGGGTATTGTGTGTGGAATGTTGAGAAAAAAATGTATTTAATTCATTTTGAAATAAGACTGTAACATAACAAAATGTGAAAGAAGTTAAGGGGTATGAATACTTTCCGGATGCACTGTAAGTACATTCTTTCATCCCTACGTACCATCATCCCTTCATCCTCTTTACCCATCTCCTATCATCGCTTCCTATTCAACTTGTACATACTTCTCTCTTGTCTCATTAGGTCTTATGACATAACCTCTGAGTCTCCCTCTGCCTGGACTTTGCTTGCACTGAGACCAACACATGTAATTCTTCATTATTCACCATACATCTAATAATTGTCCCCCATTTGTTACATCTTTAAACAAAGTTGGTGTGGTCCCTGCTACTGAACAGTTCATTAGGTTAACGTTTTATCAATTGGGCCATTTTGAAAAGTCTTTTCAGCCTTTAGATATATAACACTGGAGCCCCTTATGTCATTTCTTGTTAACCAAAATAGCAACATCATCACCCCCAGCAGGTTAACCCTCAATATGACATATCATGCAAATCATATCTGGAATATTACAATGTAGAAAGAAAAACAATTACAAAAACTGGATGCAGCGTGATATATTTTATATACACCCTGCAGCAGTGATGATGAAGGCGTGTACAGTACAGCTGTAATTAGAGCCGAGTGTGGGTCACGGCAGACTGTGCAGAGCAGGCCCTGAACTGAGCATCATTAACAGCTCACTCATCCTCTTTCAACCAAATGGCAACTCAGAGTATCGGCATATGTGGTAATTAGACGATTTCTGACGCATATTACAAATTAATTTCCATTTGATATGTAAGGTTAAGTGTAAATGAGGAGGGGTGTTCCCGTTATGCCCCCGGCTTATTGCCATTAATTACCACAGTGATGAGCTGATGGAGGGGGCTCCACTGCCTTATGGAGCGTGCTTTGTTGCGGAGTTATCATGACGTCTCACTTCCATGTGGATGACACTTTAAGTGAAATTCAAATAAAATAAAGCATGATGTATCCATTCTTGGGATATTTATGCCGTGGTTGCTGCGATGACACCAGAACTTGCTTCAAGCACTGAAAAAACTGAAAAGTTGAATATATTTATATGTATTAAGTCAACAGATTTCCCATAACTGTGTCATTGAAAGCAATAATATTCAGTTTAAATGTTTAACTTACTAGTATTGCTTTTAACTAATCTAATATAGTAATGTGTTAAAATAATACATTTAATAAAAGTCTGTGGCAGCGGGGTGTGGTTAATCAGTCCGTTTGTGATGACGCCGCACAGCTGATCGCTCTGTCCCCGTTGTTTTCACACACACCCCTCTGTTAGTACACATTTACTGACACAAACATTATATCATCTGTTGTAGACCCAAATACATTAAATAAAATAAGAACTCATTCTCAAAAAAGATAAACGCCATTCTTAAAATGTATAAACGAAAAAAGCGATCATGAAAATGTTTCCAACAAATGATTAAGAATAAAATGATTTTTGACCACTTTGTTGTTCAGATATATCACATATTTGTAACTAAATGAAACATGAATTGAAACAAAACACGGTATAAACTGAGGAGTGACTCCCGTGAGGTTCATGTGTTTTCTTCACTCCGCTGGGAAACTGCTCTCATGTCAAGAAGCATCAGATCAGTGCATGCGCTGCATCGTCCAATCAGTGAGCGATACACAGTAAGGGGGCGGAGCGAGTGGCTGAGGATTTCCCCGGAGGATGGACCGGTGGTTCCTCCATTATCGCTCCTCCATTATCGCTCCTCGCTCCTCCGGGAGAAATAAGCGCCATGGGACGCTACTCAAGATGGCGCAGACAAATCAACTTCCGGTGATACAGAGGACTGAGGAAATGAAAATAACCGACCTGAGACGCAGCCAGAGTAGTGAGGGGTAAAAGGAGCAAACAACAGGAAACAACACAACAACCAAGAACCCCATGCTTTTTATACGCTTTGCCCACATTTAGAAACGAGCACAGCTGCCTGTTGGTGCCAGTGAGGAAGTCCATCACTTTTTTTTCTTGGTGGATACCATGCTAAAAGAGCAGAGGAGAGGATCTAAGTAGACAGATTGGTTCTACTTTTTCTTATTGGTGGTCAATCTCAAGAGGCATTAAACCACTGAAATCCATCTCGCCCTGAAGGAAACTCATTTGAGGAGACATGTTGTGTGGGCCGTGCTGTGTTCAAGTATTTCCACTCAGCCCTTTGACACAGCCATCTCGCTGAAGACTCGAAGACTTCACTTCTTCAGCTGTTAGTCTGCCGTCTTACTCCTCAGCTCTACAGAAAGGCAGCCTGCGACGCAGAAGAGATAAGACATATTTAGTCTCAGCTTGCTAGTTCACCCAATGCGGATCAAGCGAGGCAATTTTGGAGTAAATAATACCATTTCCTCCCCCCAGGCAATCAAAACACTATCTCTGTGAAAAATAACATGGGCACACACCAGATGATTGCCATTTTTTTCCTGGCAGAAATCTACTCACCCAACTTTGCTGTTAGAGGCAGACTCAAAGTTTCTCCTTAAATCCACTTCCCAGACAACAACTTAAAATAACTCGTTTTAGACGAGGTGCTCAAAGGGAACGCTTCAGTGCTGTATATTACAAAGGGTAATACTTTACTGATATGAGTGCTCTTTAAATGATATATGTGTACGAAGCTTTGTGGCTTAATGACTACTACATGTAAGAAAATAGGGTCATGCCCAGGCTATGACTGAGTTGTTTCAATGTAGGAAGTAACACGTAATGAATATGGGGGAAAGTTATTTAGGAAAGTGAATTTACCTATAACTGTACTAAAATGCAATTCTAAAGCTATTTTACCTGTGCATTACAAGAGTATGCTACTTCATACCTCTGCATCAATACATGTATTACAATAAATAAATTACATTGCAGATTGAAATGTAATACAATAGCTTTCCTTCCTACAATAGGAATATGCGTATTCAGATATGTTGTTCCTACATTCTTACTTAGGCTTTTTAATACACCTTACCTCACATGATGATTCATTTTAACTTCATTGTGTGGCCTTCACCAAGTTAGAGTAACTTCAACCTGCGCCAATTCATATTTTTAAAAGACTGCATGTGACCTTGTTGAACCCACACAGAATTATCACTCACATCTGCATTTCCCCTCAGTGGGTATTTAGCCTCTTTTAGATCATTGTTTTGGTTAACAGACTAAACCTTTACTGCGTTGGTTCGTTCTCATCTCTCTTGTTGTTTCCAGCTGCAGCAGCTGTTAAGTCGTGAACATAGCTAGATCGTCAGAGTTAAGTATTGTTTGTGAGCTAGCTGGTGAAGTGGAGCTAAAGAGCAAGATGCTATTCCTAGGAGGACCAACACAGTTTAAGGCCCTGACACACCAGGCCGATTTCATAAGTCGGAAGACGAAGCGTGTCCTGTCGCCCAAACTCAATTTGGTGTGTCCCGCACCGTCGACCGTGACACGCCTTATTTGGACTGCCCGACCCGATGCATGGCCGATTCAACATGTTGAATCGGCCATGCATCGGGTCTGGCAGTCGGACCAAACAATCACTCTGATTGGCTGTTCAGCTAGCGAATCAGTGCATGAGAAGCGAAACGGAAGTGAGGGACGTAAACAAACGATTTAAGAAGGCACACACAGACTGTTATTCATTTTCATCTCATCATGGCGATCTGGAATGACGCAAACGAAGACCTGCTTATCACCTTGATCCAGGAGAGGCCAGCTCTGTACGACATCACTGAGAAAAGGTACTCGAACCGAGTAGTGAAAACCGGACTCTGGCGAGAGATTGAAACGCAACTTGGTTTCTCGGGTAAGATTATATTTTTCATCGATTGAGCTCTTTAGCAGATACTGTTGGCTTTTTATTGTTTGCCAGCGTACAGTGACGTTAACATTGTGTTTTGTTGCTAGCTGTTGCTAGCTGTGCCGTTTGGCACTGCATATAGATATGAATTGGACATGCTAACTAGCCACAATGCTTACATCGTTTATTTGTGTGCTTCAGAGAAAGAGCTGAGGAAGAAGTGGGATTCTCTGCGAACCCAGTACACCCGGTACAGGAGACTTGCCCCTTCGGGTAGTTGTGGAGCACAAAGGACGGGCAGACAGCAGTGGATCATAACCAGGCTGCAGTTTTTAGAGCCCTACACAAGAAGGAAGGAGAGTACTGTCACGGTAACTAGTTTATTTGTTGAGTACAAATAAGTGTTTCTGGCTTCTTTCATTTACAAAAACATTATTTTCATTCATTTGGTGGTTACAGTGTTAAATATAACAATAACAGAAACATATATATATATTATTCTGTTATAATTATTGATGTGCTCATCACCTTAATGTTGCAGCTGGTAAAGGAGGAGCTAATTGAAATCACATGATATACTGCTGGGTAGCTTATGAAATTCACCATGGGTTCAATTAAAGAGGAGTAAAGCGATACATTCATCAGATAGCCAATACAATAAATGCTACTGTGGCTCTGTGTCTGCTGCATGTGGACAGAATATAAACAGCGTTTAGTATTCGAATCAACTTAACGAGACATAGTAGAAACGTCTGATCATAGGACTTTTGTATTTCAGTTCTGCTCCAAGTTACTTTCAAATTAATATTTTATAAATGACAACACATACTTTTGATGCTTTGCTATACAAGAGGCTGCATTCCACTTCCACCACTTTTTCTGCAAAGATGAACATGTAAAAATTGCAAAAATCTTTCTCTTAAGGGTGGGGTAGGTAAGTTTGAGAAACCGGCTCGAGATACACTTGTTGTTATATTCCGTGGAATGCTCTTAACATCCAGATAGCAATGAATATCTGAAGTGCTAAGTACAACAAATCCATAACAACATTTCATCTGTGGAAGCCGTAGTCCTGTAAAAAGCACGACCAATCATCTGAGCCGGCCCGGCTAAAATAACTGGATGGCCTACCTGCCTGTCAGCCTTCCTTCTGTGGAGGAGGGGCTCTGTGAGGAAGTGGCAGATTTTTTACGGCTGTGTATTTTCAAATTCTATCGCACTCGATCCGGTTTCTCCAAAATGACCCACCCCACCTTTAACCTTGTCTGCATTGAATATCAGCGATGACAAATCTCACAAAGAACACTTCCTATTAGGGACCAAAACTGGACATGAGTTTTCAACCTATTTTAAAGGTTCAGTCTATTGTGTATTATAAAGCATAATTTAGAGGTTTATTTTTGGTTGGAATTCACACGTTTCACAAGGCATTAGCAGAGCAGCTGGGACTTGAGAGAGGGAAAGAATGGGCCTCTTCCCTTAAATTGGAACTTTCGACATAATTACAGTGTTTTGACAGGAGCGAGAGGAGAGGGCACGGATAGCGTTCGTCATCCGGCCTTCAGAGCGTGAGCGGCGCTGCAGAGTGCCGTGCTTCATGCAGCTGGGAGCAGATGCCGCTGATGTGAATAGAGTAGGATCCACGGGTGATCCTGCGAGACTGATTAGACTTCCTCCATCTCCCCCAAATGAATTCACAGTGATTGAGTATGAGGCGACAACACTCCTCTCCTTGTCGCCGTCACTCCTTATTGCCCTAGCTTGTAGCATGCAGCAGTCTGGGATCTGAAATACTGAATGATGTCTTTGCAGAGGAGAAAGCTGTACAACCAGCTGCATCACTCAAGTGTCAGGATCTTTGAGAAAAAGTGTTTGGACTATTTTCTGATTATTCATATTATTAATTTAGGAAGCCCATATATGCTTTTTAGGCTTTTCCCTCTCCTGTAGTGTGTTATAGGCTTTTGTGAATGTGAATGGTCTGCAAAGACTAAAGTCCCTGTGCTCCCTCCAGAGGGAGTTTCTCTCCCACACTAAGAAACATTCACACTTCTATTGGCTCCAACACATTGTACGTGATAAGCTAAGGGACATGACATCGCTAAGCAGTTGACCAATCACAACAGAGCCGGCAAGCTAACCAATCAGAGCAGACTGGGCTCTGGTTTCAGACGGAGGGTGAAAAGAGGTGCTGCAGCACAGGCAGTGTGAGAAAAATAAAGAGCTTTTTGAACATTACAGCATGGAGACATGTCCCAGTGGAGACAGAGAATACAAATATGAACCTGAAATTGAATAGGCAATTATTGGGTGGGAAGCAGTGTTGGGAGTAACGTGTTATAGTAATCAGATTACCTTTGTCTGTAACGCAGCAGTGTAACGCGTTACTGTTGGTTCAGCAGTAATAACATTATAGTTAGTACGCATGAAACGATTTTAAAGTCTTCAACTATCTGAATAACGGGAAGACAGAAAAATAAATCAAACGTCCCTTTTCACTTCCGCTACACTCGTGAGTTCATGGACGAGGAGACAGAAATTAAATGTCAGTCTCATAGCAGAGACAAACAGTTGCAGCAAACATCGTGGAGGACATGTGGCCCGTTTCATTAATAAATCCATTTTCCAAGGGGCAATCGTCGTCTTTACGAAACATATCGAGCCAGAAATACGTAAAGGGGGGCTGCTGCCATCAGACAGCAGTGTTTCCCCTATATACAAATAGTGGCGGCGCAGCACCACTGCTGAAATATGCGCGCCGCTGCTACTGTACGTGTACTGAAACGAGAGCCGGTATAATTCCACGCCCGAAAACAACATAACAATTGGAATACGTTATTTTAGTGTCTTAAAAGTAGACTGAGGTATGAAGGGTTAACGTTACATCTTAGGATAATTTTTAGTCATGTTCTGTATACATACTAACATATAAGGGTATACTTAGTGTGGTTACTCCATGTTTACTAGCTATAACATGAACGTCACATCACTCTTTTTCACTTCTTACTCAGTCAGCCAGAGCGCAGATATCACCATTAGATTCACAAACCTGAAACATCATCCATTTCTTCACTGCTGGTGATGACATTGTTGTCAGCTGCTGATACTGCTGCTGCTGCAGCTTGTGGCGCCTGCTTCGATGACAATAACTTTCTAATATCCATAACTGTAGAGGCTATTAGCTTAAAACTTGTCAGGCACTAGGAAGGATCACTTCTTCTTCAGGGCAGGCTACGCAGTACGCAGGCTAATATCCGACAGTGGCTGCCTCTCTGGTGGACTCCGGTACTGCACATTACTCCCGAGAAGTTTACATTTTTTTTTAAATTAATTAATTAATTTTTTTTTAAGTGAAACATCCGGGGCTTTTCAGAAAACATCCGGTGCTTGAGCACAAGTAGCCACCCCCTAGCACCGCCACTGCCCCGGACCCCCCAATTCACACATGTTCATACAATACTGAATACATTTGAAGCCATTTTGACGTATATTACCATGTCAATACATTTCTGTTTTTGTAGTGTTTTTGTCTTTTGTAGAGATTTTTCATTTATTCTTTATAACATCTTGCCTAGGGCAGCAAATTGGCTAGGTACTAGGCCTCAAGAGCCTTTCTTGTGCTGGCAGACACATAGAAACAAATTGGTGGGGCGCACTTTGCACGTGCACACACTAAAACATTTCACGCGCTCCGATTATGCTGGGCCCACGTGCCTTAGCACCGCTGCTATGACTCCATCCTAGGAGAAACACTGGACAGGAACAAATTTGAAGCTACCTGGACCAGAGTTCTGATGGAAACTGAGCTAAAGGAAACATGATGTTCAAACACAGAGCATAAACGGAGGTCTGTGTTCAGGACTGTCCTTATATTAGATTAAGGGTTTGTGCTGATCTGGGATAAATGAACTTTTACTTTATATTGTTATTTTTCATTGAATTTAAGGTGCATCTCAGGTGATGTTACAGAGTAGTCCAACAAACAGTAGAAACATCTTACTATTTAGCTTTTGGCTAAGTGTTATATCTAATGCGATTGCAAATAATTAAAGGGGCCCCATTATGTTAATTTTCAGCTTTCATAATTGTATTTTGTGTCTCTATTGGGACATGTCTCCATGCTTTAAAGCTCACCTATTATGCTATATTTTAACAATATATAAAAGGGCCATATCTATACAAAATATGTGTCTGAAGTGTTTTGCTCAAAATACCAAACAGCTCACCCATTGTAGCATGCTGTTTCAGCCCTGTTACTAAAGTGCTGATTCTGTGACTGTAGCTTTAAATATGAACTGGGCTGATGCTGGCCCCTCCCCTTTGGAACACGCAGGCAAACAGTGAGGTCTGTGACGAGCAAGCTGTCCAATCTGCTCAGATACAGCTAAATGCTGCATCGATTAACCTGTTAAGCCGGCGGGGCTATCGGAACAATTTTCACAAAAACTGTGTCTCAGGGCTTCTTAACATTTAACAACCTATTAATGTGTCATACTCACTTAACGGGAAGCAACTCAGCTAACTGACAATATGAATAACGCCAAGCGTCTGAATCTGCACTAAGCAAAAGGGTGCTAACGCACTTGGCACATAACTCACAGTAGCAATATTTTATACTTCATACAATCTGCACAATATATCATATGAAAGCTGAGATCCCACAGATTCCAATGGTATAAGTACAACCTGGTCTCATCAGAATACGTGACTCCACGACTCCTTAACACCGCAGTACATGGTGGAGTCACGGAAACAACGCCAATGTAAAGTGAATGAGGCTCCTTTGTCGTGGTGCACACACGCATTTCTACAACGTCCAGCAGTGAGCTTTTATTCTATACAACGTTTTTTAAATCTACTTTATAGTAGCTTGTAGTAACTCACGGGAGGCTTCTTTTATTTTATTTGTATTCATAATCATTTGTATTTTTCGTCAGAATGTAAAAATTACATTAGTTACACATTTTTGTTCTCAAAAAACAGTGCATTGTGTGTAATACAACCGTGATTTTTATTAAATTAGTTAGGCCAGAGCTTCATCTGTGTCAAATAGATTGTTCCCTTTTTAGTTAACGTTATTTAAAAGATAATTATATTCCTATTTGATCATGTCCCCTTTATTGTATTACGGACGCAAACAGCAATGTGAGCGTCCATTCCCATTGGATAACGGAGGATTTTACACCTGGACGTAAGTATTCTCCTTACTGTCGATTGATTTTACAATGATATCTGCAATACTCATCAACTCAAAAACACCAGATTATCCTTGTTAATTACACACCATTGATTGGTTTAAATTGTGTACAATGCTTTTGTATTTCCCCCCTTCGATTCGGAGAAACAAATATTCCTGCGACACCCTGACTGTCCTATGACTGTGCCACTTGGCGTACAAGTGAAGGCCATTCAGCCACATCTGCATGGGGCGCAACGACAGCGGGCCTAAGGGCCCAGCAGCCGAGGCAGCCGTCAGTCTGCCCAAGGGCCGGAGGAACTGCATATAAGGCACCATCTTGCCCGGCCCACGTGGAAGTAGGCATCCCTCAAGTCCACGGTTGAGAACCACTCCACCTGTGCATGTGCTGTGGTCAGCATATAGAATGATTGATTCCTCTGAGGTCCAAGATCAAGCGAAATCCGCCGACTTTCTTGCTCACGAGAAAGTACGCTGAGGGTCTACTGGCTCGAATGCTTCCTTGGACAGAAGGACGGACAACTCTTGGGCCAGAGCTAGGGCCTCTGCCGGATCGCTGACGACTGTCATTTTGGCCCAACCGAAGGCAAGAGGCCGGAACTGCGGTTCGTACCCCTGGGTTAAGGTGAAAACCACCCAAGGGCCGGAAGTACAGACAGCCCAGTAACTGAGCTGCTGCTGGGAAAGCAGCCGACGACTGACCCCGGGACTTCAGGCCCTAGCTCCCCGATCCGTGGAGCCGGTAAGGCTCTGAGGCACGAGGCCACCTGGAAGGCAGGCGACCTGGGGCACGAAAGTCATTGGGAGGTGGTTGCGGCTGCTAGAGCAGCCCCTGGGCCTGCTGGGAGTGGGCACAGGTCTGCGAAGACCCGAGAGCTGCTGCCTGGTCTGCCTAACTTGGGCAGCATGCTCCAGTGCCTCCAGGGCAGCTGACCCAAACAGCTCCCCTTGCTCGACTGGCACGCTACGGAGGACTCTCCTACATGTCCCCGTTAGTGGTGACTGGGCCAGCCAAACCTGGTGACGAGTCTGTACCAGAAAGGGAATAACTTGTCCCAATTCCGTAGCCATTAGGGCAAAGGCCTGCAGTGATGCATCACTGAGGCCCAGCAAGAAGGCTCGGCTGGAGCCTGCTGCAGAGAGGTGGAGACAGCCAGCATTAGATGGGAGAGGGAGTTCCCGATACGACCCATGCGTGCCGCTGCGTCTTAGGCCCTAAAGAGCAGCCCGTCTGTGACCCTGCACTAAGGCCGAGGGCACCTGACCTCAGGCCTCGTCAGGAGCCAGAGTCAGGGAGGCGATGGCAGGCTCAATGGGTGGCATGCCACCCAGCCACACCCTCGCTGGATCCTGCATGGCAGCCAAGGCCCGGGCGTCAGCACCGGCGTGACAGAGGGCCCTGGTGCCCCTCCAGCATGCATGGAGCTCCCTCAGGTACTCCTCTAAAAGAGGAACGGTGAGGGGACAGGGGCAGGGCTACGCTTGAAGAAAGCGCTAGCCTGAGCCAAGTCGGCCTGCGGAACCGGAATCTGCAAGTGCGCCAGGGCCGTACAAATAATGGCCGCCATGGAGTCGTCCTCCATGCCCTGCAGAGAACCCTGAGCAGAGCAGAGGGAAGCCTCCTCGAGCGGGACCTCGTCCTCCATCTCTTCATTAAGGAGGTTAGCCAAAGCCGTTAGCGACAAGGCATCCTCAACAGAGGTGCATCAACCGAAGGAGGGGCAGGCGGCACGCTAGCAGCCCCTATACTGGATCCAGGCTGAAGGGCCAAGAGAAGCGACTTCATCATTCCCATATCGGCAGCTAGCTGATCCACTTTAGAGGACAGCCTGTTGCTAGTCCTCGTATTGGGGGGAACAGCCATAGCCATCGCTCCCTCAAGTCGCCAGGAACGGCTGCTGATCTGGAGGAGGATGTGACAAGGAGAGGTGTCTGTTGGCAGCTGCCAGATGTTCCACCTCAATGATTCTAGCCACTCTGAGCGCCCGAGGCATGCAGCTACAGTTTATGCAGGTATTTACCGTGAGAACCTCCCTTAGATGCTCGAGGCCGAGGCAAGAGGGGCAGCGGTCATGGCCGTCCTCGGGCTCAAGAGAAGCCATACAGGCGCTACATGAATGAGCCATTCTGTAGATAGCCAGATGCAGCGTAGCCGGGAGCGGGTGCGGGAACACCGCCTTCACCAGCTACCTGCTTAACGGAAAGAGTAGAGCGTTGCTGCTACTCGCCGAACAGAAAGAGGGATGTAATTACACCCACATTACTGGCAGAGGGAGCGAGAGCACTGCCTTCACCTGGCTGGATTACATACACAGCAGTTTAGCGTCTACCAGGAGCGGGGGCGAGAACATTGCCTTCACTGGTTGAGTTAGAGACGAATGCCAGATGCAGTGTAACCGGGAGCGGGTGCGGGAAGACAGCCTTCACCAGCTACCTGCTTAACGGAAAAACAAGGCAGTTCAGCGTCTACCAGGAGCGAGAACACTGCCTTCACTGGTTGAGTTAGAGGCGAATGCCAGATGCAGCGTAACTGGGAGCGGGTGCGGGAACACAGCCTTCACTGGTTGAGTTAGAGACGAATGCCAGATGCAGCGTAACCAGGAGCGGGTGCGGGAACATAGCCTTCACCAGCTACCTGCTTAACGGAAAAACAAGGCAGTTTATCGTCTACCAGGATCGGGGGCGAGAACACTGTCTTCACTGGTTGAGTTAGAGACGAATGCCAGATGCAGCGTAACCGGGAGCGGGTGCGGGAACATAGCCTTCACCAGCTACCTGCTGAACGGGAAGAGTAGAGCAGTGCTGCTACCCGCTGAACAGAAAAAGGGATGTAGCTACACCCGCGTTACCGGCAGAGGGAGTGGGAGCGAGAGCACTGCCTTCACCTGGCTGGGTAAAATAAAGAAGCTTAACAGTACACGCAAAAAGTTAGCTGAGCGGCTGCTGCTAACAATCAAGCGAGATCAAGTCAAATAACACAGATCAGATAACTAGCTTCTAAAGAAGAGAACAGCACAGAGCCGTAGTTACACCAGTAACCATGGCCAGTACTTACACGGCTTAGAACCGTAGTTACAGTAGTAACTCTGGCCAGTACTTACACGGCTTAGAACCGTAGTTACAGTAGTAACTGTGGCCGGTGCCTAGAAGTGTCAGCCAACGGCTGCACACTAGATAATATAATATTGGGAGGATGAGATCCTCTTTAATGGCCACGCATGCAGAGCACACAGCACACACAGTGAAGATTGCTCTCTGCATATCATCCTAGTGCTAGGAGTCTAGTACTAGGAGCAGTACATACACCGATATAGCGCTACTGCAATCAAAACCCTATGTTACCGGGAGCGGGAGCAAGAGCAAGAGCCCTGCCCTCACCGGCTGAGTTAAATAATTATGCTTAACAGTACATGCAAGATGTTAGCCAAGCGGCTGCTGCTAAAAATCAAGCGACCAAGCCAAAACACAAATGTTAAGACCCGATAGTTACCTTCTATGGAATAGAACAGACCACATAGAACCGTAGGCCATGGTCACAGTAGTAACCATGGCCAGTGCTTACATGGCCTAGGACCGTAGTTACAGTAGTAACTATGGCCAGTACTTACCTTACTCTCTGAATCTGAATCTAAACTCCTGTGTATGTTAATCCAGCCAGGTGAAGGCAGTGCTCTCGCTCCCTCTGCCGGTAATGTGGGTGTAATTACATCCCTCTTTCTGTTAAATAGCCGGTGTAACGCGGTGGGATTACCTTCTCTACTCTGCTGTGCTGCTGTAGCTGAGGCCTGCTCCACCTTGCTCCGGGAACAGCGTGGATACTGTTGTGCTGGACTGGGAGAATGGCGGGCGTCGTGTTTCTGCTGTGCCTTTTCTTGGCTGTGCTGGACAAGGAGAGGATCGCTAGTCGTCCTGAACAATCTACTGGATTCGGGTATGTTCTGCCACCCGCTGTGGACATCCCCTGTACAGTTTCGGAGGTGGTGCACAAACAATTGCTGGTTGCACTGTCGCGGACATTCATTTCGGAAAATGTTTGTCTTTCTCACATGCCTGCCACGATGGTCCTTCAGAATTGTTTTTTAAACTCTAATCTCACTTTCGCGAAGTTTGCTGGTGACTCTAGAACAGCTGACAATGTATGTGTGTTGATTAAGAGGAAAAGGTGCTTGGTATTTTTATTGTTGTTACTATCAGGAAATGTACAGCCAAATCCAGGTCCACCGACCAGTATTAGTCAAATAGCTACTCCTGCTGATTTTATATCTAGATCTGGGCTAGGTTTAATTCATTTAAATGTGCGTAGTCTGTTACCTAAATTAGATTTTGTCCGTATCTGGGCGAATTCGACTGATGCTGATGTCATTGTCTTGTCAGAAACGTGGCTAGATAAATCCATTTTGGCCTCTGACATTTACATAAATGGTTACAGTGTATATCGTACTGACCGGCCTAAAAAAGGTGGTGGCGTTGCCATTTATGTGAAAAATAAGTTTTGTGTAACTAATATGGTTTCCAAATCTGTTAGTAAATAGCTAGAATTTTTAGCCGTGAATATTGAGGTAACAAAGGGTCAACAGCTCATGGTGGTGGGCTGCTATAGGGCACCTTCGGCTGTCAAGGAGTCTTTATCGTCTTTGGCAAAACTATTATCACAACTTTCCTACAAGGAAATAGTGCTGCTTGGTGATTTTAATTGGGACTGGTTAACTTCTGTGTCAGAGGACTTTAAAAACCTGTGTACCTCATTGAATTTTACCCAGATTATAGACAGTCCTACTCGCCCAAATATTAAGTCCCCAAATAAATCCTCCTTAATTGATCTAATTTTAACAAATGTTCCACATAAATACTCATCTGTGGGAGTATTTGCTAATGATGTGAGTGACCACTGTGTTGTAGCCACAATTAGGGACACTAAGGTCCAAAAGGTTAAACCACGTGTCATCACAAAGAGAGACAAAAAACACTTTGTGGAGCAGGGTTTTTTACATGATCTGTTTGATTTTGATTGGGGTAGAATCAATTTGTGTGCTGATGTAGAAACTGCATGGTCTTATTTTTATCTTGGTTTTATGAAAATTATAGATAGACATTCACCTCTGCGTACATTTAGAGTGAAGGGACGAAACAATCCCTGATTTTCTGCTGAGCTGTCCAGTCTCCTTCATGAGAGAAATAATGCTTGGGCTAAGGCTAGGAAATCAGGCTCAGAGGTAGAATGGCTACGTTTTAGGCAGCTAAGAAATAGCTTCACATCTCAAATAAAAAGTGCTAAATCAAAGTACTATTTGTCGGTTACCACAGAAGACCTGAATAATCCTAGGAAATTTTGGAAAGCCATAAAATCGATTTCCACTGGTGATATCCCAAATGAGCTACCTCCGTGCCTTATCACAGTATCTGGCATTATATCAGACAGGGCTACTATGCTCAATTGCTTTAATGAGCATTTTGTGTCTTGTGGCTCTCTGTTTGGCTGTGTGGCTCCTGTGAACGCTCCAATCCTTGACTCTGAACAAAGTGGTCTGGAAAACCCTTTCAGTTTTACCCCTTTAACTGTTGGTATTGTTCATGAAGCATTATCCAAGTTAGATCCTAGGAAACCGGCTGGCCCGGACAACGTAGAACCTTTCTTTTTAAAGATGGCTGCAGATTTTATTGCTCCACCTCTTACTTCTCTTTTTAACCTCTCCCTCAGCACGAACACAATTCCAAAAGTGTGAAAGTCTGCTCATGTCTTGCCTTTACTAAAAGGAGGGGAGGCAACTATTTTAAATAACTATAGGCCAATTTCTAAATTGTCAGTTCTGGCTAAGGTGCTCGAACGCCTTGTGAGTGAACAAGTAAAGGAGTTTTTATGTATTAATGATATCCTGTCTGAGCATCAGTCAGGATTCAGAAAGAAACACAGCACCATCACTGCGACAATGAAAGTGGTAAATGACATTACTACTATTTTAGATAATAAGCAGAGTTGTGCAGCTCTGTTTATTGACCTTTCCAAAGCATTTGACACCGTTGATCATTGCATTTTAAAGCAGAGGCTACTCAGTATTGACATATCCAGCAATGCAGTGGGGTGGTTTGTGAACTACCTCTCTGAAAGGTCCCAATGTGTTCACTTTGATGGACTGTCTTCTGAATGGTTAAACATTTCTAATGGTGTACCACAAGGTTCTGTTTTAGGACCACTTTTATTCTCCATATATATTAACAGCGTAGGTGAAAATGTGGATGAAGCTACTTTACATTTTTATGCGGATGATACTGTGATGTACTGTGCAGGTCCCTCCATTAAGGAGGCTGTTGTTAAATTACAAGCTGTTTTTAACACTATTCAGACTCAGCTCTCTGAATTAAAGCTTCTTTTAAATGTAGATAAAACCAAGGTAATGCTCTTTTCAAAAGCTAAAAAGACACCAGAGCCTGTTTTAGATATTGTAACTACGCAAGGAACAAAACTTGAAGTTGTTGCCTGTTACAAATACCTGGGTATCTGGCTTGATGATTGTCTCTCTTTTAAACTTCATGTCAATAACCTGCTTAAAAAACTGAGGGTTAGGCTAGGTTTCTTTTACAGGAACAAGTCCTGTTTCTCGCTTGAGGCCAGGAAAAGGCTAGTCACTGTGAGCTTTTTAACTGTGCTGGACTATGTGTCACAATCTTAAGGAGAACCCAAATGCAGCACTCGAGAAACCAAGGAGAATTGGTAATATACTTTAATGGAGATTCCACTGGATCGGAGGAATACCAACCGGGCAGTATAACGCACCGGAGGACAGCGGGCATAAGGTGAGTCAGGGACAGGCAGAGAGTCAGGGAGTAAGCGAGGCGGTCAGCGTGGATACAGGCAGGGTCGGAGAACAGGCCAGGCAGGATAGTCGAGGGACAGGCAGGATCAGGAAACAGGCAGAGCAGGCAGGTCGGGGACAGGCAGGGTCGGAACCGGGTAGGCAATCTAGTTTTGAACGCGGGAGAGACAAGCATGAGGCAAAGTACAATCTGGCAAAGAGTGTGTGTCAGGTGCGGGTTTAAATACTGGCAGAAGCTAATGGGTGCAGAAGAGAAAGAGAGTGAGTTAACGAGTGGGTGTGGAAAACAGGTGAGACAGGTGAATGGAAAACTACTGGTGAATGATGGAGCAGACTATGACACTATGGGGATTTGTTGTATATGAATGCACCGGCCAATTACCTGAACAAATTGGATGCTGCGTATCACAGTGCTCTGAGATTTGTCACAAATTGTAAAGCGCTTACACATCACTGTACACTGTATACCAAGGCAGGTTTACCCTCACTCTCTGTACGGAGGCTCAGTCACTGGTACACTTTTATTTATAAAGCTATGTTGGGTAAACTCCCGTATTATATCTGCTCTCTGATAACACAGAGAGTTGCAAGCAGCTATTGTCTGAGGTCACATGATGTGGTCTTGTTAGATGTGCCAAGAGCAAGGACTGTCTTATGTAAGACAGCTTTTATGTGCGCAGCTCCACTTGCTTGGAACAATCTTCAGCAAGAATTGAAACTGGGCAATCTCATTCCTCTGCATGTTTTTAAAGCTAGGGTGAATGAAATGCTAGCAATAGGCACAATGGGCACTTGTAAATGTCTATAACTATGTATCCTGTAAATATAATGTATAATGTCCTTTATTGTTTTATGTTTCATGTGGAACCTATATGCTGCAGGTCTCCCTTGAAAAAGAGATCTATGATCTCAATGGGATCAATCTGGTTAAATAAAGGTTTGAAATGAAAAAATGAAATGAAATAAACAAAAAACGGGCAAAATATGACACTCTGGGCTTTCCATACTAAATTGAATGAGAGACGCAGCTAAAGCTGGGCCTCAAATACTAATGATAGCTCAGGCACAACGCCACAAGCAGAACTTTCAAATGAGCATAATAAGGGCACCTTTATGGGAGAGGAAGCGGGAACACTGTCGTCACCAGAAAGTCTAAGCCAAACAAAAAATAAGACAGCAATCAGGACAACTTGGCTGGGAGAGGGTGCGGGGACTTAGCCATCACCAGCAACAAGTTGACACAAATCTGTCCATCGAGGCTCTGCACAGCCGGCCACAGCTCCTGGAGGACGCGTTAACAACCCGTAGCTCCGACTGTCAGTCGCGAAGCTGCACGCGGCCAGCTGCTTGCAGAGAAATCCCTCAGATCAGGCTACAAGAATGTAGCCGCGGTACTCTCACGAAGCGAGCCTATATAGTAATTTTGTTGTTGTTAGGTACTCGAACTGTGCATGCGTGCGATGGACATATCCAGTGCTAAAGCACCGCCTCTGTCAGTCAGTAGGGATGAAATAGAACATAGTGCGAGGTGGTTGCCGTGCAACAACAATAACAGCTAGCGAACACATTCGACAGACAGCATTGTCATCATTTAGGTGCTTTTTTTTCTGGAGATAGGCACTTCTCAATCCACTCCTCCATAGTAAGGCCACCCCGGAGGTCGAAGTTAACCTAAATGTTTCCATCTTAAGCTTTGTTAGTTAGTTTCGTTAGTTAGTTTTCTTTCTTTTGTATAGTACTGGGCTACTCTCTTTTGGAGACCCTTTTGTGAACTAGTGACAGCTTGACCTGTTGTTGGGCCAAGCTGTTTGTGTGCAACGTTTTGCTCAGTTTGCCATTACCAATAAAACCACCGGTAACCAATACCAATTACAAACTGGTCGTGTCGTTTCCCTTTCTTACCCCTAGCAAAGAGGGAACGTAACAGTAACGGTTGTAGCTTTTCTCAGACGCGGAGGGATACTGACTTGTGAAAAGTAACTACAATTATACCCGGCCGGGATATACGCTCATTATATCACGGCTAAGAAACATCAGATTGCTTGATTTGACTTGTCTGTTTTATAAATATATACTAACTATGCTTACCCCCCCCCCTCCCCACAAAAAAAATTAAACAAGTGAAGTACATAAAGCCGTGGAGGGCGGTAGTTTATAAACCATAAGTAAAGCGAACGCACCCGCAAGGAAACCAGGCTTTTGACAGGGTTGTTGCACAAAAGATCCAAGCGCGCACAGCAGAAATCTGAGAGCAGATATTTCACGAGTGCACAGAAACAGCCTGCAAGGAGAAGGTTTTAAGCTGGAACACAGGAAATCTGTAAGCAGCAATATATCTTAGTGCAAGCGGACAGTTTTAGCAGAAACAGAGCAAATCTAAGTGCAAGCAGGCACTATTTGAGTGTGAGGACAGGGTTTGAGGGAAAGAAATACATAATCTGAACGTAAAATCAATAAAGTATGCTCTCAAATTTAAAGACCACGCTCTTGAATAAAGATAGGGAATAACCCCCATACTTAACACTCATGCATAGGCTAACTCACCAGTGAGCTGAAATCAGTGGTTTCTATATGAACAATACAAAATACAAATAACCTTTCACAAACAGCTCTTTCATAACTGCTTACAGTAAGGAAGACATTTTAACTATTATTGGCAGTCACAGGCTGCTGTAAACTAAACACCACTCTCTGACAGAACACCTCACTGAGTGATTTAACTCATGTCTAACTTTCAGGTTTCACTTTTCAGCTGCACACCCCATGTCGCCTCTTATGTGCGTCGCTAAGTTCCTCGTACTACTTGTGTACTTTAAAGCGGCTCGGCATCGTTTACAATTTGCGAGCGATTTTTGAAGTTGACAGTCTTTCTTGAAAAATCCGAAGTGTTGCCAAACGTTTGATTTGTAGGTATTTTTCGGTGCGCTGTGTTTCTCTTTCTTCTCGACTTCTATGTGTGTTGATAACTGAGACTCTCGGTCTCCGTAGTGTGAAGCAAAGATCAAAGATCGTCTCTGCTGAGTGATGACAGCATGAGGGGATATTATATGAATGAATCATTTGTTTACCGATGCAAAGACGCTACAATCGATGCACCGCGCGAGTTCAACCCAAACTGTAGCCGATGTGCACTCTTTCAACCGGTGCACTCGCATCTTGAACGTTTATGCCGGTGCAACGATGTGAATTGGTGAATCTTAACATCCCTACTGGGCATAAAGCCAGCCCACATTTTAGTAATGACGTCATCACACAGCAAATCTGAATCAGCTCCGTTAACCCCGTTTTTAGAGATTTGGGTTAGGAGGAAAAGAGAGAGGGTTGTATTCTCTGAAACTGTCTGAGTTTCCTTACACAACGGGGACACATATTTATGTATAACAGACATCAAATGCTATTTTTTTTTAATTGTTCACATACTGCCTCTTTTCACCCTCTGTCTGAAACCAAAACCCAGTCTGCTCTGATTGGATAGCTGGCCAGCTCTGATGTGACTGGTCAACTGCTTAGAAATATCCCACCTCCTAGCCTATCACGTACAATGTGTTGGAGCGCTATTCAATAGAAGCGCAAGTGTTACATAGTGATGTCACTATGCTACATAAGTAAACAACATAGTCTAATAGAGACGTTTCAGTGGGGGGTTGTGGGCGAGAAACACAGGGATCATAAGATAGGAGTCTAATAGGGGTCCTTTAACTCATCACACTCAAAAGTACAATCATTTCAACTGTACCTTGAAAGAGAAGTACCTTTATTCGTCTCACATTATGGTTAAAGAACTTGATTAGGCAAACATGTTAGCAAACTACTGCTACTTAACATCAGGCAGACAAATACTAATATTAGCATTTGGAGTGTTATACCTCTCACAGGCTCCACCCTCTACTGGACTCTATGGGTACTACCAGCGCCATATAGACTGAGAGTTACGTCATCTCCGTTCACTCCAATGCACCACTTTTTTACAGCAATGGCGGATCGGGGAGCCTCTCAATCGTTCCCCGGAAGTTAGCGCCAATGCTAGCAGAGCTGTAGAGTTGCAGCATAATAGACCGTTCGTGACGGATTTTTAAAGGTAAGAAGTTTAAAGATTTATATTGCGGATATTATCAGTACATCTGATTCTAATGAACATGTGTATTAAAGGATGTCAGTGGATTATCCCTAAATTAGTAGATTTAGGGAACGTTTACAGATAACAGATTAAGCTAGGATACCCATCAAGTTAGCAACACACGTTGAACAGCCTTTTAATTGTAAATTCCGTTCTCTTAATGTCTATTTGGTCCAACGTTGTTGAATTAGAGAAGAGGGGCTTCTAAACGGGATTGTATGCGGGGGTGGAGGAAGTTAAATATTAGATAAATATAACTTTGGTGCGTGTAAGAGAGTGTTTTTAGCAGAGCCATATTGTGTCCTTGTGATTATGTTGATTATTACCTGTCTGTATAATGTTACAGCACAGCTGATTTTGGATTGATGGCAAAGGGAGAGGGACTTAAGTGAGAGTGAAAACACAAGGTAAGTTTAATACTACTGTTTTATATAAGTAAACACCTTATCTCCCCAAGGCAATTTCCCATCCAATAGCTGTGCTATATAGGTGTGTATAACCCTTTCTCCTGTCTGTTACTCCCTCTTTCAGCACAAGAACCAGAGGGGGATTCAAAGGAGCCTGAATACCTGCACTGAGACCCTCACCCTGCACCCTGAGACTCAACTCTGTGTTTTTCAAGCCTTTCCCTGTTTTTTTGTATTAAACAAAACATTAAGCTTTCCCAATGGTGTGGTTTTCGTTTTGTGAAAAAGTGCAAATGCAGTGTTTGTATATATTTACATCACATATTTGTTTGCTGTTGGTCGTGAAATTGCTCCTGCTGACTTGAGCCAGCCATTTTTTCCTCCGCTCTGTGTCAGTGGGGAAGCCGTACATTCGTACTCCTTTCTCGGAGCGATTTGAGCATCCCCAGGCAGCACAGCAAACCATGGTGGCTACTAGGAGGCAGCACAGCAAACCAGGACAACACGGAGGAAAAGGCACCGACAAACTGCATGATATGCTATTCAATGTTCATTGAACTCCATTTATTTGCAATGGATATTCCTAAAACAACACATTTCACATCATCATCATCATCATGCTGTTGCTGCTGCTGCTAGTCCTTTGATAGTCACCTGTCGGTCTCCTGTCCTTTCTGAAAGCCAAAAAGATGACATTAGTCATTTAGATAGCTTGTGTCCTCAATTACCATGGGATTACTGAAACTACCATGAATTTAAGAAAATGGTAGAAATGAATCTAATCTGAATTTTAAAGCATTACTTTAGATCCCCTCCCTCTAAATGTATCAATAAACATTAGAAAGTGATGCTCCTGACTACCATTCAAGTTTAAGAAGATAATATTGGTTTTAAAGAATTCAAAGCTATAAATAAACAGCAACAGGCTCTTTAACCAAGGCACTGTTAGCCTAACATGTAAATGTTAATATTGGCACATTTTATTTTATGTAAATACATACACATATCGATTTGTTGTATAAATATTGCAAATCAAAACCTTTATTAACTAATAATTACCAAAAATCGTAGTTCTATCTCCTGTTATCAATGCATTCACATTGCCCGCCATGAACTTCCAGGGAACGATCCTCGTCTACATGAACCACGTGACGATAACCGTTTTTGGACTCCAGCATTTCAAACCCTTAATTCAGGGGAGACATGTACTGGTCAGGAGCGACAACAGCACCACAGTGGCATACATCAACAGGCAGGGCGGAGTCCGCTCCGCCGTCTTGTTGACCACAACGGAAAAACTGTGGTTATGGGCTTCAGAGGTGGTGTTGTCTCTGATGGTCCTCCACATCCCGGGACTGGAGAACAGGGGGGCCGACCTCATGTCGAGGGGCGGCCCCCTGCCAAGCAAGTGGGCGCTTCACCCGGAGGTGGTGAAGCAGATCTGGGCCCAGTTCTGGAGCAGAGTTTGACCTGTTCGCTAGCCGGCGCAACAGCCACTGTACCCTGTGGTTCTCCATGGCTCAGAGCAACGATCCGCCCTTGGGGGTGGACGCGTTTGCACACGAGCCATGACCAAGAAAGCTGCTCTACGCCTTTCCACCGCTGCGTCTCATTCTCCCTCTCCTGGGGAGAGTTAGGCGAGAACGTCTGTCAGTCATCCTCGTGGCTCCGGATCGCATCAGGGCGCTGTGGTTCTCAGAGATGACACAGATGAAGGTGGGCCAGCCCTGGGCGCTTCCCCAGTTCTGGGGGGCGATGTCTCAAGAGGCAGGTGCAATCGGGGCGTTACCCACTCTGGGCCGTCCTCTCCAGGTTTGGCTCCTGAGAGGGACAGGCTGAGACAGGGTGGATTGTCTGACAGAGTTATTCAGTCTATCCAGGCAGCTAGAGTAGGATCCACAACAGCCTGTTACAGGCCAAAGTGGCTGGGATTCCAGCGATGGTGTGAGGAGCGGTGAATAGAGCCCCTATCTTGTGAGTTGGGCTCTATTTTGTCCGACTTACAGTTGACACTGGTGGACAGAGGGCTTGCTCATTCCACAGTGAAAGTGTATGCAGCAGCCATCTCTTCCTGCCATGAGGGATTTGGCGGCAGGTCAGCCTTTTCTCATCCACTGATGTAGGGGGTCAGGAGGCTGCGCCCAGTAGTGCACGCCTCCACCCCGCAGTGGGACCTGCCGTTGGTGCTCGAGGCTTTGGTCACGGAACCATTTCAGCCTCTGGAGCTCTCCTCCCTGAAAGCACTGTCGTGGAAGACAGCATTGGTACTTGCTTTAACGTCAGCCAAGAGAGTGTCCGAGTTAACCGCCGGTGCACCAAAGTTGCTTGTTGATCCGGTGTGACCGTAGCGGGTCGACACAGGGGGCTTTAGTCTTCCACCCCATAGTGGGGCCAGGGAAGCTAAACTGCACCTCCTCTGCCCGGTGCGTGCGCTAGCATGTTATGTGGAGCGCACGGCTGCCTTTAGACGCACTGAACAGCTGTTTGTGTGATTTGGGGGCGGGGTGACCGGGAATGCTCTGTCGCGAGGTAAGTGCGTCGGAGTGTGCTCTGTCAGCCGCGTCCCAGACTTCTCCACGGTCACAACCATGGTAAAGGAGGGTGTGGTGCAGCGGCTGCTAACCAGAAAGCCGGTCAGGGGCAGTGGGGTGGAACGGTGTTGTTGGACGACAGCGCGTGTATACATCGGGGCTCCTGTGAGAGATATAACGAGGGGTTACGTTTGGTAACCCATGTCATATAAGCACACGCGGAGCCCTCTACTCGGGGCCCTGTCGGTCCTATGCCATTCGCTGAAGAGAGGTGTAGGATGACAGTCAGGAGGCGAGGCCTCCTTTTATACGGTGAGATGCGCACGCATTCAGGTAGGCCCGCCCCGGGGCCGGCTAGGTTTATAGAAGTCTCAGTGGATGAATGCTTGCATGATATGATCAAACGGTAGTACCCATAGAGTCCAGTAGAGGGCTCCACCTGTGCTTAGATGACAAGGGTTACCATACGTAACCCCTCGTTTTGTTTCTATGTTATTATGCAAGACATTTAGTCTCTAAAGCTTTTGTTTGAGTAAAAAAAACAAGTTCTGAGAGAAATATCTGGTTCTTATTGTATTCTTAATAAAGCGTTTTTTCTGGAAAACAAACTTACAAAAAACTGTGTGGGCAGAGCCCTGAGAGGCCAAATGAGCGGAGGGGAAGGGCCCTACATTCTTTTATGTGTGGAAAGTGAGGTCATTAGCAGCAACATATGAACACAGGTGGTTGTGGGTGTTATTATGGACAATGATTATCCTAACAGTGTACAGGAAATATTCGGAATATTGTAAACACTAGCGACGTGCAGTCAGGGGAGGCAGAACCTCACCTGTCTTACTCCAATGTAACGGAAGGCAGCCATAACCTCTGCCGCACTGAAGGGGGTGCACGTGAGCCCACAGGTTTTTGTTGCTACTGTTATTCTACGCAGAGACGGTAGATGCAAACAACAAGCTAGACTTTTGAAACTACTGGAAGATAAGGAGGACTTTTACAAAAAAGTAATAGAGATTGTTGTCCAGAAGGAAATCATGGACTTCATCTTCAAGTCAAGGTAAGACCCCAATTGTAATGAAAATGGGATCTTACTAAGAAAGAACAATCCAATATTCAGATTGTGGGTATCCTTTTGTTGAACGGTCTGTTTAAAATTAATCGAAACATCAGACTGAAAAAGCATTTGAAAATAAAAGAATATTTCGATTAAAGGTGCGGTAGGTAAGTTTGAGAAACTGGCTCGAGATCGCTAGAATTTGAAAATACACAACCAGAGAAAATCTGCCACTTCCTTATAGAGCCCCTCCTCCAACACACACGAACGCGCACATGACCAATGAGGGCACGAGATAATTTTGTGCCCCGATGGAAGGCTAACAGGCAGGTAGGCCATCCAATCCGATTGGTTGTACTTTTTACAGTATTACGGCTTCTACGGATGAATTTTTTTTATGGATTTTTTGTCAAAGCACTTAAGATATTCATTGCTATTGGGATGTTAAGAGCATTCCATGGAATATAACAAAAAGTGTATCTCGAGCCGGTTTCTGAAACTTACCTCCCCCACCTTTAAGGTCAAAATATAATATTTGTAAATCTGACGATGAAAGATTTTATTTTTTCATTTTATCCAGACATAGGATACTTGAAACATCAAGGAAAGTCCTTGACAGGTTATTGTTTCTTGCAGTTCCTTTTGATTTGAGGTATACACAAGGATCTGAGGTCACCTTGTGTTTTGTAAGAGATGTTGAAGAGTGAGGAGGAGGAGAAGTGCACTCAGCGAATAGCTGCTGGCAGCTCTTCATTTGAAACCATTTAATTCACTGGGAGGTGGGTGAACTGCTCAGGAGAGAGACACAGACAATACTACATACAAGCAACATAGTGAGTCATTTGGGGAATTAACAAATGAGGACAGCTGGATTAATTTGACGATAATAGTTGTAAAAATGTAGGCGCAAGATTGATCAA
This sequence comes from Champsocephalus esox, assembly GCA_036324585.1. Classification (NCBI taxonomy): domain Eukaryota; kingdom Metazoa; phylum Chordata; class Actinopteri; order Perciformes; family Channichthyidae; genus Champsocephalus; species Champsocephalus esox. Next base: position 33,532,687 of record CM070490.1, read on the forward strand.
ATCCACTGAGGCCTACGGTTTTATAAAGTCTCCTTGTAGAGATGATAAGAGTGATAATGAACTCAGATCCTTGCATATCTACTTTCACACATTCTTCTTTTCATGGCACACACACTGAAAAAACTGAAATGTTGACTTTGTAAACTAATTTCACATAACTATTAAATCAAATCAAGTTTTATTTATATAGCACATTTAAAAAAAAATGTAGTTGAGCCAAAGTGCTGTACATATAATAAAAATACCCTACAGTAAAGACACTTTACAGCAAATACAACAGCACAGTTTGTGCAGAATATCAGTATGACAATACGACACCCTCTGTCATTAGACCCTCTGTCCTTAGACCCTCACATCGTACAAGGAAAAACTTCCGGAGAAAACCCACAGTTTAAAGGGAAAAATGGGAGAAACCTCAGGGAGAGCAACAGAGGAGGGATCCCTCTCCAGGACGGACAGACGTGCAATAGATGCCGTGTGTAAATTGAAGAGATAATGCATTTTACAGCATATAGACCGAATGTTAGGAAATGCATGTGTCTGTAAAAAGAAGACAAATCCACGAAGATGTCAAACAATCCTGTGGAAGCCTTCAGGGAGGCAGCATGACGAGACCCAAGGCAGGACCACAGAGACAGGTTCAGCCACGACCCAAAGTCCACGACTTAATCCAGAACTCAGGATAGGGGATCCAAGACACAGGACTACAGCAAGAGGATCAGCCTCGACTCCGGATCCCGGCGTAGATATAGATACAAAACAAGAATATTTGGGGGAGGCTGGGTTAATGAGAATACACAGACACAGACAGACAGAAGGAAGAACAAGCACTCCCTTAGGATAGGTTGAGGGAAAAGGGAAGCAAGTAAGAGAGTAAGAAACAGAGGTGGAGAGGCACACGCAGGGAACGAGGTCCCCACTGGAGCCTTAGTTGGAATTGATGAGAGGTAAGGAGGTACGCTGTGTCTACGAATCGTAACACTCCCCGGCTGGAATAAGCCACTCTGCAAACCTGTTTCCCTCTAATAACAACCTCGAAAGGTCAGAGAGGCAAAAGGTTTTTGGATAAAGAGAGGATAGAAGAATAGATTACAGTTGTAGGGGGTATGAAAAGTAGAGAGAGAAAATATTTAGACGAATGAGTCGTAGTAATAACCTTAGTTTTAAATATAAGATCCAAGTTTTAAGTGATAGAGCAAGAACCAAAATGTAGGTGAAGAAGCACAGTGTGTTTACGTCAACGCACTCTTATTAGATTATTTTATCAGCTATAAGCTTTATCAAAAAGGAAGGTCGTAAGCGTACTCTTAAAACGGATAGGCTATCGGCTGCCCTAACACAAACTGGAAGCTGATTCCACAAAAGTGGAGCTTGATAAGAAAAGGCTAGAAGGCCAGAGAGAAGAAGTGAGTTTTAAAACCCTCTGGTTTTGAGCCTGGTCTTGGGCACTATCAGCAGCAGCTGGTCAGCCGACCTTAAGGCTCTGCCTGGGGTGTAGCGATGGAGGAGTTTGGCTAGATAGGCAGGAGCCAGCCATTTAGGGCTTTGAAAACAAATAAAAAGGAGTTTAAAATCAATTCTGAACCGAACTGGAAGCCAGTGTAGTGAGGCCAGAATTGGGGTGATGTGGTCACGCTTTTTATGGCCAGTGAGAAGACGTGCAGCTGCGTTCTGCACTAGATGCAGGCGTCTAATTGAGGCCTGGTCCATACCCACATACAGAGCATTGCAGTAATCCAGTCTCAAGGTAACAAAGGCGTTAATAACCCTTTCTAGGTCTTTTAAAGATAAAAACAAATTGGTCTTAGCCACTTATCAAATTTAAAAAGCGCTATTGAAGGTCACTCCAAGGTTCATGACAGAGGGGAGGGTGTTTTTACTGAGGGAGCCCAGAATATCAACCGGGGAGACTGTTGGTTGGAGTCCAAAAAAGATGACCTCGGTCTTGCTCTCATTGAGGGTGAGGAAGTTTTGGCTCAGTCAGGATTTAATCTCTATTAAGCAGTCCTTCAACTGCTGTCGTGAGTTGGCATTTTGATTGAGAGGCAGATAGATCTGTACATCGTCAGCGTAACAATGGAAGGGGATGTTGTGTTTTGTGAGAATTGAACCTAGGGGCAGTATGTACAGTAGAAAAAGGATGGGGCCCAGGATCGAGCCCTGGAGAACCTCACAGGTAAGAGGGGCTTTGGTAGAGGAGAAGGCACCTAACTGCACTGAGAGGCTATGGTCTGTCAGGTAGGACCTGAACCATGGAAGGGCAGAGCCTGTGATGCCTGCGGACTGTTCAAGCCGTGACAACAGGATGCTCTGGTCTACAGTGTCAAAGGCAGCTATCAGGTCTAACAGCACCAGGACAGCTGGGCTACCTGAGTCGGCGGCTAAGAGCAGATCATTAAAAACTCTTAAAAGGGCTGTTTCAGTACTATGCATAGGTTTAATGCCAGACTGATCATCGCCGGAGCTGTATTAGATTAACATTAACATGCTTATTGTAGTGGGAAGTGCATATCCCCTTATATGTGTGGGCTGGACCTGTATTTTACAGGAAAGGAGTGAGGGTCATGTTTAGGGGTGTTGAAAATAATCGTTTCTACGATGCATTACGATGCGGACGTGGACGATTCGGTCTCGATGCAGTGACGGAAGATAATCGGTTATAGAGTAGTAACGTTGCTTCCTGACTTTCCGGCCGCGGCTTTACTATAACGTTTTTTCTGTCACTTTAATATCAAATCGGTCGGCGACGCAGAGATCAGGGAACATACGTGACAGCGGCACAGCAACACCGAGCAGTCTGCTTTATCCACCAACACAAGAACACCAGTCCAGAACCCACAGCAGAAGGACCCGCTCCGAATCACTCCATGTCGCTGCGGCTCAGAGACACAGGGAGGGATTTATGTTTTTCAAAAATAATCGCGTTACAATCATGTCAGGTTTTTGGTGGATTTAATTAAGTCTCGGATTGCAAAGTATGAATGTCCTCTAGCAATTTTCAGACGATATATACGTGTGTAAAGTTTGTGAAGGCAGGAGGAAAAAAGCTTCCGCGATCACCGTCTCCTCTCCGTTCCTCCAAGCCCCGCCCCCTCCCTGAAAATAATGAGTGGCATGCTGATAGTGACCCGATAGAAACTTTATTATGCACTTAATCACTGAGATATAATGAAGATAATTTAATCTCATACATTCATGGGTTTATGTAACAGTAAAACAGAGAATGTAATTGTGCACCCACATGCAGTATTTTTGTTGTATATGCTGTTGTAAATACTCCTGTTGTCTGCTGTGTTCAGACTCAAGTCCTGTGTGTGATGCCACATTCAGGACATTCAGTGTCCTTTCTTAACAGAAGGCCGTTGCTAGAAGCTGCAGCTAGACTGCAGGAGCATTAGCTTTTTGTTTTTGAGGATGGAACAACTTCACACACGGAGGCTAGACCTATACAATTCATTTATTTTGGTTTATAAATTAATGTCAAGACATTTATGTTATTGATTTCTGAAGCACTTTCTAAATAATAAAAAGAGAGTTCATATGTATTTACTGCATGTATGCATTGATGAAAAATAAGCCATGTGCAGTAATATAGAACATTGAGGATGCAACGCATTGGTATGAATCGTGATGCACCGTGATATTGAACCGAATCGAAGACAGGATAATCGTAATCGAATCGAATCGTGAGACCAGTGAAGATGCACAGCCCTAGTCGAGTTGTCGATTCTTGTTCAGTTTAATGTGACAATCTTCCTCACCCTCTCAGACTTTGAGTTGCGCGCGCTGCTAAAGAGATGCGCTACCATGGAAACCAAACAATGGTGTAGCTGTATTAAACAGTCCTGAGTAAATCTGATTTTGTCAGAAATCGGGAGAAATGCGGGAGAAATATGACCCCGGGAGGAAACCGGGAGAGGTCAATGAAATCGAGAGTCTTCTGCGAAAATCGGGAGGGTTGGCAAGTATGCCGCCAACTCCGGTGGAAGTGTTAATCAGCGACACAGAGGTGTGGATGAAGCAGCATGTCCTGCTCCGGGCTGTCCTCAGACTCACCATCAGAATCAGCTCCGATTAGACCTTTCTGACTCCGGACAGGATGGTGTCGGTCGTCACTGAAGCCCATGCTGTGTCGATCCATCCCACAACATCCTGGAAAGTTACGTGACGCATCCTCCCGGTTGCCGTGACTTTCTTCTTCTTCGGTGGGACGGCAATTTTCAGTTGTCACAATTGTATACAGTGCCATCTATTGGCCGGAGTTTGGACGCAGTCAGACAAAATACAATATATAAGTCGCTTCGGAGTATAAGTCGCAGGACCAGCCAGACAGGTAAGAAAAACGTGACTTATAGTCAGGAAAATACGGTATGTCTCCAGTTTTGTTGAATGCTTATGGATAGGGATGGGTACCGAGCCCCGGTATCAAACGGGCCCCGGGGCGGAATTATTAAAGACCGTGGTACCGTTAAGCTCTGACGTTATCGGTCTTTTTATCGGTACTAGAGACATTTAAAAAAGATGTTATATGTATTATTGCTACATAAACATTATATCGCAGTCTTAGTGTCGCCAACTCGTTTCTAATATGCAATAAGACTGCAAAATGCGAATGATGTATTTTCGATCTTTCCAATCCAGACGAGATCTCTCTTTCCCACGTCTGCTTGCGAGGAGGTGGGGCGGTTTACACACACGCGGCTGCTACATGCAACACACACACACACGGCGGAGATGGCGGAGAGAACGCGCTCCGAGGTTTGGTTAAACTTTACCCGTCTCGATGTGGATAATGCTCGTTGCCAAAAGTGCAATAAGAGTTTAGCATTTAAGGGCGGTAACACGAGCAATTTGTCTAAACATTTAGCAAAAGTGCTCCATATTCAGACGGAGGAATGCACCGGGTTCGACTGTCTTTCTAGTAGCTCTGTAGCCCCATCCACGAGTAACGTTTCCACGTCAGGTATATTATAATCTTCCTCCGGAATAACCGTTAGGCCTTTTGCAGCATACCTGTATGCCCTACCTGTGTTGCTCTGTACTACTGTATTTTTGCAGTAAATACTTGTGTTTATTTTATTTTATACAGTTCTGTAAGTTCACATTATTTACAATTTGTTTAGTTAATTACCTTTTTTTTCTCAAAAGAACCGATAAGAGTACCGTTAAAAGACCGGATCGATAAGCGGTATCGATAAAAGTAGTAGTACCGTTAAAACCTTAACCATACCCATCCCTACTTATGGACCATTTAAATGTTCAAAGATTTGTGTTTTGACATAGCTAAGACCAAGTCTTTTACATAACTGTTTTTATTCTGTTTGAATTCTGCTTAAATCTGACTCAACCATCTCTATTTTACATCTCTGTGCCAAACAAACAGCAGCCAGTTACCAGCTGTGTTGGGGGCCAAACAGAGAAGAGTCATTTGTTTGGTTCATTAATTATCATTTCATAATAAACTGCAGAAATGTAAATCAGCTGCCAGGTAATAATAGTTTGTGCCCACAGGTGGTAAGTGATGGAGACCTTTTTTAATACCTCCATGGCGGCGCTGATTCATCAACCTTCTATTATCCGCACCTGGAGGCACCGCCATTCATTACAGACCTGCTCAGGTGGTTTTGTTTGAAGTTAACCAAAGTTCACTGACAAGTAGAGCCAAACAGCTGAGTGACGAAAATAATTAGCATGTTTAAAAAGCCCAAACTATTCTAGTAGCTGTTGCTTTCACTTCCATGTACACTACTAACATCCAACCAAATAGAAGCCACATCATTGTGCATCCTACTATTTTTACACATACCAGTTATTGAAATAAACAAACTGGATAGGTCAGTTTCTTAAGTATTTCCTTTCATTTCTTGTGTTGTGATCATGTTCATGCCTCTAACTTTGTTTTAGCGGCTCTTTAATGCTCCACTCACATTAACCGTGTTGATGTTCCCACGTGTTAGTATTCTAATCACATCTCTAATCACATTACATGTTCTCTCAGCTTTCTCGGCCACATGTTCTTTTTAATGGTTTATCAATTTTGTCACAAAGCTTTCCCTCCCAACGGAAGACGCTGCAGTGCTGATATATTTACATTCTGCCTGCTTATCAGTTGGAGGCAGACATATTTTTAAAAGTGCTTGATTCTTTATTAATCCACTGACTTATCACTACTGTGGGACAGGTTATGAAAATATCTTGCACTTAGGAAGACATTTTCCTAGTAGCGCTAAACTGTTCTAACTAGGTATGCACTGAAAAAACTGAAACGTTATATTAGGTTAGTTGAAAGCAATAATATTAAGTTGAATCTATTTAAACTTAATATTATTGCTTTCAACTAACCTAATACAGTTATGTCAAATCTCTTGATCTAATACATTTAATTAAAGTCAGCGCTTCAGTTTTTTCAGAGTACAAGTCTGATGTCAAAGCTACCTCTGCTATTCTTAGATAATGGTAGTCATGTGGCCGCTATTGTATATTTATTCTTCAAAATGATTCCCTATATTAAGGTTACATTCACAACACGGTTAATGTCAGGGTTAGGGTTGGGTTGAGTAAACATTGCCATCCTGCAGGAAAAAAGCGTTCTGCCTTAACTCTGATTATTGATATCTACCCTTGAGTGAAGTGTATCTGTTGTTCTGTTTACACTTCATTCTATAGGTTCCTTGTTTTGGATTTAAACATATCATAGGCTAAAGATTAAACATGAAGTCATGCCTGCCAAAAGTCCTTGTGTGTAAATGCACACTCACTCACTCACTCACTCACTCACTCACTCACTCACTCACTCACTCACTCACTCACTCACTCACTCACTCACTCACTCACTCACTCACACACTCACACTCACACACACACACACACACACACACACACACACACACACACACACACACACACACACACACACACAAGCTATGGGGGCTCACTAGCAGCATGTGTGAATAATTGGTGATTGTATCCTCCATAGGGGGCAAGTGAAGCTCAAAGGGTTCTGTGTTGCAAAGACATCTGAAGTGAAGCAAATTCCTGACAGGGATCCTGAGGATTTTCTGTTTCTGTTTATTTGGATTTAATGAAAAGGTTAACAACAAGGATTGAAGAGGAGGAGAGAGCAAGATTCGTCTAATAAATTACAAAAAGCCATTTATATGCTAACAAGATAGATGGGCAAAACAAAACGGGACTTTAAAGACTAAACCTTCATATAATCCCTGCAATCAAACAGGAGAGAGGACACTCTGAAATGCACTCGTTTGAAATGCTTTTATAGGCCGACCTGGAAGTTAGCATGGCTCCCTGCCCTCGATACAAATTAATGGGTTTTGGAATACTGCAGAAAATAATCTCTGTGGCAAACAAACATTTATGATACTTACAAGTTTTGTTCAGCAATATTATCTCCAGATATTAAGATTACTTAAATGATTTTTTTCTTAGGCATACATAAAAAGTAAATAGCTAGCGTTGGGCTATAAAAGAAACCTGTTAGCAAAACCATTTTTATAACACATCAAAGCTCCAAAGTGGGATAATTATTGACATATTTTGTCGTACAACAAAATGTGAAAATGTTTTTGTTTGTTTGTGTTTATCACAAACCTTATTTCCAGCTTCTAAAAACCCATGTTAAAACGACTGAGACAAGGGAACCGCCAATGGTAAAATGCTAACTCACTTCTGGGTTTAAGGTCCCATTCCTGCATCACTCTATACTTTGTGTGATTCTTTTAGTAATATTTCTGTTAAATTATGTTACATGTCATTTTAGATGACACTTTTATCCAAAGCAATTTACATTCACTTCAATACCATTCACATGCCTGTGAGAGCAATCTGTGCTTTAGTGTCTTGCTCATGGACAGTTTGACATGTTCACTGCAGGGGATGGGGATCGAACACACACATGTATCCCCTGAGCCACCCCCAAAGGAAATTAAGTGTATCATGAGGCAGATGGTATGTACGTGGTTTATTTTGTTACATCTGATAAACGTTGTAAAACAGTTACGTTTACGGCCCGTCCACAGAGCGGCGTGCGCTGACGCTTGCCGGCGGGCGTGTCTGAAACTCGACCAACAACCAATCACATGAATCTCACGCCCCTGACACACAAGCAGCGGTTTGATTGGCTAGAGCTTGTACTGGCATATGATTCGATTGGCTGACGCCTCGCCGAGGCGTCAAAAGTTGAACATTGCTCAACTTTTGCAGCGAGCCACGCCAGCTACGCTCCACGTCACTTCCCACGATGCATTTGGGCTAAAAGTGACGTCACCCCATTCAAAGTGAATGGGGAAGTGTCAACGCACGCCGCTGTATGGACGGGCCGTTAGGTTGTGGAATGTTAGGGATAGAAATAAGATCATGGGTCAAATTAAATGAAGTACATTTGTAACGTAAGTAAAGCTACAGACTAAACTGAACAACATGGTCAGCAACATAACTCAACTGTTGACTTCACAGGGACACAAGCCCCTGCGTGAAGATCTGTGTTTTTTTACCCATCCAATATACACCCCCTCTCTCACACACACACACACACACACACACACACACACACACACACACACACACACACACACACACACACACACACACACACACGTCTGTGCTATAATACTGCTCGTTGCTCTAAACTTCTAATGAGTATACGAATGGGTTTACATACAGTTGTGTTACTTACTTTCTAAGATAAACACTTAACCCGCATCTATTTTGTGGGATAATACATTAGCTTGTGGGAGTAGTAATGAGTTAACCCCGCCCCTCTTTTGCAAACCTGCAAAATAAACTTTAGCATTTGCTAACACTGATGCTTTTCTGTCAGAAACAATGTAACATCTCAAAAGCCTCGGTTAATCACTTTAAATAGCCAACATTACGGAAGAGGACAGCAAGCTGATGCTCGTGGGATTTATTGAGTATTTGCTGTGGCAGCTGTTTCTCATTAAGTGTTTGCACTGATTAATTTGGAAGCTGAATAAAAGGTGTTGCAGGGAATTGTGTTGTGAGGTGAACAAAGGTGTAAAGCAAGAGCCATTTAATTACATATTGAACAGTCTCATATGGATTTCTATGTTGGTGACCCAAACTGCAAGCAATGAATTAAAATGGCTCTCTGTCAAGAGACCTAACATCCTCCCTGAGAACTCCACACCTGCAACAAGCCCTACTTCCAGCAGATACACAAGAAACAGTCCTTTGTAAGAGCTGTGTAGAAGAAGAGAGCTTCCTAAATGTTGTTAATGGGAAATACGAGAGACACTCAAGCAGATAATTACGTCTGGAACAATATTTATGTTGGGAAGACAGATTACATATTCTTTGAACATCTATTTTGTATTGATATTATTGGACTATGCCAAGGTTATGTTTCTGTTATTATTAATAACAGGTGACAGTGCTGTTTTGCATTATTTTACGCAATAACTATGTAACACTTGCAGTTCTATTGACTAACCTGTTCCATCAGCTATATTCAACAGTGAATCCTTATTTTCAAATGCTGCGATCCTTGCAATGTTTTCTGCTGCTCCATTCCACACAGAAAAACAAAGATGTCTTTGGACTGTCAAAAACAGGAACAGTGTGTGCAGCAAAGCCTGCACTGGAAAGGTAATAAAGATGTCTAGTGAGAGCTCAAACTATGAGAGTCTGGAGGAAAAAGTCTGGAGTTGTATTTTTGACTCTGCAGAGCCAAAGTGACAACCTGTGTCTGGAGGAAAAAGTGATGAGCAAGGAACGCTCGCTCATCACCTTTGGAGCAGCCTCTCTTTGTGATTAGACAGGAGTGGAGAGTCCGGCGCAGCCCCGCTCCAGTGCTTGTTGTTTTAGAGATCTCCTGCCCCCCGGGAGCAGCCAGGTACTTCACCTTATGAATGCTCCGCTGCAGCAGTAACTTGCTGGCTCAGTGCGTTCGCAGAAAGCCTGAGCGGCATGCAGATGAATAAAAAGAATGATGAGGCAGAGTTCCTGTCATAGTTAGAAGGCAGCGGCTGTGACTTGTGTTTAATAACTTCACTTGTGGATTCCTTTTCTCCTGTAGCCTGTGTGTAAATATGGCGCAGGAAAATAAATGTGTAAAAAAGGCAATTATCAGGAAGCTCTCCCCTGTGTCTGGTCTCTATTTTCAAGGATGAGCACACCTTATGTGGGAGGTAAACTCAATGAAATAAGATGTCTCTTTTTTGCCACTGGCTAAAATATTTCTATTGGATTTGTATAAAATAGGCATGTGTATAATCCTCTCGGAGAGGATTTCAGAGCAGTAAACCTGCATGGCAGAAGCAAATGAAGGTGTCAGTATCAGTGTGTGGGAGTGGAATTGCACAGTCTTAAGAGCTCGGATGTCAGAGCAGGTTTAAAAGAAGAGGACGTGGAAGATGACCTCAATCACCATCGTAATTCCCTTATTAAATCAAACTCAGTACAGCAACACCGGCCCTTAATGCCAATGTGGCTTTTACATGGATTTCCTACCAGATTAAACAAATTCAATTTACATCCTGCTGTGACAGGGGGCGCTGCTCATTTTTGATAGTCAATCAATCAATGATTCTTTATATAGCCCAATACCACAAATGTTACATTTGTCTCAGTGGTCTTCACAGTGTGTACAGAATATCAGTATGACAATACGACACCCTCTGTCCTTAGACCCTCACATCGTACAAGGAAAAACTTCCGGAGAAAACCCAGTTTAAAGGGAAAATGGGAGAAACGGGAGAAACCTCAGGGAGGGATCCCTCTCCCAGGACGGACAGACGTGCAATAGATGCCGTGTGTAAATTGAAAAGATAATACATTTGCAACATAGGTAGTCCAAATGTTTGGAAATGCATGTGTGTATAACAACATCAGGAAGATACGTCCCCAGCTGATCCAGAAAGCCACGCAGGTTCTGGTCCAGGCTCTCGTCACCTCACGCCTAGACTACTGCAACTCCCTCCTGGCTGGTCTACCTGCACGTGCCATCTGATCTCTGCAGCTCATCCAGAATGCAGCGGCTCGTCTGGTCTTCAACCTTCCAAAATTCTCCCACACCACGCCGCTCCTCCGCTCCCTCCACTGGCTTCCGGTAACTGCTAGAATCCACTTCAAGACACTGGTACTTGCATACCATGCTGCGAATGGATCTGGCCCTTCCTACATCCAGGACATGGTTAAACCGTACACCCCAGCACGTGCACTTCGCTCTGCATCAGCCAAACGACTCGCTGCACCCTGGCTGCGAGGGGGACCCAAGTTCCCATCAGCAAAAACACGTGGGTTGGCTATCCTGGCTCCAAAATGGTGGAATGAGCTCCCCATTGAAATCAGGACCGCATAAAGCTTACACACCTTCCGGCGCAGACTGAAAACTCATCACTTTCGACTCCACTTCGAGCGATAGAATGACTAACAAAGAACTGCTAACAGAGCACTTATATACTAATAAAGGACTGGCTTACCTGAAGCTAGTTGAGTAGCACTTGAAACGATTGGCTCTTTGAAACCTGATGTTCTTATATGATTCTGTTTTCTTCAAGGTTGTGTCTTCCTGGTCGAATGTACTTATGGTAAGTCGCTTTGGATAAAAGCGTCAGCTAAATGCAATGTAATGTAATAATGTAATGTATAATTGGAAGATGAATCCACGAGGATATCCAACTAGGACCGATGATCCAGGACCACAGCCACGACTCAAGATCCACGACTCAAGATGCAGGACACAGGACCGCAGGATCATCCATGTCTCCGGATCCCGGCGTATATAGACACCAAAAAGAAAGACATGTGGGGAAGCTGGGTTAATCGGAACATGAGAGTTTACAGGTATAGACAGAGAGAAGGAAGAAGTAAGATGTCCCCCGACAAACTAAGCCTATATCAGCCAAACTAGGGGCTGAATCTAATCAGCCCTAACTATAAGCTTTATCAAAAAGGAAGGTCTTAAGCGCACTCTTAAAAACGGATAGGGTGTCTGCCGCCCGAACACAAACTGGAAGCTGATTCCACAAATGTGGAGCTTGATAAGAAAAGGCTCTGGCTCCCATTGTACTTTTAGAGACTCTAGGAACAACCAACAACCCTGCATTATTGGAACGCAATGCCCTAGTAGGACAGTAGGGTATAATGAGTTATTTAAGGTAAGATGGCGCCTGCCCATTAAGGGCTTTGTAGGCGAGAAGAATAATTTTAAATTCTATCCTGTGTTCTATAGGGAGCCAGTGTAAGGCAGCCAGAACAGGAGTAATGTGGTCCCTTTTCCTAACTCTGGTTAGTACACGAGCTGCAGCATTTTGAATCAGCTGAAGCGACTTGACTGACTTCTTGGTACTCCCTGATAATAAAGAGTTACAATAATCCAGCCTTGAAGTAACAAATGCATGGACTAGTTTCTCTGCATCGTTTTGATGCAAGATATGCCTGATTTTTGCAATGTTACGTACAGATGTAGCGCTTCATTTCAGACAGTTTGAAACGCGAGGGCCGTGATTGGGACGTGATCTGCCCTCGCTCAAGGGAAAACCTCCAGCTTGACTTGAGACCTCCCCCTGTGATAAATAAATGTAATTATTATGAAGCCAGCTGCAATGGATCATTGATCCACCAGGGGGTTCAGTGGGGTTCCACACTGGAGCTCATGTGAAATAAAGTCAGATACAGCTGGATGTACAGTGGAACTTTGTTCAGATCCATATGTCACGGATATCATACTCTGTGCTAAATAAGAGACATGTAATCATTTACAAAACATCACTATGTTGTTATTTGACAAAATAATGTTGTTTAGTCGAAAAAAACGAACGGGAGGAAATGCAGCCCGGCTCTCGATTTTTAATCCTAATTTAATCATCATCTTCACCACGATCATTTATGTTTATGTTCGCCGAATTGACATGAAATCACTGACACATATGAATATACTGTATTCAACTTCATTAAAACGTTATTAACATGCCTAAACAGTAACTCACTAACAATATTTATATTATAATGGGGCCTCGTCGGCAGATCAGGATCCCAACGCGTAGCGGAGGGATCTCAGCCACAGAGCTCCCTCCATACAAACCAACTGTAAAAGCACCTATTGTTTTAAATAATGGTCGGAATGTGACCTGTGAGCCTTCTGAATTACCGTGGGACAGCACAATCTAAACTAAAATGTTCAATCAATAAAGTAACATCTTATCTTATCTTAATAATATCTTCCTATTAATAATAATATAATACATGGCAAACACACAAATATACTGTATATTAAAGCAAACGATTGTAAAGGTAAAAGTATGAGCATAACAAATAAAGAAGTGTAATGTAAACATTTACATTAATATTATGATTATTTAATATATAAAGACTATATTATTGAATTACAAGATTAGATATACTTTAGTTGATCTAAAATATTGATGTGTTCAAATGCTCTTCAAAACACAACTGCAAGTCCATGAAACTTGTCTTTCTGTATTTGTGAATGAAGCTCCATCTCCTGGTTAAAACCTGAAATTGAAAATCTGGCAACGCTCTCTTGGAAAATAGTGGGAGGGCTTAACATTCCTCGATACTGGTTTTAGGCAGGTCGTAGGCAGGAAGCTGGAGTCTGAAATGAGGTGCTACATCTGTAGATGGAAGTAGGCGGTCCTTCAAATTGATTTTATGTTGGCGATAGTGCAGTATTTATAGTCAAATCAGCACCAGGTGACAGAGAAGGGTGTCATTCTCCACCCATGATAAAATGACTATGAAAAATAAGAAATTAATTAAAATGAACATATTTGGGTCATGAAAACAGTGTGTATGTAGGTCTAATCATATGCACCCCCCCTCCTATTTTCTCATGGACTGCGTAATAATTGCAATACTGGTGTTTGTATGTGTTAAATGTGTGTAAAGTTGTGTCTTTTGCTTTAATAAAACATGTTGATCACAAAAAAAGGGTCATTTTGAGATTTTGCGAATCTCAGTCTGCTGTTGACTCCTGCATGACAACGAGTCTGCTGGATCTCTGGATCTGCTGCTAAAAGGTTACGGCTCTGAGTCCGCACGAGTCTGCTGTGTTTTGCACAGTGAGTCAGGATTTGCGAATCTCTGAGTCTGCTGTTGACTCGTGCATAGTATAGCCGCGGGAGCCGGGAGCTGGAGGAGGGGCTGCAACATGTTACTGTTTATCTCTGCCCACTTCTGGCCACACCCCCTAAGTAAAATGTCTTCCCGGCCGCAGCTATGCTCGTGCACATGAGGAGTTTGGATCTCTGGATCTGCGATGCTATTACGGTTAGGAGCCGTAACTTACGGCTCCTCTGAGCCCCCACGAGTCTGCAGGAAGTTTCACTGATCCGCGTCCCCTCCCCTGAGCCAAACGATAACTTCTGGAAGCTATCCTACTTGCTAAAGGGTAGGCAGATGGACTGGGGTACGTTGTAATGTTATTTTACATGTTATAAAGAGAGTAGCGAGTGATGCAATTTATAGTTTATATTTATAGTCATACCAGGTGTAGGACTCAAAGGACTCGGGTTAATGAAGAGGGGAGACTCGTCACGACCAGCTCATTTCTAGGATCCGGGTTAATGATCCGGATGAATCAGGACTCGCCCATCTCTACTTTCCTGGTGTTTCAGGCTGCAAGAGTTGAACAATGTTCAACTTTTGAAGCTTCTGAAGCTTTCGGTGGAAGCATCAGCCAATCAAATCATATGTGTGCTCGTGCGTGTGTATGTGAGTCGGTCTCGGTCCAAGTAAGTACATTTAGTTCGATTATTTGCCGTGATTTCATTGTAATAAAAGTATAACAATGAGGCCGAATCAACAACATACTGACACCGATTAATTTAAACCATGATTGACTACTGTGGTAAGTGTAGTTGCAAAACTGCAGGCAAAACACTTTAAAGCAGCCATTTTCTGAATGGAGATCGGATCAGGCTAAGCTATCGTTGTTGGTGCCCTTTCCATACTTAAAATAACGTCATATAAACTTACAGCGACTGTTTTCCGCATGCCAAGGACCGTCTGTGACAAGGATTATTATTCATTTTCTGAACAAATTAGATCATGTGGGGCTCTGTGTGCTGCCAACGGCTGAAGTTTTGTTTTGCCGATTTAACATAAAGTCAGTGAAAACCCACGTTAAACCCACTGCAGCCTTGCACTTCGCCAGAAGAGGTCGCTGTAACTGAAGCTTCGAGAAATTACCCTATTTCCGACACAATTGTCCAAGTGGTTCGACGCTTCATTCAAAGCTTCATTTTGCCATCACTAGTGACTACCGCCAACTGCACGTTCAGGCGGTCATAACGTTGTAAAGTAGTTTGCTAGTTAGCCTAGCCCAGGGGTCTGCAACCTTTTTGACCAAAAGAGCCATTTTGCTCCTTTTTCCAAAACATTTTTTTGTCTGGACCCGCAAAACATATTTCATAGTTTTTTATTGTTATAGACAAAAACTACAGTTTTTTTGCATTTATTAGGCTATTTATTACATGATATAAAACTGTTAACCTCTAATAAGAAACAAATAACTCTTATAAGGAGAATTAAAAATAATACACAGGCCCACTTTGAAATAAATTAAACACAACACTTGGGGAGTCCTCTGCACATTTGAAGGAAAAACATATATTATTAAAATGGGCCCACTTTGAAATAAATAAAACATATAGCTGCACCCTAAAAAGAGTTAAAGGTAGGGTAGGTAAGAATAGAGAAACCAGCTTAAGTGCGCTAGAATTTGATAGTACACAACCGGAAAAAATATGCCTCTTCCTTCAGACTTTCTTACAGAGTCCCTCCTCCAACACACACGACCGTGCACATGACCAATGAGGGCACGAGATAAGTTTGTGCACAGATGGAAGGCTGACAGGCAGGTAAGGCCATCCAGTTACTTTAGCCGGGCCGGCTCAGATGATTGGTCGTGCTTTTTACAGCGCTACGGCTTCCAGAGATTACTTTTTGTATGTATTTATTGTCAAAGCATTTAATATAGTCATTGCTATCGCTACATTAAGAGCATTCCATGGAATATAACAAAAAGTTGTATTCTGAAATAAATTACATACCCCATTGAATTATGACTGAAGATCGTCAGCTGGCTTCCTCTCCCGTGTTGTTCCTCGATACGTAAAGCCTGCAACACCGTTGACAACTTCTCTCTACATATCAGACATACCGGTAAACCAGCATCGTTTGCTGTGAAGGCAAGGCAAGGCAAGGCAAGTTTATTTATATAGCACTTTTCGACACAGGGTAATTCAAAGTGCTTTACAAAAAAGAAATGAAAGACATTAAGCATTAAAAAAAAGAAAAGCTAATAAAATAAACATTAAGGAAAAATACATAAAAGTTACAGTGCAGTCTAAAATATGAATAGTTCAATTAAACATTACAAGAAAAAGTACATGGATAAAAGTTACAGTGCTAATAAAATAAACATTAAGGAAAAATACATGGATAAAAGTTACAGTGCAGTCTAAAATATGAATATTTTCCATATATTTAATTTAGACAGACTTTCTTCACCATATTTTGCTCGCATGACATCCACAATCGGACCCTCAGGAGGCTGTACACACCCCCTCCCCTGCTTTGCTTCCATAACAAAGTCTTTAAAGTGTTACCAAAACACTCCGTGTTACCAAAACACTATTTTTCATCCGTCGATGCCAGATATTCCAAATATCTCTTTCGAGCAGTCCCTCTCATAAATGTCATGGAGTTTAATTACGTTTAAACATTACAAGAAAAAGTACATGGATAAAAGTTACAGTGCAGTTTAAGATATGAAAAGTTCAATTAAAAGCAGCGACAAAAAGAAAAGTCTTCAGCCTGGATTTAAAAGTAGTCAGAGTTGCAGCGGACCTGCAGGTTTCTGGGAGTTTGTTCCAGATATTTGGAGCATAATAACTGAATGCTGCTTCTCCATGTTTAGTTCTGACTCTGGGGACAGAAAGCTGACCCGTCCCTGAAGACCTGAGAGATCTGGATGGTTCATCATTTAGCAGGAGGTCAGAGATGTATTTTGGGCCTAAACCATTCAGTGCTTTATAAACCAGCAGCAGTATTTTGAAATCTATTCTTTGACACACAGGAAGCCAGTGTAAAGACTTCAGAACAGGAGTGATGTGGTCCACTTTCTTAGTGTTAGTGAGGACTCGAGCAGCGGCGTTCTGAATCAGCTGCAGCTTTCTAATAGATTTTTTAGTGAGACCTGTGAAGACACCATTGCAGTAGTCGAGTCTACTGAAGATAAAGGCATGGACAAGTTTTTCCAAATCCTGCTGTGACATTAGTCTTTTAAAAAAGTAGATAACTGTCCACATAGAATTAAATCCTGTGTTCCTCTGGTATTTTTCTTTGATTTATCCATAGTTCGCTCGCGCGGGACCATAGCAGGATGTGACGCATATTTTAGTTGACCTAATTAAAACCGTTTTGTTTTTTATTTATGTGTCACAGTATCACCTCAAAAATACTAGATACGAAACATTTTCAACCATGCAACAAAATATAAATAGTCCTACAAATACTTTTATTTTATTTCCTTCTTATTCTTGTCTAAACTCAAGGGAGCCAGAGCAGAGGGCTTAAAGAGCCTGTCACATAGTGTTCATTTCATTGACTAAAACTATGACGAAATATGTTCGTCAACGACCTTTTTTTCCATGACGAAAACGAGACGATGACGAGACGGCACCGACGGCAGTAAACAATAACTGTAACGAAATCATCATGCAATATCGTTGACGAAAAGTGACGAGACGAAAATGTAGTTTACTAAATAAAAACTGACAAAATCTCTCTTTACTTTCGTTGACGAAAAATGAGGAGACGAAATATTATCAAAGATAACGTTAAATCTCTGATAGTCAGTTTTTCTCCCAGCAGTTCCATTTCCGGTGCTGCGGCAGAGCAGCAGCTGTTTCTGTGCTGCGCGCGGCGGTACATTTGAATTACACCGGGCAGCGGCACATTATGAATTGTCAGGAAGACTCGGGTCTAACTCATGGTCTAACTGATGGTCTAACTCATGGTCTAACTCATGGTCTAACTGATGGTCTAACTCGTGGTCTAACTCATGGTCTAACTCGTGGTCTAACTAACCTTATTTAACAGAAAATAAAATGGCAACAACAGGGATTGGGAGCAGTGGTCGCACTCGCGTTAACCGAATACCCCCCCCGTCAGCGCGAGTGAGTGATACATTGTGCACTCGACGGATAATAATGGATTATGACGGAAATGTTACAATCCTGTCCGTCAAAATGACTGACAACGAAAAAGTCTAAAGCCACCACTGCTTGGGAGAAAGAAACGATGTGATATTTGGGCGCATTTTCGCTACAATGAGGCGGAGAAAAAAAGCGAATGCATTGTTTTATCAGAAGGGAAGCAATGTGGCCATAACCAACACATCCTCACTCCCAGGTCGGCCTATGTTGACGTTATGTCAAGTCCCCTGCCGGCTTTTTCCAACGCAAGGGGGGGGGCCTTAGCGTCCATTTTCAACGCCAGGGGGGGGGGCCTTAGCGTCCATTTTCAACGCCAGGGGGGGGGCCTTAGCGTCCATTTTCAACGCAAGGGGGGGGGCCTTAGCGTCCATATTCAGCTTTCCGGGATGTCCATGTGCTTCTATGGACGCTCATGTAAGCACGGCATTCGTTTGTGTCAACTGCCCTTAAAGGCAATGAAGACACTACACTACCCAGAATCCCCAGCTATCGTTTGGACTACACCATGTGCTCTGTTTGGCAAACCCCGTGATCGTCCTCAAGCTCTGTGATTGGAGAGTGTGCTCCGAGGGTTACCGAGCCTCGAACAGCACTTGAAATGGGATGGAACCACGGCAGACTGTTCAAAACTGGATTTGAACGGGTCCACCGCGTCCCCCCTCCCCCACCCTGTCCCCAGAACTACACATGCTGGCTATTCTGTTTCGCAACATGTTCTCTATGGCACGTCTCTACTGGGAGTTGTAGTTTTAAAAGACGTGTTCGTATTTCCCATAATAAGAAGTTGCCAGTATTAAACTGTGTACATCCCTGGAGGTTTAGGGGACAGGAAACACTCATATTTAAAACATATAATTAATAAATGGGTGTAAATTGCTTGTGCCCATAATGGGCAGCATTAATATATATACCTACACGCCAGCTAAGGTCAGAAGAGCTTTATTTAACAGCTGGACTTATGTTTGTGACCCCTCCTGTTGTTAATTGATAACATTACATTACATTAATTGATAAGCCTGAAACATGCACTTGTCAAGGTTCAGAGGCACATTTTGCAAATATGGCAGTAGCCATCGATCAGCTTAAGATAAGATATACTTTATTGATCCCAAGTTGGAACATTTGCGTTACATCATAGTATACATACAACATAGTTAACATTGCTGGAGGTATGCACACATATTGATAGATGTCTTGTAATGCACTATTGAGGAACCTGCGACCCAAGTTTTTCATTCAGTGCAGAACTACACCACAGTTGTGTAGGCCGATATGATATGTCAATAAACCTTAGAACATCTTGAAATCTTGAACGGGATGTGCAAAATAGTCATTATATACAGTCTTTAATTAACTATTAGTAGAGAATAACGAGTAATGAATATACTTTATAGGGATTCTTTTAATATCTAATAATACAAATAATGAAATTCAATAACGTGCTTTAACCACCAGGTGTCTCTTTATATCAGGTGTGCACCTTTATGGTGTAAATGCAGCCTATCTACCAATTGGATCAAATATAAAAGTGAGCCGAATTAGTGTTGATACTGCAAGGAGACGTATTGTGTGAAAAGAAATGTAAGATGTTGTTTAATGGCTGATATATTTATGATCCACGTCACGTTTTCAGTTCCTCATCTTTGTCTTCTCATCAGGGCTCTATAAATACAGAACTGCGGCAGATATGTAATATGTAATGCAGCCGAACCGTGTATTACAATGCCGTTATGTGATGACTTTCAAAGAGAAAAGCAAGCACACTCGGAATAAAGCATTGTTTTATTTTTTAAAAATATTTTCGGTCTGTTTCCGGTATTTGTTAATGACGATGTGCTGTGAGATGTGAGACTGGAATTGCACAGGGGAAAATAACGTATCTTTAGATGCGGATTTTGTTAAACTAATATGTTTGCGCTGTGGACCAACACTAGACATTGACGGGGAAGGGGGTAGCAATACAGATAACACCATTAAACAGTTACACAACATAACAGAAATAATATCGATAGCAGCGTCCCTAGCAACCACCTTGGTAACAATGAAAACGTTGGACGCAATTTCCTGAAGTAATCTTCGTAATAACTAGCAAACTAAAGATCATGTACATCCACTGCACACATCATCTGAAATAACAACTCATATTTCTCGCATCAAATGACATCAAAACGCATTTTAATGGCCAAACTAACTTTAAAATAGGCATTTTACACCCAGAATAAAACGAAGTTCGGCCATGTTTTCTTTTTCTGCAGGGAGAAATCACGTGACGTCAAACAGAGCACATGGTGTAGGCCAAACGATAGCTGGGGATTCTGGGTAGTGTAGTGTCTTCATTGCCTTTAAGGGCAGTTGACACAAACGAATGCCGTGCTTACATGAGCGTCCATAGAAGCACATGGACATCCCGGAAAGCTGAACATGGACGCTAAGGGCCCCCCCCTTGCGTTGAAAATGGACGCTAAGGCCCCCCCCCTTGCGTTGAAAATGGACGCTAAGGCCCCCCCCCTGGCGTTGAAAATGGACGCTAAGGCCCCCCCCCCTGGCGTTGAAAATGGACGCTAAGGCCCCCCCCCTTGCGTTGGAAAAAGCCGTTAGGGGACTTGACATAACGTCAACATAGGCCGACCTGGGAGTGAGGATGTGTTGCCATAACACAGCTGGTACAACCACCACAAACCTGACCAGATACTCTCTGCAAAGCTGCTTAATCATTCAACCTGTGTTTTTCATCAAATAAGGACAAGATAATGACAATAATAATACATAAACAACATAATAATGACAAATTATTGGTTTTGGCTAGACTAGTTTGACTGAAATGTTCTATATAATCTGATGACTAAAAAAGACTCGTTTTCATTGACAAAAAGTAGACTAAAATAAGACTAAAATGCTCAGACTTTTAGTCGACTAAAACTTGACTGAATAAAAACAGGATGAAGGTGACTAAATATGACTAAAACTAAAAAGGAAATTTAACACAGGACTAAGACTAAAACTAAATAAAAAAATAGCTGACGAAATTAACACTACTGTGACACCATCCCAACAACTGTTGTGCAATGAAATATTGGGCTACTAGTCATCTCGAACCGTCAGTTTAAAAAAGAAAAAGCGATACCGTTCTATTAAATATCAATAATTTCGAACATCGCGGGGAAATTCCTTCGACTCATTTTGAAGTTTTGGGGGAAGCCGGAAGTGACGTCAATGCGGGAACGCTTCGAGAGCCAAACACGGACAAAGTGTGTTGTCATGCGTAGAAATGGTGAATTACTGAGATTAGGCACGTTAATAACGTTTTAATGAAGTTGACTACAGTATATTCATATTTGTCAGTGCTTTCATGTCAATTCGGTGAACATAAACATAAATGATCATGGTGAAGATGATGATTACATTAGGATTAAAAATCGGGAGTGAGAGCTGCTGAATTTCCTCCCGTCGGATGTGATATAAAAACAAATCGATTATTTTTGTGGTTGTAAACTCAAGTGGATGAAACTACATTTATTAGTGCTTTCATGTCAATTCGGCGAACATATGATACATTAAATGATCGTTTGTTTGAGCCGGTCTGCATTTCCTGATGAGAAAACAAACCGATGCTTTTTGTAGTTGTAGTACACCAACAACGTGGATTAAACGTGAATCCAGGGGATGTGGAGCTCACAGCAGGGCTTGCACTTTCTTAGGAACTGTGATGTTGTATTCTCAAAGTAATATGTATCCAAATGACAGTTCACACCAGTAGTTGACTTGAATTAAAGCACAAGACCTGTAATAAGACACTAATCAAGTACATTTACTTTCAGTGTGATGATGTAGATGCTGGACGCGAGTCTATCATCAAGAGACTATGCATCTCCATGGGGGAAGATCCAAAAGACCTTGTGCGAGAATATGTGGTATGTACATGAATCTGCCTGCTTCTTTTATACTTCTCTTCACTTTTGTTTTCATACATGATCTCTTGGGATGAAATTGTTCATTGAAAATATAGTGGGTGGTTTTTGTTTCATATTATGCAATATTACATTCAATATTTCATCGTTGTTGCTTGAATTAACTTAATACATCTGGAATTGCAATTGTTCCTATTATACTTGTGGAGTAGTTGCATACATATTTACCTTGGAGCATTTTAACAAACTGATAAGTGCACACGGCAACTAGTGCCACACAAGGACATGTCCCACCTGTTATACTCAGTAAGGCATAGCCAGCTTAAAGATCACCAGATTGATTCATGTTCTGCTGTAATTACTTGATTATTTTATCTACATTTAATTTGACATCTTTAATTTACTTTCATTTATAATGTTCAACTTGCCATGGCTAGATCTATACTTTGCCTTCCCTTATTTTATTTCATTTTTTCTTGATGGGGCTTGGTTTTAGGTCTTATTTGCTTACATTTTGCCATTTTTTTTTACAGGACACAGATGAAGGCGCCATCAAGGACACGACTGTGGGGATTTATGTTCTTAAAGATGCTTCCACTGATGAACCGGAGGACATCGGGATCGTTCTAGAAGGCGTCAAAGTCTTGATAAATCTGGATAATGTAGCATTAGCTTTTGTAATGCTGTTCGGACTAATATATAATTCGGAGAATATCAGCTACCCTGCTGACCTTCGCTACACCTTTGAAGTAGTCCAAAGCCTTATAATGGAACTGGACTCTCAAACAAAGCAACTGCTCTGAAAAACAGGCTCCTTCAGTGAAACGGTTCAGAGACTGCTGCATGCAAGGAACCTCAAACAATTGAATCTGTTCTTTTTCTCTGTTATGTTTTAGGATTTGTTGTATGCTTCGTTACAACTTGTGTTTTTAACCTGAGACAATTTTAAAGACCATTGCTGTCTTTAGTGTTTGAGACTCTATTATAAGAAACCTGTCAATCCTGCATGTGTCTGAAATCTTTTATCTAGCACCCCCCCCCCTGCTGAGAATTTAAGGAACTGTGCAACTGTTCAGCCTGTTCACTCTTATTGTTCCTTCATATATTTCTTCTAGACTGATGCCACCATATGGTCTAACTCGTGGTCTAACTCATGGTCTAACTCGTGGTCTAACTAACCTTATTTAACAGAAAATAAAATGGCAACAACAGGGCACAGGTCATTTTATGTCACAAATGTTCAGGTTAAAGCAAATGCTTTAATTATTCAATGTTCCATGCTGCAGTGTTTTTCTATATTGCCTGTGCTGTAGCACCTCTTTTAATTGTTTAAAATTATATTGTTACTGTGAAAAGGGTAAAACCCAGAATTAAACCACATAATGGAGAACTAGTTTGAATGTACCGAAGTGTGTGTCTATAGTGGTATTCTTGTTGCTTATTTAAAGCTCAATAAAGTGTTTTGATACAGAACTGCTTGATTTTGTATTTGCCTCCATTGGAAGCTATGTGTGCAATGTATTTGAATGAGATAGACTTAGCAAATCATATTTGAAATTGCTTTAAACACGCATAATACCTTTTAATAATATTAGCATGAACAATTCAAGTTAAATTTACTGGTCAAAATCTAGCAACCAGAACATGATGAAATTGCTTAAAACATACACAATATATTTGAACAATAGCATGAAAAAATCATGTTAGAATTACAGGTCAAAATTAAATAAACAGAACGTGATGAAATTGCTTTAACATTTCTCAATAAAATGGGATTGCAGTAGCTGAAAAATATCATGTTGAATCAACATGATTATTTCTAGCGGTCTGATGTGAATATTATATGATGGTTTGACAAGCAAAAATGTGTCAGTTTTACACATTCTCATGGTGTGGGACCATGTACACATTCAAATCGAGTAAATCCAAAGAACTTTTTTTTCAGTGTGCCAGTACAAGCTCTAGCCAATCAAACCGCTGCTGTGTGTCAGGGGTAGGAGATTCATGTGATTGGTTGTTGGTCGAGCTTCAGACACGCCCGCCGGCAAGCTTTTTCCAAAGCCGCTGTGTGGACAGGCCGTAACCATAGACTGTATATATAAATGGACGTAGTGTCCGTGACGTCACCCATAGGATTCTGTAGAGTTGCAGAGAAGCCCTTAGTAGGCGGAGTCGGCCACTAACGGCTTGACAGCCGTTTTTGGATAAACTTCACGGCATTGGCCTTTCTAATAATACAGTGTTATGGTTTAACTTGTACCTTCACAGAAGAAAGCAATGTGTGGTTGTTAATGGAAAACAGTCTGACCTGTTGATCCAACAAAAGGGTGTACCCCAAGGATCAACTCTGGGCCCACTTCTGTTCTCTATTTACATAAATGATTTATCTTCTTGTCTCATTAATTGTTGTACTCACCTTTATGCTGATGACACTGTCATATATACATCCAAATCAGATTGTTCACAAATTCAGATCTCTCTTCAATCGGATTTTAATATCTTACAGGACTGGCTATCACACAATAAACTACTGCTTAACAAAACAACATTTTATACCATGGTCTTTGGTACCAGGCAGAAGCTCAAATCCGAACCTAATGTAGTAATAACATGTAAGGATGGCACTTCTCTGCATAAAGTTGATAGCTTTAAATATCTTGGTGTATGGCTAGACTCTGAACTTTCATTTAAACTACATATAAAACATGTAATAAAAAAAGTCAATTATGGAATCAGTGTTTTACACCACTCTCACAATTGTTTTACGCTCAGTGTCCGAAAGAGAATTGCTTCTCAACTTATTCTTCCGATTATGGACTATTGTGATGTTGTCTACCAAAATGCACATGAATTAGATCTTGCTCCACTCAACATAGCCTACAACAGACTATGCAGATGTGTGTTTGGTTGTCCTTTTCGTACACATCACTGCACAATGTATAACCAACTTAAATGGCCTTTAAATGTAAGAAGACACATGCATTGGCTTCAGCAGATATTTAAATGCATTTATCTTAACTATCCCCCTTATTTAAAGCAGTATTTTGTACCCTACTCACCAATTCATCAAGTTAGACATTCTGTTCAGATTTATTTCTCTGTCCCCTCTGCAAAAAGATGAATTGGCAGAAGACCGTTCATGTTTAAAGCCCCAACTGACTGGAATACTTTACCTGCTGCTATTACAACCCAGTCTCACGGCATTTCGTGTTCACCAACACGATTTTTAATCTATTGATTCGTGTTCACCATCACGATTTGCCCCTTTTTTTCGTGTTGGACAGGACGATTTTAAAAGCAATGTATTTCTACCGGTAACGTGTTTCGTGCCTGCAGGCTGCAGCACGTCTTTTTCTTCGGTCGGGTCGTGGAAGACCGGAAGCTGTGTGGTTCATAAAAACATGTTCTTACTCAATATCAAGCCACAATTATTGCTTTTATATTAAATCGTATAATTTCGGACTTTTGTTGCTGTCTGTGAGGACAATAAATGGGGCTCAGAGCCTCAGGATACTGAAATCTGTATTTTTAAATATTTTTTTCCTTCTAATTTGTTATTCTTTTCAAAATAACACACTGTTATTTACTCACCAATAACACACAATTATCCTTGCTTTTATTTATTGGTTTAATTCCATAATCTCGGGCTTTTTTGGTGTCCGTCAGGAACTGAATTTCAAAATAAAAATAACCGGAAACAGACGTAGGCCTGTAAGGGACATTTCGAGCATCATTGCGATTGTCAACATTTTTGAGTTTAGGATGGCCGAAAACACTACACTACCCATAATCCCCAGCTATCGTTTAGGACTACAGTTCCCGTAAGGTTACGCAGAGTGTCAAACAGCTGTGTGAAATGGAACGAAACCACGCCAGATTATCCAAAACTGGAATCGAACACCCCCCCAGAACTACACATGCTGGCTATTGTGTTTCGCAAAATGTTCTATGGGACGTCTCTACTGAACGTTTTCCCCACAATTAGAAGTTGCCATTATTAAACACATTGGTGTTATCAAATGTAAAACATATAATTAATAAATGGGTGAAAATCACTTGTGTCCATAATGCGCAGCATTATATTAATGCCGTATACCCACATGACAGCTCATTGCTACTTTGTAATTCTACTCCACTACAATTCAGAGGTTAACCTGGTATTTTTACTCCACTGCATTTATTTGAGTTACTTTGCAGATTCTGATTAATGATGTGAAATATAAACAACCCTTAAATCAGACTTTAGTTACACCTGAGTAAAATTCAGGTAAGGTGATTGTCAAGTGCCAACAATCAGGGGAGATATTTGATAGTTGGTGCTTGAGAAGACTAAACATGTATCTGCAATTGACATGAATGGAAACAAGTAATAAAGTATATTCATTACTCGTTATTCTCTACTAATAGTTCATTAAAGACTGTATATTATGGCTATGTTGCACATCCCTTTCAAGATTTTCAAAGGTTTATTGACATATCATACACAACTACGGTGTAGTTATGCAATGAATGAAAAACTTGGGTCACAGGTTCCTCAACAGTGCATTACAAGACATCTATCAATATGTGTGTACATCCACCATTAAACTGTCATATTCTGCACATTTCTTATTCTATCTACATACATAAGAGTATAATTAATGTGTATAATATCAGTTAAAATAAGTGCTTCAACATAGTTAACATTGCAGGAAAGCAATATATTGGACGTTAAGTACTTTGTCAGGCTTAATATCTAATATTTAATGTTTAAATAAAGGTTAATCCGTTGTTCTGTTTTGCACCTCCTCCTATTAATATCTGTGTACATCCTGCACTAAACTGTTTTATTGTAGAGATCACTTATAATATCTTCTTGATTTTTTATATTCTATATTTCTATATTTATACTTTCCCCCTATGAAAGTATGTACTCTGTACAATAATTCAATAACGTGCTTTAACCACTAGGAGGTGCACACAAGGTGCACACAGCCATAATAACTTTGTATTATAGTGTACAACATCTGAAGATGTATAGTTTTATTCATGCTTTCACATAATTTTACAGCATATTGCAATACTATTTCAGACTCAGTATTTACATTCTTACATTCAAAGAAAATCAGTAATATCTTTAAAAACTACAGTCCTTTTCTCTCAGCTGTGCACCGTTATGGTGTAAATATAACCTATCTATGAATTAGATCAAATGTAAAAGTCAGCCGAATTAGTGTTGATACTGCAAGGAGACGTATTGTGTGAAGAGAAATTGAAGATGTTGTTTAATTGTTGATATATTTATGATCCACGTCAAGTATTCAGTTTCGGCGCCATTTCTTCCAGTTTTTCCAAAGGTCTTCTCATCAGGGCGCTATAAATAAAGAAAGTTCTACGGCAGATCTGTAGTATGTAATGCAGCCGAACCGTGTATTACAATGCCGTTATGTGATGACTTTCAAAGAGAAAAGCAAGAGCACTCGGAATTCAGTATTATTTTATACTTTTAAAATGTTTTCCGGATTTCATATAACATAAACACCAAATCCCAGCATGCATTGCGGCTAACACATCCAATCAACGAGCTTCAAACCATAGCTGAGGATCTTGGGTAATCGCTCGAAATGCCTACGTCTGTTTCCTGTTATATTTATTTTGAAATTCAGTTCCTGACGGACGCCAAAAAAGCACGAGATTATGGAATTAAACCAATAAATAAAAGCAAGGATAATTGAGTGTTATTGGTGAGTAAATAACAGTGTGTTATTTTGAAAAGAATAACAAATTAGAAGGAAAAAAAGATTTAAAAAATACAGATTTCAGTATCCTGAGGCTCTGAGCCCATTTATTTTCCTCAAAGACGACAACAAAAGTCCGAAATTATACGATTTAAAATACAAGCAATAATTGTGGCTTGATATTGAGTAAGAACATGTTTTTATGAACCACACAGCTTCCGGTCTTCCACGACCCGACCGGAGAAAAAGACGTGTTGCAGCCTGCAGGCACGAAACACGTTACCAGTAGAAATACATTGCTTTTAAAATCGTCCTGTGCAACACGAAAAAAAGGGGCAAATCGTGATGGTGAACACGAATCAATAGATTAAAAATCGTGTAAGTGAACACGAAATGCCGTGAGACTGGGTTGGCTATTAGATCTCTTGCATCATTGGGTCTGTTTAAACATGCATTGTTATCTCACTTTCAACTGGTCTGTACTTGTTATAACTGATATTGATGAAACTGATTTGCTTGACTGTCTCAAATTGTAATGATTGTGTGCATTGCTTGAATTTCACTTACCAGACTGTATGTGGTTTGTCTTGTGTGTCATGTTTTGCATGTTGTCTTTTTGTTTATGTATGTCTGTAAGTTGTTGCTGTTGTCGGGACCCCCTTGAAAACGAGATGGTGCATCTCAAGGGGTTTATCCCAATGAATCAAATGTCTATATATACAGCGACGTCAGAGTCTAATCCCGCCTGCTCCAAATAAGGGCAAAGAGGCGGAGGCGGGACCTGCTGCCTCCGAACTGGAAGTAAACAGAGCTAGCTCAGGCTAAGAAGATAAGCTAACATGAAATACATGCATACCAAGTTACTGCTAACAGTGTAGTTCCCCTATATACACGTTACATTCATAATCAAATGAGACAATCTGCAAGAGAATTAGCTATATTTTGTTATTCTTAATGCTTGTCATTCACACGTTAAGAAAATAAGTGCCGATACATAGCAGAACAATTGTGGCGATGTTCAGCTTAATAAGCCTTGTTCAACAAAATGTATTTAGCTAATACTACAGCAGGCGAACCAAGTCTGTGTTTTGCTGCTTTCCTTGATCTCCAGTTATAACGACGGACTCCACCGCCCGGACCTAACGGCTAGCTCCGGGATGCCGGCTGGAGCTAGCCCCCTGCGGCTCTCATACTTGTTTGATTCTGAAATTGTATATATTTATATAAATATATGTGTGGGTATATGTCCGCATCTGTAGCCTGTTATTGTCTCATTATATCGCACTGTCAATTAATTAACAAGTAAATTAAGTAAATATATAAGTCACCATGAACACATCTGTCCATCAGACAGAGCGCTGCTGTGCCTCCTGTCATCATAAGTCTCTTTAAAATGACCGCTCAGAGGAGAGGAGTTCTCATTTTTCTAACCACCTGTTGCTTCCCCTCCTCTCTCCTCGGTTCCCCTCCTCAGTCCTCCGCTCGCATCTCCTGTGGGCGGGACTAACTCACGAGGATAGGAGTCGAGGAGAGGAAATGTAAGAATTGAGAAGCCTCTACTGTCTGGATCTGTTGTACTTACAGACTGTGTTTAGAGCACAGGTCTTCCTGGGTCTAGAGCAAATTAATATTCAGTCCAATCATGTCAAATTCTGTCCTTCAAACCATATCACCAGACAAGAAATTATTTAGCCCAGTCCCCTAATAGAGTGGTGCAGGGATGACGTATGTACCCAGAAGTAAGCTGCGCATGGGTTCCCTTGACAAAAAAGCAATGGGATTTCTCTATAGGATTTTGGAAAATTGCTCTAAATAAGGTCTTTGGAAAACAAGCTGTTTGATAAATGCATGTTTTGTTGAGCCAAATAATCTCCACATGTCTACTGTTGGAAATTCTAAAGCCCCGAAGGCAGGAGAGACTGAAAAGAGTCAAGGGAAGCTTATAAAAGTTAACAGCATTTAATTACACAAAAGATGCGGTGGTGTACATTACAACATGTAATGTGCAGTGGAGGCGGCTCTCCCCATGCGTCCGGTCAGCCGGAGTCCGCCGGAGGAAGAGGTCAATCTTTTGTGTGCTCTTCCTGTTGTCATCTGAGGTCTTCTCCTATTGGCCGACGTCGTCGGGGGGCGGGTCCAATGCAATTCCTGCCTTGTTGTATTGTGAAATTACATCATTCTGGTGTCTGTGGTTATTTAAACATTCCCTAATAAACGTTATTCAGCGGCAATAGATGAGTGCTAAACCCAGTGTGCTCTGTGTACAACACCACATGTCATTTCACCTTCGATTCATGGTTTGAGCATGTGGCGAACCGGAAATGAAGCATTTTCAGAATAAAAGTATTAAGTTAATAGTTAGTGAACTTCAGGTTTTTCAGAATAAAACTGATTTAAATTAAATAGTGTATTTAATTCAAATTACGCCATATCAACATTGATTTTAATTTCTAACAATCCCTCCTTACATACCTTTTAAGGTATGTAAATAATATTGAAATCAATGAGTTCTTCATCCAAACATTGCATGGTACATAACTCATAAAAGTAAAAAAACAAATACATATTCATCATAACTATGAAGTTTTTCATATGTGCATAACTTCTAGCTTAAACCTTTAATGTCACTTCGTAAAATAGCAGCAATTAGCTTGGTATGGAAAACGTCTGACTCCCTCCTTTCACATCATAAATCATCTTCTTACTGTATCTGGTGTAAAGGCACTTTTTCTTTTACAAAGTATAAGAAGGATTAAACTATCTGAAAATAGCTAAATATTACTCTTTATTTACTTCTACTGTGTCTCTGGTGTAATTTCTGAATCTGTGCTGGTTCTAGTAGATATAGTTCTCCCCATCCACATTCTTGTTGGTTGTGGGACAGAGGAATAATAATTCAGAACCTGCTGATATTTGAATCTTACTACTGGGCATATGTTACAAACAAAAAACATCTTCATGGTGAACTAAATAAAATCCTTGTAATCTTTCTCAAATCTAAATATAACCATGAACTATTCCTGTTTGTGGTAAAGACACACTAACGTTATGTAATACAATTTCATTATGGATTCAAAAACAACTAAAGTCATGATGCTATCAGAGTGAACGATTTCCTGAGTGTATCTGTCCTGTAAGGTACGTCATTCTCTGCTTGGATCGTGTGCAGAAATCCCATCGATTGCACCTGGCAATACGGCTTCCACCTGTCTATTATCAAGCTGAAAAATGAATACAGATGTCTTCCTATTGTTAAATTAAATGTATTTCCCCATAATGAACTAAACAATAAAATCTATGGCTTTTACTTCTAATTCTTTAACAGGCTAGTTACAAAATGTTGTCTAAATTAAATTTGGTCTCATTACATTACTATGTTTTAGCTTAATTGTAATATGTTCTTTCTACATTTCAAACCTCAGTTACTCTAATACCTGTTAAAATATTACAAAATTGTTTAATTATCACAGGTCAACTTCTTCGGTATTCCATTCTGGAATTACATCTCTCACAGTAGCCCCTTGGCCACTGATTCTGCATCTGTGTTACCTGCTATAACTCAATCAATATTAGAAACATGTCAACATCCATCAAACAGTATCTTATCCCCAGATATGGAGCAGGTTAATTATAAAACTATCATTCAATGCTCAGTTTGAACATCTGGGTTGGGGCGGTAGGTTTCTGTCAATCCTTAAAAGAAAAATTTAAATTGTGAATTTTACAGCCATGTTGACATTATACACACTCCCCCCTTTTTACACATGAACTCATGTGTAACAACACCCTGTAATGGGGAGGGGGAAAAAACTGTTAGGTAAATAACAAACATTATTTACAATTTTACATCCATTATCATCATTTCCACATTAAACACTTCAGTGAAAAGAAGTGTTTCTCTCCGTCCTTCAGATTTTAGTTTGAGTTTTACATTTGCAAACCGCCAACTCCTGTGGGAGTAAAATATCAAGTAGATTAGAAACGGGTCACATGTGCGGTTTTCCCTTTTGTGGAATTTTTAGGAAACCTTTCGTTTCCCTTGGAGCTCCAAAATAATATGTTAGTCCAAAAACATGCTTGGTTAGTTATTGTTTTAGAATCATGCAGTTACACTGATCAGATGCCGGCATTCATTCACACTCACACCGTCTGTCAAGTCAGGTTTGGTCAGGTACACCCCAGAGTCAGTCATGGACAGTGCTTTTGTCACACTGTCAGTCAGGGTTAAAGGTCATTTGGTCTCGGTCTTTTGGCCATGTCGTGCTCTGCAGAGTCTTTTCAGAGGTAATTCAGCATAGGCGGGTACCCTTTATCTACAAAAATATATCATATGCGGAGCACCATTCCTTATTCATCCACGATTTCAACTATGATTTTCAAGATGTTTCTAACTTTTCATTGGGACTTCTGCCTCCCACCTTTCTTGAAACTTGGTACAAAACTCACTTCCTTAGAGTACTACTACTGCAATTAATTTACACCTAATTAGTATTAAAATGTCTAATAGATGTATTTCAGAAAATGGTGTAGATCACTTTTATCTTGTGTAAAAACATTACTAGGATCTGTGTAGCGCTGCTATGCATTTCATAGCTCATCTTCAATTCTGGTCCACCTAAAAATCAATGTTAAACTCTTTAGCAGTGTGTGGAACCCTGGATATCCGAACATGCAACAATTATTCCCTCCTTTATCAAGGATTTAAAAACAGAAGTCATTTCATATTTCCAACTATGCCCTCCTATGGTAATAACTATGTCACAATGGTGAAATCAATTCTTTAGATTGGAATACTATATCTGGCTTGGCACTAGCTCTCCCTTTAACATTATCCATACAGATAAAGATTTGTCTTATAGAGTGGTTCCTAAAACTATCCCACTACTTTATTCACACGTGAATAAAAATCTCAAAGAATATGTTGTTAAAAGATTGAAGAATATGGTTCTACTCTGTCATGTCTCCCCCTTTAACCCTCAGTGTGTTTTAGGATGTTTCTCATTTTACTTTAATAGTTTCCTCTTGACTGCTATTTTTAATTTAATAAATCTTTCCGTCTTTATGCTTTAAATGTGCGTTTTGTGAATAAGTGTGTTTATGTGTAAACTCACTCATTCCCGTTCTCCTTTTCTCCTCCCCTGGTTTTCTCAAGCCGTGACCCCGGCCTCCTCACTTCTAATCGACCATGCCAACTCCTCTGATTCTGTCTTTTCTTCAGTCCATCAGCTCTTGAATCCATCCGCTGTAACTCTTTTAGGCAGCCATTGGCCCAGCTACATCTGCAGCCCCCATCATACCACTGTTCTTGTACTGCTTTGCATTTCATCTCCTCCTTTACAGTCTCCCTGCTGTTTTTATGGAGGGCGGATTCTGCTCTCATGTCCCACACTTTGCTCTGGTGCCATATCTTGTGGCTCAGCTTGGAACGTCATGCCCTGCCCGAGGGACTGATGAGCGTAGATCTCTGCCTGTCAGCAAGCTGTTTGGTTCTGGATGCCACAGGTGGAGATAGTTCTGGCTGAAGTCTTGTTGTTGTTGTTGTTTCAGCTTTGGTTCTCTGTCTGTTCGATGGAGAAGGAGGAGTCTCCTGTTGGGTTAGGTCTTTTGTCTGCTTGGAGGGTCGGGATCGTAGCCTTTGTAACTCAGAGGGGGAGTCCAGGTCTCGGGACGCATTACCTATAAAAAAAATCTAGCACACTGAGGTTAAATAAATCCAACCCTTTCCACTCTGACTCTTTCTAATCATACTATCTGTCTTAATTGTTAAATGCCATCTAAACAACATCATTGATGTCTACTAATGATATTACAAAAACTCACTGTAAAAATTGTTTCATCCATTGCTACATATTTACCCAACAACTCTTTCAGGAAACCATTTTCTCCTATAAATTGAAAAACGTACATGTTTCCAGCATCACATATTCCACACACTACGAAAGAACATCTTCATATTTTATCCAATATTTTAAATCCCACCGTTACAATAGTAACCCTGCAGAGCACACTAATCAGATCACAGTAATGACATTTGACTCAAGTGTAGGCCTATGTCTACTTTCCATTATACTTATTACTTGTGCTGAACATTTATTTATATTGTCTAAATTCCTTGTCTATGATGTGCAAACAGTTCGAGTGTAAAATGTGTTTTTCTCAATGTATTTACACTCTACAGATTCTTGAGTTTACTCATCTCCTGGTGCTGTCCTTGTAAAAAATGTTCAATTCCTTATTGTTTTGTACCAGTTTTCCAAAATCAGTTCTAACTGCCGTGCCGTTTCAGGAAAGGTGGCGGTACGGCTACACAATGTGTAAGTGCGTGCCAACATGTTCCCTTTTTAACTTTGATCCGGAGTGCATCTGCAGTGCGTTCTACAACTTCCCATGGTCCACTCCATACAGGTTGCAACGAGTTCATCTTGTGGATTTTTACATTTACCCAATAACCTGACCCAACAGAAATATTCGTCATGGCCCTGGCATATGCTTCCGCCTCAATATTTCTAATATCTAACACTGGTTCTCCTCTGCATTGTGAGGTGCTACCTTGTGGTGGATATTGCTGAGTGGGGAAATCTCTGGCCAGATGTCTACAATCTCCACATATGAAGCAGCCATCATTCCTTCTTCCTCCCCATTGTCTCTTTTGTTGATGCTGTATGGGAGTGTATACCTGTGCTTGCGGCTGTACTTGGGTAGGAAGATACACAGGTGTTTGCTGTTGAAGATACTGCGGTGCTTGTGGCTGTACTTGCGGATAATACTGTTGTGTCTGAGGTTGGAATTGTGTAGGATTGTATTGTAGCACTTGTGGTGGGTTTTGTATTTGTTGATGCGGACAATCTCTGGACCAATGGTCCATCTGACCGCATGTGTAACATCCCACTTTCTTGAAACCCTTTCCTCCGCCTTTTCCTCGGAATCTCCCTCTACCTCTTTGTTGGTACTGCATCTGATGTTCTGGCACCACCTGAGCTTGAACTGTTAGCGGTACTTGCATTACTGTCTCCGTTTCTATGGTCTTCTCTGCTGTAGTTGCCATTTGCCTTGCCGCTTTCTTGTTTTTATTAGCTTTGGTATCTCTCTCAGCTACTTTTATCTTCAAAAGTTGTAGTTGTAGTGTTTTAATTTCTTCGTCATTTTCCCACTTTGTTGCCTGGTATTTCATATCGTGGTGAATGAGATGTAGTCTCCATTCTTCAATGGGTTTAGCGACTAATCCCACCACGTCTCCCAGGTCTGCCTGCACTGATCGGGGAAGGGCTTTAATGACAGCGTTCTTCCACAACATTACGACAGCCGGAGAAACGTCATGCCGTTGTCCAGTGTAGTCCTCCCACACTCCTTCACATCTCTTCAAGAAGGCATGCATTTCTTCCTCCGTGCCTTTCCTCAGGCTGTTGAGGGCATGTAAACTGCATGTTGTCGGGTAGATGTGACGAATAGCAGCCCAATAATTCGACCTGATGTAGTTGAATGGAGTGTCATCTGGGTCATTTGTGCAATTGGCCTCGGAATCTATTGCTCTCACTTCAAGTCGTCCTTCAATCCGTCCGAGCAGGGCCCTCATGTCTCCCAAGCACAGGTGGTCTTGGGCTGTGTATCGCTCCAGATCATTCACCCACTTCTGACCTCCTTTCGTGAGTGGAGGTAGCTTTGACACTAATGCTTCCATGTCCCTGTGAGTCCATGGTTGGTATTGAAATCCTCTTCTTCCAGCCGCTATCAATGGCATGGAGGTATGTGCACTGGTCTTGGTTCTTTTAGTTTTGGGGCATGTCCCAGGGTAATGTTGCTCATTTCTGCTGTCGTCATTTTCATCTCCCTGTCCATTGGAATAGTCAGGAGAGTAGTTTGTCCGGTGTTTTCTTTGAGTTATTTGTTCTTCTTGTTCTCTCCTCTGTCTATCTGCCATCATGTCCTGGAATCTTACATCTTCTTGTCGTCTTTCCGCCAGAAGTTGTTGGTATTTATCTTCCTCCCTTTGTCTTTCTGCAATAATGTCATTATGGGCTTCAACGGCCTTCCGTTTTTCTTCAATAATGTCATTATGGGCTTCATCTGCCTTTTGTCTCTCTTCCATCCCTCTGATGAGTTCTGCTTCCAGTCTTCTGTCGAGTTCCTCCAGTCTTCTGTCGAGTTCCTCCAGTCTTCTGTCGAGTTCTTCCTGTCTTTTGTCGAGTTCTTCCTGTCTTCTGCCGAGTTCTGCTTCCATTCTTCTACTGAGTGCTTCCTCTCTTCTGCCAAGTTCTTCCATTACTGGCAGATCTTCTGCTGCTACCACATGTAAGCTGTTTGTCAATCCCTGGCTGGTATATTTTAGATAGAGAATCAGATTTGCAACCATAACTTTTCTTTTTTCAGCTTTTTTCATAGCGTTTTTAGCAGGTCCATACCGAGGGGGTTGTCCGGCTTTGATCCATGCTTTTTCCTGTTGTAGGTATTCAGCATTCTCATGTTCAACTACAGCTTTTCTATGGGCATCCGTTGGTCCAGGTTGATCATCTGCTGGAATCAATCCTCTCGTTTGCCACTGCTTGAACAGTTCCTCTATTTGGTTCCATTTCTTCTGTCTTTTAGTGGGAACTGTCCCAGCATCTGACCAGGTGTTTACTCTCGCCTTAATATCTGCAGTTGTGCCTGGCACTGGGAGTGCTCTTAACTTGGTGTCTTCTGGCGACATGTTTCTTAAGTTCACGGATAATATTATTAAGTTATCAAAAATGAATTACTAATCCTCTGAATAGTACCTTTGTATTCTTTATAAAGATATCCTATGTCATCTGAACTTAACTTTTAATTTGGAAAATAAATGTAAATGTTGTAAAACTGAGATTAGAAAATCTAAATTAGACAAAATTAAAATTATGCAAATTTCTAAAATCTAAATAAATAAATGAAAATGAACAGTGTATGGTTTTCACTTTGTAATATTAAAATAGGAATATGGTGCAAATCCAAATAAACCGTGTAAGTCTACATTGTATACTAAAGTTTATGAAATGATGCAAATGTCATAAAATGTGTTAACTACAATACTTCAATTCAAAGAAACCACATGTAATCTTTATCTGTGTGATGAAGAATGTATTAACTGTAATACTTAGTATGTCCGCTAGGGGAGCCGTTTCATTTGTAACTCCTCTCAAATGTATCAACTAGTACTTCCGGTTCATAAACCTACATCCTGTTTATTTCCTCAAAATATAAAGTTCAAATTACTTTCTTTGAAAAGCATGAAAAACAAAACAACTCAATCTACTCTCAACGTTAATCTACACCATCCCTGTGTATTCAATCAGTAGTTACCGGTTGTATCTTTACTCAAACTATTTCACCACTAATAATGCTAACTGGCTAGCTAACTAGCTTAGCAGTATAGCATTAACCACATGTGATTGGGGGAAGGGGAACAATGGGAACACAACATCTGCAGATAAATAACCACACTGCTTGACAATACAAAACAATCTTCATTTATCTTAGCTCTAAATTCTATAGATGCTGACCTTAAAAGCTGATCTCATACCAATCTTGTACACAATCACCTGGGCTTAGATCATCACACAAAAATACTTTATTAAACCAGACTACGCAGGTTTAACACATCAAACATATAGACTAACATGAATGGACCCAGTCCAGCGTAAAACAGATCAGGTCTGGTACCTACCCAGAGGTATCCCAGATACAATCTAGTGCCTCCCCAGAAGGTCTTAATACTATGTAATATTCACATTAATCGGGCGGCGCCGAAGATACAACAGAGACGAATAGAAACACTATATACACACTCCACACCACTTGCAATCACCACGGAATTAAACAGGTAACTGTCTCACCTTTCGTTTAGGCCCAGCCAAAAACCTAGTGTGATGCTAGTTAGCTTGCAGCCTTCCCCCATCTGTTCCAGCTCAATCTCACTTCAGGGTCCACCCAGTGATGCCAAATGTTGGAAAATTCTAAAGCCCCGAAGGCAGGAGAGACTGAAAAGAGTCAAGGGAAGCTTATAAAAGTTAACAGCATTTAATTACACAAAAGATGCGGTGGTGTACATTACAACATGTAATGTGCAGTGGAGGCGGCTCTCCCCATGCGTCCGGTCAGCCGGAGTCCGCCGGAGTCCGCCGGAGGAAGAGGTCAATCTTTTGGGTGCTCTTCCTGTTGTCATCTGAGGTCTTCTCCTATTGGCCGACGTCGTCGGGGGGCGGGTCCAATGCAATTCCTGCCTTGTTGTATTGTGAAATTACATCATTCTGGTGTCTGTGGTTATTTAAACATTCCCTAATAAACGTTATTCAGCGGCAATAGATGAGTGCTAAACCCAGTGTGCTCTGTGTACAACACCACATGTCATTTCACCTTCGATTCATGGTTTGAGCATGTGGCGAACCGGAAATGAAGCATTTTCAGAATAAAAGTATTAAGTTAATAGTTAGTGAACTTCAGGTTTTTCAGAATAAAACTGATTTAAATTAAATAGTGTATTTAATTCAAATTACGCCATATCAACATTGATTTTAATTTCTAACACTACCCTACTTTTATAATTATAAATCTAATCGCCAGAAGCAAAATGCTAACGTTATGCTATAAACGAACTACAGCTGAGTACAGCAGGGTCGCACGACTTCAACGTCACGGCAAATTAAGATCGATGTTCAAAAATACAGATTTAAAATTGTACAAGTTGAAGCGTTTGTTTTAAAAGTTTGCAAGAGCACAGGTACTTGCTTTCAATCAGAACAGGGCAAACAAACTTAGCGGAGTGTTTACGTGTTCGGCGTAATGACGTACAACGTCCTCGACAACTTCTGTAGTCACGTAAGCGCTTTCTGGGGGGATGTCCGGGGACTTGCTCAAGGGCACCATGGCAGGGCCCAGGAGTTGAACTGGGACCTCTCCAAGTAGCAGTCCACACACCATACTTAGGTCTGGTCGGGGACTTGAACTGGCGACCTACTGTACTGTACTGTACCCTACTGACTGAGCCACTGCCGGACGGTACTGTACTGGGGGCTCTGTTTGGAATTTGGCATCTTTGTGACTGCCCAAAAGGTCTCCTATTATGCTATTTTTAGGCATATATTATGGGTCTCAGATACAGTGGGGCAAAAAAGTATTTAGTCAGCCACCAATTGTGCCAGTTCTCCCACTTAAAAAGATGAGAGAGGCCTATAATTGTCATCCTAGGTATACCTCAACTATGAGAGACAAAATGAGAAAAAAAAATCCAGAAAATCACATTGTCTGATTTTTAAAGAATGTATTTGCAAATGATGGTGGAAAATAAGTATTTGGTCAATAACAAAAGTTTATCTCAATACTTTGTAATATACCCTTTGTTGGCAATGAAAGAGGTCAAGCGTTTTCTGTAAGTCTTCACAAGGTTTTCACTGTTGCTGGTATTTTGGCCCATTCCTCCATGCAAATCTCCTCTAGAGCAGTGATGTTTTGGGGCTGTCGCTGGGTAACACGGACTTTCAACTCCCTCCAAAGATTTTCTATGGGGTTGAGATCTGGAGACTGGCTAGGCCACTCCAGGACCTTGAAATGCTTCTTACGAAGCCACTCCTTCGTTGCCCGGGCCGGGCCACATTCATTCTTTCCTTTACACGGATCAGTTGTCCTGGTCCCTTTGCAGAAAAACACCCCAAAGCATGATGTTTTCACCCCCATGTTTCACAGTAGTTATGGTGTTCTTTGGATGCAACTCAGCATTCTTTCTCCTCTCCTATTTTGGTTTCATCTCAGGTACATGAACTGCTGATTTAGAACCTTTTTATTAGAGATTCCAACATATGTGTTCACATGGGCACTAAACTAAGTGATAAGATGTGCGTTGACATTTAATCACAATATAAAACTGTTTAGATTTGCTCCAAGTGTTTCCAACCATAGTGAAGCTTCTCATCAGTGTTCTGTGGAACACAGCTATGATTTAAAGGTCTTCTAAATACCAACAAAGATTTAAACCTTAGGAAGGAACAGATATGTGGTTAAAAAGTGTTATGCTATTGAGTTCTGAAACCGCCCCACCATGTAACTCCCACTCTAAAGATGAACTCTTATCCAACCACTTCTTTTTCCCTTGAAACTCTTTTTAAAACATCATCTGATAATAAAGTGAGTTACAGTATTTGACTATTAAAATCTAGTGTGACCCAGTTTCCACTGTGCTGTGTTTTACCTCTCTGCACAGTACAGTGTGAAAATATTATGTAAAAGCCCCGCAGGATATTTTATCACGCCTGGACAAATGTATTTGTTTCTCCTCCCTTTGAGCTCATATCGTTGTGTTATTACGTCGTTATCATTTTTGCTCCAATGTTTTATCTCTGAGCTACATTCATACAGGACATGGATTTGTTGTGCCTGGGAACTTATTAATTCAGAGGTGTGATACATGGCAGGGTGTGCAGCGGCTGCTGACAGGAAGACTCAGTTTCAGATTCTTGCAAGAGAGAAAGGCTGCCATTCAGATGTCGTCTCCAATAAAAGGAAGCGGTATGCAGAGGATGGGCCATCAACCAGCGCAGTGCGTCTCTGGAGGGCTGCTTCACCACTGTCAGGCCTTTATGTATGGACTGTAATGTGCTGTGTGAAATGCAAGGGTTCCACAGGAGAACTACACAAATCTAACTTCTCTTTCATGCTTATAGTCCTGTTGTGAACCCGGAAATCTTGAGAACACCAAAGATTAATGTAAGAAATATATAGTACGGGTCCCCAGCACATAGAAACTGCCCAATGCTAACTTGCATGACTATGTTATGCAAGTTAGCATCATTACATTTCTAACATAAAACGTTGGTGGACTTAACATTCCGGGTTCACTTTGCTGGCAACACTTAAAGTAGTGATGAATTGGGCGATAATGGCGACATGTTTGAGCCTTGTCCTTCGCGCTTGAGAAGACAGGTCAGTCAAACTTTTCAAAACGGCAATGCATTGCCATCTCAAGTATTTTGCTTACTTGTCAAGGCGGCACACTTGTAAAATGTTCCGTGATGACACAGAACTTTGAACAGGCAAGTGAATGTCAGCGTGCCAGTTATCAGACGACAGGAGAGGATAGGAATGTTCCTTTTGTGACGATTGACTGAATAACAACAGTCACCTTTTGTTAAGGAAGATAGAAAATGTCGCAAGTGTCAAGCTTTGTAGTGAATTGCAAAACATTTCTTGTGTCCACAGATTCCGTACTGTGTAGATGTGTTCTCACTGCAGGATTTACCACCTGATGGGAGTCACAATCACACCATATGCTGAGGAGGACCTGTTGAACTAGTGTTATGGAGCATCAAAAAGGGAACATGTTGACTGAGGGACTGAAGACGAGGCTGTGTTCACACCACAGGCCTCCGTGCTGCGGCTCGTATTAGTTTTTTTTCTTTTTAGCATATATTTTCAGACATGACCCATATTTTAAACTGACACTGACACTCCCATGGTCATCTTTCAAGACGACCAGGCAAACAAATAGCACATTTCATGCAGGTTTCATAACATTACATATGTTTCTGAAAGTGTTGTCATTAAGACAGGACTCCTCTACTTTCCGATGAAATACTTAAATGTTATTTTACTCATTAATTTGATGTGCATATATATATATATATATATATATATATATATATATATATATATGTATTGCCATAATATTATAATCTGAATTCAATGAACGTTTTTTTAGGTAAAATACTTATTAATTATGAAAGCCTATATGTACAATACTGTATATAACAGTGTACATCAACTACGATGGCGCAGAGGATGGCTGCCACTGTCTTGTGGTCCGCTTGTATTCTGCGTTAATTCAAATTGTACTATTAGTTATACCATGCTCTTTCAACCAGAGAACAGCTCCTAAACAGGGGTGGATTGCTATCTTTATAAGTAGGCTACCGGAGCGCACCTATGACTGGCGCATGCATGTGCACGGTTGTGGCATGACCACCCAAACACAACCATATGGACATAGGTTACTATTAGGGCTGTCAAGTTAATGCGTTAATAACGCGTTGACGCAACATTTTTTTAACACCGCTAATTATTTTAACGCGATAAACGCATGTGTATTTTTTGTCCTTGGCAGTCCCGTAGTCAGCTGTCAGCATCAGCTTGTAGCAACACACTCTCACTCCATAATCGTCCAGGAGCGACGTTTGGTCAGGGTCCTGTGGCGTGCAGTTGTGACGCTCCTACTGTAGGCTCCTTCAGCTTCATAAAAGGACGCAAATAGCTTTCAACTGATTGCAATGTATTCCCATATGCACGGGATTTGACGCTCATGGAAGCACAGCATTTGTTTGTGTCAGCTGCCCTTAAAGGCAATGTGAGCGTCCGCTCCCATTGGATAACGGAGAATTGTACACCCGGAAGTAAGTATTCTCCTTACTGTCGATTGATTTTAAAGTGATATCTGAACTACTCATCGACTAAAAAACACCAGATTATCCTTGTTAATTACACAACATTGATTGGTTTAAATTGTGTGCAAATTGCTTTTGTATTTTCCCCCTTCGATTCGGAGAAACAAATATTTTTTCGGAGTAAAGGATGGCAGAAGACACTACCCAGAATCCCCAGCTATAGTTTAGGACTACACCATGTGCTCTGTTTGACAAACCCCGTGATTAGTTCTCAAGCTCTGTGATTGGTTGACCTCCAACTGCATTCAATATGAAAAAAAACGTTTCGTAAAAGATAAAATCATACTTTATTCAACAGTGCTTGCTTTACTCTTTGAAAGTCATCACATGAATGCATTGTAATAAATGGTTCGGCTGCATTAAATATATTACACATCTGTCGTAGTTCTTTATTTGTATTTATCTACAGAGATCGGGCTCAGAATAGACCGGAAACTATTATTTTACCGTTCAGTTTGAATTTCACAATAAAGTTAGTAGTAATATTTTGTTTTGATATTATTGTTTTTATTAACTACTTGACCGCTGGGTCATGTTAAGACCATCTTTTCTGTGTTGCTGTGGGTTTTTTGCATCGCTTTTGTGTTACAAATATCAAAACAATAACTACATATCCGTTGTAAACTAAACCAGAAACAGCAGTATATTTTATTTTGTTAACACTGTAAACTTGACAGCTTTTTAACCCAAACCACCTACTGGTTAAAGCACGTTATTACACGTTTAGAGTAATGGAATGCAGGTAGATTGTGTTGCTTTTTAATGACTGTTTAAAATGCCTTTTTTCTTAATGTCTTTTATTATTATTAACTACTTGTTACTTGTTGTGAGGGACGCTGCTATCGATATGATTTCTGTTATGTTGTGTAACTGTTTAATGGTGTTATCTTTATTGCTACCCCCTT
This sequence comes from Champsocephalus esox, assembly GCA_036324585.1. Lineage (NCBI taxonomy): Eukaryota > Metazoa > Chordata > Actinopteri > Perciformes > Channichthyidae > Champsocephalus > Champsocephalus esox. Next base: position 33,575,876 of record CM070490.1, read on the forward strand.
CCCCTTCCCCGTCAATGTATAGTGTGGTCCACAACACAAACGTATTAGTTTAACAAAATCAGCATCTAAAATTGTGGCATGGAGAACCTACGTTATTGTACCCTGTGCAATTTTCCATTTACTCAACAATAACACATAACTATCCTTGTGTTTATTTATTTGTTTGATTAATAAACACAAGTTGGAGTCCGTCAGGACCGAGGGTCGGAGCAGCTCATTTGCTTTAGAGAATATTACACCGGGAAGTAAGTATTCTCTCCACTTCGCTTGACAAACCCCGTGATAGTCCTCAAGCTCTGGGATTGGAGAGTGTGCTCCGAGGGTTACGCCGAGCGTCGAACAGCACTTGAAATGGGATGGAACCACGGCAGACTGTCCAAAACTGGATTTGAACGGGTCCAACGCATAGCCCCCCTCCCCCACCCCGTCCCCAGAACTACACATGCTGGCTATAGAGAGGCGAAGTCACGCCCATCTACTTCCGGTCCATGGGACCCCGGAAGCGAAAAATTATACATTGAATTCAATGGAGAGAGAAAACGTATCTTTTGATCCCATTTGAATTGTGCCACGAATGACACATATGATGTTTGTCAATCTTAAACAATCATTTCCATGTAAAAAAAGTCACAGTTTGTCGTAAAACTGTTGAGATATAAGACTAGAAAAATACGCAACTAGAAAGACTACAAATCCCAAATCCCATTCTGGTGATGTCATAGGCGATAATGCTCCAAGACTGGTTGTGACTCGCAATTAAAGCAAAGAAGAAGAAGAAGATCTCATAACTGATTTATTCCCTCCAATAAATATAAGAGATTGCTCCAATAAATTCACTTTTATAAGATGCCTGTGTGCTTTGTACCAGGTTGGAATCACAAAAGTGATCATACCACTTGCTCGTTCTATCGCTTCCGGTCTGATGAAAGGACCAGGAGTCGTTGGACCAAACATATCAGGTAATATACATGTTTTGCATGGAACATAGTCAAGTTAGCTACATAGCTAGTAGCGAGCACGTTAGTTAGCATCACATTACTTAGCCTTGTCATTTGTATTAGCCTTAACATGAAGTAAACCCAAATGTTAAACAGTAAGAGTAGTCATGATGGTAAGTATTTTGTGAAACATTTGAAGAGTAGCCTGTCGCCCCCTCCACCAGGTGCTAAGGGGTCGGGAGGTAGGCTAACGGCACATTAGCATTGGCAATCTTTTCTACTTAAAGGTGGGGTAGGTACATTTCAGAAACCGGCTCGAGATACACTTTTTGTTATATTCCATGGAATGCTCTTAACATCCCGATAGCAATGAATATCTTAAGTGCTTTGACAACAAATCCATAAAAAAATGTCATCTGTAGAAGCCGTAATACTGTCAAAAGTACAACCAATCCGTTTGCTAAACGGATTGGATGGCCTACCTGCCTGTCAGCCTTCCATCGGGGCACAAACTTATCTCGTGCCCTCATTGGTCATGTGCGCGTTCGTGTGTGTTGGAGGAGGGGCTCTATAAGGAAGTTGCAGATTTTCTCCGGTTGTGCATTTTCAAATTCTAGCGATCTCGAGCCGGTTTCTCAAACGTACCTACCCCACCTTTAATGCTATCTGCTCAAATGGTTAACATTGAACATTAAAAGATCAGGCAGTTCAGAGAGAGTCGAAGGAAGGCAGGCAGGTAGCTTTGCATGACATTCTTCTGGACGTGTTTCATTGTGATGATAGTGAGTCAATCTGTTTGTTGGAAAGACAGTAGTTGAGTGATTACTGATAGAAAATTATTAAAAGAGATAACTATTCAAAGTGTTGTCACTGACCTTTTTCTCTTTTATGTCCTTTTTCTCACCTGTAACTGCTGAAACCCTGAGGAACATGCACACTGGACTGACCTGCTCTGGCAACCTGATTTCCACTGTACGTAATAGTATTTGGTTATGGTATATTATTTATATACATCAAAGGCACAATGCACCCCCCAGACACACACACATGTATTGAGTGTGATATTTTGCATAGGTCAAGTGAAATCATCTTTACATACTAGAAAACTGTAGGAGCGGCAACTTGTTTTGAAATTGAATTTTTAATATCCGATAATAAAGTTGATCTGTTTTCTTTATTCTTCTCTCTTCCCAGCTCCATCCATCACCATGCTCTGTTCCTGCAGGTCCTGCTTGCTAATCACTGCTCATATGTTTTTACACAATTACAAATTAAGTCAATTGTATGACATGAAGTTGTGCTTCATTCGGAGTCAATAATAAATCCATTCTGCCTTCAACTGCACAATGATTGTGGACTGCACCGACATCCATGCAGCTGCCAGTAAGATGCCAGTAAGATGAACCAAGCAAAGAGGGGCACCATCATGCCCGAGGACATCCCGCTGGCCCGCCGCATCCGCGGAGAGAGGGCTTAGACTGACCTGAGACCAGCAAACACCCAAACACAACGGCTCTTTTAAGAGCCACCTACAGTTTCAAAGAATTGCAATCCTACGTTATTATAATGATTAAACTGGTTCATGTATCACTTAGTTTACTGAACCGTGATGAATGAAAGAAATGAGTGAGATAGTGGTTTACTGAAGTTACAAAGACATTAATATATGAGTAACAGGTCAGTGTAAACACAAGCTTCTGTCAATTATGGATCATTCAAACTATTTATATACAAATATGTAATAAAGTTCTAAAACAAGTATTTGGTATATTCCTTGAAAGCTTTTGGAGAAGGTTATTTTTAAGTTTACTAAAATCTATCGTTTCAACTGTTTCACTTTTATAAAAAGGAACAGGTGAGTAGAGCATCATTGAGTTTCTTATTCTGTCAGTAAATTATCCAAATGAAATGTTTATCATTATTTTATTCAACCCTAAACAAATTGATTGTACCTTTTTAATAATGACCTTACATGGTCGCCAAAGTTAAATTAACTTCAGAAAATCAAATCTGTTCTGAGAAAAAAACTAATAAATGTTTAAAGATAGGAACTTGCCATCCCACTGAAAAACAGTCCGTAGAGATTAAAAGGCGTAGTTGTAGTTCAGTCCAACGTTTCATTTGGATTCATTTCGCCAACAGTCAACTATTTTCATAAAGAATATATATATTTTTCAAAGTCAAATTTATTGTCAATCTTACTCAGTTTGTGTTTATAGACAGAGAGATCAAAAAGACATTTAAATAAAATTATACAATTTACAGATATGTATACAAATATATATATCCTATATACACCATCATGTATAATGATGGGTGTATGATGTAGAAGGGAGTGTGGTAGATAACAAGTAAATATAGAGTTACATACAGATGGAATAACTAAGAAGCACGCAGCAGTATAATAATAATTACATGCAACAATTAAATAACTGCTCAGCGTCTCCACCACAATCCCAATCTGCTGTGTCCTGTTTTACTCCCCTCTGCATAACACCTCATCACACATACGGAACACAACGCAGAGTCCCAGGGTGTTAAGAGTATGTTTCTTTAAATGTCCTCCTCTCTACTGGCCAACACAGGGAGCATATGCTGGGTGAAGAAGTTCTCCAGGAGGAGGATATTTCCATGCCATGCAGGGTCTTTGGGGACGGGGATGATGATCGCCTCCTTCTGGTCCACACAACAAAGTAGCAGAGACTCCGGTCTGTGATGTGCAGCTGCCCTTGGACCTGGTGCCAGTATGGGTGATATATGACCCACCCTCCTCACGCAGACAGAAGGATGGTAACTGGACTGCCTCCGCGATGGTCATGTTCATGTCACCAAAATCCTTGAATCTACACACAGCAAATAAACTCAAATGACACAACGAGATGTAAAAGGAGATCACACATACTGTATAGTCGATATAAAACTGGCCGCTTCAATCTGAAGAGCAACTAAAACAAAACACGGGAGTGTTCCTTGTTCTTGTAAACACTAATGTTATCCACAGCATACACAGAGACCACGAAGTTCTTAAGGAGAAAACTAGTTACTAAAACAAAACACGTTAGTGTACCTTGTTAGCTAATGTTAGCTAGCTGACATTAACGTTACACATTGCACTCATATTACTCACCGAAACCTTGTAAAGCCGGTCCCGCATGCTGGCTCTTACAGAACCGACTAACTCCCCTTTCGTGTATGTACAGCTCTCAGCTGTTGGAGTCTACCGGACCAGGTCCGTCCTCCGCGCAGATCGTTTGGATATGGCCAGAGCGGGGTCGCCGTCCGGATCCGCCGATGACCTTTCTTAGTTCTGAGGGAAAAGGAATTGTGTCCTAGACACTATTCTCTGTTAGCTGTACAAAACTAGACTTTGCACTCCAATGAATTGTTTCTTCAAATAAGCACTTTATTACACAGTTCAACAAAGATATATCAATCCATACTATACCACAAAACGCCAGCGCCTTGGACTCCTTCTTGAGTTCCCACCGTGACAAGCTCGTCAGTGTGAGATCCCAGTTGAAGTGAGTCCCGTTCTTAGAAACATCCTGTTCTTTATAGTATGTGCTGTGAAGCCCCCACCTTTGGTGCTCTCTGTGCTGCAATCTGCCTTTTCTGCCCAGCCACACACAGTTTTAGCTAAGGTCACGGCCAGGGCCCTACTCCCTTTTCCTAATTTCGGTGTGTCTTTGTTACCTGTTTTAACTGGTTTTCTCACAAGACGGTTGGGCCTTTTGAAGGTCAGGGCCCCACATACCGTACCATGGTGTTCTCGTCCTTGAAGATAACAGGATGTAGCCGGCCAAACTGCTGAGGCATCTCAACAGTAAACTTTAACACGTTATTTTTCCACTCAGACAGCTCAATGTTTTTAGCGTTTCCTATAACAGGATTTACTATATCTTATATTCACAGTTAAGCGGATACATGGGATGCAGCAGCACCCGCACAAGGTCAAAATTGCTGCAAACACGGCCATTGATATCTTGTGTAGTTTCATTTTGTGGGGAATTTGGATTATTACTTTGGTCAATGATTTGCCTCCCCCTTTCACCCACTATGATAATGATTATTCCAACAATGATGAAAAAACAAAGTGTTAAGGCCAAGCAATAGAGGTGTTGGTTAGGTCCTGAGTTCTTCTTCATCTTTTTTTTCTTGTAAAAGTTCTTTGGTGTATCAGTGTAGGTGAGTGTCTCTTGTGTGGTGTGATGCGCGTGGTGTACCGCCTACTTTGGGGGAGCGGTCCCTTGTTGTGCCTCCTCGCCGGCTGTTATCTCCTCGGCTACCGTTGGTTCTCCTGTTGTCTCCTCGGAAGTTGAGTCGATGTCCACACTTGGGGGTTGGGGGGCTTTGGTTGTTTGCCTGATGTTCAGTTGGCCTAGGTCCTGGATGGTGTCAGCGAGGGTCCTGGTAGGTGCTGGTGTTTCCACACACCTGCTCCAGTGGTACCACGTGTCTCCTTTTCCGTCTACTCTGACTGCATGATCTGTTCGCTGGGTTACCTTGAGTGGTTCAGAGAACCTTGGAGCACACCACTTGGGTTTGATCGTCTTCAGGCGGACGTATTCAGCGTCCCTGCTGCCCTCAGCTTCCTCTGTGTGTCCTTTGGCTCTGGCTGCTGTGGATTCGTCCGCGAACTCACAGCGTAGGCCCCTTTTAGGCCATCCTGGCTTGCCGTGTCTTTGTCCCCCCGATCCGCTTACTGCGGCTTCTGGGCTGCCTGCTAGAGAGATGTCTTCACGATCCTCCTTCTCCGGTCCACTGATGGCTCCTTCCGAGTCGACCTCCTCTGCGAGGGCCCCGTCCGTCCTGATGTCGTCCCTGGTCCTAGCAGGTGGTTTCCCCGCCGCACACTGGCACCAGCTGTCCCCCTTTCCTCCTATGCGGACGGCATGAGAGGTCCGCTGGGTCACTCGGTCGGGGCCGGAGAGCCACTTTGTCCTGATGACCTTCAGCCAGACGAACTCCGCTGTGTCAGCCTCCTGGGTCCCCCTTTTGGCGCCAGCAACCTGTGTGGAGAAATCTGATACAAATCCCTCAAGCCTACGCTCAGGGCTCCTGGGCCCTCAGCTTTTTGATCCTCCACTGCGTATGAATACAGAATTCCAACAAACTATCATCAAATGTCTTTCTATTATGAATTTAGATGAAATGTATATCCCCATAATGACCTAAACAATAAATTCTATGGCTTTTACTTCTTTACCAGGCTAGTTACATGATGTTGTCTAAATTAAATTCTGTCTCATTACATTACTATGTGTTAGCTTAACTGTAATGTTCTTTCTACATTTCAAACCTCAGTTACTTTAATACCTGTTGAAATATTACAAAATTGCTTCATTATCACAGGTCAACTTCTTCAGTATTCCATTCTGGAATTACATCTCTCTGGTAGCCCCTTGGCCACTGATTCTGCATCTGTGTTACCTGCTATAACTCAATCAATATTAAAGACGTGTCAATATTCATCAAACAGTGTGTTATCCCCAAATATGGAGCAGGTTCATTCTAAAACTGTCAATCAATGATCAGATTGAAAAATGTAGATTGTGAAGTTTACACTCCCCCTTTTTACACATGAACTCATGTGTAACAAAATCCTGTATGGGAAGAAAACCTTCAGGTCATAATGCATTATAAGAAAATACCAAACATTATTCACAAATGTACATCCATCATTTCCCACAGTAAACACTCCAGTAAGTATTTCTCTCCATCTTTCAGTCCTAAAAGAAACAGAATCTTCATGTTTTAGTTTGAGTTTCACATTCTGCAAACAGCCACCTCCTGTGGGAGTGAAATATCATCAAGTAGATTCGAAACGGGTCACAAGTGCGGTTTTCCAATTCTGTGGAATTGTAGGAAACCTCTCATTTCCCACAGAGCCCCAGAAATAATGTGTTAGTCCAAAAGCATGCTTGATAGTCATTGTTTTAAATCATGCAGTTGCACTGATCACATGCAGACATACACTCACACTGTCAGGTTGTAAAGTCAAGTTTGGTCAGGTTCACCCCAGATTCAGTCATTGTCAGTGCCTTCTCAAGTTACACTGTCGGTCAGGGTCAAAGGTCATTTGGTCTCAGTCTTTTTTGGCCATGTGTCGTGCTCTGCAGAGACTTTGACATGTCAGCATAGGCCAGTATTTTGTCTACAAAAATCTGTCATATATGGAGGGCCATCATTTATTAATTCACGATTACAACTATACTTTTCAAGATATCTCTAACTTTTCATTGGGACAGCTGTTTCCCACATTTCCTGCAACTTGGTACAAAACTCACTTCAGAAACTTGTGTCTATAATTATTTTCTTGAGTCAAAACATTATCAGGATCTGTAAAGCTCTGCTATGTATTTCATAACTCATTATATTAATTTATCTTCAATTCTGCTGCACTTAAAGAACAATGTTACCCTCTTTAACAATGCGTGGAACCTTGGGTGTCCGAATATGCAACAATTACTCCCTACTTTATCAAGGATTTAAAAACAGAAGTCATTTCGTATGTCCATCCTCAAACCCTCCTATAGTAATAACTATGCCACAATGGTGAAACCAGTACCTCAAATTGAAATACTATATTTAGTTTAGAACTAGCTTTCCCTTCAACATGACCTATATAGAGAAATATGTGTCTGATCTTATAGAGCTGTTACTAAAACTCTCCCTTTGAACTGATTAATACTGTAACAAATTAAAACACTACCAAATTCACACTTGAATAAAAACTCTAAAAGAATAATTTGTAAACATGATGAAAAGATTGAAGATTATGGTTCTACTCTGTACTCCCAACTCCCAAACACCCACTACTTAAAGTCTAGTGCATACTTCCATCATACCCCCCCACCCTCTCAATCAGTGTGTTTTAGGGTGATTTTTCACTTCACTTTAATAGTTTCCTCTTTACCGCTATTTTTAATTTACCAATTGATTAATGGTTAATACATCTTCTTATCTTCACTTATTTATCAAGTCAATTCAAGTTCTTTACAATACATTAGTAGATACCTTGTGGAGTATTCACAATAACTAATCCTCTCTAGGGTATGAAATCCATTCATCTTTACGCAGATACTATTTCCCTATTTATCTTTTGTTCATGATAACAATGGTATAACAACCACACGTTTTACCCATAGCTAGTTTCTATAACAAGATTATTATGTGTGACATAATAATCAGATGTCTTGTTTGCTAAACAAGAATATTAAACTTTAATCTTTTCAGTATTCCAGACCATTATATAAACAAGCAGCCTCTTATCTAAACACTAAGCATTAAGGTTTCTACACCACCCCCTGGGAAAATCTTGCACAATTATGCTGTAAAATCATTGCATCATTCCTCCAGAACAATCTGAGACAAGCATGTCTCAAGATCTTGTCATAATGAGCACAGTCAGTGATGCAGCTGTAGTCAGTGGCAGGGTCCCCAAAAAAGCTAGGACCGGCCCTGGTCAGTGGGCTCCACGGAAACTCTCCCTGGCATTGGGATGAGGGAAGGAATGACTTGGCAGACACACGTTGTCGGCTGTACAGCAGAAATCCCCCAAAAACGCAGTTCCTCTTCACACCACTGTTGCCTTGACAATGAGGCACAAGCATAATGTCAATATCTCCTATGCGTTCTTTGCATACTTCTTCTGTTCGCAGTGAGCAAGTCTTCACCAACACACTGATTCAGAGAACCCAAAAGGTGGTGCAGAACTATCCAATGCTGCTGTAATCACAGCCATTCAGCTACTGAGAAAAACTCAATTTAAATCTCTCTCCCAACGGGTTGCAAAATAAAACGGCTGAGGTCAGGAATGCTGAAACATGTGAATGTTAAAACAAACTAATGATAGTAGTCTGCCTATTCTTTATTACTTCAGTTCTAAGTTAATAGGCAAGACAAAGACACCCTCCTTAACCACTATACTAATCTTTTATCTACTTGGTTAATTCTATTAATTTTCAAATTGTTTATCTAAGTTGTGTTACAAGCATGGTGATGTTGTAACAGAATACACAAATAACTGTATTCAATCTGCGCCGTATTTGAAAGCTGTAATGAATTAAAATCAATGTTTAAGGACGTAATATAAGTTAAATATATTGTTAATCTAATTACTGTTTTATTGTGAAGGCATCTCTGGTGAACAGCGGCCAGTGGCTTTTATTTTGAAAGGCCGTTCCGGAAATATACTCCGTAATGTGAACAGTGAGTTTGAATTCTAGAAACACGGAAAGTTACGATAACAATCGTTCTAATGCATTAAAATAAGTCATGAAAGAGACAGGGAGGGGAAAAGGCGTGTGGAAGTAAGCAATGAACTGAAAATGCCACCAATGCTCTGTTTTAACATGAACCACTTTTTACTTTCCCTTAACGTTACTGTATGTAATATAATTGTTTCCCTTGCAATATAATTAAGTACAATCCTTAGTTAATGACAAATACCATGACATTCACAATGTAATGCAATGGTACCAATCAGTTCTCATAAAACCACAAAGTGACGTAACTGTATCCTACAAAAACTATGCTAAAAACAGCAAATTATAGTTTCTTATTTATTTCAATATCTACTACTTCAGCTCCCACATTGATCTATTAATTTTCAATGTTATTCACTCCTTGTTTTAAATTCAATGCTCTTTCTTCATGCATTTAAGAAGAGAGCAAACAGGAGAGAGAAAAAAGAAGGAGGGGGTGTGTGGGTACTCTCACAGACACCCCGGCTGGAACAGACATTCCAGGAGGAGGGGGGCTTCCTTGGAATAAGAATGACTTCATATCTATTTATCTGACTGGGTTAATATGTGTTCACTTGTATTTATTAATACACTGGACAAATCTTGTCGTTACTCTTAATGTCCTTATTCTTATTTATTTGAATGTCCGTGGAGCAACACAGAATATTGAAGAACAGAGGGCAGCTGACCACAAATGAGCTTCCCCTGTTATATAAACATTATTCTGACTGACAAGCGTTCAAAAACCCTCCTGCTTATCACTTAGGCTACTACTTTTTGTTTTATTCATAACCTAAAAATACAATTGTGATGAATAGCTTGCTCTTTTTCTGATTGAAACAAAGAGTACTCTTCTACAGAATCTGAAAGTACAACTACTGGCTCCAGCTGGAGCTCTCAGCCTTTTCAAGAGAAGGGGGGGGGCTTCTTTCAACAACTAACAACAAACTATTGGTATACCAAAACATTTACCAACATAAAACAAGGTCTTTACGAATCAACAATGACAACCAACAGACAGAACAATCAACAAACAGATCAATACAACTCCTTTAAGTTCCCAGGGAAGGTTTCACACAAATTATTAATTTCTCAGGGAAGGTTTCCCACAAACTATTCTTTCTCAAACAATCAAACATTGTACACAGATATATTAGTATCAAACATTGGCCCCAAAAAGAACCTTGAAAAGGACAGGTGTGTGCGTTTGGTAAAGAGGGAGTGTGTGTGTGTGCGTGCGTGCGTGTGTGTGTGTGTGCGTGTGTGTGTGTATGTGTGCGTGTGTGTGTATGTGTGTGTGTTGATATCTTGGTCAGGTAGTGTATTGTGTGTGTGTGTGTCAGGGTGTATGGGAAAGTGTATGTAAGAAGGTTTATATATATATATATATATATATATATATATATATAATATATATATATATATAGGATTACTTAAAAACAGTCCCAAATAATACATATACAGTTCAAGATAATACCTGTTTACTTTAATACAGTTTAGAACAATATCTGTTTGCTTTAATCCCTTTTTCCCATTTTTTGTGATCCTTTTTCTCAACTTCCTTTTGTCCTTCTTCCACCCATTCTTTCCAAACCTCGCGACGTACATCTGGGATTTTGAAGCCCAGTGCTTCTTCTCACAAATTCGCCTTCCATTTTCTATTTTTCCTTACCCTTTTTTATTTTATTTTTATATATGGCTAATGAAGCTTAGCGCAAGTTCAATAAGGAAGACCTAACACGAGTCACTTACACGTCACTCGATGGCTCCCTTCCCCCCTCATTAAATATGAGGGCGTCACCCTTCATCAGCCAACGGCTGCACATGCTAAATTCCTTAAATGCCTGCTCTTCCTCCCTGTCAGTTGTCATTTGCAGATGACCGCAAACAGCAGCAGTACTATACTCCTCCTCGTGAGAAAAAAGAAAAGAAAAACTAGCTCGAGATGTCCAACTCGGACAATTCAGATCACGAACCTGGTATGGAATTATTCGAGCCCGGTTCGGCTCCCCACAGCGGCCTATCACCAGAGGCAGACTTCCTCATCGCCCGGCTTCCTGCAGCAAGACATCCCCACAGCCCCAGGCCTCACTCTCTCGCAGCTCCGAGAGCTCTCGGATCAGGTCTCCAGCACAGCTCCCCATTCCGGGGCAGCAGCTCCAGTCAGCTCCCCAGAGAGCAGGGCGAGGACGCTGCCGCAGCCGCGGAGGTAATATAAAAAAGGGCAGGAAGTCGAGCCCTCCAGCCAGGATCCCGTCCACCTCCAAAAATCCACCCCTTCCCAGGCTGCCAGTCCGGGAGCATCACAAACACACCCCTCATGGAGAGTAGCGTGGCCGGCTCCCTGCAATCCCTGGCTAGCTCCATGATAGCTATCGATGCTCGCCTCCAGGCCCTGGAAGACTCATCACAGGAGCTTCGACTTCCGTGGCACTCAGGTCAGGTACTAGTGTTAACGAAAAATGTTTGCACTCACCCACACAGGGTCGGGTCGTAACGGAATAGATGTAACGGCGTTACGTAATCAGAAATACAAAATCATGTATATTCAGCGGGCTTTACATTCGAAAAACGAGTAATCTGACTCAGTTACTTTCGTAAACCTGAAGTGAATACTTATTGGAACCATTGGCTGAGAAGTTTCCTCACAAATGTAATATCATTACCAGCAGAACCGTGTGCACACTGCACAGCGGCGCAGCGTGTCTGTAAGCGAGAGATGCAGCGTATCCGTGAGGCCCCGCCCCCGCACGCAGATGAGAGAGAGAGAGAGAGAGAGTTCTCTTTCAAATATATTGAAAGGTAGAAACGGAGATGGTTAGATAAAACGTGGAAGATAACGTTTATGTTGCATTTATTTATTGTCGAAATGATGACTTTATAACGGGATCAAATCAAGTGAATGGCCTGCTGAATGTATAGGGCAAGTGACTGAAATAAATAAGTTATTGCATCGTTCCAGATAAATAATAATGATAATTCATTCTATTTAGGGGCGCCTTTCAAAGCACCCACGGACACCTTACAATGCATAATATATTCCAAGGAAAGGTTTAGACCGTACAAGAATGCAGTATGGGTGAGTTTTATGTGTGGTGCAGATGAGAGCTGTCCAGAACGACACTAAGATGTCGTGTCGTGCTCTTGATAAAACAGTCAAATACGCGTCTCTCGTTCACCAAAACATACCCATCCGTTGAAGAAGAAGAAGAAGAAGAAGAAGAAGAAGAAGAAGAAGAAGAAGAAGAAGAAGAAAACTTGGAAATATTCTAAAAGTAATCTGCCAAAAAATCTGGCCCACCCTACATTCTTACAGGCCCACCCTAAAGTACATTTTTTACATTTTGCGAGCAACGTGACCAACAATCAATCACATGAATCTCTTGCCCCCTGAGATATAAAGCAATAGCAATGTTAAAACGAAGTAAACATAAATAAAACAACTCCAACAGGCGAAAACCTACCAGTTTCACCCACTGCCACCTCCCTCAATGCCTCGCTCCTCTGGTTCGTATCCCGGTAGATGAACAGAGACCGATCATTCAGCACCGGGTGATTCACTACCGCTATAATGAATTTTCCCTCCATTTTCCGGAATATGAGGTAATGACCTGCGTAGTCTCCCAGCATACACGCGGTTCGACTGGCTAGCACTCGTACTGGCAGATTTGCATAAACGGGATTTCATTGGCTGACGCTTCTGCCGAGGCGCCAACAAAATTGAACATTGCTCAACTTTTGAAGCGAGCAACGCCAGCAATGCTCCACGTCGCTTCCCAAAATACAGTCCTGCTAAAAGTGATGTCACCCTATCAAAGTGAATGGGCAGAAGCGTTGGAAGCTTAACGCCCGCCACCGTGTGGACGGGCCGTCACAGTAGCTCTGCGCCAGAAACCTTGTGGAGGGGAAATAAATAATAATAATAATAGGAATATCACCCCTCCTCTCCCATTATCATCCCTCAGCTAGCAGCTGCGCTATCTACTCACCCAGATTCCGTGTTCGCTGACTATCTCTGTCAGGGCTCTCCCAAGGCTTCAGGGTAGGGGTCCTCCCATCTCCCACAGTGACTTTTCGTAGCAAGAAACTTACAGTCAGCCGCTAAAGAACCCAACATAGTTTCCCAGCTCATCGACAAAGAACTTCTCAAAGGATATATAATCTGCCCTTTTAGCTCCTCCCCCTTCTCAGTGTTCCGTTCAAATCCCATCAGAATAAGCCACAGGTAAATAAAAGGCTGATTTTCGATCTGTCCGCTCCCCGCGGCATCATCCCTCCAGAGCAGTTCTCCCTTCACCATGCCTCAGTGGATAATGCAATAAAGATGATCAAGTTCACAGGGCACGGAGCTCGGCTCTCCAAAGCGGACATTACCGATGCCTTCAACATCATCCCCATTCATCCGTCTCAGTGGAATTCGTTCGGTATTAAGTGGGAGTTCAAACTTTTTTTTTCGCAGAAGCAGCCCCTGCATCTTCAATTCCTTCTCGGAAGCGCTCTGCTGGATCCTGCTGAATCCCGCTGAACATCGTCAGAATCCCCTCCGTCCTTCACCTACTGGACGACTCTTCCCCATAGACCCGCCACAGGACAGCTCAGGGATCTCACTGGCCAAGCTTAAACACTGCTTCAGGAGTTAGGTGTCCCTCTCTCCAAAGAGAAAATGTTAAGTCCCGACACACGCTTAGAGTTCTTAGGCATCATCCTCGACTCCATAGACATGAAGGCGTCTCTCCCCTCCGACAAATTGCAGCGCATCCGGGACAACACCAAGTCATACTGCGAGCAACAACAGTTGCTCTCCCTTCTCGGACACCTCCAACTTCGCCATGCATGTCATCCCCCAGGGGCGCTCGTTCATCTCCCGCCTCCTGGACGCAGCATCAGCGGTCGACAAACTCCATGACTGCGTTTTCTTAGACGAAGGCTGCCGCTCAGACCTACGTTTCTGGTCCCTCCTGCCCGCCCACTGGAACGGAGTTACTTTCTTTTACGATGACCTCGTGCGTTCCTCTGACTCAATGAGGTTCTTCACGGATGCCGCCCCATCCATGGATTTTGGGGGTTTCTTCCAGGGAGAGTGGTTCGCAGGGTCATGGCCCCCGTCAATTTCTACCTCAAGCAAGTTCTCATTAAATCCGGCGTATCACCTATATCATACCCGGGACATTCCCTCAGGATAGGTGCAGCCACCTCTGCTGCTAATCAAGGTCTCTCTACCTCATCCCCACAACAACTAGGACGGTGGTCCTCCTCCGCCTTCACAACCTACATCCGCCCAGACATCAGCGCCCAGACATCAGCGCCGTACCCAAAGATCTCTCAGACCATAACTATGGTATCTATGCATATAACTGGTGGTGGCTCATAAACACATTCACAAGTATACATGTCTCACTAAGGTACCCGATATTCAAACTGCATTCCTGTCCTAATTCCGCGGGCCCCGCCCACAGGGAATAATGTCTCGTCTCACGCTGCAACTACATGTAACGGGCTTCATCTCCGGCACACAGGTATTTCATTCCTGGCCTCGCTCAACGTATCAGCGTAAAATGTATTCTGCGAAGTCAGGTGTGGACTCAGGCCACCGCACACTCCGGTGTCAGTTACAAAACAAAGGAGAAAGAGTAAAGAAAAAGAGATATATATATATATATATATATATATATATATATATATATATATATATATAGCCTGCGAAGTCAGGTGTGGCGGAAGGCCACCGTACACTTCGTTGTGAGTTACGAAAGAAAGAGAAAGAGCAAAGGAAAAGATGTATATAGCCTGCAAGTCAGGCGTGGCGGAAGGCCACCGTACACTTCGGTGTCAGTTACGAAGAAAGAGAAAAGAGCAAAGGAAAGACGTATATAGCCTGCAAAGTCAGGCGTGGCGGAAAGCCACCGTACACTTCGGTGTCAGTTACGAAAGAAAGAGCAAAGAGAAATATGCATATAGCCTGCGAAGTCAGGCGTGGCGGAAAGCCACCGTACACTTCGGTGTCAGTTACGAAAGAAAGAGCAAAGAGAAATATGCATATAGCCTGCGAAGTCAGGCGTGGCGGAAGGCCACCGTACACTTCGGTGTCAGTTACGAAAGAAAGAGAAATATGTATATAGCCTGCGAAGTCGGGCGTGGCGGAAGGCCACCGTACACTTCGGTGTCAGTTACGAAAGAAAGAGAAATATGTATATAGCCTGCGAAGTCAGGCGTGGCGGAAGGCCACCGTACACTTCGGTGTCGTGGCGGAAGGCCACCGTACACTTCGGTGTCGTGGCGGAAGGCCACCGTTACAAAACGAAACCGCTCGCTCCTCGGCGTAGTCAAGCCCTGCTGGCCAGGCATGCGACCCGCAGGTCGTTTTCAGGTAAGACCGGCACTGATTTCGGCAGTCAGAGTCTCAGCATGACCAGTAAGCTCCGGCAGTGATTCCGGCACAGTGTCGCTCATATACGTGTTAATCTATTATCTTTCCTTCCCAGATCACCAGTCACCCCACAAGGTAAGCAACTCAGTTCATCTCAGTATTTCATACTTCACTGGTTTTGGGGATTTCATCGGAGCGGTGCTTTCCCTCCTAAATGATTATCCTGCAAACCGGGGCCTAATCGCCAAAACACCATTACATTTTTCTGTTGTATTATCATGGCAATCATTTCATTCATATGACGTGTAAACAATAAATATGTAATTCTTACATCACGTCTCTCCGGTTTGAAATGAAGCTTAGCGCAAGTTCAATAAGGAAGACCTAACACGAGTCACTTACACGTCACTCGATGGCTCCCTTCCCCCCTCATTAAATATGAGGGCGTCACCCTTCAGCAGCCAACGGCTGCACATGCTAAATTCCTTAAATGCCTGCTCTTCCTCCCTGTCAGTTGTCATTTGCAGATGACCGCAACCCGCCTCCACCCCTCTCGCCTCCAGTCTTCTCCAGGACAAAGCTAAACCTTCCCTCTTCAGACCGGTCTCACCTACTCAGCACCACCACCAGTGTCTAGACCCCGGGGATTTCATCGGAGCGGTGCTTTCCCTCCTAAATGATTATCCTGCAAACCGGGGCCTAATCGCCAAAACACCATTACATTTTTCTGTTGTATTATCATGGCAATCATTTCATTCATATGACGTGTAAACAATAAATATGTAATTCTTACATCACGTCTCTCCGGTTTGAACTGATATGGCGACCAGTTTTACACCTTTCCTTAGATACTAGGGCCACGCCTTAGTTTTACACTGTACTATGGCCACCAGTATTGCTACTGGTTTTACACCTTCCTTTAGATACTAGAGTCTCCCCTAGTTTTACACTGTACTATGGCCACCAGTATTGCTACTGGTTGTACACCTACCCTTTAGATACTAGAGTCTCCCCTAGTTTTACACTGTACTATGGCCACCATTATTGCTACTGGTTTTACACCTACCCTTTGGACCGCGGCGGATCCTCATAAATTACGGGTTTCACCCGCTTCTCACCACAGATTTGTTTATGCCCTTGTTGATCTATTTAGTGCACACAATTTTATTTACGTTTTATCTTTACTTTTTAGCTGAGACAATTATTTCTGCCATTTTCACACAATCCTAAAATGTAGTGGTATTTCAAACACATCTATTTGTTGTAACAGGCAGATGCTTACCTTGACTCTAAATTACCCGGGTTTTTGATTGTGTGAGATGGTTTCTTGTAAAAGCCGTAAACTCAATGTTTTTTGGTGTCCTCTCAGAAGGTCATCGGTGTCCAGACTACCCGCTCTAGACCATCACGTCAGGGTCACCAAGCTGTTGGAGTCTACCGGACCAGGTCCGTCCTCCGCGCACATCGTTTGGATATGGCCAGAGGGGGGTCGCCGTCCGGACCCGCCGATGACCTTTCTTAGTTCTGAGGGAAAAGGAATTGTGTCCTAGACACTATTCTCTGTTAGCTGTACAAAACTAGACTTTGCACTCCAATGCATTGTTTCTTCAAATAAGCACTTTATTACACAGTTCAACAAAGATATATCAATCCATACTATACCACAAAACGCCAGCGCCTTGGACTCCTTCTTGAGTTCCCACCGTGACAAGCTCGTCAGTGTGAGATCCCAGTTGAAGTGAGTCCCGTTCTTAGAAACATCCTGTTCTTTATAGTATTTGCTGTGAAGCCCCCACCTTTGGGGCTCTCTGTGCTGCAATCTGCCTTTTCTGCCCAGCCACACACAGTTTTAGCTAAGGTCACGGCCAGGGCCCTACTCCCTTTTCCTAATTTCGGTGTGTCTTTGTTACCTGTTTTAACTGGTTTTCTCACAAGACGGTTGCGCCTTTTGAAGGTCAGGGCCCCACATACCGTACCATGGTGTTCTCGTCCTTGAAGATAACAGGATGTAGCCGGCCAAACTGCTGAGGCATCTCAACAGTAAACTTTAACACGTTATTTTTCCACTCAGACAGCTCAATGTTTTTAGCGTTTCCTATAACAGGATTTACTATATCTTATATTCACAGTTACTTTTTGCCTTATTTTTATCCTTCACAACATGCCCAGACTTGTAGTGATTTTCACCTCGTTTTATACTTTTCGCCTCATTCTGAAAGAAACAGGTGAAATTTGCTAACGTGACGGCCGTCTTTGTGATGGTGACGCGTATTGTGCGAGACCAGAGACCTGTAGTTCACTGAGCGGTTTCACACGAAAAAATGTGTAACTTCACAGTTTTACGACACATTTTAATTTTTTTGACTTGCAAAATATTCTTTTAAATTGACAAACATCATATGTGTCATTCGTGGCACAATTCAAACGGGATCAAAAGATAACTTTTCTCTCTCCATTGACTTCAAGGGATAATTTTCCGCTTCCGGGATCCCATGGAGGCTCCCGGAAAGGGAGGGACTTCTCCTCTCTATTGTGTTTCACAACATGTTCTCTATCTATGGTACGTCTCTACTGGGAGTTGTAGTTTTAAAAGATGTTTTCGTATTTCCCTAATAAGAAGTGGCCAGTATTAAACTGTGTACATCCCTGGAGGTTTAGGGGATAGGACACACTCACATTTAAAACATATAATTAATAAATGGGTGAAAATTGCATTAATATATATACCCACATGCCAGCTAAGGTCAGAAGAGCTTTATTCAACAGCTGGTCTTATGTCTGTGACCCCTCCTGTTGTCAATTGATGAGCCTGAAACATGCACTTGTCAAGGTTCAGAGGCAAATATGGCAGTAGCCATCGATCAGCTTAAGATAAGATATACTTTATTGATCCCAAGTTGGAAACATTTGCGTTGCATCAGCATGTGTAACAGTTGTAAATAGTTTACTATTTACAACTACTTTAGTTTAGTAGATAACGACAAACAAAGAGTTGATATTTTTCTAAGACCATTTAGTGCTTCGCATAATAAAATACACAACGGCCGTAGCCTGATTATGCTTTAGGAGCTTTATGTGTGTGTGGTACAGTGTGTAGGTGTGTGTGTGTGTGGTACAGTGTGTAGGTTGTTAGAGATGTGAATGGATAACTAGTCCGCATTTTCAAATCTCCGCGCGTCCCTAAACAAGCTGATATCTTACAGGAAGGAAATCCAGAGCATACAATTAACCGTTTAACAATAATCTATTTAATGGTAATATAACAAATGTAATACAATCAATACATTACCATACAAAACCATATTATATCATATGCATAATGTCAGGAGTAGGCCTACTCCTGGCCCCTGCTCACAGTCCGGCACGACCTTCCGGTCCAAGCGGCGCAAGAAAAGAGAGAGAGCAAAAGGCTGGATAGCCTTTTAGAAACAAGAAGGGGTGGAGTTTCATTTGGGAGATACTAACACGCTGTCTCACAGGGAATTAGCGCGGGCAGCTTTGAAAGCCACAGGTGTTGGGAAGGCCTACAGGATGCACCTCATTAAAATGTCCCTCCCCATTTGCAAAACCCTACCGATGGTTTAACCCAGAAAAACATTCTCAGGGATCTGAGTTAACTGTATGTAAACTCATCACCTTCCCCCCTCTTCCTTTGTCCTCAAAAACCACATGTTAGCAGGCCCAAAAATCAGCTCACAGTTTTCATGAATACATACAAATATTTCCTTACAAGGTGCAGACCCGGCGTCATGGGCGGACCCCATGGGGCCGGGCCCGCCCATCCAGGATTTGGGCCCGACCATCCTGGATTTGGGCCTGCTGTTTTAACCAGGACTGAATAGAACATTTTAATTGTTTTATTATTATGTTCAGTGGCGGCGTCAGGGTATACTTGGGTAGGCTACAGCCATACCAATAAATGGTTTAGCCCCACCATGAAAAATGATTTTAAAGTAAGCTAAATAAAGTCCGCCAACTCGCACGGAGTAAATCGCACAGACAGCAGTTAGTCAGATTGATTTCAGCAGTCACTTGTCTGGAAATACCAAAGACTAGAAACAGTTTGAAAACTTTTGTCACGTAGTGATCATCTTCTCAATAGAACATCTTTGATGATGTCTTCTGACCAATCAGAATCAATATAACGACGTGGTGTTGTTGCAGGAAGTCCCGACGGAGAATATTTTTGCTGTAGTTACAGTACATCTCTATATACATCGATCCAACAGTACGTGTTGATAGAAATCAACACGTAATTAAATAAGACCCCACGGTTTGATGATTGATGCGTGGGCTGTCTTTCATTTTGACACACAGAACAATGGGGGTTATCCACCCTTATCCACAATGTAAAGCAATTCACACAGCCTCTCCTCTTCTCTCTGTGAGGAGCAGCAGGTTCAGCTTTCAGAACAAAGTAACAAAAAACTGAAATGGCATTCATTTTTTTTTAAATATGTTGTGTAGTAATAGATGTATATATTTCTTCTCAAGAGAGTACCAGAATGTGTATTTTATGTTAGTATTTCAAAAAATCTCCTGGGGGAGAATCTCCCCAGACCCCCCTGCAGGGGTTGGGTTTCAGCATGTCAGCTCTTTCACAATTCAGTTTTCCCGGGAAATTTAAGTTTACATCAAATGCCCGCCCAGAGACGTATGTCTGCCGCCGGGTCTGTGTAGGTGTGTGTTGTACAGTGCGTAGATGCGGCGGACAGACGGGTCTCAGTTGGTTTGGTTTCATTATTTAACGATATTTTGAGGGGAAAGTGTGGCAGCACAAGCAGGCTATGTTGATGTCACTGCCAGGGCGTCACGTCCGTAGTATAGTTGCGCTGCGCTATCATGTTCTTCTATGGGACAGACAGACAGCAGCGATTGCGTTATTTAATGGTAAATATATATAAAAAACACACACACACCCAAGTACTTTTTCAGCTGTAATGCATACTTTTTATTGACAGTTTTGCATTTGGAGAGGCAGGGTGACAACGGAAAGCTTGGTAGCCTATTACTTAGATACGTTTTACATGTTTGGAGGGAAACGCTTGTGTTCATGTTAGCATGGGTAGCATGATCATGTTAAGACTATGAATATCATTTTACCACAACAGTGGATGAACAATTGATATATGTGTTTGAACAAGAACAACAGGAAGAACAAAGTAAAAGGGACGAACAAATGTGTGAACAAGTATTAAGAACAGTGTATGGAAAAAGTGTTGTGTGTTAGAACAAAACAAAGTCAAATGAATGAGAAGGAGAACAAAGAGGGTTCAACAGAAAAAGATTAATTCAGCCAAAAAACACAATTTGATGCATCTAAATTGTAAAACAATCTTCAACACAGACCAAATTAGTGCCCTTGGACAACAAAAGATATGGGGGGCAAAGAAACGATAAATTAAATTGAGACTGAAAATGATTACTATGATAAATAGTCAAACTATTTACAAAACTATTTACAGAAGCTCCTGTTGAACCATGGTTCAACAGAGCAACAAAAACAGGTTTGTCAACAATACAAATAAAAATGACGAGGCCACTTTGCCAGGGGGAGGTGATCCAGCGACGAGACAATAAAAAAAAAGAGAAACTGAAAAAAGCAATTCATATTAGGTTCTGTTGTGGCACTACAGGATATAAAACTTCCAAGCCATGACCTCTGCCTCAGGTATATATTACAAATATTTACAAACAACTATTAATAAAAAAGCAACTATTTACAAAAAAGCAATACTATTTACAAAAAAGCAATACAGAACTCTGGAGTTCCCAACTCCAGGAGTCTAACCATTTTGAAAAAAACAAGAAGGATCCTTTGTGAAAGGGACATCCTCTTCATCGGTTTCCTGGGCCCTAAAAAGCAGAGCAAGAATAGGAACAGTGGTGAATAAGGGAAGAGAATACAGTTGGGAGCAGTCTGAACAGAGGACATAGCAATATTCATGTTAAAATGTTTGCTGATGGATGGCAATGGTCAACAGACAAAACCTGTGTCTGACAGAGGACAACAACAGCAGAAAACTCTGTCATGTAAGTAATGTTCACAGAGGTGACATGACTTGTAAACATTTTAAAGGGCATCATATTTCCAAGTGTAGAGAAATATGACTCTTCAATGACAGTGTGCAGTGGAAACTGATCAAACCTACCTACCCACAGGTACACTTTGAAGACGACCAATATATTGGCAACAAATCAGGAGGAAATTTGAGGTTGAGGCCAGATGCTGTTCCAACAGTATTTATACATCGGCCTAAGCCGAAAAGGAGGAAATCCACGTCAAGGAGTATGCCTCCAGCTGTCAGAATAATGACCACACCTATTATGGCACATCAAACATTGGTATGATATATGAAGCTAACAATGTTTCCCATGTTATATAATTCAAGGATAGACTACACTCCTAATGCAACCTTCAGATTATACAGCTTCAAAACTACCAGGGTTCATGGATTCTCTGAAGACTCATATACCACATGTAGATCATCTACAGATTTCTTCATACTTTAACATTGCCAATAGACAAACTTAGATGAATGTCATTATAGGAGTGTAGTGTACCCTTAAATGACAATAGGTGCACATGTAAAGGCAGCATACACATATAACAGCAAGATTGCCTTGTTATTGTTAAAGAGATTCAGGGAGATATTGAGGTGGAGTTCCAAGGGAATGAAAGGGACATCACAGACAGAGAGAGTGAGACAGATGTCAGCAGACTGCCAGGGGCCAGTATGTCAGGGACCGACAATCAAGAGGCCAGTTTGCCAGGGTCAGGTGCTCCAGGGACCAGACTGCCGAGGGCCAGTTGTGACCGGGCTTACGTGGAGGATCTAATGAGGCAACTGAGAAGGGAGAGATTACTAAGAAAGAGAGCCGAGAGGGCTCTGGTAAACCAGAAAAGGATTAATTCGGCATTAAAAAAACAACACAATTTGATTAATCTAAAGTTTAAAACATCTTCAACACAGACCAAATTAGAGCACTTGGGCAATCAACAAAAGGTGGGATACGGTGGGGGAAAGAAACCGTGAAAAAAGCAATACAACTAAGGTTCTGTTGTGGCACTACAGGATATAAAACCCTCCAAGCCATGAATATGCCTCTGCCTGGCATCAGGACCTTTCAGAGGAGGATGCAGCACGTCAAACTGGAGCCAGGAGTGTTGGGGTAGGTGTTTGATATGCTGAGGCTGAAGGCAGATGGCATGAGTGAGATGGAGAAGAAATGTGTGCTCACCTTGGATGAGATGTCCATCACCCCTAGCGTGGAGCTGCATCTGGGAACAGGGAGGCTGATTCAGCAGATAAAAACCAAAATAACAAAAAAAATACATAATCAATCGAAATCCTGCTTGTTAGTTACCCAGCATCATAAGCTGCTAGCGATTCATTACTGAAATCTTACCTTCAAAGCTGCTGAAGTCGCACTAGCTAACTAGCAGGCAATGCTAGCAAAATTGGTTGTAACAACCAAGTTAAAATATAGATAATTACGCTGTGCATATACAAATGAAGACCAGTATAAGCATCATAAACGGAGCTCTGATACAATATATACAGTTGACAATTCAAAAGAGTTCGATATTTCAGCAACTTACCTCTGGAACTAATCGACGCGCCGTAATGTGAAAAGTGAATGAGGTCCAACGCCCAAATGACAATATTTGGAACTATTTCGATGTCCATACCCCCAACGGCGGTCTATGGGAGTTTCGTAACTCTTAGTATCTCTATGGCTCTGCGACTGGCCCTCGGGAGGACCGGGAGGGTGTGTGTATGTGTGGCGCGAGAGAGAGAACATGCACACCTTACGTGTATTGTTGTTGTTAGCATCTGGTGCTAGCTAGCTGCGCTAACGGATATAAGGCGCTGTTTCAATGAAAACAGAGGAGCGACATTTCTCAGACAACTGCGCAGAGCACTTGACTTTATGCAGGAAGCCAGACAGTGGGACATTGTACGAAAAGTCAGCACACTCAGCACGGATAGTGTGCGCAACATGATTGCAGCGTCCAGGCAGATCCTGTTCGAGCATATGCCTTGAGTTGCACATAGCTCCAACGATCCATCACAGTGTTCACACACACACACACACACACACACACACACACACACACACACACACACATCCCACTTATGTTTAACTTGGATGCTACGCATAGCATAAGGTGACCACATTTTCAAAATTAAAACCGGGGACATTTTGAGTTCTCATTCATAACACTCCGTTCGATGTCTCACTATGGGATGCGCCTCATGCAAACAGAAGCATCAATCTCATTACGCCAATCCTGATTGGCTGGTGATCTTGACGTCTACGTCAAAAATCCACCTCTCGTACAAAGCATCATTATGCTGTACAACTATTCAGTATCATTCATGCTGTTATTTCTTTCTTTCATATATTTAAATCCTTTGTCCAGCTTTGAATTCCAGCAGAGAGCATGCCCTCATTGTGTCACACTGTCAATACAATACTGAATGAAATGAAAGTCATGTGATTTTGCACTTTGCTGAGTTATATTTTCTAGGGCTGGTCCCAAGGAGGCAGGAGGAAACGTGTTCTCTGTTTGTTGCACCTGTCGGTGTGTGTTCCCCTGGAGTCTTTAGTGCATCACACTTTACCTGATTACTGCTCACAGGTAATACAACACAACTGCTACTAATTATGGGTATAATTAGTAGCATGTATCACTTGTGTAACAAATTAAAATCAACGTTGATATGGCGTAATTTAAATTAAATACAGGGTTTTAATTTAAAGCAGTTTTATTCTGAAAAACCGGAAGTTTACATTAACTTTTAACTTAACACTTTTATTCTGAAAATTCTTCATTTCCGGTTAGCATTAATAATAATAATAATTAATAATTCCTTATATTTATTATAGCGCTTTTCCAGATGCTCAAAGGGCTTCACAAATACACATACATGCAATGGTCACTGTGGACAATACCCACAGGAACAAGTTCAGGTGACTGTGTGGCTAATGTTCTGAAACCGTGAATTGAAGGTGAAATGACATGTGATGTTGTACCCTAAACACACTGGGTTCAACACTCATTTCTTGACGCTGAAATAACGTTTATCGGGGAATGTTTAAATAACCACAGACATCAGAAGGATGTAATTTAGCAGCAGAAAACGGACGGATTTGCATTGGACCCGCCCCCGTCGACGCTGGCCAATAGAAGAAGACTACAGTTGATAACCCGTGATGGACAGGAAATAATCGACCTCTCTTTCTTCACCTCGGCTGACGGAACGCACACACAACAGGCAACAGCTGAATGGGGAGAGTGCCTCCACTCGCCAATTGTATATCACCGCATCATTTGTGTAATTAAATGCTGTTAACTTGCTCTCAGGGCTAAATAAATCCTAATACTTGACATGTTTTGTGATTTTATTTAAATTAATAATGTGTGATCAATCAGATCCAATAGTAATTTCCACCTTTACCAGCTGTCTGGATTAAAAATCATTATATTTGCATATCATTAGAAGATGTATGTATAGAGACAGCCATGGACGGATCCAGCCTTTCGTGACTTCAGTAGTGCGGCACACACCCTGGAGACGAGCACAGTGGCAGATTTGTTTCAGGTTGTGTTTCAGCCCGAGGCTCCAAATGGAAATCAATGAACAAAACAAACTAGTGTTTACACTGCCCACTCGTCTGGGTGAATCTTTCAATAGTTCACTTCAGGTACACAGATCAATGTATTTAGATTAATTAACTGCCCGAGCAATTCCCAAAGTTAAAACACAAGATACAATGCAGGATTACACTATTGTAGTGGTTTACATTTACATTTTTAATATTTTAAAAATTGAAGTATCACACATGCCAATTCAAAAAAGCACTCAGCAACAAAGGCAGCTACAGAAGCATTGACATGTAAAATAATTGTCACATTTGACTTTTACAAAGGAAATAACACATCATATCATCTTGTACTTTTATTTGATACAAAAAGGTCAATTGCAAACATCGCTGCTAGAACCCGTTGCTGCAGATACACGCTTTACACCATCAGGAAGATACGTCCCCAGCTGATCCAGAAAGCGACACAGCTTCTGGTCCAGGCTCTCGTCATCTCACGCCTAGACTACTGCAACTCCCTCCTGGCTGGTCTACCTGCATGTGCCATCCGACCTCTGCAGCTCATCCAGAATGCAGCGGCTCGTCTGGTCTTCAACCTTCCTAAATGTTCCCACACCACGCCGCTCATCCGCTCCCTCCACTGGCTTCCGGTAACTGCTAGAATTCACTTCAAGACACTGGTACTTGCGTACCATGCTGCGAATGGATCTGACCCTTCCTACATCCAGGACATGGTTAAACTGTACACCCCAGCACATGCACTCCGCTCTGCATCAGCCAAACGACTCGCTGCACCCTCGCTGCGAGGGGGACCCAAGTTCCCATCAGCAAAAACACTTGCGATCCTGGCTCCAAGATGGTGGAATGATGAGATTCATGTGATTGGTTGTTGGTCGAGTTTCAGACACGCCCTCCGGCAAGCGTCAGCGCACGCCGCTGTGTGGACGGGCCATAAGACTTGAATGTATAGTCACTGAACACAGGTTACTGTTGGCTGTAACCACACCAAAACAAAATAACTTAGTACTCGTACTCTAACACACATACACACTGCTTGATCCCCCATCTCCCTCTAGGTACCTCCCCCATCACAACTCCCAACCAATCAGAACTACACAGTGACATGTTTGTTGATACTCTGTAACTCTCAATAAACTCTGAGAAGTTAGCCCTCAGTGCTTTCTGCCAGGATAAGTCTATTTTAACTCAAACCATGATCCTTTCCTTTACAACATTATTTGTTACCTAAGCCTAAGCATATTTATGTTAGAAAGGATGATGTGGCAGAAAGAGCTGAAGGCACACATCTCCGATACATGGGCTCTATACATGCATAAAATGATACCTGTAGCCACCGTTCAAAGCTAAATAAAATGATGGTTCGTTCAACTTATATTGTTGGTTAATACTTTAATTCATAGCAAATATTCTCCAGAAAATACACTTGAGATGAGCATCAGTCCAAGACAAGACAATAAAGCACAATGCAATACATTGTTATCAATCAGATATCTATAGAGGCCCTATTCTTTGTGTGTTCCCTTTCCTGTAGTGTGTTATAGGTTTTTGTGCATGTGAATGGTCTGCAAAGGCTAAAATCCTCGTGTTCCCTCAAGAGAGAGTTTCTGTCCCACACGCTCAGCCCAACTTTAAGTAAGATGTTCATAATACCTTGACCAACATTGACATAGATATTGTTAAAAATAAGCAGCTGTGAAATTTCCCGTCGTAAAATTCCTCTGTGAGAAGGAAGAGAACAGGCTATCTGTTCTGGACGGTCTGCGAGTGAATATTTCAGCCCTGTGCCTGCACACTACCTTCATAATTCACATAACAACTGAGAACTTGAAACGGGTCTGCGAACCACTTTTGGTTCGAGACCCACCAGTTGAGAACCACTGATATAGACGGTTCGGCCACACAAGGCCGACATGGAAACGCAGAAAACGATAACGGGTCCTAAGGTGGGTAGATCTGTGGACGAAATGCTCTGGGGGGGCAAACCATGGATGTATAGTAAGAACTGGATACAGCGTGGGAGGCGGGGCCTCATTCATTTCTATGAGAATTGCTCATTAGCGCATGATGATAAAATGGCCCAACTTTTGAAACATCACAGATTACCCGGCATGTCTGAGAAGTACCCGTATGTGCGCTCATAGCGCATGCGCAACTTTAACCAACATGCTCGTTCACATCAAGCACGTCAATTTGCGTACACGTAACAGCACCGCACGTTCATGACAGCATGGTAATGATTTGTTATTATGATGGATTTGATATTAACGAGGCGGCAGTTAGCAGCTAGTGGCTAGCTAGTAATTATGCTAATGTACACATCAATCGTTATGTACTTATATTATGCTGTAACAGGATCTAGTGGTATCCAACAGAGCTTCATTGTCACGATCTGTCTGTGTTGTGTTTTGTCTTGTCTTTTTCTGTTTTTGGTTTCATGTTTTATTTTGAAAAGTCTTCACCTCCTGTCTTGCCTGTTGCTGTCTGTTTTCCCTACCACCTAATTACCCGATTGTGTTCACCTGGTGCCCCTGTGTTTTCTCCTCCCTCCTCACCTGTGTCTTGTTTGTGTGATTATACTTGTGTGTATTTAAGTTCTGGTTTTTCTGTCGGTCATTGTTGGTTCATTGTTTGTCTTTGACTGTGTTCTCGTGTTAGTGTTCTGTTTGTGCCTCTAGACCTTGAAATAAAGGTATTTTTTCAGTTTATTCTGCATTTGGGTCCTGCCAGCTTCACTCAACCGTAACAGAATGAACCAACCACAAATGGACCCAGCAGACGATCCATTTGAGGTAGAATTACAGCATTTTACCTTTTATCTGGCTTGCTGCTTTGATTGGTGGAAGGGAGCGTCCAGTGTTCTACAGAAGGGGGCCGCTCTGGTAGAGGCGCACCGGTTGGCTATGGAGAAACCAGGCTTGGTGAAATTTTTACCTGGCTGGATTTTGAACTTCCTCTGGGTGTGTGATTTCCAGCCTGCTGACTACAAACGTCTCGGGGTGTTCCGTCCGGAGTCAACCCCTGCTTCTTCCCCATGTTCTGCTCCTGTCCAGGAGCCGTTCTTTGGAACTCGTCTGGCTTTTGGAGGTCCACGAAGCCTCCAAACAGCTCCTAAAAGAAGGAGTCGCAAGGCCAGGCTAGCAGCCCGAGCCCCAAGAGCCATGGTTCCGGCCCAAGTTCTGGCCCCAGCAGCCATGATCCCAGACCCAGTTCTGGCCCCAGCAGCCATGGTTCCAGCCCCAATCCCGGCCCCAGCAACCATGGTTCGGGCCCCAGTACCGGGCCCAGCAGCCATGGTTCCGGCCCCAGCAGCCATGGTTCCGGCTTCAGTGCCGGCCCCAGTAGCCATGGTCCCTACTCCAGTTTCGGCTCCAGTACTGGCTTACCGGCCGACGCCAGCTCCCCGAGTCCTGTCGGTGTACCGGCCGACTCCAGCACCTCGTCTCCTGTTGGCTCTCCAGCCGACGCCAGCTCCCAGAGTCCTGTCGGCGTACCGGCCAACGCCAGCTCCCCGAGGCCTGTCGGTGTACCGGCCGACTCCAGCACACGTCTCCTGTTGGCTCTCCAGCCGACACCAGCTCCCCGTGTCCTGCCGGCGTACCGACCGACACAAGTCTCCTCTCAGGTCCCCTCTCAAGTCCCCTCTCGAGTCCTCTCTCGAGTTCCCTCTCAAGTCTCTTCTCGAGTCCCCTCTCAAGTCCTCTCTCAAGTCCCCTCTCGAGTTACCTCTCTAATCTCCTCTCGAGTTCCCTCTCAAGTCTCCTTTCGAGTTCTCTCTCAAGTCCCCTCTCGAGTTCCCTATCAAGTCCCCTCTCCAGTCCCTACTCAAGTTCCTTCTGAAGTGCCGTTGGAGGTTCCGCTGGGGGTCCTGCCAACTCCATGTCCTGTCCCCTTGGGGGTCCCGCCGACTACTCTCCTGCCGGGGGTCCTGCCAACCCTATGTCCTGTCCCATTGGGGGTCCTGCCGACTACTCTCCTGCCGGGGGTCCTGCCAACCCTATGTCCTGTCCCATTGGGGGTCCCGCCGACTACTCTTCTGCCGGGGGTCCTGCCAATCCTATGTTCTGTTCCGTTGGAGGTTCCGCCGGGGGTCCTGCCAGCTCCATGTCCAGTCCCGTTGGGGGTCCCGCCGACTACTCTTCTGCCGGGGGTCCTGCCAACCCTATGTCCTGTGCCGTTGGAGGTCCCGCTGACTACTCTCCTACCGGGGATCCTGCCAACTCTATGTCCTGTCCCGTTGGGGGTCCCGCCAACTACTCTTCTGCCGGGGGTCCTGCCAACCCTATGTCCTGTGCCGTTGGAGGTTCCGCTGGGGTTCCTGCCAGCTCCAATCTCATACTTGGCCCCCTGACTTTCCCGGCCGCGGTCTTCGCCCTCCAGCCCCGCCCCCTGACTTTCCCGGCCGCGGTCCTCGCCCTCGGGCCCGGCCCCCTGACTCTTCCTGCCGCTGCCTTCGCCCTCATGCTCGGCCCCCTGAGTTCGCCCGCTGTGGCAACTCACATTGGTTTCAGCATCTCTGAAACTACGTGTATTCACTGAATTTCACTCTCTGCCTTTAACGGCTCGTTGTAGCTCCAATAGCTCCAGCCCCCACCCTCCCTGTGAGCACAGTGTGCGCTGATTGGTCGGGACACGTAACATGAACGTGCCGGGCGGTGCGGTCCCGTGGGTTAGATGCGCGTTCATAATGCAGAGGGAAATAACTCTCAGAATTAGCACATTATTACAACTTGAGGAACGAATGTTTTTAATAAGGGCTATACAAGTGTTCATACTGGGTAGTTTAAAAAAAATTATCCAACGATTTACAGACCACTCTTTTCCCATGTAAATCAATGGGAAAAAAGAAATCCGGGCCTGGCAACCAAATGGAAGTGTAGTACTGCCGTTTGGCCAGCACGAATATTTTCATCTGAGTCCGGCGCACTTCCTGGGGGCTTGGGGCAAACAGCTCCGTGTTTACGCCTATACGATGATTTCCTGATAACGATGACACAATAGCCCCGCCTCTCCCCACCTCTGTTTTATAGCTCAATAAATAACAAAGAAGACCTCTGACCGGCACTTTTCTAATTTTGTCCGGAAGATTTAAACTTTAACGGACATGTTGACCGGCGAAAACGAAAACTCTGTCGCACGGTTCCCTCGTTCCTTGGAAGAGGCGGAGAGGTGGGTGTTTTTCATCTGCTGGTGGACTACCGGAGAGATATACAGCAGGAGCAAACGCTTGCCTCGGGTAGGGAGAAAAAGAGCCAGAGCGTCCACCCTAATCCTAAACCTAACCAAGTCTTCACCCTAAAATTAATGATCCCCCTCATGGGGACCTCCAATTTGTTCCCATAAGGGAGGCGAGTCGTCCCCACACGTGACTGTGTAGACATATGTAGGTCCCCACAAGTATAGTAATGCCAGGCCACACACACACACACACGAGTTAGAATAATTTTTCGCTGGTCAACATGTCCGTAAAGTTTAAATCTTCCGGACAAAATGCCGGTCAAAGGTCTTCTTTGTTATTTATTGTGCTTTAACACTAATTGATATTATTCGATATTAAACAAACTAATTATAGTAGATTAACTACATTATTCAAAAGTGTTCACTTACGATAATACGGGAATAATAAACGGAGCGCTCTCCCTCTCATCATGCAGCTCGCGGATCCAGTAATGACTCGAGTGACCCGACAGTAAAACTAAACATATCTATAACTAGTTACGGTAGTTTGAGAGGTCATTAAAATAGCTACGTGTGATATTCTAACATGAAGTGTGTGTTTTCTCCGCTCACAGCTGCATGTCATCATGCAGAGCTGCGTGTCGACTCGTCAGCGGCAGATGATCTCTCTCTCCCGTCAGATTATGCCCCGGCCACACGAGGACGAAAACGGTCGTTTGCGTTACTGTTTAGTGTCGTATAGACCGTTCGGCCACACGAGGACGACCGCATACGATAACGGGTCCCAAGGTGGATAGAACGGCATACGCAACGCTCTGGGGGGTCCAACGGCTCCATGTGTACGCCCTCTATACGATCAGACAATAGCCCCGCCTCTCCCCACCTCTGCTGCTCACCCCGCGTCAAAGTAAACTGCACACTGAATTCAGATTATTTATCTTTATCTCGATATGGACCTAAACGCGAGTGAAGTCTAATCTGACAGGACGGAGACACCTCTCAAACTAAACTAGTTATAAATATGTTTATTTTTACTGTCGGCCGGGCCACTCATTACTGGATCAGCTGCTGCATGAGACAGACACTGACGCTGTCCGAAGAGAGGGAGGAAAAAGAGAGGCTCCGTGTATTTTATTATTATATTATATAAAGTCGTTATTCATTTGTTTTAAAGCTCAATAAATAACAAAGAAGACCTTTGACCGGCACTTTTATAATTTTGTCGGAAGATTTAAACTTTAATACACTTGACTGGCGAAAAACTCTGCCCGGTTCCCTCGGCCCCCACCGCGGAGAATAAACAGAAGGGCAACCATGACAACCATGCTTCTTCGCTGCTTTTGTGGAGGAAGTTACAGCGCCACGTACAGGCTCCTGCATATGTACTGCAGCTTCTCCAGCGGTTGGAACTAAGCGGAGCGGTCTCGTGTGGACAGACACTATCCGGATGACTATTGCGTGTGGACGGAAGCTTTTTTGCGATTACGTTTGCGTTAATCCTATGCGTTTAGCCGTTTTCGTCACTCACATTTATCTCCATATCGATCAGATCCAGCTAGTTCTAGCTAATGATATGACTACCTGCTTATTAAAAGACACCTAAACATTAAGTGTCGATATGCAACTGGGTGAAGCCACAAAGTGTATATATAGCGCAGCATTATGCATTTGTTTACATGCCCACCGGAACCCCGAGGCATTACCAACAGATCAACGCACAATCAACCCATACAGGACATCTCTTTCTCCACATTTGTCCGCATATTTGTCCACTTATATGTTGATAAGAGTATTAAAAACTTGAAAAATATCCCTCTAAGGAACATTTAGAACAGATACAAAATGTGCGTTTAATCGTGATTAACTATGGACAATCATGCGATTAAATATTTTAATCGACTGACAGCCCTAGTAATTATTTATCTCTCCCTGTCTGCCGCTAACACGCCTGTTCACTCTCCTCTCCGCTTCACTCCCTGTATCGCTAACTATTCTCTTCACTCACTTTCCTCTCCGCTTCTCTCTGCCGCGCTCTCATCTCTTCTTCTGTGTTTCTCTCCCTGTATCGCTCACTCGTCTCTTTCGCCCCTGTCGGCGGCGGTTACAATAGAATCGCCCCGTCAAAATTGAAATCCCCTACTAATGTATTGATTATAGGTCCGGGTCCGTATAGGTTGGCTTCTGGGTCCGGATCCGGACCGCCTGTTGCCAACCCCTGTCCTAGATGGAGAAAATAACCAACATCCCACGCTTCTTGAGACAAATATGCAACTGCGTGTGTTAATATTTGCACGTTTTCACTGCTCATATATATGCGGGTTCGGGTCGGGTTCATAGGCGGCGCGTGAGGCTCAGGTTTGGGAAGGCTAAATACTTTTTTTTTACCTGACGCAAAGAGATCAACTCAGTGAAAGCACCGCCTGCTGACCAATCAGAGCTCAGTGTGCGGAGTTGAAATCTATCAAGACATATTACAGGATAAAGGAAATACAGTTTAAACTGCCGTTGCAGAGAAGACGCCGACGTGTCGCACTTATCATTCATATCACACTGATATCACATCATCAATCAGATCATCGATCATATAATATCACAATATGTCCTTACCTGAGTCAGCTTCTCGAGCCGTATCTGGCCGTGCAACACTTACAGTGTCACATAGGCCTACTGTATGCAGACGTATTATTTTAAGCAACACATTAAGTTGAAGAAACACTCAACTCAAATGTAATTAAAGTCAGACTCGGGTCTTAGATGGGGCAGTATCATAAAACTGTTGTACGCTTTCAAACACTCTGTAGTTTATTTATTTTTAACCAGTTGTTCTGTATTCTCCTTGCAGGTGCAACTATGTGGCTTGTATCCTGGATTATATGTTTAAGTCATGGATGTTTAAAGTTCATATTTGTCTAATATTAGTTTACTTTTCATTCATGAAGTATGACGCTGCGCTGTCAGTACACTTGTCCCTGTTTGTGATTGGTCAAATGTAGCTAACCCCGCCCCTTTCACGTGAACACGCTCTCAGCTGGAGAGAGAAACCCTGGCTTGATTTACAGAGTTGATAACCAGCGTCGTAGGACAGCTTAGCGAGATCTCGTTTGTTAGGGTTAGTTAAGATAACTCTAACATATCCAGGGTCTGTTGAACTGGCTTCGTAGTACAGGGCACAGGTGGCCGCATAGCCTTTTACCAGGATGCAGTGACACAAATATTTCGGAAGCCTTCCCTAGCCTACAGTACCCGCCGCCCCTGGTCGGGTTGCGGATCTTGTGCCGACGGGTCGGGTCGGATTGCGGAACTAATTGGTAATTTGCAGGGGGCGGGTTCGGTATTGCACGTCGCGGATGCAGGTCTTGAAAATCAGACCCGTGCAGGACTCTGCCTCTACTCCCTTCACTGGCTTCCAGTAACTGCTAGAATCCACTTCATTTTTATTTTCATTTAATCGTTTATTTGAATCGGGACAGTACACATTGACACTTTTTAAAACAAAATAATGCTTACAAGTGTAAATGAGCCGTATTTTAGCTTTGTACACTGGTACTTGCGTACCATGCTGTGAATGGATCTGGCCCTTCCTACATCGGCTCTGACGGTCAGAAAGAGATGTCACATGTCAAAATCCAGCAAGGGGGGCCAGAGATATGGAAAATCCACCCAAATGGCCCCGGAAGAGGTTTTTTTTTGCTAAATCTCTCTAAAAAGGTCAAATATCACTTGTGTTGCATCAATCTTGATCAACCTTGGATTCCTAAAGCTTTTAGTCTACTAACCCATCATTCAAGGTTAGTTTTCACTATAAGTAGAACATATGTTTTGGACGGACACTATAATTTACAGTTTTTTACCATGTTCAATCTGAATTTTCTTTAAAATAAAAAACATCTATATTTATTCTGACTTTTCTACATCCAACTCACAGGTTTATCATTACTTTGAGAAAAAAGATTATTAATGTAACCCTTTTAGAAGGGAAGATATGGTCATTTGTTCTGGGAATGTCATTTTCGAGCCTGAAACCTGAAAAACAGGCTCGGGGCTTAACAGGTTAAATAAGGAAAAAGCTTTGGGGGTATCTATCTACAGATACATATTAAGCCTGACAAAGTACTTAATGTCTAATATATTGCTTTCCAGCAATGTTAACTATGTTGAAGCACTTATTTTTACTGCTATTATACATATGAATTATACTCTTATAAGATGTATGTATGTAGATAGTATAAGAAATGTGCAGAATATGACAGTTTAATGGTGGAGGTATACACATATTGATGGATAATAATACATTGCATTTCAAAGCGCTTTTCCAGGTGCTCAAAGACGCTTTACAGTGGTGATAAAATAGAATTTAAAAGTTATTAGAACAAGATAAAATAACATTTAAAAGTTATTAAAACAACAATACAGCATAATTCACAGATTAAAAGCCAGTCTGAAGAGGTGTATTTTCGTCAGTGTTTTGAAAGTGGGGGGGTCAGTGCAGTCTCTGATGTGTTGTGGGAGGGAGTTCCAGAGGGTGGGGGCAGCGATGGAGAAGGCTCTATCCCCCCAGGTTCGGAGCTTGGTTTTCTTGGGGATAGAGAAGAGGTTCGCTTCTGATGAGCGAAGGCTGCGGGAAGGGGTGTAGTGGTGGATCAGGTCGGAGAGGTAGGGGGGAGCCTGGTTATTGAGAGCTTTGTGTGTTAGCAGAAGGATTTTGAAGTGTATTCGTTGACGAACAGGGAGCCAGTGCAGGCTTTGAAGGACGGGGGTGATGTGGTCTCTGGAGCGGGTGTGGGTGAGGAGGCGGGCAGCCCAGTTCTGGATGTATTGTAGTTTATTTAGGATTTTGGATGATGAACCATACAGGATGCTGTTGCAGTAGTCCAGTCTTGAAGTGACAAATGCGTGGATAAGGGTTTCAGCAGCCGGGAAGGTGAGTGAGGGACGGAGGCGGGCAATGTTTTTCAGATGGAAGAAGGCGGTCCTGGTGATGTGGTTTGTGTGTTTGTCAAATTTGAGCTGGCTGTCAAAGATTACTCCAAGGTTGCGAATGTGAGGAGAGGGGGTTAGAGTGGTGCTGTCAAGGGTGAGGTTGAAGTTCTAAGTGGTGTTGGTGCGGGATGGGGGTCTGATTATGATGATATCAGATTTGTCGCTGTTCAGTTTAAGGTAGTTTGTTTGCATCCAGGATTTAATTTCTGAGAGACATTTGGTGAGTGTGGAGTGAGTTGTGGCAGTGATGGTTTTTGTGGAGATGTAGAGTTGGATGTCATCAGCGTAGCAGTGATACTGGAGGTTGTGGCGACGGATGATTTTTCCAAGGGGGAGTATATTCAGGGTTCGTACGGGTGCTTGAAATCCTTGAAAATGCTTGAAATTTGACGTGGTGTTTTCAAGGTTGGGAAAGTGCTTGAATTTTGGGAATGGTGCTTGGAATTGAGATAAAGTGCTTGAAAATATAAATGCTTTACTTTTACAATAAATTGCTATCTGACTGAATAGTTCGCTTTTTAGATTAAAAGAAAATAATTGCTTCGCTTCTACATAAAACAGCTCCGCTGCACCTTCCCGCGACCTGCAAGTGTTTGTGTTACGTGTGACCTGGGCATTCTGATGAGAGATAGATGACTGTATACCAGGAGGCTGCCGTTTCAACGAGCGTTGGCTAGCAGAAGACAAATACAAGCCATGGCTAAGACGAGGGTCAAGCCCACGAGTAGCCTCATGCAAAGTGTGCAACATAACGATGCGAGAGTCTGCGCTGACGAGCCACATGAAAGGTACGCCGTAGAAGAGCATTTTAGGTTAGGCTAACGTTGCATGTTACGTTTGTTTAAGCTCACGTTAGCGAGCTGAATAGCGAACTCGATTGAGGGATAATAATAACAATTGCAGGGGACAATCATTTCAGAGGAGCGTTACAGTCGCCATCGTGTGGTGTTCAGAGGATGAAGCACTCACTGTTGTAATTCAACCCAGTCTCACGGCATTTCGTGTTATAGTCACGAAATATAATTATTGATTCGACAGAGCGATTTTGAAAGCAATGTATTTGTACTGGTGGTATGTTTCGTGCCTAAACCAAATGTGACTTGCTCTATCGAAATCAGTCACATTGACCCGAAAACACATTTTCGTTTGTATTACTGGTCTGGGGGAAGCTCGCGAGTGGGTTTGTGTATTTTTGCGTTTGTGTACCGGGGAAACACTCACAAGAAACACCGGCTGTTGTTATGCCTGCTGTGACGTTACATTAGTCCGTTCTCTGCTTGTAATTATGCCGAAGCTTCAAAGTTGTATTTATCATCTGAATTTGCCGAAACAAGTTTAATATTCTGAAAGCCAAGACTTTGTTTATTTGAAAACAGATACAATTGAAGTATTATACAAGTAAAACTACATTTTGTTTCAATCCCATGTAATTGTATAATGAACACAGTCTTCCTTTGAAGATGTATAAGTCAGGACAGGTGTCTTGAGTAGTCAACATTACCTAAAATCATTGTGCACATTTGTAAATATTATTTTCCACTTGTTACCATTGTGAGTCTATTTCTATAAAGCTCTGCGTGATTTTGTGGCTACAATTCAGGCTAATACACTACCAGAGGTGGAGAAGTACTCAGATATTGTACTTGAGTAAAAGTAGAAGTACTCAGGTCTTGTAGTGAAATTATAAGTACTCAGATCTTGTAATTAGTAAAAGTAGAAGTACTCAGATCTTGTTCTTGAGTAAAAGTAGAAGTACTCAGATCTTGTACTTGAGTGAAAGTAGACGTACTCAGATCTTGTACTTGAGTGAAAGTAGAAGTACTCAGATCTTGTACTTGAGTGAAAGTAGAAGTACTCAGATCTTGTTCTTGAGTAAAAGTAGAAGTACTCAGATCTTGTACTTGAGTAAAAGTAGAATTACTCAGATCTTGTACTTGAGTAAAAAGTAGAAGTACTCAGATCTTGTACTTGAGTAAAGTAGAAGTACCAGTAGGAATACTCTGTTACAGTAAAAGTCCTGCATTCAAGATGTTCCTCAAGTGAAAGTAGAAAAGTATTCTCATCAAAATATAGTGAAAGACAGTAAAAGTAGTCGTTGTGCAGATTGGTCCATTTCAGAATAATATATATGATATGTTTTATAATGATTGATCATCAAAGTGTTCTCAAAGCTGGTGAAGGTGCAGCTAGTCTGAAGTACTTTGTAGACTGCAGGGTAGCTGGTGGATTTACTCCAGGTGGAACTAAAGTCTGATTCAACACTTGATTAGATTTCACATCATTCATCCACATCTGTGAAGTAACTAAAGGTGTTAAATACATGTAGTGCAGTAGAAGTACACCATGTACCGCTGAACTGTAGTGCAGTAGAAGTACACCATGTACCTCTGAACTGTAGAGGAGTAGAAGTACACCATGTACTTCTGAACTGTAGTAGAAGTACACCATGTACCTCTGAACTGCAGTGGAGTAGAAGTACACCATGTACCTCTGAACTGTAGAGGAGTAGAAGTACACAATGTACCTCTGAACTGTAGAGGAGTAGAAGTACACAATGTACCTCTGAACTGTAGAGGAGTAGAAGTACACCATGTACCTCTGAACTGTAGAGGAGTAGAAGTACACCATGTACCTCTGAACTGTAGTGCAGTAGAAGTACACCATGTACCTCTGAACTGTAGTGCAGTAGAAGTACACCATGTACTTCTGAACTGTAGTGGAGTAGAAGTACACCATGTACCTCTGAACTGTAGTGCAGTAGAAGTACACCATGTACCTCTGAACTGTAGAGGAGTAGAAGTACACCATGTACTTCTGAACTGTAGTAGAAGTACACCATTTACCTCTGAACTGCAGTGGAGTAGAAGTACACCATTTACCTCTGAACGGTTGAGGAGTAGAAGTACACCATGTACCTCTGAACTGTAGTGGAGTAGAAGTACACCATGTACCTCTGAACTGTAGAGGAGTAGAAGTACACCATGTACCTCTGAACTGTAGTGGAGTAGAAGTACACCATGTACCTCTGAACTGTAGTGGAGTAGAAGTACACCATGTACCTCTGAACTGTAGAGGAGTAGAAGTACACCATGTACCTCTGAACTGTAGTGGAGTAGAAGTACACCATGTACCTCTGAACTGTAGAGGAGTAGAAGTACACCATGTACCTCTGAACTGTAGAGGAGTAGAAGGTACACCATGTACCTCTTAACTGTAGAGGAGTAGAAGTACACCATGTACCTCTGAACTGTAGAGGAGTAGAAGTACACCATGTACCTCTGAACTGTAGTGGAGTAAAAGTACACCATGTACCTCTGACTTGTGTTCACTGCCAACCTAAAAGTACCTCAACAATTAATCAATAATGTATTGAAAAGTTATCTGGCTGATTGTTGTATATCGGCCCAGCCAGGTTATATGGGAGGCCCAGTCTACGTACAGATCACTAATTTTTAAATATTAAACTTAGTTTTCTTTTCTTTAATTTTTCATCCTCGTGTAGAAGGCTATCACGAAACACACATGTGGTTGTTTATAGCATAAAGAACATCTGATTTAATGTGAGGTAGGGAAATATTCATTTGAGTATGTGTATATAAATATGTAATTTACAACAGCTGTAAGATGCTTGAAAAGCTGGAAAATGCACCTTGAAAATGCTTGAAAAGTGCTTGAATTTGACTTTGGAAAAGGTATAAGAACCCTGTATATTGAAGATGAAGAGGAGGGGAACAAGCACCGAACCCTGGGGGACGCCTTGGTTCAGAGGGGCAGTGGAGGAAGTGCAGTTATTGATGTGGATGAACTGGTGTCTGTTGGTGAGGTATGATTTCAACCAGGAGAGTGCAGTGTCAGTGATGTTGAGGGATGATTCCAGGCGGGACAGCAGGATGGTGTGGTCGATGGTGTCGAACGCTGCTGTGAGGTCGAGGAGGATGAGGATGTTGAGATTGCCAGAGTCTGAGGAGAGGAGGAGGTCGTTAGTGACTCTGAGGAGGGCTGTCTCTGTGCTATGTTTTGTCCGGAATCCTGATTGAAAGGGTTCAAACAGGTTATTGGAGCTGAGGTGGGATTTTAGTTGGAAGGCTACAACACGTTCGAGTAGCTTTGATAGGAACGGGAGATTGGAAATGGGCCGGAAGTTGGACATGATGTCAGGTGTGAGTCCGGGTTTTTTCAGTATGGGTGTAACAGCAGCCAGTTTGAGTGAGGGGGGGACTGATCCAGAGCAGAGGGAGGAGTTAATGATTGTGGTTATGAGATGGGAGGGAGGCATTCCCTGACAAATGTAGTTGGTATGGGGTCCAGAGTGCAGGTGGAGTTCATTCCGGCCATGAGGGTGGAAAGTTGCATTGGGGTCACAGGGGAGAACCGGGATAGGGGCTTTGAGGTGAAGGGGGGGGAGCCAGTGGGGGAGATGGGGAGGGCTGTTGAGGAGGTCAGGTTTCTGTAGATGCTGTCGATTTTGGATTGAAAGAATGAGAGGAAATAATTGCACTGTGCGGTTGTGAAGGATGGGGTGGCGTTGTCGCAGGGTTTAAGGAGTGTGCTGATGGTGGAGAACAGAGCCTTGGGGTTGCTGGAGCCGGAGTGTATCAGTTGTGGGTAGTAGTTGGTCCGGGCTGCTTTGAGCGCATTATTGTACTGATGTAGGTGGTCGGTGTAGGCATGGAGATGGACTGTTAGAGTGGTTTTCTTATGGAGGCGTTCCAGTTGGCATTTTTGTGATATCATTTGGCGGAGTTCAGGGGTGTACCAGGGAGCTGAATGTGTGAAAGAGACAGTTTTCGTTTTTTGGGGAGCCAGTTCATCAAGACAGGAGGAGAGGGTGGTGTTGTAGTAGTCCACTAGTTGACATGGATTGTCAGGCGGGGGGGGAGGGAAGGCGGACATCTTGCGGGTGATGCAAGCTGAGAGCGCTGAGGGAGACAGGGATTTTAGGTTTCAGAAGGTTATTGTGCGCTTGTGTTTTTGGATGGGGATGGGGATGGGGATATTGATGTCCATGGTGATGGCCAGGTAGTCGGAGATATGAGGGTCGAGACTGGATAGGTGGTGGACGGTGAGACCTGTGGAGCAGACTAGGTCAAGGATGTGTCCGTGGCTGTGTGTGGGGAAGTTGATGTGCTGTGTGAAGTTGAAGCACTGCAGAGTTTCCAGAAAAGCAATGGCATATATGCTGGTTGGGTCATCAATGTGGATATTGAAATCCCCTACGAGGAGCACAGATAGAGATATTGCAGATAGCTGGGTTAGAAGGTCAGAGAGGTCGGAGAGAAAGGTGGGATTTTGTTTTGGAGGGCGGTAAATGATGGCTGGGACCAGAGAGCTTAAATACCAGGTGCTCGAATGAGGGAATATCAGGGATGGAGATGGTGGTGGCTTTCACATCCTTCCTAAAAATAGCAGTAATACCACCACCCCGTCAAAAAATAGGTGAATCCTGATGGAGTGGCTAGGTTTAATGAGAAATAGTCCAGAGGTTTTTGACAGGTCTCAGTGAGAAAGAGAAAATCCAGGTTATTGTCCGTTATGAATTCGTTTAGAATGTGGCTTTTATTGCATAACTACACCGTAGTTGTTTATATGATATATCAATAAACCTTGGAAAATCTTGAAAGGGATGTGCAAAATAGCCATTATATACAGTTTTTAATGAACGATTATCAATCAATCAATGTTTATTTATAGCCCAATATCACAAATGTTACATTTGTCTCAGTGGACTTCACAGTTTGTACAGAATATCAGTATGACAATACGACACCCTCTGTCCTTAGACCCTCTATCCTTAGACCCTCACATTGTACAAGGAAAAACTTCCAGAGAACACCCACTGTTTAAGGGGAAAGATGGGAGAAACCTCAGGGAGAGCAACAGAGGAGGGATCCCTCTCCCAGGACGGACAGACGTACAATAGATGCCGTGTGTAAATTGAAGAGATAATACATTTACAGCATATAGACCGAATGTTAGGAAATGCATGTGTCTGTAAAAAGAAGATGAATCCACGAGGATATCAACAATCCTGTGGGAGCCATCAGGGAAGTAGTATGATGAGAGTCTGGCAGGACTACAGAGACTGGTTCAGCCACAACTCGAAGTCCAGGACTCAGATCCAGAGCTGATAGAGGATCCAGGACACAGGATGCAGGGTCCAGGACTAAGGATCCAGTACTCAGGATAGAGGATCCAGGACACACGACCACAGCAACAAGATTAGCCTCGACTCAGGATCCCGGCGTATATATGGACACAAAAAAGAGATTTGGGGGAAGCTGGGTTAATCGGAACATGAGAGTACACAGGTACAAACAGACAGAAAGACGAAGTAATGTGCCCCCCCGACAGTCTAAGCCTATAACAGCTAAACTAACTAAACTAATGTCTACATACTCCCTTAGGATAGGTTGAGGGAAAAGGGTAGCAAGTAAGAAGTAAGGAACACAACGTGTCTACGTACATGCACTCCCTTAGGATAGGTTGAGGGAAAAGGGTAGCAAGTAAGAAACAGAGGCGGAGAGGCACACGCAGGGAGAAAGGTCCCCACTGGAACCTTAATTGGTGAGAGGTAAGGAGTAGGTCTGTGGCTACGTTCCACACTCCCCGGCCGGGCTAGGCCTTCTCTGCAACCTGTTACCCTCTATTAGAACTTCGAGAGGTCATAGAGGGGAAAGGTTTTGGATAAAGTTTTAAATATAAGATCTAAGTTTTTTGGATTTAAGTGAAAGAGTAAGAACTAAAATCTATAGGTGAAGAGGCACAACGTATCTACGTCAATGCACTCTTATTAGATTATTTTTGTTTTATCACTATAAGCTTTATCAAAAAGGAAGGTCTTAAGCGCACTCTTAAAAACGGATAGGGTGTCTGCCGCCCGAACACAAACTGGAAGCTGATTCCACAAATGTGGAGCTTGATAAGAAAAGGCTCTGGCTCCCATTGTACTTTTAGAGACTCTAGGAACAACCAACAACCCTGCATTCTTGGAACGCAATGCCCTAGTAGGACAGTAGGGTATAATGAGTTATTTAAGGTAAGATGGCGCCTGCCCATTAAGGGCTTTGTAGGCGAGAAGAAGAATTTTAAATTCTATCCTGTGTTCTATAGGGAGCCAGTGTAAGGCAGCCAGAACAGGAGTAATGTGGTCCCTTTTCCTAACTCTGGTTAGTACACGAGCTGCAGCATTTTGAATCAGCTGAAGCGACTTGACTGACTTCTTGGTACACCCTGATAATATAGAGTTTGTAGAGAATAACGAGTAATGAATATGCTTATGGATCTGCAGATAAATGTTTAGTCTTCTCAAGCACCGACTATCAAATATCTCTCCTGATTGTTGGCACTTGACAATCACCTTCCCTGAATTTTACTCAGGTGTAACTAAAGTCTGATTTAAGGGTTGTTTATATTTTACATCATCAATCAGAATCTGCAAACTAACTCAAATAAATGTTGTGGAGTAAAAATACCAGGTTAACCTCTGAATTGTAGTGGAGTAGAATTATAAAGTAACAATGAATTGCATGTTTTTACATACTGCTGTAACAAAACATTTACCATCAATAAAGTATATCTTATCTTTAGATGATCGATGGCTACTGCCATATTTGCAAAATGTGCCACTGAACCTTGACAAGTGCATGTTTCAGGCTTATCAATGAACAACAGGAGGGGTCACAGACATAAGACCTGCTGTTAAATAAAGCTATTCTGACCAGGTATCATGTGGGTATATATTAATGCTGCCCATTATGGACACAAGCAATTTTCACCCATTTATTGATTATATGCTTTAAATGTGATAACAACCATGTGTTTCCCATCCCCTAAACCTCCAGGGGTGTACA
Source organism: Champsocephalus esox (assembly GCA_036324585.1). Taxonomy (NCBI): domain Eukaryota; kingdom Metazoa; phylum Chordata; class Actinopteri; order Perciformes; family Channichthyidae; genus Champsocephalus; species Champsocephalus esox. Next base: position 33,619,065 of record CM070490.1, read on the forward strand.
CAGTTTATTACTGGCAACTTCTAATGATGATGGTCAGAACATGACCCGGCGCTCTAATTAATAGACAAAATAATTTCATACATAATATTATTAATGACTTTATTTTGAAATTCAGTTCCTGACGGAAGGCAAAAAAGCCAGAGATTATAGAATTAAACAAATAAATAAAAACAAGGATAATTGTGTGTTATTTAGAAAAGAATAACAAATTAGAAGGAAAAACACATTTAAAAAATACATATTTCAGTATTCTGAGCCCCATTTATTTTCCTCACGGACGGCAAATAAAGTCCGACATTATACAATTTAAAATAAAAACAATAATCGTGGCTTGATATTGAGTAAGAAAATGTTTTTATGAACCACACAGCTTCCGGTCTTCCAAGACCCGACCGGACAAAAAGACACGAAACATACTACCAATAGAAAAAGGCGAGAATCGTGTTGGTGAACACGAATCAATAGATTACATTTCATTACTATAACACGAAATGCCGTGAGACTGGGTTGGGATACTATACATGTTGTCACTTTGAAAATGATGATATAAGCATTTGTTTTTTACTGATCATTTGTCCAACTTGTCATTAGCTCACAGGACTGCAGAAATGACCTGGAAGTGGCCCAAAAATAAAAAGTGCAATTAATTAAACTGGCTCTACAGTATAAGGAGGGCACATTTATTTTCTTTTTTTAACGTGTTGTGTCTTGTGGAGTCTATTTGTATATAACATTATAAGAGGGATTCTTATTATTGCATTATATGCTTATTGTGCTCATGAGATTGCTATGACTATAAAATAAATAGACAAGATCACCAATCTCAAGGTTTGATGGATTGGATCGGAAAACAAAGGGAAAAGTCTCATGAGAAAGTTTTAGCCTGCAATAACAGAGTAGCAAGATCAGGTGCAGACACTGGCAGAATACAAAGATATTCATAAACAGGACATCGCTCCGGCCTTGAGCTCCGCTCCCACACACAGCTAGGAAGCAGCATTATGAAGATGCCACTATATCTGCAGAAAGCTTCAGAAAAAACAAATTACGTATGATGGCGCCAGAGTAGGGAGGGACTTCCACAGGCCAGCCGAATGCTGATTGGAGGATCGTGTTGCCAAGAGACTTTTTTCTAAGTCTGCGCACCTACCAAAGAGAACAAAGTCTAAACCATGGTATCTCTTCAGCTAGTCTTGACCAATCATAAATGTACGGGCAACGCCCTGTGTAATAAAAATGTATGCACGCACAAGGTTTGAGGCTCTTGTCCGGAAATAGACTGACAGATTACAGCTTTGCTGCCTGTAATTTATATGACGTGACAGAGTCCTTGGCCAAGTGAATATATGTCTTTTGCTCTCTCATAATAAATAGTTAAACTTAGAAGTCGTTCAAAATGCTTTCCTGGAATTTTGAACACAACAGTCACACAGTAACTAAATAACTGCAAAGGATTTCTGCTTACCCAGCAAGGACCTACAGTAACAGTTGACAATATCATTTCTTTATTCATTTCTTTTTTATTTGCCTTTTTTTGCCACAGTGGAAATAACGAGACATGCCCTGGGAGAAGTGTCCCAGCTCTCCCTGGAGTAATTGGTACTACCTTCATCCTGATGTGTCACTCACCCACTACAGTAGATTTACAACTTCATCTGGTGCGGGTGAAGCACTTTCCCCTGACAGCTGCTGCTTCACAGTACTACAGCTCCTCCAACCATGGAGGATGGATTCATGCTGTTTTTTTTATGTGTTTCACAACCTAAAAAATATTAAAATAGTATTTATTAAAACTTCTTCTTTTACCATTAATTTAAAGGGGACCTATCATGCAAAATGCACTTTGTGATGTCTTTTTACATACATATGTGTCTCCGGTGCGTCGGGGAACTCACGCAGCGTCAGAAAATAAAACCCTTTCTCTTGTCCTCCGTACCCAAATCTTTTAAAAACGGGGGTACAACGAGCGGATACAGATTTGCTGCCGATATGACGTCAAATCGGCGGCAGACCCACAGAAGGTTGCTATCAGAAACAATGCCTGACGTGTTTTGGACGTAATCTCGTCTTTGTTCACATTAGCAAGCCTCGCTAACACTCAGAGCTAATCTGTACTGTAGAGCACATGTGTTTAAATAGCAGGAAATAAAAAAAGGAACTCATCTTGTGATAAACCTGCAAGAGAAAAAGCATTTGAGCTCCATACTGTTTCAGAAATAATCCTTGATGCGGTTTAGAACAGGATGGCGTTTTATCACAGCAGAATTTAACTTTATCTCCGGTAGAATTCTGATTAGGCATTAGCTCCGCCTCCTTTATTTTTCTTTTTCGAGCTAAGAACCCAAAATCCGTGTTTCTCTAACAGGGCTGCAAAAGAGGGGTTTGAGCAGTATGAGGCATGGCTACAATGGGTGATCTGTTTGGTATTTTAAGCAAAAAGCTTCAGACATGTTTTTGTACCGGTATGGCCCTACAACAGTGTTTCTCAAACGTTTTCATACCAAGGACCACTTAACCAATAAAAACACATTCGCGCACCACCTAACTCCACAAATATACCAAAACACATAGTTTTTCTAGAACAGATTATAAATCGCCTGAAAATGGTACAAACAAGTGGCAACATGTGTGACGAAGGTGTTGCCCTGGGCTTTACCATGCAATATACAGTGCAACTTAAACTTGCTCCATTGCGGATATATTCCCGCAAGAGTGCGGAAAACTTAAATGTATGTATTTATTTCAAATGTGAAATGTTACCAATATACGCACGGACCACTAGGGGGCGCTCACGGACCACCAGTGGTCCGCGGACCACACTTTTTTGTTTACCAATATAGCATAATAGGTCCACTTTAATTATTACAATTGTAGGGGAGCAACTTCCCATTTACATGCAGAAAATCCACTACAGGCAAGAGAACCCCCCTCCCAATCTTTAATACTTCCAATTAAAGAAAATGTTTTGTACTTCTTAAAATAGGCTTAATTAGAAGATGTTTAGGCCTCTGGTTATACGTTTTCGGTTTAATGTTTAACTTCAATGAATGCAGGCAACTAAAACAGCTTTTTAGACTAAGGTGTTGGGTGTTTTCAGGAATAAATGTAGAATTAATGAACGCTGTGGTTTACCATAATTAGCTACGGCTGGTGAGAATATGTTGCCCAAGACTACAGCGTGTGTGTGTCATCCACACTGAAAGCATAACACGACATGACTTAGTGATCTCAAGGGAAGGAGTGAAAATACAGATGCATTCTAAAGCTATTTTTTTTGCGATATCACTAAATTGCTGTTGTAGCTGTGTTCATTAAATAGAAACAGGGCATCTGAGTCAAGCTCTTTTAAAGTGTTAGAAAAAATTTACTGTTGAATGAAACATGTGAAAAAACTAGATTGAGGTGTCTCACTTTAATCGTACGCATATGGGCTTAGATATGTCTCTAAATAATTTGTGTGGACATAAAAATAATTTGTGTGTAAATATGTGATTTGTAAATGTAAAACACCATCCACAAATGCATTTAAAAGATTTGCAAACTCACAAATAAATGTGCAAATGTATAACAGATATGTAAATACGAAAAATATTTGTACAGGGGGCACTCCGAGCCCGGCCCCCTGAGTGCCGCGGTCTTCGCCCTCGGGCGCGGCCCCCTGAGAGCCGCGGTCTTCGCCCTTGAGGCCGGCCCCCTGAGTGCCGCGGTCTTCGCCCTCGGGCCCGGCCCTCTGAGAGCCGCGGTCTTCGCCCTTGATGCCGGCCCCCTAAGTGCCGCGGTCTTCGCCCTCGAGCCCGGCCCCCTGACTCTTCTTGCCGCTGCCTTCGCCCTAGTGCCCGGTCCCCTGACTCTTCTTGCCGCTGCCTTCGCCCTAGTGCCCGGTCCCCTGGGTTCGCCCGCTGTGGTCTTCTCCCCTTTTTGGACTCTGCCTTGCCCCCGGGCCGTCCGCACAAGACCCCCTCCTCGAACTCTGCCTTGCCCCCGGGCCATCCGCCCGAGACCCCTTCCTGGTCCTCTGACGTGCCCTGGGCTGTCAGTCAAGGGTGTTGGGTGTTTTGCTGGTCTCCCTGTCATGTTTTCCTCCTGGTTTATTGTCTGGTCCTTTTCCCTAGACCTTGTCAGGTCGACTATTTTCATTTCCTCGCTCTTCGCTCCTCGGTGTCACCGGAAGTTGATTTGTCTGTACCATCTTGAGTAGCATCCCATGGCACTTATTTCTGCCGGAGGACCGAGGATCGAGGAGCGATAATGGAGGAGCGATAACCGAGAAACCACCAGACCATCCTCCGATGAAATCCTCAGATACTCGCCCCGCCCCCTTACTGGGTATCGCTCACTGATTGGACGATGCAGCGCATGCACTGATCTGATGCTTCTTGACATGAGAGCCGTTTCCCAGCGGAGTGAAGAAAATACATGAAACTCACGAGAGTCCCTCCTCAGTTTATATCGTGTTTTGTTTCAATTAATGTTTCATTTAGTTACAAATATGTGATATATCTGAACAACAAAGTGGTCAAAAATCATTTTATTCATTTATTGGAAACATTTTCATGATCACTTTTTTCGTTTTTCATTTGTCATTTCCATTCGGTCAGTCATTAAGTGCTATTACAATGTTAATGTGCTACATATCCAAACAAACAAACAAAGTGTGCAATCCAATGAATGTTAATCTAACTGGGTTTTGATAGATAACATATCTCTTTTTCTTCTCAATTATTTTATTTCTATTGTGCACTCTAATCAATATTAATCCAACTAATGTTCGTTTATACATTTTAAGAATGGCGTTTATCTTTTTTGAGAATGAGTTCTTATTTTATTTTATTTATTGGGGTCTACAACAGATGATACAAATGTGTGGCACACACACGGAGCCAGGCTTGAATGAAACGCCCAGAAGTAGGCTACTGTACTGTACTGTAGCATATCATTTTCAAATTATGAATTTCAAATATTAAAAAAAACCCATACATTTATTGGGGTTGCTTAGCAGTTGCTAGGCCAATTGTTGGTGTTGCTGTAGCAACTGCAAGCTACCGCCTGGCGTCACCCATAGATGGATATAGATAGATACTTAATTCATCCCAAATTGTTAAATGTGTGGAAACAAGTATAAACATAACATTAAATACAAATGTAAGCAATAGACAAGAATATATGTATATACAGTAGAAAGGACATGATGAATATAACAACATTTCATGTTACCTGCACTGCTAAGGTAAAACTAGGCTGATTAATAAGATGTGAAGTGCTTTGTAACTTTGACCCGACTGAATACACAAAAAACAATGAAGAAAGTTGAACCAATAAACTAACACAAACTAACTGTATCACTATAACATGATGATGATGGTGATAAAGACTGCATCTAAAGTTCCGCTGTTCATTCAAAAAACAGAGCATTAAACAAACCATCATGCTCTTACTTTGAAAACCATGCGGCAATGTCGTCATCAGCAGGCCATCACGTGGTTTCCGAAAATAACCGAGTGACACAAGTAGGTTTTAGCCGAGACCGGCGGAAAGTTTGTCTCAAAACACTGTGTGAAAAGACGATCCACAAGCAGAAATGTGAGATCCACTAGCGCATTTTTGGTCGACAAATACAAAATGGATTCACAAATGCCTGATCGAAAGTTGTAAATGTTTGAGATATTCAAAGATCTTTTTTTATTTGTAAAACTATTTTGCGTATTTGCAGATCCGTTTTATATTTGTAAATGAGTTTTCAAATCTTTTAAATGCATTTGTGGATGGTGTTTTACATTTACAAATCACATATTTACACACATTATTTGTATGTTCACACAAAGAATTACGAGACATATCTAAGCCCATATATGCAACATGAACAACATGTTGTTGAAGCATTTCAAATGGAGTATCCCATTTGTAGCTTCTTCAGTAAAACAAAGTTTACTCTTCGACCCTATATATCTTTTAAACATACATTAGTCACAGAGTGATAGCATGCAGTTAGCCCCCAAGGTAAAAAATACCCTGACAGGAATCTCTGTGCACAACGAAATACCTGCACAGAGAGTAATAACTGCACAGAGTATTACGGGAGCGTGTCTATGTTCCCACAGCCCAATGGTCCCACATTTCTAAGTAATCTAACTATATAACAGAGAAAAGTATGTGTATGCCTGTCTGAAGCCTCGAACCCTAACCCAAAATGCTAACATAAATTTAAATATTTAATATTATAAAAGTAGGGTGTATATATATATATATATATATATATATATATATTTATACAGTGCACTCCGCAATAGCGCCACCTATAAAACATTAGAAATGTGGGACCATTGGGCTGTGGGAACATAGTATTGTACAGGGAACACCATGTAATGTCTCTGGCAGCTAGTAGATTACATCGCGCTCAGTAGCTCAAATAGATTCCTGGCGTTGGTCCCTTGTTAAGATAAAATAGGTGAAATACATACATGAGAGTAGATCTGGCAACATGAAATATGCTCTCTTTTAAATAATGAATAACTTCTGACAATTTCACTTTCTGTGCTGCTACTTAGCCCCATACAGTCACGATTCCCCTTTCAATTATTTCCAGTTTGGACAAGCTGTGGTTTAACCTGCGCTGTGCAGAACAGCCACAGCAGGCTCTTCAGAACTCCGGCTTCCAAATGAGAGCCACTTGTCAAGGGCACACTACAATACGTTATTAATTTGTCAGCCGACAATAACTTCCTGGGGTCTTCCCCACCATCTTCATTAGCACAGCTCAATCTCTTGCCATTTGTGTTTACAGAAATCAGCAGCATTAGGCGCCTGCAGACAGCCAATTGAATATTTCGCCCCCTGCATCTTTTCAAATGACCATGTAATGCCACCGCTGTTGCTTAGATGTGATCAGGAAGATATTTCTTAGAGTTAATGAACACAACAACGCCTGCAGATGAGATTGCCTCATCACATTGTGTCTCCAGTCTGCAGTACTTTGTATTCAGGAAAGGCCACTAAAGCATTTCCATCTTTCAGTGTAAAGTACAATATAATAACTACAAAGCATAAACTCGGTGTGAAAATGTTTTCTGTTTCTTCATTTGAAGCCCATGCCAGAATCAAACCAAAAAGTGTAGAAAAAAAGACAAATGGTTTAATGCTGTGTAAAAGCCTCAAGAGGCTGTAGGGTCCATTACACACACCAGCGAAAAACTAGCCATCGGGGGGGCCGGGACATTTACTAGTGGCCTGAGGGCCGGTCTGACCAACTTAGCAACTTATTAATATTCTTTTTGCTAACTTTCACGCGTTGAGGGTCCGCCACATTAAGTGCTGTTCTCTAGGTCATCCTTAGACGAGCCCTCCATCGTTGCTTCCAGTCATCCCGGTTCTCCATACATCTAGCCAGTTCATTGGTACTTTGTGCTCCTACGTCATTCTTGAGTACGTCCATGTATGTTTGTGCGGGACGTCCTCGTGACCGATGCCCGTGTGTTGGTTCCCACAGCACCATTTTGCCGGCTGGCAGCTCTTGATGCCTAATGGCAATGTCCTGCTCGTCTCATTCTCCTGGCTGCAATTTTCTCGCTCACCCTTGGTATTCTCTCGTACAGGATGTTGTTGGTTACATGTACACTCTTGCTGATGTTAAGTACTGCTCACAACATTCTGGTGTAGCATCCGTCTAGTCTAGACACTTTTGCAGGGTTGGCTTCAGGGTCCAGCATTCACTGCCATAGAGGAGAACAGACTCTACCGTTGCATAGAAGAAGCTGAGTTTGATTTGACGGGGAGGTTGGAGTTCCATACACTGGTCATGCCGTTCAGGGCCCTCCATGCAAGTGCCTTCCTCACCAACACACTCTCACTCCCTAAGCGTCCAATAACGACGTTTGGTCAGTGTCCTAGGCTCCTTCAGCGTCATAAAGGGACGCAAATAGCTTTCAACTGATTGCAATATATTCCCATCTGCGTCGGGATTTGACGCTCATGGAAGCACGGCATTCGTTTAGGCCGGCTGCCCTTAAAGGCAATGTGAGCGTCCATTCCCATTGGATAACGGAGAATTGTACACCCGGAAGTAAGTATTCCTCTTACTGTTAATTGATTTTACAGTGATATCTGCACTACTCATCGACTAAAAAACACCAGATTATCCTTGTTAATTACACAACATTGATTGGTTTAAATTGTGTGCAATGCTTTTGTATTTTTCCCCTTCGATTCGGAGAAACAAATATTTTTTCTGAGTAAAGGATGGCAGAAAACACTACACTACCCAGAATCCCCAGCTATCGTTTGGACTACACCATGGGTCGGCAATAGGCGGCCCGCGGGCCATTGTTGGCCCGCCAGCAATAATATTTGGCCCGTCATTTTGAGAATCAAAAATAAAATATTATTTTGAGTACAACATAGGACCGAGAGTCGCACATCAGGGTTTCTGTTAGCCGGTAATTACCGGTTTTATCTGGTAAAATTCATTAAAAACCGGTAAATTCAAAACCTGTTGGTCAAAATGTCTAATTAGGCTCCGATCGATCAGCCGATATTCACTCTTAATAGTTTGATCGCTGCTCTCTATAAAGGCCGATCAAGAGAGCTGGATCTGATCGATATGGACATAAACGCGAGTGAAGTGTAACCGGACCGAGAGAGATCAGATCAGCTGCTGCATAATCACCCAGAGATTCTGCATGAGAAACTGACGGGCTGTCAGGAGAGGGAGAGAGAGGGGAAAGAGAGGATCCGTTTCTCCCGTGTTATTATCCAAAGTTAATGTAAACTTTTGAATAATGTACTTCATCTACTACAAGTAGTTTGTTTGAATGTAATAATGATGTTGTTTGTTGTTGAATCATTTATTGAAAAATGAATCTGAACTTTTCGATCTGTAACGATTATCAACTGAAGCAATATAAAAATGAGCCCCATTAACTGAGTTTTAAACATCAGCATATCCGGTCATAGTCCGGTGATTACCTGCTAACGGAAACTTTGCTACATCATTCTTATTCTTATTATTGTTATTATTGAAACATGACCGGTAAGTTTCGAATTTGTCCGGTAAAATAAATTCTGTCCCGACATATACATTCATAATGTCAGCGGAGGGAGGGGAAGCGGCGCTGTGGAAGAGCAGAGCGCGAGGGAGAGCTGTCATCTTCCCTTTGCAAGCTTCAAACATGTATTTATCGAGTGATTTTGGAAATAAAAGTTCCATAATCTGAAAGCCAAGACTTTGTTTATTTAAAATCAAACAAAACACCCGAAAAACTAGTTTTTTACGCAAATCCACGTTTATTTTTTAAATGAGCCGTTGCGACTTCCGACTGATTTCGATAGAGCGGGTCACATATGGCAAATGTGTGGTTGTGGGGAACCAGGTCAATTAAAGTACTTAATTAACTATTAAATACATTGAGTTTGAGTAAAATACTTGGTTACTGATTCATTTAGGTTATAATATATTAAATTGCAAAGCAAAATGCTGTAATTGTTTTATTTTGTCCTTTGGTATTTTTTAAAGGTTTTCAACCTGAAAGAATCCTAATGTGTCTTTGAAAAGTTGAAATAAAGAAAAGGAAAAAGGATTCCAGTTGTCCATGCGTCCTCTGTTGCCCCTCAAGCCTCTCAAATAAATGCCAAAAACCCAGAGAACTTGACAATACTTATCAGAATAAAAGTGTTAAATAACACTGCAACCAGTTAATAACTCTACTTTACTCAGTGGAGGCTCATCCATTGAGGAAAGGGAGGACCATGCTCCCTAAGATTTCAGAGAAAAATTAACTTTGAAGAGAACAATAAATACACCTCAATTTAAAAGATAAGTCTGTTAAAATACAGATAATAGCCCTGGCTTTGGGACTGAAATGGGGCTAGAGAGGACAAGCCTCCCTTTGGGCGGGTCTAGCCAGAGGCTCTGGATTGGGTGCCTATATCATCAGTGAACCAATCAGCGGATCTGACTGTGCATCAGAGTGTTGATGGGGAGGGTCATCAGCGATAGAGTTTTTTCTGAACCGGGGAACAGTGGCGCTGCGCCCTCTTACCAAAATCAATTCCTTGAATTAGGCTTTGATTATATTCTGGCCCGCCATCTTGTGGCTCAGCAAAAAATTGGCCCAAGGCCAAACTTACTTGCCTACCCCTGGACTACACCATGTGCTCTGTTTGACAAACCCCGTTTTTTTTCACCATTCTTTCCGATGGCTGGCGTCTATGTCACATGATCTTCAAATTTCTCCCTGCAGGGTGAAGAAAGTCTGTCTAAATTAAATATATGGAAAATATTAATATTTTAGACTGCACTGTAACTTTTATCCATGTATTTTTCCTTAATGTTTATTTTATTAGCACTGTAACTTTTATCCATGTACTTTTTCTTGTAATGTTTAATTGAACTATTCATATTTTAGACTGCACTGTAACTTTTATCCATGTATTTTTCATTAATGTTGATTTTATTAGCTTTTCTTTTTTTAATGCTTAATGTCTTTCATTTATTTTTTGTAAAGCACTTTGAATTACCCTGTGTCGAAAAGTGCTCTATAAATAAACTTGCCTTGCCTTGCCTTGCCTTGCAGAAAAAGAAAACATGGCCGAAATTCGTTTTATCCTCGGTAGAAAATGCCTATTTTAAAGTTAGTTTGTCCATTAAAATGCATTTTGATGTCATTTGATGCGAGCAATATGAGTTGTTATTTCAGATTATGTGTGCAGTGGATGTACATGATCTTTAGTTTGCTAGTTATTACGAAGATTACTTCAGGAAATCGCGACGTTTTCATTGTTACCAAGGTGGTTGCTAGGGACACTGCTATCGATATTATTTCTGTTATGTTGTGTAACTGTTTAATGGTGTTATCTGTATTGCTACCCCCTTCCCCGTCAAAGTATAGTGTTGGTCCACAGCCTAAACATATTAGTTTAACAAAATCCGCATCTAAAGATAGCCTACGTTATTTTCCCCCTGTGCAATTCCAGTCTCACATCTCAGAGCACATCGTCATTATCAAATACCGGAAACATTATTAAAAAATAATAATAATACCTTATTCCGAGTGTGCTTGCTTTTCTCTTTGAAAGTCATCACATAACGGCATTGTAATACACGGTTCGGCTCCATTACATATTACATATCTGCCGTAGTTCTGTATTTATAGCCCTGATGAGAAGACAAACATGAGGAGCTGAAAACGTGACGTGGATCATAAATATATCAGCCATTAAACAACATCTTACATTTCTTTTCACACAATACGTCTCCTTGCAGTATCAACACTAATTCGGCTCACTTTTATATTTGATCCAATTGGTAGATAGGCTGTATTTACACCATAAAGGTGCACAGCTGATATAAAGGGACACCTGGTGGTTAAAGCATGTTATTGAATTTAATTATTTGTATTATTAGATATTAATACGATCCCTATAAAGTATATTCATTACTCGTTATTCTCTACTAATAGTTAATTAAAGACTGTATGTAATGACTATTTTGCACATCCCTTTCAAGATTTCAAGATGTGCTAAGGTTTATTGACATATCATATAGGCCTACACAACTGTGGTGTAGTTCTGCACTGAATGAAAAACTTGGGTTGCAGGTTCCTCAATAGTGCATTACAAGACATCTATCAATATTTGTGCATACCTCCAGCAATGTTAACTATGTCGAATAATCTTGATTTTATGTTTTTAACAGAAACTTGGATGGAACAAAATAACAGTGCAGGTGTTCTTATCGAATCAAACCCTCCCAACTTTAGTTTTATGAGTCAGGAAAGAATGCATAAGAAAGGGGGTGGAGTTGCTATTCTGTTCAATGATTCCATTCAATGCAGGAAGACATCGTATGGAAACTTTGATTCTTTTGAATATGTGGCCCTTCAGCTGAAATGCTCCTCTCGAGCTCTGTTCCTAAATATCTATAGGCCACCCAAATACTGTGCAAGCTTTTTTGATGACTTTACTGAACTGCTGTCTATAGTGTGTATTGACTTTGACCGTCTAGTCATTGTTGGTGATTTTAACATCCATGTTGACAACCCCCAGGACAGAGGGGCTAAAGAACTGTTTTGTGTTCTTGATAGCTATGGACTGACTCAGCATGTGACGGAGCCCACGCACAATAAGGGGCACACTCTGGACTTAATTATCTCAAAGGGTCTGAATATCTCTAAGGTTGTGGTGACTGATGTTGCACTGTCTGACCATTCCTGTGTTTTCTTTGAGAGCTCTATTTCTGTTCACACAAGTGTTCAAAAAGAGGTAACCACAAAGCGATGTTTAACTGAAAATACTAGGGAAATGTTTACTCAGAATTTTTCTTCCACACTTGCCCCTGCTAACACCTCAGTAAATGAGCTAGTAGATCATTTTAATTCAAAAATTAAAAATGTTATAGATGCCATTGCTCCAATTAAGGTAAAGGACGTGACTGGGAAGAAAATATCTCCATGGAGAAAGGCCATGACCGTTAAAACAGAAAAAAGAGAATGTCGAAAAGCTGAACGCAGGTGGCGAAAAACAAATCTCCAGGTTCACTTTGAAATTTATAAAGAGAGACTTGGCCTTTATAATTTGGAATTGAAAAACGCACGACAATCATTCTTCTCTGACATCATTACCAAAAACAAAAACAACGCACGTGCCTTGTTTGCTACCGTCGACAGACTAACTAACCCCCCAGTGTCAGTAGCCTCTGAATTTCTATCCACCAGGGCGTGCAATGATTTTGCCTCCTTTTTCACTGACAAAATTCAGAAAATCAGACAAGCAGTCAGTGCCTCTGCATCAGGAACAGCAAATGTGTTGTCTCTGTGTCCAGTTAACATCAATTCAGACATCATGACACAATTCCATCAGATTAATGATAAAAACCTAGAGGACATTATACAACTTCTGAAATCCTCCTGCTGCCTTGATATTATTCCAACAGGATTTTTCAAAGATGTTTTGCCTTGCATGGCCTCAGAACTACTTCATATAGTAAATCTCTTCACTCAGGTATTTTTCCACAGGCCCTGAAAACTGCAGTCATTAAACCGCTCTTAAAAAAGAATAATCTAGATAATTCAGTAATGAACAATTACAGGCCCATATCAAACCTGCCATTTCTAGGTAAAATCATTGAAAAAGTTGTTTTTCAACAGTTGAGTAATTTCTTGCATTTAAATAGTTGTTTCGATGTGTTCCAGTCAGGCTTTCGTCCAAACCACAGCACTGAGACTGCTCTTGTAAAGGTCTTTAACGACATCCACTTAAACACAGACAGTGGCAGAACTTCAGTGTTAGTATTATTAGATCTCAGTGCTGCGTTTGACACTGTTGACCACAGCATATTACTGGACCGACTGGAAAACTGGGTGGGACTTTCGGAAACAGTTCTAAATTGGTTTAAATCCTACATTTAATGGACAGAAACAACTTTGTTTCTATAGGTAAATACACATCTGAGTTGACAAATATGACATGTGGGGTTCCTCAAGGCTCCATCTTGGGGCCTCTTCTCTTTAACATCTACATGCTACCACTGGCTCAGATAATGAAGAACAACAAAATAAGTTACCATAGCTATGCAGATGACACACACATTTACGTAACAATTTCACCAGGAGACTATGCTCCAATTCAAACACTGAGTAAGTGCATTGAACAAATCAATGACTGGATGTGTCAGAACTTTCTCCAATTAAACAAAGATAAAACTGAGGTAATGGTTTTTGGAGCCAAGGCAGAACGTTTAAAAGTTAGCGCTGAGCTTCAGTCTGCAATGTTCAAACCAACAGATAAAGCCAGAAATCTAGGTGTAGTCATGGACTCTGACCTGAGTTTCAACAGTCACATTAAAACAGTTACTAAATCAGCCTACTATCACCTAAAGAACATATCTAGGATTAAAAGACTAATGTCACAGCAGGATTTGGAAAAACTTGTCCATGCCTTTATCTTCAGTAGACTGGACTACTGTAATGGTGTCTTCACAGGTCTCACTAAAAAATCTATTAGAAAGCTGCAGCTGATTCAGAACGCCGCTGCTCGAGTCCTCACTAATACTAAGAAAGTGGATCACATCACTCCTGTTCTGAAGTCTTTACACTGGCTTCCTGTGTGTCAAAGAATATATTTCAAAATATTGCTGCTGGTCTATAAAGCACTGAATGGTTTAGGCCCAAAATACATTACTGACCTCCTGCTAAACTATGAACCATCCAGATCTCTCAGGTCTTCAGGGACTGGTCAGCTTTCTGTCCCCAGAGTCAGAACTAAACATGGTAAAGCAGCGTTCAGTTATTATGCTCCAAATATCTGGAACAAACTCCCAGAAACCTGCAGGTCCGCTGCAACTCTGACTACTTTTAAATCCAGGCTGAAGACTTTTCTTTTTGTCGCTGCTTTTATTTGACCTATTCATATCTTAAACTGCGCTGTAACTTTTATCCATGTGCTTTTTCTTGTAATGTTTAATTGAACTATTTATATTTTAGACTGCACTGTAACTTTTAATCCATGTATTTTTTCTTAATGTTTATTTGATTAGCTTTTCTTTTTTAATTCTTAATGTCTTTCATTTTTTTTGTTTTTGTTTTGTAAAGCACTTTGAATTGCCTTGCGTTGAAAAGTGCTCTATAAATAAACTTGCCTTGCCTTGCCTTGAAGCACTTATTTTAACTGATATTATACATAATGTATTATACTCTTATAAGATGTATGTAGATATTTTATCTCCGGCCTTGTCAGGTATTGAACAATCAATAAATAAAGAACACAGAATTGTTGAATATAAAACACAGAATTTGTGTGATTATACTAAATGATTTTCAAATAAACACAACTGCATATTTAACTGTTACACATGCTGATGTAACGCAAATGTTCCAACTTGGGATCAATGAAGTATAACTTATCTTAAGCTGATTGATGGCTACTGCCATATTTGCAAAATGTGCCTCTGAACCTTGACAAGTGCATGTTTCAGGCTTATCAATGAATGTAATGTAATGTTATCACAGGGGTCACACACATAAGACCAGCTGTTAAATAAAGCTCTTCTGACCTTAGCTGGCATGTGGGTATATATATAAATACTGCCCATAATGGGCACAAGCAATTTTCACCCATTTATTAATTATATGTTTTAAATGTGAGTGTTTCCTATCCCCTAAACCTCCAGGGATGTACACAGTTTAATACTGGCAACTTCTTATTATGGGAAATACGAAAACGTCTTTTAAAACTACAACTCCCAGTAGAGACGTGCCATAGAGAACATGTTGCGAAACAGAATAGCCAGCATGTGTAGTTCTGGGGACGGGGTGGGGGAGGGGGGACGCGGTGGACCCGTTCAAATCCAGTTTTGGACAGTCTGCCGTGGTTCCATCCCATTTCAAGTGCTGTTCGAGAATCGGCTTAACCCTCGGAGCACACTCTCCAATCACAGAGCTTGAGGACTATCATGGGGTTTGTCAAGAGCACATGGTGTAGTCCAAACGATAGCTGGGGATTCTGGGTAGTGTAGTGTCTTCTGCCATCCTTTACTCCTGGGAATGGACGCTCACATTACCTTTAAGGGCAGCCGACATAAACGAATGCCGTGCTTCCATGAGCGTCAAATCCCGACGCAGATGGGAATACATTGCAATCAGTTGAAAGCTATTTGCGTCCCTTTATGACGCTGAAGGAGCCTAGGAGCGTCACAATTGGACGCCACGGACACTGACCAAACGTCGCTATTGGACGCTTAGGGAGTGAGAGTGTGTTGTCCTCACCTTAAGATATTGCTCGGTTGAGTTGACCCATGAGCCCAGGTACTTGAAGTCCTTGACTTCTTTAAGCACAGTGCCTTCTGTTGTTGTCAGAGGTGGATGTTCCGGTAAGATGTTATAGGTCATAACCTCAGTTTTCTTGGCGTTTAGCCTCAGGCCAACCTTGGCACACTCTGACTCCACTCTGTTCAGGGGTTCCTGTGCTTGCTCCACGCTGTCGGAGAGCAGGCTGATGTCGTCCGCATAGTCCAGGTCTGTCAGGACTACTGTGGGGAGTCGTCTCGACCTCCTTGGTGTTAGAGTGAAGCCAAGATCCTGCTCTCGTCCACTGATGGCCTTCCTGAGCGCATAATCCAAGACCATGATGAAGAGGAAGGGGGCCAGGGACCCCTTGCATTACCTCAGCCAGGATGTCAAACTCCTCGCTGTTCCAAACCAACAAGTGGGGAGGGTGTTACAAAAACACCATTAAAGAATTTTGAAGTTTATATATGAATTATCATTGATTATATATTGTCAAACAGATGCTGATGAAACCGTTGTTAGGAACAGTTACGGCATTTCCCGTTTATGTCTGAGAGAGGAGAGTTTGTGTTCCCCCCTTGAAAAGAAGGGTGACTCATTCCGCTACGAGTGTGGCTACAGACGGAGTTCACTCTTTGGGCAGGGGGCAGATTGGAATTGTGCCCTTGTTTACGATAACATTTTAGTCTCCTGGCAAAACAGAAGATTAAGATTGTCAGAAGGTGTAGCAGAGAGAAAGAGGACAACAAAAGAGTCCTAGTTACAGTTACAGCTAAGCGAATGTGTGCCAGGAATGGTCCAGGACGTTCATGAACGCATAATACACTAGCTATCCTCATGCTTAGCAACAGTCAGTTGCCAACAGTGGAGAAACATAGCGATGATGATGTCATGACTTGTTGCCACCCTGTAAAGGATAAGCAGATACAGATAATAGATGCGTGACCCACACAAAAATATGTGGTTTATGTTTTAATTTAATATAATGTTTGCTTTAGTATATGTTTTGCTCAATTAACAGTGTTTTAATGAGACAAATATGTAAAACCTGTTTGTTACTATGGCAAAGCAAGTTTATTTATATAGCACATTTCAACACAAGGCAATTGAAAGTGCTTTACATAAATGAAAGACATGAAGAGCATTAAGAAACATTATGGACTGACATTTAAAAACACTCATTTAAAAGCAAAGACACATGAATAAAAGTTACAGTGCAGTGTGAAATCTGAAATGTTTAGGTCTGACGCTCAATCATTGCTAACTTTTTAGCAGAAATAGTTTTCTATGACCTCCCTTTCTTTCTACTTTCTTGTTTAACTTGTCCTTTAGTTATTTCAAGTGTTTCATGCTAAACGAACCCCCCTTTGGAAAATTATAATCTAACCCCATGGTACCTTTTAGATTTCACCGAAACTATTCCTCTTTTGTAAATGCACGTAGTTAAGTTTTCCTTGTCTTTCTAGGACTTTTTTGGTATCCTCCGTGAACCAGGGTCTTGCAACCAAAATGGCACATGTAGGGGACTTTAACCCTAAAAAGAATAAGCCTGAATATATCAATTAAAAGCAGCGGCAAAAAGAAAAGTCTTCAGCCTGGATTTAAAAGTAGTCAGAGTTGCAGCGGACAGGTTTCTGGGAGTTTGTTCCAGATATTTGGAGCATAATAACTGAATGCTGCTTCTCTATGTTTAGTTCTGGATCATTCATTCTTTAGCAGTAGATCAGAAATCAGGGTATATGCAGGAATCTTGAAGTCAAATGTAAGACCTTTTTTAAGACCCTTTCCATACATTTTAAGACCTCATCGCCACTTCGAGTTTTAACCGGTTACATTAGCGACACACTTTACCTCACAGTTATTATATTCAGTATTGATTGTCCTTCCTCCTTATCTTCCAACCATTTGGACGCAGACTTGCATTTCCCCATAACGATGTTGTTTAACAACCGGCATAAACGGACCTTCACGCGCTATCTAGCAGTGAGCGTGCGATGTCATGTTCAGATGACGTCCAACGGGATGCCATAAATAAACTACACAGAATCACACTACAAACCTACGCCATGATTACATTCAGGCAGACTGTAGAATACAACCTCTTTGGACAATTTATATACTTATTGAAAACAAGCTACAAAATGTAAATGCCGTTTAATACGTTTTAATTAGGGCTGTCAGTCGATTAAAATATTTAATCGCGATTAATCGCATGATTGTCCATAGTTAATCGCGATTAATCGCAAATGAATCGCACATTTTTGATCTGTTCTAAATGTACCTTAGAGGAATATTTTTCAAGTTTTTAATACTCTTATCAACATATGAGTGGACAAATATGCTTTATGCTAATGTTTATTATCATTTGAACAATGACAAATATTCTCATGAATATTAAACACAACAACCTGAACATTACAAATATTCGCCTCAATTCAACCTGGAACCTCTCTCATACAATACAAATTGTGTGTGTGTGTGTGTTTGCCTTACATTTGTTCTAACACAGACAACTTTGAATACTTGAAAATAAGAAATTACAAATTATATGTAAACGTTTTTTGCTTTGCACATATTCTGTTGAATCAGTGGTGGTTTGAATGTAATACCCTCATTGCTCTCTTCTTGATCTTGTCCTCAAGCAAAAAACTGTCCTGCAGGCTGTCACTCTGTTAATGTTAAGTGTGTGTGTGTGTGTGTGTGTGTGTGTGTGTGTGTGTGTGTGTGTGTGTGTGTGTGTGTGTGTGTGTGAGTGAGAGTGTGAGAGAGAGAGATCGTTGGAGCTATGTGCAACTCAAGGCATATGCTCGAACGGGAGCTGCCTGGACGCTGCAATCATGTTGCTGCAATCATGAGTGTGCTGACTTCTCGTACAACGTCCCGCTGTCTGCTTCCTGCATAAAGTCAAGTGCTCGGCGCAGTTGTGTGGATAGGGCGCTCCTCTGTTTTCATTTAAACAGCTCCTTATATCCGTTAGCGCAGCTAGCTAGCACCAGATGCTAACAACAACAATAGCCGCGTTCACACTGCGGTACGGTAATGCACGTACGGTCTCTCTCTCGCTCGCTCGGGCCACACATACACACACCCTCCCGGTCCTCCCGATGGCTAGTCGGTGCCTGCCGGTGAGCGTGAAAGTGTGGTCTGCCACAAGCGGGCGGCAGGAGCGGGGCTGTCAGCAGCATCAGCTTGGAGATGGTATTTTAAACTCTGAAACTACGGGGCGGCCGAGGGAAAAAAAAATACACGTGCGTTAATCCCGTTAAAATAATTAGTGGCGTTAATTTTTTTTTGCGTTAACGCGTTATTAACGCGTTAACTTGACAGCCCTAGTTTTAATACTTTTGAATAGCCTTCATTTTCGCTAAATTGATTTATCAACTTTTAAAGGTCCCATGTCATGGCCATTTCCACCGTTCATCATTCCATTGTTGAGGTATACTAAAATAGATTTAAATTGTGCAATTTTCCAAACTCACATTTTTCTCATACAGCATCTCTGTAAAGTATGTGTATTCACCGGTATTCACTCTCTATCCTAAACGGCTTGTTGGAGCTCCTGTCCCCCTATCCCTGTGAGCCCAGTGTGCTCCGATTGGTCAGCTCGGCCACTTTGTTCTGATTAGTCAACCACCAGAGAGGCTCCGCCCATGTCTAACAGTGCTTTTTTTGGCTCGCTCTGACGAGAACATCAGTCTTACAATGGCGTCGGTACAGCCGTATACGTTATACACTAACTAACCTAACTGCAGTGGCGGAGCCAGGACATTTTCAGTGGGGTGGCCAGGATGGAACCAGTGATCATTTTGGGGTGGCATTGAAATCACTATTATATGAACATAAAATAATCTCACTATAAAATAAGGGGTTATTTAAGGCACCTACAACACACCTCTACATTATATCTAACTATTTTTTTAGCAAAGTAACTGTTGAGGAAACTTCTGTGTAGCAATGCGGGGGAGTCACTGACTCAGGAAAGAGACAGGTAGAGCAGGAGCTTTGATGTCAAACCACTGATGATTTATTTGGAGTTTCGGCCGGAGAATTCACATCACAAGTCACGGTCTGACTGCACGGGAGAGTTGCCATATCAATTCTGGAGCGCCTCTCTCTTGCTAGCCCGTTTAACTGGTTCCACAGAGAGTAATCAACATGTTTTGATAAGATAGCTTTAGACAGTTTGGGCACACTGAGTTACCTGCGTCCGCCACTTATGGCCTCGAAGATGTCATACCTTGGAGTCCACAAACAACAAAGAAGGAAGTGTCCCAGTGCACCCACAACAAAGACCATCTGTGACCTAGTATTGACCGGTCACAGAAATGGGAACAATAACATTATTGGCTGAAGCAGCCTGTGTCCTTAAAGGACAGGAACAATAACTTTATTGGCTGAAGCAGCCTGTGTCCTTAAAGGACATAAATAGACGTCAAGGTTGGTTCTGTATGTCACATCTAGGAGTCTGAGATAATTATTTCCCTAACAGTAACAACGAAGCTTACATTATACAATGTAGTGCAATATACAGACTTATGGTGATCAGCAGCACTATGAGCTCATTCTCTCAGTGTATCATCAGGAATACAGAGACACACACACATCATTTAAATAACAGCTTTTAAATTAAATGATTGGTTAAGAATACACATCTTAAAGTAAATAACAATAAACAATAGCCCTTAACCCTGTAAGAGCCCCGGTTGTAATTTTACAACATTACTTTAAGGCTTAGCTATCCAAAAAAGTCAGTAAATGTTTTTGTTTTTTAAATTTGCATCGTCAAAAGGTCCTTTTGTTCAGCCTCACAATTATTATAGGTCCTCCCCTCTGGCCATACACTAACATTCCTGACAATATATCTCAATAGTCATCTTTTATGGTGTAAATACTTTTTAATAATGACGTTTTTGATATATATTGTATTCCAGTCTCCCTTCAGATATGTTAAGTGGCATGTCATTCAACACAATGCTGCTCACCTCCTTCAGTTGGGAGAAAAGCTGGTTCAGGTTCAGCATTATGGGGGGACAGGGCTGCTGAGCCGAGAGATGGATCTGTTGGTCCTGGCACCAGGGGGAGGGACAACTGATTTAGTATGAATAGCTGCTAAAAATCTACCTGCATTTGTTAAATGTCAGCTAAAAGAGCAGTGAAATTAAAAACCTCTGCATTTTCTTCATAGATATTAACAGTACTTAATGTCAGCTTATTAAAAAAAACAATATACAAATTATTATTTACAATGGACTACGTTTAGCTAACAGAATAATTTCCACCACTCATGGACCACACCCACCTTTTCTCTTGAACGAGCCGGCTCTTTTAAGTGAACGACGGGAGCCGGCTCGCACCCGCCAACGAGCCGTTTTTTGTTATTTTTTATTAAGTAATACAAGACAGAATGATGATGATCTCCGCGCTACAGCTGCTCCGTGCGTGCATGCATGCAGTGACATGTAATATCCAAGGATCAGAGTTACACGGGTCTGTAAATGCAATGAAAACATTTGGCCACAGAAAATCATTTATATTAAACATGTAACTTTTACTTTTGAATACTTCAGTACAAAGGATATTGAATAATTTAAGTGATATGTGTACACATATAAATCATTCATTTGTCAAAACAGGGCTACATTTGATTTAATTATAAAAGGTATAATATGTGGTAAACTGAAGAGCATTTTGGGAGCCGAAAGAGCCGGCTCTTCTTGGTGAGCCGAGCCAAATGATCCGGCTCACCAAGAAGAGCCGGACGGTGTACAGAGGCTTTGGATAATTAACTTTTGGAAGAAAATAAGTTAAATGAATTGTAAGTTTAGTGAGTACATTGTCAATATAACGTTATATTAATGTTAATTATTGATGAATGATGAAAGGTTACTTAAACATTTTTTTCTTAATGTTCTAAAATAGTTTGGGGCCCCGTGGTGAGGGTGCTTGGGGTGGCCAGGATTCAGCTGTAAATAAACATATATACACTGTATATCATCCATTCCTCCCCTTATAGGCGTTTTCGGCATCTTGCCTATCGCAGCTTTGTAAGCTGCTGCAGGGGCTTTGCTGCCGTAAGCTGCTGCCGGAGTGGTCATCCCGTCATGTTTCCTGATCTGTTTCCTGATCTGGCTGGACGAAATCAAATGCAAATCACAAAATATTAGAGAAACTTAGTTGTTTTAGATGTGTTAGTAGTAGTTGTGGTAGGAGTGTGTATATATCTAATCTATCTATCTAATCAACACAGTTAGCATGCCAGCTAATATGCTAACCTACGTTTGCTAGTTGTTCAGTGTAATATGCCAACCTACTATGAACAATAGCTAGTCTAGGCCAGTGGTTCTCAAATGGGGGTACACGGACCCCTAGGGGTACGTTGGAGTACTGCAGGGGGTACGTGAGATTTATTTTATGTTAATGGCAAAAAAAAACATAAGTAATGCATTTAAACAAACTACTAATAGTAGATTAACTACTTTATTCAAAGGTTTACAGTCATTCTGGATAATAACATGGGAAAAATAAACGGTGTGCTCTCTTTTCCTCTCCCTCTCCTGACAGCCCGTCAGTCTCATGCAGCTCGCTGAACCTGTAATAATAAGTGAACCGACAGTAAAGAATAAATATATTTATAGCTAGTTTAGCTAGTTCCAGAGTAGATGAAATAGCGTGAACCTAAGTGTGTTAGGTCTAACTCTTAGTGTATTTTGCTCCGCTCAACGGTCCGTCACAGCGGACGGAGCTGTGATCATGCAGAGCTGCGTGTTCTCATTCATAACACTCCGTTCAATGTCTCACTATGGGATACGCCCATTGTTGCCAACTCCATAGTAAGGAAAGTAGCTATTGGCTGTCCGAAAAGTCGCCAGAAGTCCCTAAATGACATCATCGCCTAATTTGCATATCATGTAATGGCGGTAAAATAACGTTCCACTCGGTTCCACCCCCTTCGAGAATCCAGACGACAGTAGATCAGAAATAGTTTTAGTAGTTTTTAGTAGAAATATCCCTTACAATAAAGGCAGTACAGTATACCGTGTGTCATCTCCAATACATGTCTTCAACCATCCTTTAAACTGAGGGTTTGATTCCCACTCCTTTCTGTACTTTTGTGAATACAGTTTAGATCAGGGGTGGGGAACCTCCGGCCCCCGGGCCGTATACGGTCCGCGAGACCATTTGGTACGGCCCTCGAGGTAATTTATGAACACACGCAAAAAAGAAAAAAATGAAAGAAATCTAGACCGCAAAAAAATTAAACAAGAGAGTGCTTGTTTTTCCTGGCCAAGGTCAGGGTCCTTGAACACAACACGAGCCTAATGTGTCATCACGTGGTATATGTCCCGTCTGACAGGGGTGTCGTGCTGACGGAGAGCACCAGAACACCGCTCCGGCACTTCCAAAAATTGCAGTAGCCTACCCATAAGGAGCCGTACTCATGCTGCAATTTTTGCGTGGCTGTGTCTTTAGTTGAAAGCCCAGTGGCGATCTGTTCATCTGTCATTCTGATCATGCAGTCAATAACTTTGCTGTTATTAGCATCTGGTTAGCTAGCTATGCTAACGAATATAAGAAGCTTTTTCTACAACCAGTGAGGTAAAGGCACATCTTTATATGATCATTATTATAAAAAAATAAGAGAAGAAAGTAAACCGGTATAAAATACTATATGACAGTAAAAAAAGTTGTTATTAATAAACAAGAATACAGTTTAAAAGGGGAGTGATTTGTAAAATGCCCATAAAGAAAAAGTAAATCTGTTTACAGTTCTGTTTCATATGGGTGTTGAGAGATGTATCCCTAGAGCTCCTAATTTTGCTCTCAAAGTGCACCAGATTGATGCTTTTAACTTCAATATTTAAAAAAAATCTTTCTGTTTTGGTGGTCACGCCACACCGTGCACGTGCATGCATACGCGAGTCATGGTGAGATATCTGGATTAAGAGGTTGCTTTTTCTTTGCACAGCATGAAAGAAAGGCGAAATGAATGGGCTGTGATTTTAGTATTTTTAAGCAGAGGTCAATAATTTGTACGGCCCTCGGAGGATGTTGAAAAAATGTAAATGGCCCTTGAGAGGAAAAAGGTTCCCCACCCCTGGTTTAGACTGTGACACGATAACCTACGTGGATGTTTAGCTTGTCACAGAGAGGCACACAGACAGTGGACAAGGTGATTATGTGACTGAAGCTGTCTCGACGTGGGAGAGTGTGGCTGTCTCCTCTCTGCTCTGACTGCAGCTGAGCTGCTGCGGGAGGCAACTGTGAGTCTGTGCGCCTGTGAGTACTATGGGAGGGCTGAGGGGCTCACGGCAGCTCGTTAACTGCAGAACAATACGTGAGTCTCCAAACACCAGAAAAGTCCATAATAACACCATTACAAGTCGTTAGATTAGTCGTTAGTCGCTTTTGACAAAAATAAGTAGCCGGAGGGTTTGGAAAGCCGCCGAATTTAACGAAAAAGTTGCCAAGTTGGCAACACTGGATACGCCTCCCCGCGAATGCCTCAGAAGCATCAATCTCATTACGCCAATCCTGATGGCTGGTGATCTTGATGACCACGTCAGGGAATCCGACCACCCTTTAAGTAGCTTACGCTACGACGCAGCTTCATTCAAACACCTCTGTAGTAGCCTGGCTAGCTTAACTGTTCATAGACTGAACCACTCTAAGCTAACTTTCGGTCACCGGACGCTTGCCGGCTACACTTGCTTCACATAAGATTAGAATATTAACACACCAGTTAATACTCAATTCTGCCCCGCCGTTTTTAACGGTAAGGGTTTTTGATATATTGAACAGTAACATACCAGTTGTTGTTCCGTCCCTCCAAGTCAGCACTCCGGCTATCCAGGATGGACCCTTCTCTTCCTCACACCAGAGGAGACGGAGGCTCTGAGGCTCGACGGGCTTTCAAAGCGGCGGATTTGTCTGTCAGGGCGCTCAATGTCTCATCGATGCTGACTGCTGCGGTCCAAGCCACGGGTAAGTTGCTTGGGATGATGGTGGTGCAGGAGAGAGCCAGGTGGACCTACCAGACCGGGAGAAAGAGGACGTTTTGGACATGCCAATTGTCCCCGAAGGCATATTTGGCACTCCTCTAGCTTCGATGCAGCAGCGGTGTGAGGCTAAAAAAAGAGAAGACGAGGCTCTCCAGCTCTGTCTTCCCCGGAAGGTCCAGCCGCCACCTCCGACAGCCCCGCGACAGACCTTCGCTCAGGCTGCCTCACGACCCTCCCAGTTTAAGATCCCAAAACGGCAAAAGCCACAGCCTGCCCCGGGTCCCCCACCCAGGCACGAGGCGAGGACGAGCTGGCCAAGAAAGTCCCCAGCTCTGACAGCGGCTGCACCGGCACAGCCGGCCCAGACCTTCGGTCATCAGGCAAGGAAGAAGAAGAGAGCGGCCTGACAGCCTTCCCTCCTCTCCTCGGTGGAAGAGCTGGAAGTTCCCTGTTCTCCAGCTCCACCTGTTCTGCGCTGGACTGTGCTTCCGGAGGCCATCCATGCCCCCAACTCCCCGTCGCCTAGTGATGTCCAAACGACATCCGGTTTGCGCCATGGGGAACGTGGACTTTACGTTGGAGACAGCAGGTTCTGCTGCCCGTCTAAGTCACACAAGCACATGTCCACGTTTTTCAATAAAGCATACTCCACTGTCGTTTCCAGGCTTGATGCCAAGGGCGCAGTCAAAAATAATGAAAAGAAAAACAATAAACAGTCAGGTGATTGTGCCGTTTCTGAGGGGAGCTGTTGCCTCTCTCAACAAGCGGACGGTAACCGAGTCTGTCAACGCATTATCACCTCGCGCATGCGCAGTGTCGGCCGAGGTTGTCAGTCAGGGGTACTATCGTGTTCAGACACTAGAGGGCCCCATAACACAACTAATAAAGGCACAGAGAGCCGACAGCAGGGCAGAGGCCACTTCTCCTCTCACTCTCATGAGCGAGAGGTGGAAAGCGCTCACAAGCTCAGCTTGTTTCCAGGTCACTGGTTCCCTTATGGGACTTGGCAGTGGTTTTAGATGGGCTCACTCGACCTCCATTTGAACCCCTGGAAGAAGTTGACATGAAACACCTGTCACTGAAGACAGTGTTGTTGCTGGCTCTGGCATCTGCCAAGCGAGTCAGTGACATGCATGCGCTCTCTGTACACCCGTCATGCACTCAGTTTGCCCCGGGACAAACAAGGGGTTTGCTGAAGCCCAACCCTGCCTTTATACCTAAGGTGGTTGGCTCATGCACCCCCATTGACCTTGCAGCATTTCCTTCACCGTTGTGTTCTTCTAGAGAACAGCGGCCAAATTTGCTGTGCCCAGTTCGTGCCTTGCGTACCTATATGGACAGGTCTAAAGAGTGTCGATGCAATGACCAACTCTTTGTGTCCTGAGCTAGCCCTCATAAGGGCAAGCCTGTTACCAGGCAACGACTCTCCCACTGGATTGTGGAAGCGATAGCGCTGGCTTATACGAGTCAGGGTTTGCAGGCACCAACGGGCCTGCATGCTCATTCTACTCGTGGACTGGCTACATCCTGGGCTTTGTTCAAGAGTGTTTCCATCCAGGACATTTGTGCAGCAGCGAGCTGGTCCTCGCCGCTCACTTTTGTCCGCTTTTACAGATTGGATGTCTCTGCTCCAAATGTGGCCCATGCAGTGATGGGCCCCGTGTTGGGACAGAGTTCTACATGATGAGTACTGATTTTTGGTGATTTTCGAGATAAGCATGTCTAGCAATACGGGAGTCTCAATATCCCATAGTGAGACATTGAACGGAGTGTTATGAATGAGAACTATAGGTTACCAACGTAACCCCAGTTCTCAGAGTAACATGAAGTGAGATGTCTCACCAGGCGGCCCTTCTTGCTGAGGCGAAGCGAGAAGAGGTGCTTAGTTTGAATGACGCTGCGTCGTAGAGCAAGCTACTTAAAGGGTGGTCGGATTCCCTGACGTGGTCGTCAAGATCGGCGTAATGAGATTGATGCTTCTAAGGCATTCACGGGGAGGCGTATCCCATAGTGAGACATCTCACTTCATGTTACTCTGAGCCCTGGGGTTACGTTAGTAACCTATAGTTCTCCGTCAGCAGCAGCTGATCTGATCTCTGATCTCTCTCGCGCGTCCGGTTATACTTTACTCGCGTTTATGTCCAAATATATCAGATCTAGCTAGTTATAGTTAATGATATGACTGCCTGCTTATCAAAGGACCTAAACAATAAGCGTTGCTTGGCAACGGCGTGTGGCCGCAAAGTATAGCATTATGCATATGTTAATGCTGTTTAACAAGGTTGTTGTTTTAATAAATCAGACACTGATGGTGCAGCGCTGTACTGTACCTCTTTATATAGGCATGTTTTCCCTAACAATTTTTTTGCGCTGATCAGGGGGTACTTGGCTGAATTTTTTTTTCAAAGGGGGTACATTATTGAAAAAAGTTTGAGAACCACTGATATAGACGGTTCGGCCACACGGCCAAACGGCTCCGTGTCTACGCCCTATACTAGGGCTGTGCGATTATGACAAATCATAATCACGATTATTTGGGTCAATAATTTATATCACGATTATTTTGACGATTATTCATTGACCATTTATTGACCTTGAAAACCAATAAACAAGATCAACAAATATGTTGGAGCGCACTTCCAAACCATACTAAACATATATTAATGATAAATAAAAATAAATTAGACCAAAATAAATTAAATCAAATATGTTGCAGTGCACTGTCACAACCTACTGAAAACTCCTTAACATATGGCCACCTTGGCAAATGCTGGTAGGGCTGCTCATCTCATCTCTTAAAGATGTTTTGCAAGAAACACCAGCCTGTTTACATGGTCTGGTTTCAGAGATGAGCGCAGGCAGGTGACAATATTGCCACCTGTACTGAAGACCTTCTCTGAAGAGGAACTTGTGGCTGGGATGCACAGATACTTCCTTGCCAGGATGGAGAGCCGTGGGTAGAACTTCCGGGATTCCCTCCACCACTTTAGTGGGTCCTCCTCAGCATCCAGTGGCACTGCCTGGAGGTAGCACTGTAGCTCAAGAGCTATGGCCTTGTCCTTTTCCAGAGGAGGTTCTGCAGCTTGGTCTACGGTGGCCTTGAAGAAGCTCCCCAGTCCCTTCTTCTTTTTCTTCTTTGGTGCAGCTGCAGCAGCATCCTCCGTGTCATCTGCAGGCACCGCTGCCGTCTCAAGAGGGGTGTTCTCCTTGGAGTATTATAAAGGAAATAGGAATGACATGTTTAATCAGACTAAATGGTTGTGACGGTCGCAGATTGATCTCAGTGTTTGTTATAAACTGTAGGGGCAGGGGAAAGGGTTAAGGCATGCAGTTTAGATTCAAACGAAATGAGAATCTATGATGCATGTGTATTATCCTCGCAACTACAGTCGTTACAATGTCCACTTTTATTAAAGGTTTGAGGGTGTGGTTCTGCAAGCCTCATCTGCATATTCACCTGTCGCGGCACGCCCAGAGGCTTTTTAGTGGGCGCGTCAACAGGATGCCAGGGGTGGTTCTCACGGGAGGAGGAAGCCTGTGTGTGGTGAATGCGGGTATTCAGCGGGATAGTTACGGTTGCTCAGCATGTGTATTATATGTAAAATGCAATGGGGAAGTAACTGAAAGTAACCGTATGTGGATATTGCATCGACCGACCTGGAAGCACGTCTCCTTTGAGAGGACGCGCACAAAGAGAGAGAGATTCTCTCCGACACAGGGTGAGATCGCTCCTTTGTGCCACGCAGGACCTCGTGTTTCTTTTTTGTGTGGAATATAGCCTGAAAAGGCCTACAAACATTTCTGTTTTTGCCGCCGACGGCCGCAGGAGCAACAGTTTTTTCTCAATGAACAATAGCCTGGATCAGGCAGTAAAGACACTTTTTGTGTATCCCAGAGAGGACTGATCATTTTTGTTTGTGTTGTGTGGCTGGAAAACTGTCAATATAATGGATCCATGCATGAAATCTGTCTCTGTTTATTTTGTTTAAGGAGCAGATTATCCGCTTATTATTTCTGCTTACCTTTATAATCTCATTTCATTCAAGAACCCCTTGTGCGTTTAATTAACACAACTAGTTTAGATAGTTGATCGTTACAGATGGTGGCCAGTATGGGGAATGAAATATGATTTAAAAATCTGATATTATTTAAAGAGAACATTTATGGAGATTTTGAAACTGCCAATTGGCATATTTTTGTTTACTGAGACACTAAGCCTATGTGTTGAATTGTATTGATTGGATGAGAAGAGAAAACGTGTTCTGTACTTGTGTAAAATAACCATAGTCAGGCAATGGCTTCTGAAGAAAATGTACAACAGAATATGGAAGCACAATTAGAAGAGAATGAGTCTGAAGAAGGTAGTATAGCACAGGAGAACGGTGGGCAACACCATGAAAATAGAGGTGATGCATGGATAACAAGAAGATCTATTACTGATGTTACCTCTTTGATCGGTTCTCTTTATATATCTGATGCAGAGCAGGAGGAAAGTGTAGGAGATTGGGATAATACATCTTACCAGGCATATCCTGCTCTTGCATCTTTCTCCACAGACTTGGGAACAGTTATAGAGAGAGTTAACTCCCTTGAGGCTGATTTTAGAGATTCAGTTAATAGTGCGCTAAACCGAGAAGATAGCATCAGAGTCTTCGTGAATAAGAATGTTGAAGCACTGGAGTATCATGTTATGTCAACTTTGAAAAACTTTGAAGAAAAACTGGTGGACTGTTTACAAAGGCGTGATGAAAAATGGAAGGCAGAAATCCAAAGGCTGAAGCGCGCCAGCCTCCCTGCTGTCCATAGGCCCTTTGGCAGTGCTGGTGCTAGTTTTCAGACGTCTTATGGTCGCACCACTCCAGCTCAAACACCTCTCATTAATGCCTCTCACACCCATGCTCCTTCTCTTGGTACTGACACTCAGGGGTCGGGTCCTCATATTAGTTATCCCACTCCTACTCATTCAGTTCCCTCTGCTGGGGTTTCTGTCGGTAGAGCAGAGATTGCCAGAAGAGAACCTGATACTATTGATGCTGCGCCACACGGTAGGACATCATTCACTGACCTACTTCCGCTGCAACAACCACCAGGAGTCATTGACCACATAAACTCCATCACACCTGTAGGAGCAGTATACCGCCATCCAAGCAGTACGCCAGTGGTGTATTCAAAGCCTGTCATTCATATGGAGTTCCCCTCGTTCGGTGGTTCCAGGGAGGTTGGAGAGGTTTTGAACTTTGTGGATCGCTGTGAAACATTCTTTGAAGTTAGGCCATTAACAGATGCAGAACTAATAGGGGCTTTATCTGGGGGTTCTTAAGGGGCCAGCGCATAGTTGGTGGTGTGTAGCAACAAGCACAGTACACAACTGGCCAGAATTCAAAGAAGCTTTTCATGCAGCTTTCCTACCTCCTGATTACCTCATGGAAGTGGAGGAGAAGTTGAGGGATATGGTGCAGGTACCCGAACAGTGTTTGAGGGATTTTGCCTATGATTACCGAGCCCTTTGTCTACGATGGAAACCCGATATCACCGAGGCGGAGTTGGGAGGAAAATACTCAACAACTGTAATCCCAGAATAGCTGGTTGTCTTCGGGGCACTGTCAGAACCGTGGACCAACTGGTGTCAATAGGCACATTAGTGGAAAAAGATTGCACAGCTGCAAAAGAATATTGGGGGAAAGTGGATCAACAAAAAGCAAAAGAGAAATTGAACAAAAGGCCCCAGGAAAAATGGAGCGCTAAGAAACCTGCTGATGTAGTGACCATAGTGCAGAGAGGGAAGAGAAATCCAGTAAGTCTCTTACATGTTCCCGTAGAGGTGAGAGGAATGCAGTGTAAAGCTGTTTTTGACACCGCATGTACGTACTCCCTCATGCGACACAGCCAATGGCTGGATGTAGTCCGTAAAGGAGAGCAACTGAAGCCCAGTGAGAACCAAAGCTTTGCTTTGGCTGCTGGGAAGACATGCCATGGAGCCTTAGGAAAGGTACAGCTACTCTACGGCTGGCATGAGATGATGTGGTCGCTAGAAACATACATCATCGATGACAACAACCTGGCATTCCCCATCATTCTAGGCTTGGACTTCCTTACCAAGACCTCAACCATTATCAACCTGGGAGACCAAACGTATGGAGTAAAGGGGCCAAGGGATTATGTGTTCTATTCATTCCTTTCTCAACCTGCTGAGATCCCGACAGCTCACCCCAGTGTTAGTCTCATAATAGCACTTCCGCTATCCAAGTCATTTCCTATTCGAGAAGAGACTGTCCCAGACTTTTCAGCTCATCCACCAGAGGTTAGAGAAATCTTGAAGGCTTGGCCAAAGGTGTGTTCAGGCAGTTTAGGGAAAACTAAGGTAGAAGAGCACAATATATTTACTCCAGACGAGGTTCCAGTGCGCTGCAAAGCATACAGGGTATCACCCCACAAGCGTCAGATCATAATAGACCAAGTAGAGCAGATGCTTAGGGATGGCATTATAGAACCGTCACAGTCAGCCTGGGCGTCCCCAGTGGTCTTGATGCCAAAACCTGACATGTCCCCAAGATTTTGTGTTGACTTTCGACCTCTAAATGCTAAGACTCGGCAAGATGCCTATCCTATGCCACTTATTCATGAGTTGTTGGAGTCATTGCATGGAGCCGCCTTCTTCAGTACCCTTGACCTAAAATCAGGCTACTGGCAAGTGGCAATGTCAGAGGAAAGCAAGGCCAAGACAGCAGTAATCACACCGATAGGCCTCTACCAGTTCAAGTGCATGCCATTTGGGCTGAAGAACGCTGGTGCATCTTTCTAGCGATTGATGGAAAAGGTCCTGGGAGAGCTGAGGGGAAAATTCTGCTTTGTGTATTTTGATGATGTCATCATTTTTTCACCCTCACAAGAACAGCACTTCAATGATTTAAACGCTGTGATGAAGAGACTTCATGAGGCTAATTTAACACTCAATCTGAAGAAATGCCATTTCTTCCAGCAAGAGTTAAAGTGCCTTGGCCATATAGTGTCTGAGAAAGGGGTTCAGGTGGATCCAGAGAAAACACTGGCAGTGAAAGAATATCCTACTCCCACAAATATCAAGTCACTGCAACGATTTCTGGGACTTGTGGGATGGTACCACAAATTCATTTCCCACTTTGCAGATATGGCAGCTCCCTTGCATCGCTTGACAATGAAAGCGGTGGAGTGGATATGGAGCGAAGAATGCCAGCAAAGCTTTGAACACTTGAAACAGGCGCTCCCATCCTAACACAACCTGACCACTCAATTCCTTTTGAGGTGCACACAGACGCTAGTGACGCCGGTTTTGGTGCAGTCTTAGTCCAAGTTACTAAGGAAAGGGAGCAGGTGATAGCTTATGCTTCACGGGGATTGAGAGGAGCCGAGTGTAACTACTCCACATCAGAAAAGGAATGTCTAGCTGTTGTATGGGCTGTTGAAAAGTGGCGACATTTTCTTGAGGGAAAAGAATTCACGGTATACACAGACCATGCTGCTCTGACTTGGGCCTTCAACTGTCCGAAGACCTCTTCCCGGCTTACTAGGTGGATCTTACGACTCGAGCAATTTCAATTTAGGGTCCAATACAGAAAAGGCCTGCACAACATAGTGCCTGACGCTCTGTCCAGAGCGATTGCACATCCATCCACAACTGCGTATGTTGCCTCAAACACCTCTCACTGTGCTTCTGACTTACCAACCACCCTATCAGACATACGAGAGGCCCAGGAAAGGGACCCTGAAATCAGTGACATGGCAAAACAGTCTGCTGCCATTTGTAAGCCAGATAGGATAGGGTACACTGTGTAACAGGGTATTCTGTATCGGCGGTCGCCTGTGAGAGTAGGGGGAGACAAATATCAGCTAGTGGTTCCCAATAGTCTAGCAATATCTTTTCTGGAGTACTTCCACAACCATCCCCTGAGTGGACATCTGGGCAGACTTAAGACTCTTCTTAAGATCCTTGAGGTGGCTTGGTGGCAGTCTGTTAGGAAGGATGTGTGGGCCCATGTAAAGTGTTGCCACACCTGCCAGGCCTACAAAGCGGATGATCAAAAACCAGCGGGGTTCATGCAGCCTACCCCGGTGGAGGAGCCCTGGGAAAAGCTGGGGATTGATCTTATGGGACCTTTTCCCCGCAGTAAAAAAGGCAATTGCTTTCTCCTCGTGGTTGTGGATTATTTCACAAAGTGGGTTGAGATGTTTCCCCTAAAAGACAGCAAAACTCACAAGATTGTCGCCGTCTTGAAAGATGAGATCTTCACCCGTTTCGGTGTCCCACGTGAGTTAGTTTCTGATCGGGGAGCGCAGTTCACTGGCCATGAAATGGCCAACCTATGCAAATCCTGGGGAGTCACACAAAAGTTCACCACCAGCTATCATCCTCAAGCCAATCTCACGGAACGGTCCAACCGGACCATCAAAACGATGATTGCTTCTTATGTAGGGACACAACATAAGAACTGGGATCAGTGGATCAGGGAATTTCATTTGCCGTCAATGCTGCCTATCATGAGACAACGGGGCAAACACCTGCAGCCCTGGCACTCGGAAGATCCCTGAAAGGCCCACTGGAGAGGTTGATCAGCCCTCCACCTCCCCCTCATCAACCTACATATACACTACTGGAAAGACAACAAAAGATGGTGGAACAAGTAAAAAAGAGAGTTGGAGTATGCCAAGCCAGACAAGCCAAGTATTATAATACCCACAGGAGAGGTGTACAACTCCTGCTGGGAGACCTGGTCTGGGTCCGCACTCACCCACTCTCTAAAGCGTCAGAGAACTTCTCAGCAAAGCTTGCGCCTAAATGGTCGGGTCCAGCTACAGTGGTGAGAAAATTAGGCCCTATCAATTACCAGATAAAGTGGAACGGCCAAAACAAGAAAATGGACACTATCAATGTGGTCAACCTAAAACCCTACTTCGGGGTGCAGCCCCTCATACCTCCGGTGGGGCGGGGGGGATCTGTGACGGTCGCAGATTGATCTCAGTGTTTGTTATAAACTGTAGGGGCAGGGGAAAGGGTTAAGGCATGCAGTTTAGATTCAAACGAAATGAGAATCTATGATGTATGTGTATTATCCTCGCAACTACAGTCGTTACAATGTCCACTTTTATTAAAGGTTTGAGGGTGTGGTTCTGCAAGCCTCATCTGCATATTCACCTGTCGCGGCACGCCCAGAGGCTTTTTAGTGGGCGCGTCAACAGGATGCCAGGGGTGGTTCTCACGGGAGGAGGAAGCCTGTGTGTGGTGAATGCGGGTATTCAGCGGGATAGTTACGGTTGCTCAGCATGTGTATTATATGTAAAATGCAATGGGGAAGTAACTGAAAGTAACCGTATGTGGATATTGCATCGACCGACCTGGAAGCACGTCTCCTTTGAGAAGACGCGCACAGAGAGAGAGAGATTCTCTCCGACACAGGGTGAGATCGCTCCTGTGTGCCACGCAGGACCTCGTGTTTCTTTTTTGTGTGGAATATAGCCTGAAAAGGCCTACAAACATTTCTGTTTTTGCCGCCGACGGGCGCAGGAGCAACAGTTTTTTCTCAATGAACAATAGCCTGGATCAGGCAGTAAAGACACTTTTTGTGTATCCCAGAGAGGACTGATCAGTTTTGTTTGTGTTGTGTGGCTGGAAAACTGTCAATATAATGGATCCATGCATGAAATCTGTCTCTGTTTATTTTGTTTAAGGAGCAGATTATCTGCTTATTATTTCTGCTTACCTTTATAATCTCATTTCATTCAAGAACACCTTGTGCGTTTAATTAACACAACTAGTTTAGATAGTTGATCGTTACATGGTTATGGGTATTAACATTTATACCTAGAATTACATTATAACACTTTGACAACACATTCATTCACTTAATTGTATTTACTGTCAAATCTGTCATTTATTTTTTATTATTACCATGAGTTTCATCATCCTCCTCATCTAAGTTGTCAGGTTGTCTTCAATGGATCCTCGATTGTCCTCACTGACATATTTGAGCTTGAACCTCGGGTCCAGGGCAGAGGCCATGTCAAGCAGCTCTTGTGTCGCTGCGTCATCATATTTGTCATTGAGATAGTCTAGTATCTTCTTTTTTATGCTTTTTGTGAGGTCTGTGTCATCCTCCTGCACTGCCAGCAATGAGTTGTTGAAGAGGTGCAGGGTTGGTTTAAAAAAGACACACTTACATACTTCTCTCCAGAAAGTGCGTCTGTGAATTCCACCAGAGGGCTAAGCCACTTATTCATTGCCTCCAGTACATCAACGTCCTGCCACGTGAGGGAGAGATGTCTGGTTTTTCGGTCGCTGGAAAGGACCTGGGCAATGGCCTTCTGCTGCTCGAGGACCCTGTCGATCATTGCCTACCGAGATCCCCATCTGTTTGGACATTCTGTCTTTAGGGAGTGTTCAGGCAGATTCAGCTGCCTGAAGAGAGAGGCTCACACATAACATAATAATAATATGTAATTAATGTTATCATATTAAGAGAGAGATCATCAATGTTAATGACTTACTATTACTATTATTGTTGTTGCTATTGTTAAAATGACATATTACATACAACAGGAGGAAGGAATCCTGCTCACTTATGGCCAAGTAGAGTCTATGCCCGGAGCACTGGAGCCTCATCCATCCATTGACCTCAGCTACCAGCTTTATATTTGCGGCATTGTCCGTAGTCATACAGACGAGTTTATCCTCTTTTACCCCCAAGCAGCCATCGCTTCCCTCATGGGCGATGTTTTGCCCCGTGTGGTCTTCAGGGAAAAATGCGGAGACACTTTGTCTTCAAATTGAAATCGGCATCAATATAATGAACTGTGAGGCTCATGTATGGCTCCATGGTGCGGCTAGACCATAGGTCCGTTGTGGTGGCAAAGTAATAATAATAATAGATTTAATTTGTTAGCGCTTTTACAGGTGCTCAAAGACGCTTTACATATATAGTGAAGATAAAATAAAGGAACAACAAATAAATATATAGTTAAAGTTAAAGTCAAATAATCCAAAAACAATCACACATTAAAAGCCAGATTGAAGAGGTGAGTTTTTGTGAGTGTTTTGAAGGAGGTGAGGTCAGTACAGTCTCTGATGTGTTCGGGGAGTGAGTTCCAGAGGGAGGAGGCAGCGACGGAGAAAGCTCTGTCCCCCCAGGTCCGGTGATTGGTGCGGGTGGGGATGGATAGGAGGTTGGCTTCTGATGAGCGGAGGCAGCGGGAAGGGGTGTGGTGGTGCAGCAGGTCTGTGAGGTAGGGGGGGGGGCTGATTGTTGAGGGCTTTGTGTGTAATCAGGAGCACTTTGAAGTGGTCAGCTGAAGCCACATCTCTCTCAACTTCCCCACGGCATTTGTCATATAACGCAGGCAGCGCAGACCTGTTGAAATAATACCGAGACGGCATCGCGTAACGCTTGTCCAACAAGTTGCTTAAAGCCCTGGTTGCTAACAGTGCTAACTGTAACTGGGCACATATCTTTAGCGATGTGAAATGTAATGGCACCTGTAATATCTCTGTCTCTGCGAGCTCGTCGTGTAGGCCGTTGCTCTGTACAATGCGTCCTAAATCGATGACTGTGATGATGTTGTGGATGAAGTCGAGCTTTGTGGTTGTATTTCAGAGATTGGTTGTGTTAGCGTGTGGTGCCAACACAACCTGGTAACACATCCTGCACTGTACTTTGTTTTGCTCCACGTCGGACTCCTGAAAGCCAAAGTACTTCCAAATAGTGGAAATAGTTGTACCCTTCTTTTTAACGAGTTGCTGATCTTGTTCTGACATCTTCGCTCACGATGAACACTCACAACACATGTCACTCCCACGTAGCCGAGTGGGCTTTTAGGGAGGGTCGAAAGCGCACCCATCAAAATAATCGTATTTTGTCAATTATGCCGTTTTCATAATCATAATCGCGATTTAAAATATGATTAATTGCACAGCCCTACCCTATACGATAATTTCTGATAACGATGACGCAATAGCCCTGCCTCTCCTGCTCACCCGCGTCATTGCTGATGTGTTTCGCCAACAACAATAACAGTTTTCCGAGTGTTTCGAGCCAGGTCCCGGTATCTCGCAGGACAGTGCACCCAGCAGGTGCCTCCAGCAGACCCCCCCCGCACGGCAGAGTTTCCGTTAGCCGAAGTCTAAAATTCTCCGGTCAAAATGTTGCTTATTAGGTGTCCTTTGACACTCAAGCAGTCATATCATTAGCTAGAAATAGCTAGATCTGATTGATATGGACATACACACGAGTGAAGTCTAATCGGCTGACGGAGAAAAAGAGCCCTAACTCTCCCCACCTCTGCTGCTAAATCCACCGGAGAATAAACAGAAGGGCAACCATGGAAACCATGCTCGGAAGTCTTCTTTGCTGCTTTTGGTGTATTTTGTGGCGTAAGTTAAGTGCCACTTACAGGCCCGGCATATGTACAACAGCGTCTCGAGCGGTCTCGTGTAGAAGGACACGTTTCTGGTGCCTATTGCGTGTGGATGGAAGACTTTTTTGATCACGATTTTGGTTCGTTTGTGTTACCGTTTTCGTGTGGCTCCAGCCTTAATGTGAAACTCAGATCAGAGTCCATGACTACACCTAGATTTCTGGCTTTATCTGTTGTTTTGAACATTGACGAATGAAGCTCAGTGCTGACTTTTATTCGTTCCTCCTTGGCTCCAAAAACCGTAACAACTTTTATCTTTATTTAATTGGAGAAAGTTCTGTCATCCAGTCATTGATTTGTTCAAAGCACTTACTCTTGAATTGGAGCATAGTCTCCTGGTGAAATGGTTACCGTATTTTCCGGACTATAAGTCGTGTTTTTTTTACCTGTCTGGCTGGTCCTGCGACTTATACTCTGAAGCAACTTATATATTGAATTGTGTCTGACTGCGTTCAAACTCCGGCTAATAGATGGCACTGTATACAATCGTGACAACTGAAAACAGGGGGTTACATATTGTAACCCTAGACCTATAAGCACAGGCGGAGCCCTCTACTGGACGCTATGGGTACTACTCTCAACAATTATACGCAAACGTTCACACACTGAAGTTGTATAAACGTAGCCGGCCAATCAAGGCGAGCCGATCTGAATGCGCGCGCATTTAAGGTAGCTACACCTCCTGACTGTCATCCTACAGCCTCTTCAGCGAGCGGCATAGGAAAGACAGGGCCCCTAGGTAGAGGGCTCCGCCTGTGCTCATAGACTAGGATTACATTACGTAACCCCCAGTTCTATCTCACACAGGCTCCGCCCTCTACTGTACTCTATGGGTACAGTGGGTGGAGCCCCGATGGATAAACGCCCTGTCGCCCTACAACATAGGCAGGCGGGTGAGTCTTCCAGCCCTGTATGGGGCTTACTGTGCACCACGTTTCCCATGTCCCTAAGGAGCATGGGACAACGTAAGTGCATTATGTCCCTGGGGGTCAGATACAGCTTACTGTACTAAAGCCGTCTAGCTGTATAACCCTCGACCTGGAAGAACTCCGTAAATTCTTGGGAACAGAGGAGGGGTTCGGTCTGAGTGTCGCCCTGCTACGGTCACCACGAACCAGAAGGCAACTCGGTTGCACCGATAGAGTGGTCGGTTCGCATGCTCTCTTGGCAGAAGTCAAAGCAAGCAGCAAAGCTGTTTCTTTTTGCTTCTCTCTCTTTCAATGATAGCGCCTACAGGGAGGATAATAATAATAATAATAATAACTGGGATTTCTATAGCGCCTTTCAAGAGACCCAAGGTCGCTTTACAGGAATTGGGGCGAGCACACAAAAAACAAAACAAAACAAAGGTCAGACAGACAAAACAACAGATCGATTTAAGGGCCGAAAGCCTTGATGAAAAGATGGGACTTGAGGGCCCTTTTGAAGGCGTCCAGTGTGGAGATGTTGCGAATCTCCGCAGGGAGAGCGTTCCAGAGGGTCGGGGCTGCCACACTGAAGGCTCTGTCCCCGAAGGTTCTCAGTTTGGTGCGGGGGGTGGTGAGCAGGCCAGAGGCTGAAGACCGCAGGTTCCGGGGTGGGGCATATGGGTGGAGGATGTCCGATAGGTACTGGGGGGCAAGGGCATGGAGGGACTTGTAGGTCAGGAGGAGGACTTTATAGTTTATGCGGAACTTGACCGGCAACGAGTGGAGGTGGATGAGGGTGGGAGTGATGTGCTGCCACGGCTTTGTGTGCGTGAGGACCAGAGCTGCACAGTTTTGGACATACTGGAGCCTGTCCAGGGTTTTGTTGGGAACCCCGAACAGGACACCATTGCAGTAGTCCAAGCGGGTGGTGACAAATGCATGGACCAGGGTCTCGGCAACCGACTCCGAGAGTGACGGTCGGAGTCTGGCAATGTTCCGCAGGTGGTAGAACGCCGATTTGGTCACTGATTTGACATGGGAATGGTAGGAAAGGGTGGAGTCGAGGATCACACCCAGGTTGCGGGCTTCAGGAGATGGGGAGATGGAGCAGCCGTCGACCTCAAGGACGAAGTCACCAACCTTCTGGAGCAGTGCCAGAAGGTTGAGACCGGTTGAGCCTCTGGATAGCTCCAGAGGCTCAACGGTTCCGTAACCAAAGCCTCGAGCACCAATGGCAGTTCCCATTGTGGGGTGGAGACATGCACCACTGGGCTCTGTCTCCTGATCCCCTGCAAAAAACGCTTCATAAGCGGTTGGCTAAAGACTGGTCTGCCGCCAAATCCCTCATGGCAGGACGAGATGGCTGCTACATACACATTGACTGTGGCATGAGCAAGCCCCTTGTCCACCAATAGCTAGTGACTGGAGCCACACGAGAACGGTAACGCAAACAAACACGGAATAACAAGGACACTTATTATTTTAGTTGATTTATTTGGATTATCTGATTTGTTTTCAATCAATCAATCAATCAATGTTTATTTATATAGCCCAATATCACAAATGTTACATTTGTCTCAGTGGTCTTCACAGTGTGTACAGAATATCAGTATGACAATACGACACCCTCTGTCTTTAGACCCTCACATCGTACAAGGAAAAACTTCCAAAGAAAACCCAGTTTAAAGGGAAAAATGGGAGAAACCTCAGGGAGAGCAACAGAGGAGGGATCCCTCTCCCAGGACGGACAGACGTGCAATAGATGCCGTGTGTAAATTGAGAATTTGAGTTTACTTATAGTATTTCGTCAATTGTGTGATTTGTTTATTTTCTTTTGTTAATGTTTGGATTTGGTTTAGTTTACACATTTATTTAGATTTTGGTTTAATTAGTTTACTCATTCTTGTTGTTTACATTTATTTAGATTTGGTTTATTTGAGTTGTTTTCCTTTTGTTTATCTTTCTCCAACCAATCTTAATACTCTTGCTGACTTTGAACTGTGTTTCTCTTGTGCCGGACAGGTGCTGTGGGCCCGAGGCGACAAACCCAATCCCTGGTGGTGGTGTTCTTCCAACAAGTCCTCCAACTCATACGACCAAATGGGTCGATTGTTTAAGCCCTTATTACGACCAAATATGTCGTTTGTTCAAGCGCTTAATACGACCTATAATTACGTTTTAAAATTGTCGGCCTCTAGTGCTCCCGTTCAATGCAAACGTTACAGAGGGTTGTTTATTCACAAATAACCCTCTCTGTAAAATCCTAAATTGTAGGATAGTTTGGCCATTAAAACGCTTTATGATTAGATTTCTAGCGAGAAGTATATATTGTACTTTTAGAATCCACGTCCAGTCGATATGTAGGATCTATAGTTTGATAGATATTACGAAGATGATTTGAGGTTTCGTCAGGACAACGTGTATATGCGGTAAGCTTCCATGTAAAGTTACGGGTTGAAAACAGTATTTCCGGTCTGGCCGTTTTCATAATAAAACCAATGATCAAATGATTTAACGGTGATATCTGCACTACTCATCCACTAAAAAACATCAGTTTATCCTAGTTAATTATACGACATTAATTGCTTTTGTGTTTTTCCCATAGGTTTTTCTCTTTCGATTCTGAGAGACACATCTCTGTTTTTTAGGCTAAAATCACGCCGCAATGCACGTCGGGATATGGTGTTTATGTGATATGAAATCGGAAAACATTAAAAAAATAATACTTTATTCCGAGTGTTCTTGCTTTTCTCTTTGAAAGTCATCACATAACGGCATTGCAATACACGGTTCGGCTGCATTAAATATTACATATCTGCCATAGATATGTATTTATAGAGCCCTGATCAGAAGAACTTTTGACAAACTGGAAGAGATGCCGCCAAAACTGAATACGTGACGTGGACCATAAATATATCAACAATTAAACAACATCTTCCATTTCTTTTCACACAATACGTCTCCTTGCAGTATCAACACTAATTCGGCTGACTTTTATA
This sequence comes from Champsocephalus esox, assembly GCA_036324585.1. Taxonomy (NCBI): domain Eukaryota; kingdom Metazoa; phylum Chordata; class Actinopteri; order Perciformes; family Channichthyidae; genus Champsocephalus; species Champsocephalus esox. Next base: position 33,660,185 of record CM070490.1, read on the forward strand.
TTTGATCCAATTAGTAGATAGTCTGTATTTACACCATAACGGTGCACAGCTGATAGAAGTGGACTTTTTTGTAGTTTTTAAAGATATTACTGATTTTCTGAACTACCTTTCCAACTCCTCATGCAGTTGACTGTTACAGGTCTATACAAGTTCATGGTACAATGCATAAGCTTCACATCGAGAGACTGAAACTGTATTTTCCTTTAACGTTCTGTTTTAATTTCACAATAAAGTTTATAGTCATATGTACGATATTATTATGTTTTATTAACTAGACCACTGGTCTAAACCACACCTCCTAGTGGTTAAAGCACGTTATTGAATTTAGTTGTAGAATAAGTTATATTTGATGAACACATTTAAATATTAAGAGTAGCCTACATACAAAATAGGGGTCAATGATAGAAATATAGAATGGAAAATATCAAGAAGATACAGTAGTGATCTCTACAATAAAACAGATTAGTGCAGGACGTCCAAAGATATTAACAGGAGGATGTGCAAAACAGACAAATTTTACTCAGGTGTAACTAAAGTCTGATTTAAGGGTTGTTTATATTTCACATCATTAATCAGAATCTGCAAAGTAACAAAAATAAATGTAGTAGAGTAAAAATACCAGGTTAACCTCTGAATTGTAGTGGAGTAGAACAAAGCAGTACATGCTGCTGTAACAAAAATATTTCCCAACTTGGGATCAATAAAGTATCTTAACTTAAGATGATCGATGGCTACTGCCATATTTGCTAAATGTGCATCTGAACCTTGACAAGTGCATGTTTCAGGCTATCAATTAACAACAGGAGGGGTCACAGACATAAGACCAGCTGTTAAATAAAGCTCTTCTGACCTTAGCTGTCATGTGGTATTAATGCTGCCCATTATGGACACAAGCAATTTTCACCCATGTATTAATTATATGTTTCAAATTTGATAACACCAATGTGTTTCGTATCCCCTAAACCTCCAGGGATGTATACAGTTTAATACTGGCAACTTCTAATTGTGGGAAATACGAAAACGTCTTTTAAAACTACATTTCCCAGTAGAGACGTGCCATAGAACATGTTGAGAAACACACAATAGCCAGCAAGTGTAATTCTGGGGGGGAGGGCCGGGCTGGACCCGTCCAAGTCCAGTTTTGGATAGTCTGGCGTGGTTCCATTCCATTTCAAAGAGCTGTGACGCTCAGCATAACCTTGTCGCACTGCCACTCCAATATCCAATCACAGAGCTTGAGGGCTAATCACGGGGTTTGTAAAGCAAGGCGGATGTTGTAGTCCCAAACGATAGCTGGGGATTCTGGGTAGTGTAGTGTCTTCGGAAACTCTGTAGTGTCTAAACTCCGAAAAAACAATTTGTTTCTCCGAATCGAAGGTTAAAAACACAAAAGCATTGTACACAATTTAAACCAATCAATATTGTGTAATCAACAAGGATAAACTGATGTTTTTTAGTGGATGAGTAATGGAGATATCACTATGTAATTATGTAACTATGTAAAGGAGAAGGTGGGCCCTGCTGTGTATACCGGGCGCAAGATTCGAATTCCCGCAGGAAAAGAGAAGGACTTGAGGTGTGAGATCAAAACAGGCCCACGGAGAAAGACTTATACTGCCCTCATTGAAAGCAACTCCTCCTTGCAGCTTCCCCAGGACCTCTTGGTTGCCAAAGTCCTGGCTGATGTAAAGAAAGGCTGCGCCCCAGTCAGAGTGATCAACCTGTCCCAACATACTATTACTATTAAGCCACACACTCACCTGGCCAATGCATTCCTGGTGGACAATGTTGTGGAATTTCCAGACGAAAAGCTGAGTGGATGTCGCAATAATGGGAGTCAGGAAGTCTGCCTGAGTCTGGACCAGGTAGTGGTGAGTTGTGGGGTGGACCTAAGTGAATCAGCAGTTGAGAATGAACACCAGCGCTCCCTCCTTAGAGATCTTGTCGAGAGGAACATAGGTGTTTTCTCCAAGCATCCCATGGACTACGGCCACACAAAAACAATGCAGCATGACATTCCCCTGGTTGATTCCAAGCCCTTCCGGCTCCCGTATCGCAAGATTCCGCCTTCACAGTGGCAAGATGTGCGGAAGTTGTTGATAGAGATGGAGGCGACAGGAGTCATCAGGCCTAGTAAGAGTCCATATGCGTCCCCAGTGGTGATCGTGACTAAGAAAGACGGGTCATTAAGGTTGTGCATTGACTACAGAAAGCTAAACTCCTACAGCACGAGAGACGCTTTTCCCCTGCCCAGAATAGAAGAGGCCTTGGAGGCTCTGGGGCAAGCAAAGTACTTTTCTACACTTGACCTCACATCTGGTTACTGGCAGGTGGAGGTAGCGGAACAAGACAAGCACAAGACAGCATTCAGCACACCCATGGGGCTGTTTGAGGCCAACAGGATGCCCTTCGGACTGCAGAATGCTCCGTCCACCTTCCAGAGGCTCATGACCTGCTGTTTTGGGGATCTGAACTTCACCCACCTCTTGATCTACCTTGACGACCTCATCATCTTCTCCAAAACCTTTGATGACCATCTGGAGAGGTTGCAGCTGGTGTTTGATCGGCTTCATGAACATGGCTTGAAGTTAAAGCCTTCCAAGTGCCAGCTTGTGAGAAAGGAAGTGCAGTACTTGGGTCACTTGGTATTGGCGGAGGAGATCAGGACAGACCCAGAGAAGATCAGCCGGGTCAGGGACTGGGTGAGGCCCACAAACAGGAAGGAAGTGTTGCAGTTCTTAGGGTTTGCTGGATATTACAGGCGGTACGTTGGTGGCTACTCGAGCATCGCTGCTCCTTTATACCGCCTGACAACTGGTGACCCCAGGAAGAAAATAAGAGGAAGGAAGACAAGTTTTGGTCCTGAGCTGCCCTTTTTGTGGACTACAGAGTGTGAAGAAGCCTTTCAGTCCCTGAAGCAAAAGTTGACGACTGCTCCAGTACTGGGTTACCCGGATTACAGCCTACCTTTTGTGCTTCAGACCGATGCGTCGGGACAGGGGCTTGGTGCTGTCTTGGTTCAAGTCCAGGATGGAGCTGAGAGAGTCATAGCCTATGCGAGCAGAGGCTTGAGCCCGGCCGAGTCGAGGTATCCGGCACACAAACTGGAGTTCCTTGCTCTGAAGTGGGCAGTGACGGATAAGTTTTACGACCATCTCTATGGGCGTCCATTCTCTGTCCAGACGGATAACAACCCCCTCAAATATGTGATGTCCTCTGCAAAGCTGGATGCTACCGGTCAGCGATGGGTGTCTCGGCTGTCTGCATTCCACTTTGACATCCAGTATCGGAGGGGACAATGTAATGCAAATGCAGATGCCCTCTCCCGTATGTCAAACCAGGAGGTCACACAGGTCCTACAAACCTGTCCTCAGCGGGTGGGGATCAATGTGAGAGTGCATGGGGAGACACAGCCCACACTAGAACCAGGAGGGCCCCCTGATGAGAACACTGCCGCAGAGAACCCTGACTCACAAGACCTTGGGCCGAGCATGTCAAGTGAGCCCTACAGGGAGGTGGGGACGGAATACCTGCCTGCCATGACAAAACAGGAGATCCGTGTGGGGCAGAAGGAGGACTCTGTCATTGGCCCCGTCTTGCACTACAAAAGTTTGAACCGGAAACCAAGCCGCAGCGAGAGGGTCAGTGGTGGTGGGCAGGTGTGCCTTCTTTTAAAAGAGTGGAGGAGGTTAATGGTGAGAGATGGTATCATGTTCCGCCACATCCAGGACGGCCAAAGGGGAGTAGTGGAGCAGCTAGTATTGCCAGAGAAACTGCATACAGCAGTAAAGACTGCTCTCCATGATGATTCAGGGCATTTAGGATTTGAGAGGACGTTGCAAATGATAAGGGAGAGATTCTACTGGCCAAGAATGTTTCAAGAAATCAAGGCTTGGTGTGAGCAGTGTGAAAGGTGCTGTCTCCGGAAGACCCCTACTGCAGGCTCCAGGGCTCCCCTGGTCAGTATCCACAGCAGTGCCCCAATGGAGCTGGTGTGTGTGGACTTTCTGACTCTGGAGAAGTCCAAAGGTGGCATAGAAAATGTGCTTGTGGTTACAGACCACTTTTCCCGCTACGCCCAGGCCTACCCGACAAAAGACCAAAAAGCCTCAACAGTGGCTAAAACACTGTGGAAAAACTTCTTTTGCCGGTTTGGGTTCCCTGCGAAGCTGCATGCGGACCAAGGGCGCAACTTTGAAGGTACAGTTGTGAAGGAGCTGTGTAAGTGCACCGGCATCAAAAAGACTCATACGACCCCTTACCACCCACAAGGCAACGGGACCACCGAAAGGTTCAACCGGACCCTCATGAACATGCTGGGGACCTTGGAGCCACACTTGAAACCCCGCTGGCATGAGCATCTTGACGCAATGACACATGCCTATAACTGCACACAGCATGATTCAACGGGTTACACACCATACTACCTGATGTTTGGGAGACATCCTAGGCTCCCAGTGGACCTGATTTTTGGGCTTTCCACCGCAAATGAGCCACGTGGATACAGTGATTATGTCCAAATTCTGTACGACAGTCTGTCACAGGCATATGCACAGGCTAATCAAACCTCTTGGCATGCTAAGGCTCAACAGAAAAAGCACTATGACAGAAAAGCAAAGGGTCAAGTCTTCATACCGGGGGATAGAGTCCTCGTCAAAGTATGTCATGTGGAGGGAAGGCAGAAACTGGGAGACAGGTGGGAGGCACGTCCATACATTGTTGTGAAGAAACAACTCAACACACCTGTATATGTGATACGATTGGAGGACAGCGAGAGAGAGAGAGTGGTGCACCGCAACCTCCTCACACAGTGTATGTTCCTTCCAGTGGAACGAGTCAGTGAAGTGATAGGAGAAGAGGTTGAATCGGATGCAGCAGAGGACTGCGAGATCGATCATACAGAGGAAGTTGAGGAGAATGTGGGACCTGGGACACAAGTGGTACACGATGAGCCCAAACAAATGGAAGAAGTGGATGTGGATGAAGGACACATGGATGAAGGAGATGAGGAAAGTACGACTGTGAGTGACACCAAATCACTCGACAAGGCTCCTAGGAGAAATCCACCAAGAAATCGGTGTGCCCCGAAGAGACAGTCATGTGAGTCACAAGTCCTGAGTTCGGAAGAGGACCAGAGGAGGAGAGAAAGGGGATGGAAGTTGTGGCAAAGGGCCAAAGCAAGTAGAGAAGCAGGACAGGGGTGACACAATCAAGCCACAACATTCTGACTGTTAAAATGTATAACACGCACACATTTTTAAAAGACACTCATACATACAGAAAGGTTATTTGTTTCTCTTTAACTGTTTAAATTGTTTGTGCTACATGGCCTTTGTTGTATTTTGTTTGGCCTGATGTCTGGGACGCCATCAATTAAAGAAGTGGTAGATGTAAGGTAACAGCCTTGACAGGTCACTAGGTGTTGCTGTTGCGCAGCAAATTGTTGTTTGTTGTCCATTGTGGGACACCGTATTTCCCTTGTTGTTCTGGGTGCGGCCGCCATCTTGGCGCTAATGTTTATATTCACTCCGCAAAAGGTGAGCAGTGTTAATGGCGGCAAATAATTGTACACATTATTATGTTAAAAACGTCCAAACATTCCATTTATTTAATTAATGGGTTAGTTTAAATGTTTATTTACCCGTTTGTGTATGTTTGGGAGTGAGATGTTTATGTTTTGTCTGTTCATTTGGTTATTGTATTGGTTAGCATGTAGCTAATGGGCAAATGTTTATATTCACTCCGCAAAAGGTGTGTCAGAAGAGCTGCCACTGTGAAGAATAAATCGCTACTCAGCGTCTCCACCGCAATCCGATCTGCTGTGTCCTGTTTTCCACCCCTCTGCATAACATCCCATCACCAATAACAAACACAACGCATGAGTCCCATGGTGTTCAGAGAGGCTACGGGACATTTGGGTTACATAATCATTTGACAGTGTGGGGAATACTTCCGGTTTTATTATGAAAACTTCGAGACCGGAAATACTGTTTTCACCCACGCTAACTTTACATGGAAGTTGCCCCATATACAGTACACGTTCTCCTGGCGAGACCTCAAATCATCTTCGTATATCTATCAAACTGTAGATCCTACACATCCACTGGACGTGGATTATAAAAGTACAATATACACTTCTCGCTAAAAATCTAATAAAAAAGCATTTTAATGGCCAAACTATTCCACAATTTGGGATTTTCCAGAGAGGGTTATTTGTGAATAAACGACCCTCCGGAGCGTTTGCAATCGACATGAGCATGTTGTTTCTTACACGACCACTAGAGGGGCTACACTTTAAAACGTGACTCTGGGTCGTATTTAGCTGCTGAACAATCGACCTATATGGTCGTTTTTTGTAGGAGGACAGGCTGTGTTCTTCACGTGTCTGTTTTGTTTGGTGTGCAGTGTCACGGGTGATTTTGATTTGGACCCTTCCTCCCCTTTTTGTTAATTGCCACCTTGGTAAGCCCCAGCCCTGTCTTTCTCCCTCCTCCCTGGAGACCTTTTTAGAAAATGATATTGTTTATTATTAGAAATGTGATATGTATAAATAAAATAACCATTGTGGTAATATCCTTTACACTGTCTCTGCCTGTGGTGTTCAAACGAACCTGATTGCCGTTTTAGTAATTTCCTTGGGGTGAACCTCCCCCCAGGTGGCGTTGTCAGCAAACCGAGCATTTTACACAAGCCGCACCACACCACCACACATGGTTGCCCTTCTGTTTATTCTCCGCGGTTAGGGTTAGTCATGTGTTGGTTATGGTTAAGGTTAGGATAAGTCTCCAGGAAATACATGTAAGTCAATGTAATGTCCCCTGAAGTGATGTATGCATTGTGTGTGTGTGTGTGTGTGTGTGTGTGTGTGTGTATGTATGTGTGTGTGTGTATGTGTGGAGACACTGTGATGGATCGTTGGAGCTATGTGCAACTCAAGGCATATGCTCGAACGGGAGCTGCCTAGACGCTGCAATCATGTTGTGCACTATCCGTGCTGAGTCTGCTGACTTTTCGTACAATGTCCCGCTGTCTGGCTTCCTGCATAAAGTCAAGTGGTCGGCGAAATGTCGCTCCTCTGTTTTCATTGAAACAGCTCCTTATATCCGTTAGCGCAGCTAGATAGCACCAGATGCTAACAACAACAATACACGTAAGGTGTGCCCGTTCTCTCTCTCACTCTCTCGCGCCACACATACACACACCCTCCCGATGGCCAGTCGGTGCCTGCCGGTGAGCGTGGAAGTGTGGTCTGCCGCAAGCGGACGGCAGGAGCGGGGCTGTCAGCATTAGCTTGTAGTAGAGATGGGCGAGTCCTGATTCATCCGGATCATTAACCCGGATCCTAGAAATGAGCTGGTTGTGACGAGTCTCCCCTCTCCATTAACCCGAGTCCTTTGAGTCCTACACCTGGTGTGACTATAAATATAAACTATAAATTGCGTCACTCGCTACTCTCTTTATAACATGTAAAATAACATTACAACGTACCCCAGTCCATCTGCCTACCCTTTAGCAAGTAGGATAGCTTCCAGAAGTTATTACGGCTCCTAACCGTAATAGCATCGCAGATCCAGAGATCCAAACTCGTCATGTGCACGAGCATAGCATGGATGTATGCTGTGGCCGGGAAAACATTTTACTTTGGTGGTGTGGGAAGTGGGGAGAGATTAACAATAACATGTTGCAGCCCCTCCTCCAGCTCCCAGGCTCCTGCGGCAACACACTCTCACTCCCTAAGCGTCCAATAGCGACGTTTGGTCAGTGTCCGTGGCGTCCAATTGTGACGCTCCTAGGCTCCTTCAGCGTCATAAAGGGACGCAAATAGCTTTCAACTGATTGCAATGTATTCCCATCTGCGTCGGGATTTGACGCTCATGGAAGCACGGCATTCGTTTATGTCGGCTGCCCTTAAAGGTAATGTGAGCGTCCATTCCCAGGAGTAAAGGATGGCAGAAGACTACCCAGAATCCCCAGCTATCGTTTGGACTACACCATGTGCTCTTGACAAACCCCGTGATAGTCCTCAAGCTCTGTGATTGGAGAGTGTGCTCCGAGGGTTAAGCCGATTCTCGAACAGCACTTGAAATGGGATGGAACCACGACAGACTGTCCAAAACTGGATTTGAACGGGTCCACCGCGTCCCCCCTCCCCCACCCCGTCCCCAGAACTACACATGCTGGCTATTCTGTTTCGCAACATGTTCTCTATGGCACGTCTCTACTGGGAGTTGTAGTTTTAAAAGACGTTTTCGTATTTCCCATAATAAGAAGTTGCCAGTATTAAACTGTGTACATCCCTGGAGGTTTAGGGGACAGGAAACACTCACATTTAAAACATATAATTAATAAATGGGTGAAAATTGCTTGTGCCCATTATGGGCAGTGTTAATATATATACCCACATGCTAGCTAAGGTCAGGAGAGCTTTATTTAACAGCTGGTCTTATGTGTGTGACCCCTGTGATAACATTACATTACATTAATTGATAAGCCTGAAACATGCACTTGTCAAGGTTCAGAGGCACATTTTGCAAATATGGCAGTAGCCATCGATCAGCTTAAGATAAGTTATACTTTATTGATCCCAAGTTGGAACATTTGCGTTACATCAGCATGTGTAACAGTTAAATATGCAGTTGTGTTTATTTGAAAATCATTTAGTATAATCACATAAATTCTGTGTTTTATATTGAACAATTCTGTGTTCTTTATTTATTGATTGTTCAATACCTGACAAGGCCGGAGATGAAATATCTACATACATCTTATAAGAGTATAATACATTATGTATAATATCAGTTAAAATAAGTGCTTCAACATAGTTAACATTGCTGGAGGTATGCACAAATATTGATAGATGTCTTGTAATGCACTGTTGAGGAACCTGCAACCCAAGTTTTCTATATGATATGTCAATAAACCTTAGAAAATCTTGAAATCGATGTGCAAAATAGTCATTACATGCAGTCTTTAATTAACAATTAGTAGAGAATAACGAGTAATGAATATACTTTATAGGGATCGTATTAATATCTAATAATAAAAATATTGAAATGCAATAACATGCTTTAACCACCAGGTGTCCCTTTATATCATCTGTGCACCTTTATGGTGTAAATACAGCCTATCTACCAATTGGATCAAATATAAAAGTGAGCCGAATTAGCGTTGATACTGCAAGGAGACGTATTGTGTGAAAAGAAATGTAAGATGTTGTTTAATGGCTGATATATTTATGATCCACGTCACGTTTTCAGTTCCTCATGTTTGTATTCTCATCAGGGATCTATAAATACAGAACTACGGCAGATATGTAATATGTAATGCAGCCGAACCGTGTATTACAATGCCGTTATGTGATGACTTTCAAAGAGAAAAGCAAGCACACTCGGAATAAGGTATTATTATTATTTTGGTCTGTTTCCGGTATTTGTTAATGACGATGTGCTCTGAGATGTGAGACTGGAATTGCACAGGGGGGAAATAACGTAGGCGATCTTTAGATGCGGATTTTGTTACTAACTAATATGTTTAGGCTGTGGACCAACACTATACATTGACGGGGAAGGGGGTAGCAATAAAGATAACACCATTAAACAGTTACACAACATAACAGAAATAATATCGATAGCAGCGTCCCTAGCAACCACCTTGGTAACAATGAAAACGTTGCGATTTCCTGAAGTAATCTTCGTAATAACTAGCAAACTAAAGATCATGTACATCCACTGCACACATAATCTGAAATAACAACTCATATTTCTCGCATCAAATGACATCAAAATGCATTTTAATGGCCAAACTAACTTTAAAATAGGCATTTTCTACCGATAATAAAACGAATTTCGGCCATGTTTTCTTTTTCTGCAGAGAGAAATTTGAAGATCACGTGACATAGACGCCAGCCATCGGAATGAATGGTGAAAAAAACGGGGTTTGTCAAACAGAGCACATGGTGTAGGCCAAACGATAGCTGGGGATTCTGGGTAGTGTAGTGTCTTCTGCCATCCTTTACTCAGAAAACATATTTGTTTCTCCGAATCGAAGGGAGAAAATTTAAACCAATCAATGTTGTGTAATTAACAAGGATAATCTGGTGTTTTTTAGTCGATGAGTAGTGCAGATATCACTGTAAAATCAATCGACAGTAAGAGGAGTACTTACTTCCGGGTGTAAAATTCTCCGTTATCCAATGGGAATGGATGCTCACATTGCCTTTAAGTCTAGCCGGCATAAACGAATGCCGTGCTTCCATGAGTGTCAAATCCCGACGCATATGGGAATACATTGCAATCAGTTGAAAGCTATTTGCGTCCCTTTATGACGCTGAAGGAGCCTAGGAGCGTCACAATTGGACGCCACGGACACTGACCAAACGTCGCTATTGGACGATTAGGGAGTGAGAGTGTGTTGCCTGCGGCTATACTATGCACGAGTCAACAGCAGAGTCAGAGATTCGAAAATCCTGACTCACTGTGCAAAACACAGCAGACTCGTGCGGACTCAGAGCCGTAACCATATAGCAGCAGATCCAGAGATCCAGCAGTGTTTTGCATTATATGTATATAGTTATTTTAATATAGTTCCTTTACTAAAGCAAATTTTGCACAATTGTGTTTTCATTTAATAATAATAATTGTATAATTAAGACATTTTATATATTCTAACTGTTTTGCAATTTTCTATAATTTGTCATTGTTTCTTTTTGTGTGCTATATTCAAAATAAACGTTTTGCCAAGTAAGATCCTTATTGGAAATGCAGCTATTAGACGCAGGAAACTGTTGCACAACATGACAATGTTGTTAGAAGTCTACACTGAAACTTCATTTAGAGCCGGAAACATAATGGACTTAATCAAAATCGCGGGATCCGTGAATCCAGGACAATGATCGAGAGTGTTAGAAATTAAAATCAATGTTTTATGGCATAATGTACCTTAAACATACCGTCAGTTTAAATGCTATTTTATTCTGGAAAAACCCGGAAGTTCTCAATACTAAGCTTTTATTCTGAAAATCCGTCATGACGACATCCGGGACTACCGCCCTTTAGTATCATTAAAGGGGCTATTGACGCCGTTAACATGTATTACATATAATGTTATGAAAGAGATAAGGAGGAGAAAAGGCATGTGGAAGTAAGCAATGAATGTAAAATGTTGAAATCCTCCGTTTAACGCGATATCGGACACAGGAGAACGAGGGGGGAAGTCCCCTACGGCACTACAGCTCCCAGAGAGGAGGAGCGAACAGCGAGTAAGCGCGAAAGACGAATGCTTGTGGTCTCTCTTCTGCACGGCCACCAAGGGAGAGGGAGCTGCAGCTTTACTCTCCTGTTCGGACAATATTCTGTTTGTGACATTATCACGCTTTTTATTAATTAAAGTACCAATTTGAACCTTCTCAGAGACTCCATTTAGTCTCCTTTTAAACTTCTGTCCTGGACGCTAGAATAATCACACACAGATAACAAGAGAGACCAGTAGCCTACGAGTTAGTCAGCGGAACTTCACAGACTCAGATTCGCAAATCCTGACTCACTGTGCAAAACACAGCAGACTCGTGCGGACTCAGAGCTGTAACCGTAGAGCAGCAGATCCAGAGATCCAGCAGACTCGTCGTCATGCAGGCGTCAACAGCAGACTGAGATTCGCAAAATCGCAAAATGACCCTTTTTTGTTGTGATCAATATTTTGTATTAAAGCAAAAGACACTTTGTAGAGGAGGATAATGTAACGTCAGTTTAATATGCTTGTGAAATGCAACAAGTTTTCGGTTTCACCGGTATGATTTCTACGCTCTTGGTGATGCTGACTCATATGACTCGTATGATCCGGATCTCTTCAATGACTGACTCAGAAGACCCTGAGTCCGTAAAAGGATCCGGATTTGCCATCTCTAGCTTGTAGATGGTATTTTAAACTCGATGCGCTCTGAAACTACGGGGCGGCCGAGGACAAAAAATACACATGCGTTAATCGCGTTAAAATAATTAGTGGCGTTAAAACAAATTAACTTGGCAGCCCTAATAATTACCAATGGCGCTCTCCAAGAAGAGGAAAGTGGACGGTGAGAACAGAGCTTTTAACCCTGAGTGGACTCATTCATGTTCATCCTGCCCACTGGGAGCACAGAGCCAGTGTGTCTCATTTGTTCAGAGACCGTGGCGCTCTTTAAAAGTGCCAAAATGCCACTATGAGACAAAACACAAAGTGTTTGACCAAACATTCCCTCTTAAGTCAGAACTGAGGTCACAAAACATAAGCAGTCTCAGAGCCCGATATGATCAGTCCACCAGGATCAATATTAAAACTAAATATCATTCCAGGGCAGGCTAACCGATGCTAACCAATGAGCACCTGACACCATTTCAGCTCAGATTTAAACTCCTGGCAGGACAAGCTAGAGCTCAATTCTCGCACTGAACAGAACAAAGTGAGTGAGGGACTGCAATATAAGAGGGAAAGAAAGAGAAACTTTAAGACTGTTCAATTGTTATGATGTGTAAAGACTGATATTGTTCTATAATCGGCTGAAACAGTTAAGTCATGATGTGAAACGGTTAACAAAGAAAAAGGGACACTCAAGCTGCTGCTACACTTTATTTTATTTATCTAAAATCAAGCATTTTTAAGATGCACTTGTTTTCAAAAGCTATTTCATTTATTTTCTCTATTTTATTTTTAAATACAGCCCGAGAGGAACATTACACATATATACAGTATATCCACAGTATATCTGTTCAATGTTAATTGACAATACATATTGTTGTTTTTGAATTGTACTTTCTTTATTTGATTGGCAGTCAGTTGTTGATTACATGCAGACGTTGATATAGCTTCAGGCTACTTCAATACATATCACACTAATTCATAAAGCAAGTTAGACATTTTGATGTTCCGGACCTTTGCATGGGGAGATTTTCTCTAACTGGACCTTGTTGAATTGTAGTTGAATACCCCTGGTCTAGAATGTGGGAAGAGGTGGGGCGGCACGGGTCTGATTTTCAAGATCCGCTCCCGCCCCACACAATACCGAACCCGCCCCGCTACCCGCACATATTGCCAATTAGTTCCGCAACCCGACCGGACCCGTCGGCACAAGATCCGCAACCCGACCCGAACCCGCATAGCCTAGCCCAGGGGTGGCCAACCAGTCAGAGGTTAAGAGCCACATTTTTTCTCTGTTACTGCAAAGAGCCACATCAAACACACAGTCACTGATACCGCTTGTTTCCGTTTTTTTGTTTTCTGGAGACAAGATTTCAACGTCACTGGTGCATTTTTGTGGCATTGGGATATATATTTTTGAAATCCTCTGGAGCAGAGAGAGGAGCTGTGGATTATTGTTATTGATTAATGCATCAGTGTTTCTTAGGGTCAACAACACTAAACTCACAACTTAAAATGAAAGCATTTAGTTTATTTAATAAAAGAGCACATATTCAATGTGAAAAGTGACAGCAGTTATAGATTATTTGCAATTTGGTGCTATATATATTTTTTAAACACCTTGAATTTCAGGGGGGGCGCGGGGCTCGTTGGCGGGGCGCAGCGCCCCTCCAAGACAATGGTAGGGGAAACACTGGATAGTGTTTAATCAACGATAGGTTTCCCCCCCCTCAAAGGTGATTGGTTCACTGCATTGCAGGTATTATTGTGATTGGCTCTTGGGCCACATCAAAATTAGACGCTGACACCACACATACACACCGGGAGCGTGTGTATGTGTGTGAGTGATTTTATCCGAGCCCAAACAACTTTGACTGGCCAAATTACGTTAATACTTAACAGACCTACTAAATATCAGGTTTAACTGTCAGGAGTAGTGTTGTCATGATACCAACGTTTTGGTTTCGATACCAAGTCAAGAATTGCGATTCCGATTATTTTTCGATACTTTTCTTAAAAAAAGGGAAACTGTCTTAAATGTAATTATTGTGCTTTATTTCACACCAGAACCATAACACAAACTTTTAAACAATGAGAACAATAAATAAAATAAATGACAAGATTTCCTATTAAATAAAATGAATACATTTCTTACAGACAGGCCTCGTGGTGTCCGTAGGCTTGCCCTCACTGTCAGAGATATCGCTCAAATACTTCCAAATTTCGCTTCTGGCGTCTTTTTTGTCAACAAGCCGAGGCGCAGCGGCAGTTACACTCCCACCTGCAGCCATGCTTCTCGTTTTCTCACATGCTCTGGCAGCTAGCGAGTGCACGAGAGAGGGGAGGCACTTAGAGCATGCTTGAGAGGGGCGGGACTGCAGGCACGGCTGCAGTGCAGGGAGTGGAAGCAGAGCGCTGAACACACACGGCTCTTATTAAAACGGCGCTTTCTCACCGGAGTACCTTTCCCCCGTCATTCTTAAAGTACCGATAATGGGGCGAAGCCTGCGAGCTAGTTCAGGCAGTCAACTCGAGCACTTATGCTGCATTCATACATAACGCCCCCTTGCCGCTCTACAACCAACCAAACAGAGTCTCCTTAATATGCCGCTCTATTTAACCTGCCAGATCTCTCACCATGCATTGCTTGCTGCTGCTATTGATGCAGCTACGTCACTGCTGCGTTCATTTGCTATTGCTGCATTCATTTGCTATTGCTGCGTTCATGTTCGTGCTGCTGTGTTTCATGTTGCTGCTGCTTGCCTGCCGTTGCTGTCCTTGCAAATGTCTATTGCAATCTCCGACTCTGGAACCGAATCGTCATACGCAAGAAGCCGTAAGAAATGCCTCATTCCCGAAACACAGGCTAGCTCAGAGCATGGTTCAGACGCCGCTGGAACGAGCCACAGGTCCCGCACGACACGCATTCAGGTGTCCCTTCCGTCCTCATCTGAAGTAGCTTTTAATATCCTTTGGTCCAGAGGAAGTCCCGAGTTCTACGCCAGCTCCGGTAACAACCCCTCTCTTGTGTGTCAGCTAAGAGTCGCACTGTCTCTCGGTCGGTGGGTATTTAAACATCAAAAAAGGCAAGAGCAAGCTGACTCCGGCATTCCCAAAGTACCTGCCATCCTGTCCTACCATCTCGAAGTAAAATCAGCGCTTGAAGCCTTTAATTGCACGATATATCCCCGCGAACAAACTCGATTTCCTCTACCTGCAATGTAAACAAATGTTTCTACTTCCGCGTTCAACCACGTTGTGCCACTGACGTCACACTCCCGAGGATTCTGGGAATTGGAGTCCCAGATCCAGCCACGAGTTCTTGCTTCCTGACAGGTATATAATACTATTCTGCATAAGCAATGTTTTATGATGGAAATATTTGGCCTGCAGTAAGTCATATTTGAGGCAATTATACAGAAGTTGATTGTATATAAGTACTTATACTAGGCCTACTATAAATCAATGAAATTAAAAACGGAAATAAATTAATAATTTCCATCACGTGAATATGAAGGGAAGCTCGATACATTTTTGACCATCATTTTAGACTTCAAAAACGTGCTCCTACAGTGTCTTTTCTATGAATACCATGAATCATTCTCTGCCAAGCGGCCATATACATTTAATCACCTACCAAAGAAGAGTTTTTCCTCACAGGAATTAAGCTCTACCTGCAATTCATTTAGAAACACCGGAAAAGTCTGCAAGAGTGTGATTTGAGCTTAAGAAGCAGTCCTGAAGAACCATCATCGCAGGAAAAACAAAAGACAAACATATTTTGTCGAGCAGATTGTCTGTGACAAGGCAACCGGTAATTGTTTGAGCAACACATCCGAACCTTTGCAGGGGATGCCCACTGCGGGTGGCAGAACAGACCTGAATCCAGTAGACTTCTCAGAATGACTAGAGATCTTCTCATAGTCCAAAACAGTTAACAGGCACAGCAGAATCCCGATATGGGCCATTTCCCCAGACCAGCACACAGTATCCGCGATGTTCCTGGAGCAAAATCAGCACAGCAGCAAAGGACAGGCGAAAACAGCAGCGTGGAAGCACTCCGGTCCCTCCGTGGTATCCCCGGGGTGAAAGCAGGCTCTGCAAAAGCAGAACCAGGACAGGTGGAAAGCAGGCCCCAGCGGTGGTAAAATCATCCTCCGTACAGCAGCACACGCCCGGTGGAAGCAGGCCATGCCCGAAGCGTGGATCCACTCCGTCTCTCCGCGACGACTCCGAGGTAAAAACCTCTCCAGTACAGCCGTATTCTACAGGTGGGAGCAGGCCTCCGTAGATTGCAGATCGCAGGCAGCAACAGGTGGAGCCGCTCCGTCTCTTCGCTCCGTCTCCGGAGGTAAAACACCTCAGTACAGCCGGCCTCGGCAGATAGCATAAAACTACTACTTGTATAAACAGGGATGGCTCAAAGTTTGTAAGCAGGAGAGCTAGATGCTAACAGATGCCAGATGCTAACAGGTAGTGCGAGCCTGTAGAAATTGCGACTGCCTCCAATGACGTGATGACCTTAAGGCACCATAGTCTTAGGTCATGTTCACACCTGCTTGGTTAGTACTATTGAATCGGTCCCTGTAGCGTTAACCCCTTGATGCGGTTCGTTGGATTGGTGTGGAAGCAGTCCGATACCTCTGCTCCGCCTAAAAGAGGTGGTCTCGGGTCGCTCGCTAGTAAACTCTGGAGAGGTTCATTGCTGGTGTGACGTAGTCCGCATCAAAACATGTGAAACAACTATTTGCGCGTCATCGCTTGTTTTGCTATCTATGCTGCGAACATACAGTAACCTATAGGGTCATGCATTAATTCTGGTGACTGCTTACCTCACTCGTCCCCTGTGTACAGAGAAAAGGCAGTGGTACAATTTCATCAGAGCCACCTGTCATCGGTGAAACCTCCTCACTGCATAACGTCTCATTATGTGTTGTAATGTTTTAAATGATTTACAATCCTAGGCGCCGGCCGCATAGTCTGTTGATGTGCTCTCCAGATTAACAGCAGTATGAAAATAACCTGCCAATGCTCCATGATGCAGGCTACTGTAGGAATTGCTGGGATCTGCATTTTATCCGCTTAATGTCTGTTTGAGGTTGCCTGGGGGAATGCAAACCCAACCTTCTGTAAATGAAACGATGTAATACACTTGCGTCTGGTGTAAAGACGCGGACTATTCAGCATGAATGCAATCTTAGAGATGGCTATTGCTCAGATCTTTGGTCTTAGCCCCTCTGCGATGAGTAGAAGGTTATGTTCATTCTTTTATAATGACCTTGCGGTGTCCTCAGATCCTCTCTAGTTACTTACAGATGCTGCGCCTTCTGCTGGTTCGGGGGATTTCACAAAGAGTGCTTTGCCCCACCAGCTTGCCATGCCCTCGTTCAACCAAATGACTCTGGATCTACACGTCAAGCCCTCAAGGATTTCCCATATTCTGCGTCCAACCAAGAGCATGATTCAAGCATATAATTCAGCTTGGTACTTTATCTTCTTCTGTCCCAACCTCCTCTGTGTACTTATGCAATAGATATAATAGTTGTTCATGCATTAATGGTATTTTCATTGGAATCCTGCAATCTTCAAGTGCTAAGTATTAAGCCACGCTAGAGTTCATTAATTTGCTCCTCAAGGGCCTTAAGAAGGTACGTCCTCCACGCAATGATAAAGACTGCCTCTTAACTTTGCACCCGTGCAAAGGTTAATGTATAAATTCAGGCAAA
Source organism: Champsocephalus esox (assembly GCA_036324585.1). Lineage (NCBI taxonomy): Eukaryota > Metazoa > Chordata > Actinopteri > Perciformes > Channichthyidae > Champsocephalus > Champsocephalus esox. Next base: position 33,677,803 of record CM070490.1, read on the forward strand.
GTGGTTTCACTATACATTGATAAACGTCAGATGCAGTTGTTACAGCTTTCTATTGGTTTCTCAGGTGGCGAATATACACAGACCTCTCACCTTTTAATCCTCAGCATAATCTCTCCCTTACTGAATTACTTTGGAGATCAAATATACACACTGTTTTGAAACATTCAATGTCTGACATTTCTGATTGGGGAGTCGAGGAACCCCGAATAATCATTGCTAAAACTAACACTGTTTTCTTTGTCCTTTATCTTCCATGCTGAACGTCTCGCATCATTGCCCTCTGACACATGCGTCGGCACCCATGTGTATTCGATGGCTGCAAACCCAACGACGAGGGTTCTTCTCCAAGCTGCGTGATCTCTGCCTAAGCTGCGACCTGCCCCAGATCGCTATTCCCACTGTTTAAGAATCTGCGCAGCCACAACCGCAGCTCTATATCCGCCTACCTCAACCCTGAGGATCCTGGGCCGTCGGTCATCTTCTGCCCACCAGCTCTATATCATGCCTCACATGAATGAGATCCTTGCAGCACAAACAACCATGAGCTCTTGCACTACTCGATGATGAGTAACGTTCAAAGATGTATATCTGTAGAATCCTGTTATTGCATACCAGGTGGTTGCTGGGTTAGATTATATTTATTTCATTATAGTATATTCCCCTCATAGCTGCATGCTTGGGGGGGAAAGCTCATTGTCGCTGCCTCAAAGACCTAGACATGGCAGTCTTGATGGGTAGTATATTCCCCTCAAAGCCGCGGTGCTGGGGGGGGGGTCGGCACTGGTCACTTCCAGGCCTACACATAGCAGTCTCGCTAGGTAGTATATTCCCCTCAAAGCCGCGGTGCTTAAGGGGGATGGCTTTTCGGGCTGTTCCCGGGCCTCCACATAGCAGTCACTAGGTAGTATATTCCCCTTAAAGCCGCGGTGCTTAAGGGGGATGGCTTTTCGGGCTGTTCCCGGGCCTTCACATAGCAGTTTCATTAGGTAGCATATATAGGTAATATATTCCCCTCAAAGCCGCGGTGCTTAAGGGGGATGGCTTTTCGGGCTGTTCCCGGGCCTTCACATAGCAGTCACTAGGTAGTATATTCCCCTTAAAGCCGCGGTGCTTAAGGGGGATGGCTTTTCGGGCTGTTCCCGGGCCTTCACATAGCAGTCACTAGGTAGTATATTCCCCTCAAAGCCGCGGTGCTTAAGGGGGATGGCTTTTCGGGCTGTTCCCGGGCCTTCACATAGCAGTTTCATTAGGTAGCATATATAGGTAATATATTCCCCTCAAAGCCGCGGTGCTTAAGGGGGATGGCTTTTCGGGCTGTTCCCGGGCCTTCACATAGCAGTCACTTAGTAGTATATTCCCCTTAAAGCCGCTGTGCTTAGGGGGAATGGCCACATGGCAGCTCGCCAGGCCCTCTACTTATCAGTCTCACATCACCAGCGTCAGGCTCGGGCTATGCAGTTTTGGGGGATAGTATCTAATCTCCACGCAGTTTTGGGGGTTAGTTATTTAATCATCACTCATCGTGCTATGTATATCTATGGAGTGATGATGCCCGAGCCTAGTCGCCAAACTCAACTATATGCTGCTTCTAATAAACATGTTAAAGGAACACGTGAGTTGTCTGACTGAAATGGGGCGAAGCCTGCGAGCTAGTTCAGGCAGTCAACTCGAGCACTTATGCTGCATTCATACATAACGCCCCCTTGCCGCTCTACAACCAACCAAACAGAGTCTCCTTAATATGCCGCTCTATTTAACCTGCCAGATCTCTCACCATGCATTGCTTGCTGCTGCTATTGATGCAGCTACGTCACTGCTGCGTTCATTTGCTATTGCTGCATTCATTTGCTATTGCTGCGTTCATGTTCGTGCTGCTGTGTTTCATGTTGCTGCTGCTTGCCTGCCCCACCACCACCCCAGCTTCCACCTGTAGGCTCGGGGGTTAGTTATTTAATCATCACTCATCGTGCTATGTATATCTATGGAGTGATGATGCCCGAGCCTAGTCGCCAAACTCAACTATATGCTGCTTCTAATAAACATGTTAAAGGAACACGTGAGTTGTCTGACTGAACTAATGAAACGGACGAATCGTAACGTTTTTAACGGCAGGGTATCGCGGTTCCTTTCAAGTATCGGTACACCGTGCAACACTAGTCAGGAGTCAGTGTCTCTCCCCCAAACTCACACATATACAATTCGATATGAACTGAAGAGCCGCATGAAACTAGGCAAAGAGCCGCATGCGGCTCGAGAGCCGCGGGTTGGCCACCCCTGGCCTAGCCTATATATGAGCAGTGAAAACGTGTAATTATTAACACACGCAGTTGCATATTTGTCTCAATAAGCGTGGGATGTTGGTTATTTTCTCCATCTAGGATGACACCAAAAGCCTCCCAGACGTTGGATTTCGCTCTTGGAAGTGTTATTGAAAATGCTGTATTCTCCGCTAGAGAGCTTCACCTCAGCCATTTCGAATGTGGCGCGCTCAGCAGCAGATTGATGCGCTGCAGAGGTTATGAGTATGCGCGGTCCCGCGGGGGAGAGGTCTGAGGATTTAAACATTAAACTAAATTAATATTATTTTAATATATTTATTGTGCAACACCCACGACCCGACCCGCATCATCTTTTTTTTACCCATGCCTCATATCCCTCTATTTCACTTCCTGTTTCAAAAGTGCTGATTTGGGGTATCCAGCTTTAAAAAGGAGGCGGATCCTATAGTGAACGACGGGAGCCGGCTCTCGCCCGCGAACGAGCCGTTTTTTGTTTTGTTTTTGCGGAGGGATCTAGATCGGCATGAAGGCACATTATGCAATGTGGACATTATCCCGCTTATTACACATTGCCACATTCTCAACAAAGTAACGACATGACTCCCAATAATAATTAAAAAGATTTTATTGATTTAAAAAATAGTTGTATGTATTGATTTAAATTGACATGCATCCGCTAAGAAAAGTAGTCCGTTGTTACGGTTTGAACTAACGTAACAACGGCAGGAACTGCTTCTATAGTGTTTTTGAGGACCTCTTTGATTACAGATTTGAAAACATCGTTGCTTGCTTTAAAAGTAGCGCAATTCATTATGTCAAACCTTGGAAAGTATCTAGATATCCCTGCCCTAATGCCAAAAGTAACTGGCAACTGAATATGTGTCGCCGTTTGATAAGGTTCTATAAGAATAAAACACGGAGGACGGAGATCTCTTTTTGTCCCCCTCTTCTCCCCGCTGCAGCCTAGCAGCTGATCTCAAAGCACGCTCCCCTCTCCTGCAGGGAGAAAAACTATATTTATATACTTTATAAAGGTTGATACAGTAGCCCCTTTTTTTAAATAGTTTTTATAGGTGTTGCCATCTGTTTTGTGTAGCGTGGTTCTACAAGGAAGTCAATGCATTCATTGGGTGGTATCAGAGAATTACACGGGTCTGTAAATGCAATGAAAACAATTGGCCACAGCAAATAATTTATATTATACATGTAATTTTTACTTTTGAATACTTCAGTACAAAGGATGTATTGAATAATTTAAATTATATATGTGTACACATATAAATCATTAGTCAAAACAGGGCTACATTTGATTTAATTAAAAGGTATAATATGTGGTAAACTGAAGAGGAGCCGAAAGAGCCGGCTCTTCTTTGTGAGCCGAGCCAAATGATCCGGCTCACCAAGAAGAGCCGGAATTCCCATCACTAGAACAATGACTTCTTCTGCGAGGATTTATAAAAGCAGCTGGAATCCCTTAAGTTGCATTACTGCCACCTACAGTATGTATTTCTGCTGAGTGTCATTATTCTATTGGATAAAAAAAGTTAGGAAACGCCCCTATACGATCCGCCTCCTTGCTGCGGTCTGCAGCCAGACCCATCTCGAGCTCATGCGTACAGAACGTTCCCCGCTAGCTGGGAAGACACACCTTAAATATCCTAGGCTCTAGGTAATAGGACAGTGACATCCTATGGCACACACAGTGAATAATACATTTAAATAAACACATTATTACAGTTTAAACCCAAACATCACATTGCATTAAATGGCTCTAACACCTTATGTAAACATATAAACATTGTCTGCCTGTAATCATCTGAGTAATGATTCATGATATCAGGCCAACTTCAGGGTTCGTACGGGTGCTTGAAATCCTTGAAAATGCTTGAAATTTGACGTGTTGTTTTCAAGGTTGGGAAAGTGCTTGAATTTTGGGAATGGTGCTTGAAATTGAGATAAAGTGCTTGAAAATGTAAATGCTTTACTTTTACTGTCTGACTGAATAGTTCGCTTTTTAGATTAAAAGAAAAGAATTGATTCGCTTCTACATAAAACAGCTCCGCTGCGGCCTTCCCGCGCTATGCGCGCGACCTGCAAGTGTTTGTGTTACGTGTGACCTGCCACATGAAAGGTACGCCGCAGTAGAGCATTTTAGATTTGGCTAACGTTGCATGTTACGTTTGTTTAAGCTAACGTTTGCTAGCTGAATAGTGAATTCGATTGAGGGATAATAATAATTGCAGGGGACAAACGAGCCGGTGCGGAGGGATCTAGATCGGCTTGAAGGCACATTATGCAATGTGCACATTATCCCTCTTATTACATGGCCACATTCTCAACAAAGTAACGACATGACTCCCAATATTAATTGAAATGCTTTTATGGATTTAGAAATTATTTTATTGATTTAAAAAATAGTTTTATGTATTGATTTAAATTGACATGCATCCGCTAAGAAAAGAAGTCCGTTGTTACTGTTTGAACTAACGTAGCAACGGCAGGAACTGCTTCGATAGCGTTTTTGAGGAGCTTTTTGATTACAGATTTGAAAACATCGTTGCTTGCTTTAAAACAATCACAATTCATTATGTCAAACCTTGGGAAGTATCTAGATATCCCTGCCCTAATGCCAAAGTAACTGCACACTGAATATGTCATGTGTCGCCGTTTGACGTCTATGTCTGGACCGCTGCGTAAAAAGGAGGGTTTCTGCCCCATTACTTCTCTTCTTACTTCTATAAGAATAAAACACAGAGCGATTTTGAAAGCAATGTACTGGTAGTATGTTTTGTACCTCAACCAAATGTGACTTGCTCTATCGAAATCAGTCACATTGACCCGAAGACACATTTTCGTTTGTATTACTGCTCTGGGGGAAGTGTGTGTGTGTGTGTGTGTGTGTGTGTGTGTGTGTGTGTGTGTGTGTGTGTGTGTGTGTGTGTGTGTGTGTGTGTGTGTGTGTGTGTGTGTGTGTGTGTGTGGTGTGTGTGTGTGTGTGTGGTGTGTGTGTGTGTGTGTGTGTGTGTGTGTGTGTGTGTGTGTGTGTGTGTGTGTGTGTGTGTGTGTGTGTGTGTGTGTGTGTGTGTGTGTGTGGTGTGTGTGTGCGCGTACCGGGGAAACACTCACAAGAAACACCGGCTGTTATGCCTGCTGTGACGTTACATTAGTCCGTTCTCTGCTTGTAATTATGCCGAAGCTTCAAAGCTGTATTTATCATCTGAATTTGCCGAAACAAGTTTAATATTCTGAAAAGAGATGAAAACAAGTAAAACTACATTTTGCTTTAATCCCATGTAATTGTAGAATGAACATAGTCTTCCTTTGAAGATGTATAAGTCAGGTGTCTTGAGTAGTCAACATTACCTACAATCATTGTGCACATTTGTAAATATTATTTTCCACTTGTTACCATTGTGAGTCTATTTGTATGCAGCTCTGCATGATTTTGTGACTACAAATCAGACTAATACACTACTAGAGGTGGAATAAGTACTCAGACCTTGTGGTGAAATTATAAGTACTCAGATCTTGTACCAGAGTGTAGGAATACTCTGTTACAGTAAAAGTCCTGCATTCAAAATGTTCCTCAAGTGAAAGTAGAAAAGTATTCTCATCTAAATATAGTGAAAGACAGTAAAAGTAGTCGTTGTGCAGATTGGTCCATTTCAGAATAATATATATGATATGTTTTATAATGATTGATCATGAGAGTGTTCTCAAAGCTGGTGGAGGTGCAGCTAGTCTGAAGTACTTTGTAGACTGCAGGGTAGCTGGTGGATTTACTCCAGGTGGAACTAAAGTCTGATTCAACACTTGATTAGATTTCACATCATTCATCCACATCTGTGAAGTAACTAAAGGTATAAAATGCATGTAGTGGAGGGAAAGTACACCATTTACTTATGTTCACTGCCAACCTAAAAGTACCTCAACAATAGTATTTCAGTTATTTGGCTGATTGTTGTATATCGGCTCAGCCAGGTTATATGGGAGGCCCAGTCTATGTACAGGTCACTCCTTTTGAAATATTAAACTTAGTTTTCTTTTCTTTAATTGTTCATCCTCGTGTAGAATTCTATCACGAAGCACACATTTGGTTGTTTATAGCATAAAGAACATCTGATTTAATGTGAGGTAGGGAAATAATCATTTGAGTATGTGTATATAAATATCTAATTTACAACTGCTTGAAAATCTGGAAAATGCACCTTGAAAATGCTTGAAAAGTGCTTGAATTTGACTTTGGAAAAGGTGTAAGAACCCTGCAACTTTTACGGCATACATGTCAAGATCAAAGCAGACTGACAGAATGAAGTGGAGTTGACTTCAATGCATCTACAAATATACTGTAGGCTCCCCAGATGAAGCAGATAGCCAGGCTTGCAGACAGGCCCCCCCCGGCATAGGCGGCGCGTGAGGCTCAGGTTGGGAAGGCTAAATAAACCTTTTTTTACCTGACGCAAAGAGATCGACTCAGTGAAAGCACTGCTGACCAATCAGAACTCAGTGTGCGGAGTTTAAATCTATCAAGTCATATTACAGGATAAAGGAAATACAGTTTAAACTGCCGTATGCAGAGAAGACGCCTACGTGTCGCTCTTATCATTTATATCACACTGATATCACATCATCAATCAGATCATATCATATATTTCCTTATCTGAGTCAGCTTCTCGAGCCGTATCTGGCCGTGCATCACCTACATTGTCACATACTATATGCAGAAGTATTATTTTAAGCAACACATTAAGTTGACGAAACACTCAACTCAAATGTAATTAAAGTCAGATCCACTCGTGTCTTAGACGGGGCAGTATCATAAAACTGTACGCTTTCAAATACTCTGCAGTTTATTTATTGGAGAGAGCACAGTCGTGAACTGTCAACAGGGGACTGTTAGCGCTGTGTTATGCATGTCCACTGCACCTCGCAGGAGCGCGCACAACGTAAAGCAAATACTCACCGACATTTCAATGATCTGTTCGGCTAGGTTTGGAAACGGTATAATTTCCTTATGGGCGGGCATGCATACAGATGTAGCACTCCAGATCAGACTCAAATGGGTGTGTCCCAGTCAAAAACCCAGCGGATGCCAGTGGCTGGGGGTGTTGCCAAATTGCTAGAGGGCGTTGCCCAATTTCCCCATTTGTTCAATTACAGGATTTAACCATGAGATGGCGCTTCATTCACAAAATACACAATGGGCGTTGTAGAAACATCAATATTTTAGATCAAATAAAGTATATAGTTTGCTTTATGCAGTATATTTCTTGTAATATTGTACAGTAGATTGAAGTAAATCAACTTATACATTAAGATAAGGTAAGATGGACCTTTATTAATCCCGTGGGGAAATTCAGTAGTTCAAACAGCAACAGGGTGAGAGTGAAAAACAGGACAGCACAGATTCACACAGATTAATAAAATCAAAAATAAAATGAGCGATAAAAATAATAATAATGAGAAACTATGAAATAAGAAATGAATAAAACTAAAATGTAATTATCATATCATATATTATAATGTATTGTATTTAAGTAATATCATACATTAACCCCATTATAGCAGATGCCACATTAAATGGATGAACACATGTATGCATCAATAATTACAACAGAGTATTTCTAAATACAAGTTGTAAAAATACTTATATGTATTTAATATTAACCCTTTGGAGTCGACCGTCACGCCGGCGTGATCAGATCACATGACCTGTTCAAGCCGGTGCCGCATAAAAACAACAGTCCGGACAACATTGCCGTGTGTTTCTGTCGAAAGTACTGGCTTGAGACTATATACCAGTCTTTGTTTCATGCAAAAAGACCCAGTAAACACGGAGATACGATGATATAAAGTTAATACATTTCAAAAGTATAAAATATGGAAGCACATATTCGAATATCTTCGCCGTATTTGATCATTTTACGAAACGGAAAATACTGGAAACTGTAGATCCTGCTCAACAGGATGTATGTGTATTTCTGTCGAAAGTACTGGCTTGAAACAACTATATGCCAGTCTTTGTTTCATGCAAAAATACCCAATAAACACGGACATACGATGATATAAAATTAATACAGATATATTTCAGAAGTATGAATAATGGAAGCACATGTTTTAATATCTTTGCCGTATTTTATCATTTTACGAAACGGAAAATACTGGAAACTGTAGATCCTGCTCAACAGGATGTATATGTGTATTTCTGTCGAAAATACTGGCTTGAAACACCTATATGCCAGTCTTTGTTTCATGCAAAAATACCCAATAAACACGGACATACGATGATATAAAGTTAATACAGATATATTTCAGAAGTATGAATAATGGAAGCACATATTTTAATATCTTCGCCGCATTTTATCATTTTATGAAACGGAAAATACTGGAAACTGTAGATTCTGCTCAACAGGATGTATTTACCAGGGAGGGGGTGAGGTAATCAGTTAAACGGAGTGATACGAAACGAGACGAAACGAGACGAAGGGGGACGGCGGGAACCGAAGAGAGACGGCGGGAAATGGAGAGAGACGAAGATATACGAAGACAGGCGGCGGGAGACGAAGAGAGACGAAGAGAGACGGCGGGAAATGGAGAGAGACGAAGATATACAAGACAGGCGGCGGGAGACGAAGAGAGGCTGCGGAAGACTGCGATTGAAGTAAAGTGACAGACAAACATTGATAATTTAGATATAGTTAGATAGATTTAGAGTTGTGAAGACTCAACTATGATGAAGAGAACTCTGAACGTGAGTCAAGCTTTAAGCTTGTTTTTTGACATGGAGGAGGAGGAATCTGTGATGTTGTCCTCTGTGTCGTAGTTGACAGAAACCGCTTTGAAGCGTGGCACAGATAAAGACAGAAAAAACAGATTGTTGTACATAATGTGTATATATATATTTGTATTATATTTATAATAACACTTTTGCCTTATCAGAATTAAATCCCATGCTACCTCAATCAAACTTTCACATTATCATAGTCACATCCCATGTATATATTTCCAGCTTTTAAATGGTTTCGTTGTGTATGTTTGTGTTATGAAAAATAAAATCATTTTCAAAATCTGTTTTTACGTTTTTTTTGTGATTTTGAGTCCAAAATGTTCATATAGTAGAAGATCACTGCTCTAAACAAAGTCAAAAATCCTACATCCAAACGAAATAAATATAATTAATTATGATGAATACGTTACATACATTTTCACTGTTACACACGGATATTCTCCTTTTGCTCTCATGAGAAATCTACTAAAACAAAGTGTCATGTATATTTAGTTTTCGTTGATGAGACGAGACGGACTAAGGTGTTAATGATGGACTATCGGACATTCAAAATGCAGCATATTTCCCCCAAGTGTCTGTCAAAATGCATTTTACGTTTCTAACTTGCAATATCATTATTTCCGCTCTCTTCAGAAGAGCGATCTCCCATGTGTGCGGGGCAGAGCCATTTAATAGAAGAGTTACGACACCGGAAGTCCAAAAACGGTTATCGTCACGTGGTTCATGTAGACGAGGGATCGTTCCCCGGAAGTTCATGGCGGGCAATGTGAATGCATTGATAACAGGAGATAGAACTACGATTTTTGGTAATTATTAGTGAATGAAGGTTTTGATTTGAAATATTTATACAACAAATCGATATGTGTATGTATTTACATCAATATGTTTTCAAAAATAAAATCGAATTAGCTAATATTAAGTGATAATATTAGGATTATTGTGAACAACTAGTTTACATGTTAGGCTAACAGTGCCTTGGTTAAAGAGCCTGTTGCTGTTTATTTATAGCTTTGAATTATTTCAAACCAATAGTATCTTCTTAAACTTGTATGGTAGTCAGGAGCATCACTTTCTAATGTTTATTGATACATTTAGAGGGAGGGGATCTAAAGTAATGCTTTAAAATTCAGATTGGATTCATTTCTACCATTTTCTTAAATTCATGGTAGTTTCAGTAATCCCCTGGTAATTGAGGACACAAGTTATCTAAATGACTAATGTCATCTGTATGGCTTTCAGAAAGGACAGGTGACTATCAAAGGACTAGGAGCAGCAGCAGCAGCAGCATGATGATGATGATGTTAAATGTGTTGTTTTAGGAACATCCATTGCAAATACTTTGAATTCAATAAACATTGAATAGCATATCATGCAGTTTGTCGGTGCCTTTTCCTCCGTGTTGTCCTGGTTTGCTGTGCTGCCTCCTAGTTGCCATCATCAATCAATCAATGTTTATTTATATAGCCCAATATCACAAATGTTACATTTGTCTCAGTGGTCTTCACAGTGTGTACAGAATATCAGTATGACAATACGACACCCTCTGTCCTTAGACCCTCACATCGTACAAGGAAAAACTTCCAAAGAAAACCCAGTTTAAAGGGAAAAATGGGAGAAACCTCAGGGAGAGCAACAGAGGAGGGATCCCTCTCCCAGGACGGACAGACGTGCAATAGATGCCGTGTGTAAATTGAAAAGATAATAATCATGGTTTGCTGTGCTGCCTGGGGATGCTCAAATCGCTCAGAGAAAGGAGTACGAATGTACGGCTTCCCCACTGACACAGAGCGGAGGAAAAAATGGCTGGCTCAAGTCAGCAGGAGCAATTTCACGACCAACAGCAACAAAATATGTGATGTAATTATATACAAACACTGCATTTGCAGTTTTTCACAAAACGAAAACCACACCATTGGGAAAGCTTAATGTTTTGTTTAATACAAAAAAACAGGGAAAGGCTTGAAAAACACAGAGAGTTGAGACTCAGGGTGCAGGGTGAGGGTCTCAGTGCAGGTATTCAGGCTCCATTGAATCCCCCTCTGGTTCTTGTGCTGAAAGAGGGAGTAACAGACAGGAGAAAGGGTTATACACACCTATATAGCACACATATTGCCTTGGGGAGATAAGGTGTTTACTTATATAAAACAGTAGTATTAAACGTACCTTGTGTTTTCACTCTCACTTAAGTCCCTCTCCCTTTGCCATAAATCCAAAATCAGCTGAGCTGCAACATTATACAGACGGGTAATAATCAACAGAATCACAAGGACACAATATGGCTCTGCTAAAAACACTGACTCTTACACGCACCAAAGTTATATTTATCTAATATTTAACTCCCTCCACCCCCGCATACAATCCCGTTTAGAAGCCCCTCTTCTCTAATTCAACATGTTGGACGAAATGACATTAAGAGAACGGAATGTACAATTAAAAGGCTGTTCAACGTGTGTTGCTAATTTGCTTCGGTATGCTAGTTTAATCTGTTATCTGTAAACGTTCCCTAAATCTACTAATTTAGGGATAATTCACTGACATCCTTTAATACACATGTTCATTTGAATCAGATGTACTGATAATATCCGCAATATACATCTTTAAACGTCTTCTTACCTTTAAAAGTCCGTCACGAACTGTGTATTATGCTGCAACTCCACAGCTCTGCCAGCCTTGGCGCTAACTTCCGGGGAACGATTGAGAGGCTCCACGATCCGCCATTGCTGTAAAAAAGTGGTCCATTGGAGTGAACGGAGATGTCGTAACTCTTCTATTAAATGGCTCTGGTGCGGGGGAATCACAGGAGGGGGGAGGAGAGCTGTGGAATGTGACACACATTCCGATGGCCAATTCGTTTTAAACAAAGGGTCCCCAACATACAAAGGCCACATGGGGGGGTTGGGCTGGTGAACGGGCAGCACATCACAGAGGCATTTAAAAAGTGAAGACAATACATTCTGGAAATGTTCACATCAGGCACCTTCAAGTTAAACAATACTACTGTACAGTAAACAATTAACACAGTAAATTATGTGGATTAAATCACATTTATTTCGTTAAAAAGAAACTAAATGACTCGGTTTGCATTCATAAAGAATGCACAAACGTGTTTAATCGTTAATGTCAGATATGTACTAGTAAATAGCCTACATTAGTTCCTGCTCAAGATTAGATTCAACTTTATTGTTATTGCACAGATTACAGGTACTGAGACAACGAAATGCAGTTTAGCTTCTAACCAGGTGCAACAAGCAGTAAAGTGAAAAGTAATGTTCACAATCTACAGAATAAAATATAGAATGAATTGAATGATGAATAAACAGTGAGGGGTATGAATACACTATTTATCAGCCTGTGAGCAGTATCAGTGTGCGAAAAAGTACACGTCCCACCGTCCGGGACGTGTTATTTATAATATCGGACAAGTAGATCTTTCAATTGACTTGTCCGGCGGACAAGTGACGCTTTTCGGCCTGATTTATTGACAAATGATTGATACATTCAGTTTACAAAAGGCAGAACTCATTCGCAAATTGTACGTGTCCGCCATTGTTCGTTTAGAAATGTTAGTTTCGGTTCTGCTTGTCGATTCCTAAGGAAATGCATCTCGCCGCTTTCTGTACAGTTAGACGGGGGCGGGGCGGAGCGGGGTGGGAACAAATAACAATTGTCCGGTACCGGGATTAATAAGAGTTGTGAGGACAGGAGGCGAGGCTGAGCCCCGCGGACCGCAGCTCTCTCTCTCTATGTTCCGTATCAGCTGATCGCTGCATGGTGCAGCTCAGCGTCTCTCTCTCTCTCTCTACACACAGCGGATCCGCAGCCCGTTTAACTGCCTAATCTTTGTCAAACTTTCTTATGTTCTTCTCTAACACATTATTAAGGTTATTAAGCGTTGTAACTCCTATGTTGTTAATATTGCCCGCCATTTCCTTTATGAAGTAGCCTCCCTGTCTGTGTCCTCGCGCTGTCCTCACATCCCCGGACCCCCAGACTCGGAGGAGCACAGGGATGTCAGTATTGTTTATGAAGCAGGGTATAGAAAGTACATTATTGAAATGAAAATACTATTTATTTACTTTTACAAACAGTGAGCAGCTGGGCAGCTGCAGCATGTGTATTGCAGGCAGGGCCGCCCCTGGCCAACTTGGGGCCCCGTGACATTGTGAGATGAGCCCCCCCCCCAACCGACAGGAGTGAACTTTTTTTCTTTTCTTCTCGAAACAAAGTAGGCTAATATAAATATAATTCCTGTTTATTATTATTATCCACACTTTTTTATGCAGTGAGGTAAATGGTTGTGCATGTATGTCGTTCAGTATGCGTTTACAGGTGAATACGTCTGCATTTCCTGCCAAATACTATTCTCAAAAAGATTCAAATATAATTAATGTAAATAAACAACTTCTATTAATAATAGCGGCCCTGATTGCAGGACATGTGTAAGCGTGCAAGCGTCTTTGAGTTGTAGAAAAGCGCTAGGCCTCTCGGCTATACATCTAATGTGTCATTATTATTATTATTATTATTATTAGGTTATGTCCTATGTGTTGGACATGTGTGGTTGGACTCTGTCTCACAGGCAGGTTGCAGTGTAACATCAAAGGACACTGGGCCAACTGTACATTCTCAAACTGCACCACTTAGAACTAACTAAACAATGCAGAGATTATTTTTATATAATTGTATTCAATAACCGAAAGAAATGAAAAAGTATGAAGTGATTTGTAAATAGGAATACAGATTTGACTTAATGTTTTCATAAATATATTTTTCTCCCAGTTTGTCATATTTACCCTCTCAAAGAACCGGAATCGAGAAACAAAAATAACCGGAATCGAAAAGCAGAACCGGAATCGTTAAAATCCAAACGATACCCAACCCTATGTGTGATGCAGTAAAATCTTACCACTCACTTACGTTAGCGGTGTCGTAAAAACCGTGGGAAAATGCAAAATATGATGGCGAAGAAGAAGATTCCAGTGGCCCCACATTTGTGTCCATTCTGGACAAGTGAAAAATGTATTCGGACAAGTAAATTGCCAAACTCACTTGTCCATGGACAAGTACTCTCTAAAAACTTTTTCTCACACTGAGTATGCACAGTGTGTTAATCGTTAATGTCAGATATATATATAAGTAAATAGCCTACATTAATTTCATGATGGATTAAACCACATTTATTTCGTTAAAAATGAACAAAATGATTAAATGTAGGGTGAATTGCCCTAATGTGGAAACATTTTGCATTTCAGACTTCGGGAATATATTGCGACATGAAGCCGATACAATAAATCAAAATCGAGTAACATTCTGAAATCCCCAGGATGTGTCCTAATCAAACCAAAAGAGAACATGCAGATATTAAACTCATAAAAGAAATGGTAGACATATTAGTACTCTTAGTGCCAAGTTGTCTCAGACAATCTGTGTTCCTAATGTGGGACAGTTCTGTGCAAAATGTGGGACACTGAAAAGTCTATATTAAAAAGCCTCAGTCACCTTCATTCATGTAATACAAAAATCTCAGGCCAGTAACACTCAAAGCTACAGTAAATGTGCAATACCATGCTATGTTACTATTTATAATGTTATTGTTGTTACAACAGAAGATGTTTTTATTTAAATTGAAGTTAAATGCATCAATCTGGTGCACTGAGGGCAAAATTAGTAGATTTGTGGATACAGCTCTCAACACTCATATGGAACAGAACTGTTCTTACAATGTGTGTTGGAAGGTATTAAATTACTATGCATATGTTATTATGTACACACAGCTGATCACCTGAGAGCTGCCGTTTCATTCAGAGCGTTTAAAAAAAACGACGGTCTGATTTCAACAACTCAATGTGTGACTATTATAGCAGTAATATTAGACACTAATAATACAGTAAACTATGAACACTGTACATATTATTGTTTGCCCGTGGATAGGGTGATCGGTAGTGAGAGCCGCTGCAGTTTCCCCCGGTCGGATGTGATATAAAAACAAAGCGATTATTTTTGTTGTTGTAAAATCACGTGGATTAAATGTAGTGCATTCATTTCAACTCGCGAACATATGATACATTAAATGATCGCGAGGATCACGATCTAACATCGTTTGTTTGAACCTGGATGCATTTCCTGATCTAAAAACATAGCGATGGTTTTGTACTTACGCCAACGTGAATTAAACATTATTTTGTTAAATAAAAACATGGTGATGTTTAGTAAATGATTACATGTATCTTACTTAAGCACAGAATATGATCCTATCCGTGACATATATGGATCTTAACAAATATCCGCTATATCAGATCCCTGTACATCAGCTGTTTATTTCACATGAGTTCCAGTGTGGCAGCTTTTCACGGCTCCCCCTGGTGGATCCATGATCCATTGCAGCTGGTTTCATTATAATTAAATGTATTTATCAAGGGGGCGTTTCAAGTCCTGCGGGGGGGGTTTTCCTTTTCAGCAGGGGCCCACCCCGTGCCGATCACGGACCCGCCCGGGTAGGCGTCTGAAACGAAGCGCTATATCTGTAACACGGCATACCACCGGAGCCTCACTGCGGGGAAACTGTGGCGCTGTTCTGAGTTTGTTCTAATCCATCAAAATGACGGACGGCTTTCAGATTCTTCCGTCATTGTTAAATATTCGGTTAACGCGACCTCTGGGAAGGACACATGTTTTGTCAGGAAATATCATTTCTTCTTTACTTCACTTTATTTCAGCAGCCAGTCGAGAATAAAATCTTAAAGCATAGTCATTTACGTCTGTCAGTAACACGGCTCCAAAAGAATGCTAATGTTATTATCTGCTAAATGTTTAAGTAACCACCAAAAGCACCAAAGTTGTTCTGGAAAACTGTCCGACACCTCAGGAGGGGGAAGCAGGGAACCATCCAAGCTGTGTGCAGTAAGGATGGGACGTTGTTGACCTCAACTGATGGAGTGTTAGGGCGTTGGAAGGAACACTTTGAGGAACTCCTGAACCCGACAACTCCGCCCTCTATGTTAGAGGCAGAGCTGGAGTATGACGGGGGAGGTCACTGAGGTCGTCAAACAACTCCACAGTGGCAAAGCCCCGGGGGTGGATGAGATCCGCCCGGAGATGCTGAAGGTTCTGGGTGTTGAGGGACTGTCATGGTTGACACGTCTCATCAACGTTGCGTGGGAGTCGGGAACAACAGAGGAAAAAAGCCTCCCCGGGAAAGTTTACTCTAACGGCCCCTACACACGGCGGCGTGCGTTACCGCTTGGCGGTGGGCGTGTCTTGAGCTTGGGGAATCAACGCGAGCAGCCCGACCAACAACCAACCACATGAATGTCCCGCCCCGGACATACAAAGCAAAGCTAAATATACTGTCTATGCTTGCCATTCAAACGAAATACACTGGATATAAACTCCCCAAACAGGCGAAAACCTACCAGTTTCCCCCACTGTCTCTGCCACCTCCCCCCATGCCTGGCTCCTCCGGTTTGTATCCCTGTATGTTCCCTACCGCCACGATCATTTTCTCCTCCTTTTGTTGACATATGGGAAATAACTGCGGTCTGGCTCTCCCAACATACAGCCGGTTTGATTGGCTACTGGTTGTACTGTCAGCTTTACATACGAGGGATTTGATTGGCTGACGCCTCCGTCGAGGCGGCAAAAGTAGAACATTGCTCTACTTTTGCAGCGAGCACCTCGAGAGAAGCTACGCTTTACTACCAGAATGCAGTTCGGCGAATCGTGACGTCACCCCATTCAAAGTGAATGGGTAGAAGCGTTGAAGCGGCAATGCACGCCGCCGTGTGTAGGGGCCGTAAGGTACTCGAAAGGAGGGTCAGGCCGACTGTCGAACCTCAGATTGAGGAGGAACAATGCGGAATCCGTCCTGGTCGTGGAACGACGGATCAGCTTTTTATTCTCGCAAGGATCCTGGAGGGGGCCTGGGAGTACGCTTATCCGGTCTACATGTGTTTTGTAGACTTGGAGAAGGCGTATGACCGGGTTCCCAGGGAGTTACTGTGGGAGGTGCTGCGGGAGTATGGGGTGAGGGGGTCTCTACTCAGGGCCATCCAATCTCTGTACTCCCAAAGCGAGAGCTGTGTCCGGGTCCTCGGCAGTAAATCGGACCCATGGATCGGATTTCAAGGCGTAGTCATGGGGGAGGGGGTCTGCAGTTCGGTGGACTAAGGATTGTACCACTGCTTTTTGAAGATGATGTGGTTCTAATGGCTTCATCGGTCTGCGACCTTCAGCACTCACTGGATCGGTTCGCAACTGAGTGTGAATAAACTGAATAAACAAAACGCTGCAAATACTAAATGCTACGAGGAGTTCAACACACAACGGAAACCAGGGGACACTAAAACGGGAAAGTGTCTTGTCAGTATATATTTGAAATGATTAGGTTAGCTGTGTTAGCTCACTAGCTTACAGCTGATCTGTAACAGTATCGGAAGAGATGTGATGACATTGTTAAAATAAGCCAATAAAACGTACATTTCTAGCTACGTTTCACGTGCCAGTTAATGTAAAATATAGAGCGTTTCTCCTAATGGAATTTTGGGCCGTTTGCACCTGTCGACTACCGTACTATTCATCTGTTTCTCTTCAATCTAAGTGAGTCAAACCTCAGCAAACTAACGATTACGTTGTCATTTAATTCAGTCAAACTACAACCATTCTTTATGGCAGACAAATAACTTCTGTGTAAGAAAAATTGTGTAGTTTGTCCTTGTTTAATGATGCCTTAATCTCCACTTAGCACACACTATCAAAGAGTTTAAACATGCTCCTGCTTCTCTCTGCAGTTCAGAGAAATACCCCGCCACAGTGTTTACTTGTTTCACAGTGATTCTTAACAAAGAAAACAAGTTCACACTCTAAGGAGGTTAAAGACACACACTCGCCTCACCTCTACCTGAAATGTGTCTCAGTGTTCCACAGCCGTACTGTAGCGGCCCTCACAATACCCCTGCCTGTCTGTTTTTGAAAAATATCCTGAGAGGCCGTACTCATTTCACTTTGATAGAGAGTCGGGAAGCAGAGCCGTTCAATTACGCAGCCCAGGCCCACCTGGAGAGAAGTGACAACACATCCGACACTCACTCACGCCTGCAGAGGGAACAGACTGGGAGGAAGCGGAAGAGATGCCAGGAAGGGGTTAGAGGGAAGCGACAGAGACAAAGTTCGCCCACAGTACACTCAGTATAATGAGTGCTTTGCAGAATGGTTGGCCGACAAGCCCCAGAGTGCAGATAATTATGGCATGGCAGCAGCAATGAATCTCCGCGGAATGAACAGATCTACTATTCCTCTCTCCATTTGTCTCCGGCCCAGTGAAGCCCTCCGGTCTGCAGCCTGACCTAAAGATTATCTATCAACTCTCGGCTATGATGCAGCACTGTTCCTGAAAAGTCAAGTTATTAAACCTTTACAATGCACATCTTTGCCTTTTGAACTTATTGATTCAATAAAAGCAAAGTAGAGGAGGATTTGCTATTTTGTTTTGGGGATGTGTTGCCGTCTGGAAAGTGGGAGGAGGGGTGATAGTGATGGAAAAAGGATAAGTAGTGAGGTGTATACCAACCAGAGTGATGGTTCAAGCTATGTGTGTCTCATGCAGACCTATGGGGCACAATGTAAACAAGCGAGACTAGGAGAAGTTAAAATTAAGATATATATATAAATAATATATATTTATATTGAGATAAAAGAGGTCTACGGTAGACGAACCGTACCTGGTGCTGCTCGACTAACCTTTCTTTAGACTGGTAATGGTGTCCTGCCTACAGACAGACAGGAGAATATTTAGATAGTTTTGTTTGCGACATGTGATGTAAGCTGCTGTTGGAGAGCATTTTAACTGGTGAAAGAGAAACATTTATAGTATGTCACTCCTGGCGGGTCTGGCAGTTTTTTATTTGATCCTCTTGATTAATTAACATAATTGTGTTACATGTACTGTATATATTATGATATACAGTACATGTACGGTACAACTCCCCCTGGGGTAAACCGCCGGGACAGATCAAGTCAATATAAGGTACTCGGTCAAATGTTGAGTATTACCTGCACTCAATACAATTTGTGCCGGAAGCATCTGCAGGCGGCTTTCTCTTGAAATTGTTTTGTGTTGCACACATGCGGAAATGCTCAAATTGAAAGACACACACACACACACACACACACACACACACACACACACACACACACACACACACACAGTTGGAAATGGCTCAGACTTCCTGGGGGACTCGGCCTGCTACTATTACGCCGGGAGAAATGAATCGTCTGCTATTGATTTCTGCACACTCTGCTCCAGCAGCATATTCATCACAGCTCGATTTCAGAATATTTTTCTTTCCAACCATTTCCATAAAAGCCTCATGATTGATCCTTGAATTGTGCCAGAGCGGGGTGTTTCACTTCTCTCTGGTTCTGAGGCGGAAGCAGGATTTGTCCCTTGATTATTTACAGGGAGCCAGCCGGTGGCACTGATTAATTCCCACCTAATTGTAACCAGTGTGTGCTGTATTGATTTTGTTGACATGACTTCGCCCAGAGCTGCAAATTAATAATATCGCAAAGACAAATGTGTCTAAAACTTTAACCTCACCCTTAAAAATGATGACTATTATAGAAGCAATAATTGATTTGCAGGTAAATATTGATTTCTGACAAAACTGGCCCTCAGCCCACAATGTTCCAATAAGAACACACATTACAGGAAGCAGGGAACACCACATCACCTGATTTCCACCTGAGTGTATAAACTGTAGATATTGATCTGCCTCTGGCTGGCCTGTTAGCAGGTGGAGAGTGAAACCACAAAGACAAATACTATTGACCACAGTTTCACTTATCAAAAGAGGACATTTGAGCGTATCAAATATTATATTAGTTTATACACAGACGTGCTCTGCTTTAAAGTAAAGAGTGACTGTAAGTCGAATAAACGAACCAAAGGGCAGTACAAACGGTGGAGGTGGGATTATATTTAATTCAGCTTCACAGGTGACAATTATAACCTCCATGCGTTACAGTGGTCAGAACCCACATAACATAAAGGTGTATGAGACTTAACTTACATACTACATTCTAAATAAAACGAGTGTTTGTAACAAGGACAGATACCAGAAATCCTTCCGGCCTAGAGCAACAACTCTAAACCTCTGGCCAGCAGACCCAGAGATCCAGAGGGTCCTTGAGTTGCTCTTTGTTTCACCAGATCCCCTTTTCCTTCTAAATCACTAATTCACTCCTTTGTATTATTGTTTTCAGGTGGTCCCTTGAGGATTTAAATGTAACTTAAGAGCATTATTATTAATACTCTGCTAACTAAAATGTTAATTGTGAAGTGCATATTGTATTCAATATTTACATTTTGTGAGACTGATAGACTGACAAGCATAATGAACACTGCCTTCTAGTCTGTGTATTTATATTGTGTATTCAATATATACGTGTATATATACGTGTGTGTGTGTGTGTATATATATATATATATTCTTCATTATTGATATGTATATATTCACTTTTTGTGTGTATTTTATTTATCTTCTACTGCGTCCGGCAGTGGCTCAGTCAATAGGGGCTCATAGGGACTGTGAGCTGTAGGGTATCCGGTTCAAGTCCCGACCAGACCTAAAATATGGAGTGTGGACTGCTACTTGGAGAGGTCCCAGTTCACCTCCTGGGCCCTTCCGTGGTGCCCTTGAGCAAGGCACCGGACATCCCCCTCCCCCCCCACTCCCACTGCTCCCCGGGCGCTGTACAGTAGCTGCCCACTGCTCCTGGTACTAGACTCCTGGTACTAGGATGGGTTAAACGCAGAGAACACATTTCACTGTGTGCTGTGTGCATGTGTGACCATTACAGAGGGTTTCATCCCGATCAATAATTCTGCTGTGACAAAAATAAATTCCAAATTGGAATCAATAAAGTATATCTGATCTTACCTTATTGTCAGGGCTCGCTGTAGGCGACATAACTGAATCCACGATGCAAACACAAAGATGAGTAGAAGCTGGGTTTAGACACCGTCTTCGAATGAGCAAAGGGGCAGAGCAGAGTTGGTAACGGTTTCCAAGGGGAAGGGGGAGGCAAACCGGGGGTCAGAGCCAGGGGGGAGAAAGGGAGAGGGGATCAGGAAGAGCAGGCCAGGAGGAAGGAAGTGGACGGGAGGGACAGCGTGGCCTGCAGTCAGGTAGGTGGTTCTGCAGTCAAGAGCAAACAGTAACTAGAACAGTCGGCCGAGCGCTTCACCACTTGCGGAAACACGATGAACTGCCGCAGACGTGAGGTGAGGACCGGCTTTTACACAGGCAGGTGAACCATGGATATCAGGTTGATGATAATTGGCGGAGTAGGTGTAGAGGCGGGAAGTAGAAAGTAGGTCAGCAAAACACAAACGGGACAAACAGATCCTAACAATATCCAACGTTTTAAATAGTCAATACAATCTATAAATTATTTCATCATATTTGTTTTCATCGCAGGTGTGATACAGGGGATCGATACAACAAGAGAAAGATAGACATTAAAGCTCCAAAACCACCAAATACCACGTTTCCCACAAGGCTTCTCAGTTTTCATAATGCCTAGAATCCTATATAAAAGCCAGAAATCAAACCTAACCAAACTCTGCAATACTGAATGTTTGACCCGGTTGTGTTTTCAGAATGATAGATGTGTGGGAAGTATACTCGTGTACTGCTCACTCTGTAAGTTGTTCACTTGCCACACAGGAGCAGCAAGAGGAACTGTTCCAATATATTCTCCCTCAATCATGTGGGTGTTTTCTATATTCACACATGTCCAGCTGGGGGCCGGTGGGTGTGCTCTGCCACAGTGGTAAGGATGCTGATATGCAGGTAAGTTCTGATGAACTGCCCAGGAGGTATAGGCTGTCCTTGATATGTATCTCCGGCTCCTTTTGCAGCACTGTGTATTCACTGTGTTGCTCTACTAACGGAGACCTTTCCTTTAACATTCTGGAGGTGGTTCGGTTCGCCCATTGCTCTCATTTCCCCTGGACACTGTTAATTCCCAGCGTGAAGGGAACCAAAGCGTTGCTTTGCCTTTGGAGGCTGCTGCAGCTTGAGGAGCTGTCAGGAGGCCGGAGAGTGGAGCAGTGTGGGTCCCATTGGGAGGATTTATCGGGAGCATGCAGTTTCTCACCTGAAATTAGCATAGCCGCAACCACATGGCAGATAATTGGATGCAGCAGGCTGGGATGTAGCAGATGAGGAAATATCAGAAGTGCACAATGACCAAGACATCACCTTAGCAGGAGCAATCTACATTTGAACATAAACCCTGGATGTGTGTTTTCTATGTCAATCATCCTTCATGATCATTTCAGCATGAAGCCGTTGTTTGACAGCAGTCAGATGCTCAGATCAGATCTAGACCCTCCAGAAAAACGCGATTCTGCGATCGCAGAATTTACCGCATAATCAGCAAAATGACGCAGATTTTTAAAAGGCCGCATATTTATGAAAAGGCCGCATAATCCGCATAATAATTTTTCACACAAAGTTGAGAGAAAAAAAAGTTAACTCGTCTTGACGTGAAGTGATGATGTTGACGCAACGTCATCAGCTCACGCATCACAGAAGGTAAACAACACCGTAGAGTGAACGTGTGGAGCTCACACGAGAGAGAAAACACCAAGATGAAAAGATCTAATCCATCTCTTTTACCGACGAACATTTCTGCTAAAGACCGGGGAAAGCAGTTCCCGATGTCTTGCACGAAAGTGGGAGGAAACTATTCTGCACCCCGTGCAACTGTGTTGGAGCATAAGAGAACATCCATGGTGACGACCCACTTTGATTCATTCAAACATTCCAAAATGCTTTCTGCTGCTGCGGACAAGAAAGCCAAACAACTCACGTTCACCGAGGCATCGACCTCCAAAACGCTTTCGAGGGCTACAAGAAACGAGGTGAGTAGCCTACAAGACTGAAGCTGCTCAGATAACGAACGAGTAAATGAAAACAGAATGAGGCGGAGAAGTGTGTGTGTGTGTGTGTGTGTGTGTGTGTGTGTGTGTGAGAGAGAGAGAGTGTGATTAAAATAGCCCAATTGCTTTTGCAATAAATAAACATTGAATGTGTTTAATTGAATAGTAAAGGTGTTTAACGTGAGTGGCAGGTTGTGTGTGAGAGAGAATAAATAAATAAAACAGCCCAATATTTATTTTTTTCGCAATTTCACCGCATAAAATCACATAAAACCACATAAAACCACATAAAACCCGCATGTTTGATCGCATAATCAAGGATTTTAGCCCGCGTTTTTCTGGAGGGTCTAAAATCAACGCTGCAGGTAAAGAGATCAGAGCATGAGGGTGCGGGTTGTGCAGGACTTTGCAGAAACCATCAACACCTTAACCCACCAGCTATTCAAGTGCACTTTTCCATGGGGTGATGGATGAATTAATCTGTTTGCATGCTTGCGCTGTCACTGTCCATCAAAGGACCACACTCTTTCTAGGGACAAGCATGTCTGGGTTTACCACATATCATAATCATAAGGTATCTGATGAAATCCTTTCTGAGCAGCTGCACACACAGCCTCGATCAGTGATTCCCAACCCAGGTAGTCCTGTAGTGGTCACGTTATATTGTACAAAGATTGTAGGAAAAGGAAAATGTTAATGAGGAATAAATATATACAGTTATATATCTATTGAAAAATGGCTAGCAAGCCAGTAGTTCAAATGGTTAGCCAAAAGATAATAATAAAGGGTTGACGTTATATTGGCTTAGTATAGGAAATAGAGAGCTACGAGTAAAGGATGAGCAGAGATGGATAGCTTCGGGCACCATATCCACCTAATAGTGTTTAATAGTGATGATACAAATAGAGGCATGACGAGGGGGGGGGTTCAATGGCCCTTCCCACACTTCTTATCCCCTTACCTGGCCTTCTTTTTGTTTCTAACTTGGCTCATGGCGCTATCGAGGTAACCCAATCTGTCCACCGACTGACAGAGAGCTTTACCCCTGGCACATCACTCCAAACATCTCCTACGGTAGTTCTGCTGACAGTTGTCTCCACACTTTGTTATGATGACTCACATTTGGAGGATGACTGGTGGTGTCTATGAAGAGTTACAAGTGTCGGGCCTGTCGGGGTACGTGTAGAAAGAGGTCGTTAGCCGCCGGTACAGAACCCCATAGAACAGCTGTGCTGACCTGTGTTTGAACTTTCACTGTTTGCTTCACAGCAGATTACAGAGACTTGCATATCTGAAAGACTGTTTATTCCCCTTCTCGTTTCATCTCCATCGGAAGTTTCATGACATGCCGAGGGGGATGTGAATCAATGTGAGATTTGACTGTGATAACTTTATTCCAAAGACATGAAAGGGAATGCCATAATAAGCTGTCTGCCCCAAAGTGTCTTAGACTGTGAGAGCGTGTGATAATTTTAATCACACAGCTGTCTTCTCTGGTAGCCTCGCTTCCCGCCAACAGATGACATCTTGTGCGTGGCAAATGAGAGCTTCATGGCGTATCGAGGTTTCGTTTGGAGTCAGAAGTGCATTTTGAAAGAGGAACAATGAATATTTAGCCACCGCTCATCGTCTCTCTTTAACAGATACGCCTCTAAGAACACAATTTCATCCCGAGCACGATGTGGAGCAGACAGTAAGTGGGTTATTTGGCGTGCAGCTGTAGCTGGAGGAGTTCATCGGCTCAGTGTGTGCGCCCTCATCAAGTGTGACAACAGCGTCTCTCCAACAACTTGTTATAAGGCAATGTGAGGGCAGCCCAGCAGGAGCAGGTGTCACCGACAAGTAACAAGCATTTGACATTTCTTCATAGTGAGGACAACACATTAAGATATAAACAACAGCAATGTACACAGCACATAGCATACATGGTGTGTGGGATACTTGATGTATAACACAGCACATAGCATACATGGTGTGTGTGATACTTGATGTATAACACAGCAAATAGCCTACATAATGTGTGTGATACTTGATGTATAACACAGCACATAGCATACATGGTGTGTGATACTTGATGTATAACACAGCACATAGCATACATGGTGTGTGATACTTGATGTATAACACAGCAAATAGCATACATGGTGTGTGTGTGATACTTGATGTATAACACAGCACATAGCATACATGGTGTGTGTGATACTTGATGTATAACACAGCACATAGCATACATGGTGTGTGTGTGATACTTGATGTATAACACAGCACATAGCATACATGGTGTGTGTGATACTTGATGTATAACACAGCACATAGCATACATGGTGTGTGATACTTGATGTATAACACAGCAAATAGCATACATGGTGTGTGTGTGATACTTGATGTATAACACAGCACATAGCATACATGGTGTGTGTGATACTTGATGTATAACACAGCAAATAGCATACATGGTGTGTGTGTGATACTTGATGTATAACACAGCAAATGGCTGAATGTGACCAGTGTGGTCAAACATATTTCCGATATGTGAATACTTGTCCCTTCCATTCAGTATTGCATTCAAATATTTCCTTAAGTAGTCCCTATCAATTTGGTATTTATTGAGGAAATGAAGTTTGAAAATGGGAGGGGAGGTTGGGAGGTCAGACTGGTATAATACATATACTCCCTGAAATGCTTTTCTAAAGTCAATATTATAGAATGATTGTCAGAACATTTCCAAATTATCTCCAGCAGTTTGATACCCATGAGACGGTTTCATTTATTTTAACCTTACAACTTTAACTCAATTTGTAAAGGTGACTTAAAGGTGGGGTCGGTAAGTTTGAGAAACCGGCTCGAGATCGCTAGAATTTGAAAATACACAACCGGAGAAAATCTGCCACTTCCTCACAGAGCCCCTCCTCCAACACACACGAACGTGCACATGACCAATGAGGGCACGAGATCAGTTTGTGCCCCGATGGAAGGCTGACAGGCAGGTAGGCCATCTTTTTACAGTATTACGGCTTCTACAGATGACATTTGTTTATGGATTTCTTGTCAAAGCACTTCAGATATTCATTGCTATCGGGATGTTAAGAGCATTCCATGGAATATAACAAAAAGTGTATCTCGAGCCGGTTACTGAAACTTACCTATCCCACCTTTAATATGCTTGTTTTAAGTTTTATTTTTGAAAGAAATGATCCGATTTAGTGTTACATTATACCCTCAGTTTTGAACAGGGTTTAGTAATCACATTACTAATGTTACTTTACAATGTAAGTCCCACTAATGTAAATCCCCAAAAGTGACCTATGAAGTCCATTGTATTTGTGTAATTGTTTAATTACCTTTTTATAGCATATGTTAGTGTATGTATGTCTTGTAATGTTTCTAATTAACTATCTCTGATTCTAGATGTATAAAGTATTTATTATGTAAATAGTATGTTTCGTGTCTATTGTCTATCTTTGAATAGCATATCGATGTGTCCCAAATTTCCATCCCATTGTATTGTTTTACTTGTGAATAAAATAAATGATGATGATGATGTCTTTCCTTTTTTAAATGAAACACATTCAGAACTTAAAAAAACTATTTTACTAATTCTATACGCATGATTAATTTTCATGTGCATTGTTTTAAAGAAACAGAATATACCGTGCTATTTATTTGTAGTTCAACGTTGTGGAAGTAGCAGCTGCAGCCTGTCATTATTGACTAAACACAAACAAACCTTTAGCAACTCTACAAATGCATGCACACAGTCGAACATCAACCACCAGAGGCTTCGTGCCCCTGCAGCGCTCTTCAATGTTTGCTCTAAACTCTGTTCCAGGGTCTGTGGTTAAAACACAAATCTGCTGTTAATATAAATAACTACATGCTAACAGAGGAGCTGTCAGTGGTGAAAAGAAGACAAAGGAGAAGATTCCCCCCCCTGGCCTCCATGTCTCCTCACTATCTGAAACAGTGGTGAACAACATATGACATGCTCCAGTAGTGTCTTTCTGTTTCTCTTGAAGGGAGTCCAACACACTCTCATGCTGGAGGCTTCTCGCTGCTGGCTTCAAAATAAAGTTCATAGTTTAAATCCAAAACTTCGAACGATGTCTGAAATAAACCTACCAAATCTTCCAGAACATACATATTTGTAGTGCTTTAAAGGGGAGGTTATTTGGAATGATCTGGCTCTTTATAAAGTTGTGGTTTGACGGATGTAATAATTCACAATTGTTGCGCGGTGTATCTCGCAGCAGTTTCCTCCAGATTCCTTTGGATCCTTTAAAGCCAAAACCTTCACGCTATTTATTCTGGTATTTAGTCTTCAAATAGTTTCTTTGAAAAGAAGAGACTTATTTCATTATTTTCTTTCGAGACTTCTATGAAAATGTATCAGAAAAAGTCCAAGCAAACAAATGTTATTTTTATTGAGTAGTAAAATCCACATATTTATCTGATGATTTTTACCTATTTGCTCTAGGATAAATTAGTCTTACCCAAAGCTTTTAGAACTGAGACTATCCACACAAACAAATCTAGTTTTGAATGAGTGATTTTATCTGACTTTTAATGAGGAAACCTCTCCTCTCTTCCAATGAATTGCCTTCTTTTGCTTTCTTCTTTTTCAACCAACAAATTAAATGATTGTTTTTGATGAAAGGCCTTTATGTTGAATATTCAATGTGAAAGATGGTGGCATGGCATAGGACACATCTGAGTGTCATTGTACAACCCACTGCTGTACGGCAGAGCAGTGCTGCTTCAGACTGGCATGACAACATTAGCAACCAAAGAGGTGAATGTGATTCACCAGCGGCCAACCATTTCAAATGCTGCTTAAAGTAAGCCAAACTTTTTAACTGTTACAACCACATTTTTTAAATGTTATAGGCCAAGGTAAGTTTTCAGTTTGCGACTGTAGATATGTAGACTTTCTGCGGCCCCATCAAGCGTGGAAGTATGGAGGAATATCGGTTAAGATTACTTATCGTATCCCTTTGAAATATCATAATAGCTGGTCTTTTGTGATGCCAATATGTATACACACTTTTAATATCTTTATTAAACCAACTTTTTTTCTATGTTTAGTATTCTAACCTTTATCATAACAATGTTTTTCTTAATAATCAAATACCACATTGTACTGTCCCCAAGTTTTAGTGTTGAAAATGTCTTTTTATTTGAGTTAATTGTCTATCATTATGCAATGTAGCATTATAGCATTTAGGATCATTTGCTATCTGGAGATCATGTATATTGCAGATATTAAATATGAAAATGTTGCTTTGATATAACTTTTACTTTTGGCTTGGCTTGAATCCCCAGTGGTGATGGTGATTGGCTTCATTGCTTGGACCCAGAGTCTACGCAACACTTTTCCAACTGACAGACCTCTTCCGAAGACGTTGACAAAGATAAATAACTTAATTTCAGCAATATTTCCCGCATCATTAAACATGGCAAAGCTATTAGTTTGGAGGGGAATCCCACAAGAGATCAGCTAAATGTGTCTCTTTCTATGAGTCTAATTGGTGCAGTTTGTGACTCAGGAGGTACACAATTTGCCACTTAGACTAAAATCTTCTTTCAATGAACACAGGTAAGAAACATAATCCATCTCCTTGCTGTGAGTCCTGCTTCTGAGAAATTGAGCAGTTATAGCCCCTCCCAGCAAAGCAATCATATGTCAGCACAGAGGACCAAGCAAAAACACAAGTATTTTATATTTTCTCTGCCCCGTAACCAAGAAAAATACAAAATATTAAAACAGTACAGGACCATTTATCCGCTTATGTGTACTAATTAGAATCCTGTAGTATTACCAAGTATACCCTACTATATCAATAAATTATCACTCTGGAGTGGTGCATGGGGGGCCACAAAAAAACTTTCACGAACTTGGATACACAAGGAAAAGGACTCAAATGCACGACCTGGGAGACAGAGGTAAAGTATAAGTAATATACTTTGTTTCCAAAATGTTTAAATTATTAAAAAAAAACATGAAACGTGACTGAACTCAACACTTCTGACGGGTCACAACAAAAAAACACAAGTGAACACTTAACACTGGACCTTCTGGGGCTGCAGACTTCTTATCTTAAGGTATAAATGGACATTATAGTTAAAATGTGAAATACTGCCTGTGTGTTCAGAGAGCAAAGGCTTTGGTCCAAATAATAAGGGCTGGATGTGCAGCAGCATGCCTTTTGTTGTGGGTATATATTAACATTTTACACTCCAGTAAATGAGGTCAGACTTTGGTCCAGATGTGGGTGCAATGCCACAGATCAAATTAAAGGCTACTCAAGGGAAAACACAGGAAATAGACACAGCCTTTATAATGGGCTCTTTCTTTTTCTCAGGGCCAATTGAGTCAGCAGGCCAGCAACATATGTATGCTTCATAACTTTATAGTCAATACGCAGACAGCACATATAGTACGAAAGCTGACTCCTGACTACAGTGGCCGGTGAAGAAAATTGTGATGCTCCTCTCGCTCCCAGGAAAGAAACTTAAAATAACGAGACCAATGGAGTCTCTGAGAAGGTTAAAATGGGTACTTTAATTAAGTAACGTGGTAATAGAACAAGCAAAAGGTAAAGAATAGACAAATGCCGGTGTTGTCTCGGTGTGGCTGCAGCGAAGAAAAAAAGGGCAGAGCCCCCACCTTAGTCTTCCATGTCCGATATCGTGTCAAACAGAGGATTTCAACATTTTACATCCACACGTCTTTTCTCCTCCTTATCTCTTTCATAACTTTTTATTTAATACATTATAACGGCTTTATAAGTTAGGCCCAATCCCAAACCACTCCCTCCACCCTATACGATACGATACAATATTACTTTATTGTCAGATCAAGTCTGACATTTGACTTGCGTCACAGCAGCTCCATTTCCAACATCAACAGACAAATATGCATATACAAATACATGAAACACAAACATTTAACATAACAGCACAATCAGTGAGAGAAAAGCATGCTCAAAGAGCCTTCAGCTGCATTTGGTCTGGGATCAGCTCTGTGTTCACTGTGAGACAGACTGATGCACAAAGGATGCTTCAGTCTGACTTTATTGAATGGTGGGACCCTGTATCTCCAATCAGATGGTAGCAGTTCATATTCACTGTTCAGAACATGGTTTGGGTCAGAGATGATGTTGTTGGACAGCCTCACTAGGTTGTTATGATGAGTCATAGAGTCTCTGACAGGTGGACCAACAATCTTTGAGCATATCTTTAACAGGTGGAGCAGTTTTGATTTGAACGCTGCCGACAGACATTTGTACCAGGTAGTATTGCAGTACTGTAGAATGGACATGATCACAGATGTAAAGAACAACAGAAGAATTTCTCTGCTCGCGCCAAAAGACCTAAGACGGCGGAGCAAATAAATTCTTTGTTTTGTCCTTTTGCACAGATAATCAATGTGATCCTTCCATGACAGCAGACGGTCAATAATTACACCCAGGTGTTTGTATGAAACTCCCTGCTTGATCTCATCTGGATGGATGACAATGGGGACTTTATGGGAGTCAGATGGTGAGCCAAAAATGATTTCCTCAGTTTTCTTGGTGTTGATCTCAAGAGCATGTTATCAGTCCACTCGACCACCTGATGTACAGCCTGTTGGTGCAGCTCAGGGTCGTCTGTGTTACTGAGCAGAGATATTATTGCAGTACCATCAGAGTACGTAATGATGAATTGATTTGGTGTGTTGGTATGACAATCATCAGTGTAGAGAGTAAATAGCACAGCTGAACTCACGCAGCCCTGGGGGGGGCCTACATTGGTTGTGATGGCAGAGGACAGGGTTTTGTTAACCTTCACAAGTTGCTCTCTACTGGTGAGGAAAGCAGCATACCAGTAAATCAGGTATGGATTTACTTCCATTTTGGCCATTTTTGACACCAAGATGTCGGCTTGTATTGTGTTGAATGCTGATGAGAAGTCTGGGAAGAGGGCTCTTGTATAAGTGTTACGTTTGTCTAAATGTTTAGTGATGATGTGAACCAAAGTGGCCACAGCGTCTTCCGTACCGCACCCTTGTTTATAGGCAAATTGGTATGGATCAAGTTTGTCTTGTGTTGTACTGATGAGGAATCGGAGCAGAATTCTTTCTAGTGATTTCATAATCACTGATGCGAGGGCTATTGGTCTGTAGTCCTTATGTTCTTTTGGGCATGGAATTTTGGGCAGCGGTTTGATGTGGGAAGTTTTCCATGACAGAGGGATGGTGTGCGTGTCAATGGAAGCCTGAAAGATGGGTTGCCACACAGGAGCCAGCTCAGTAGCAACGTTTTTCAGCAGAAAACCGCTGCACCCATCTGGCCCAGCCGCTTTCTTGGTGTTAGTGCACTGAAATGTTTTTCTGACCTCTTCGACACTGATGGTAATTGTGTCAGAGGAAGTAGGTATTATGGTTTCGAGCATTTCAGTGCACTTTGCAGAATTATCCAGTGACTCGAAACGGGTAAAGAACGTGTTTAGTTCGTTAGCAAAACAAAATTCATTTTCTGTCACGATGGGTTTAGCTGAGGGTGACATTCCTGTCATGGTTTTCATGGTGTCCCATACTTTTTTGGGGTTTTTGTCCTTAAAAGCATTTTCCAAAAGCTCTCTGTGTGCCAGTTTTGATTCCCTCAATTTGACTTTCAGTTCTTGCTCTGTCTAAGTGCTCCATAGTCTTTGTTTTTGAAAGCTATTTTCCTGGTATTTATAACGGTTTTAATGTCCTTGGTCACATAAGAGTTATTAGTTGGATAGATTTGTATTTCTTTAGTGGGAACAACAAGTATCCCTCTGTGACGGAGTGAACTCCGTCTGTAGCTACACTCGCAGCTCAACGAGGCTCCCTCCTGTCAGATGGAGGGAGTGAACACTGCAGCAAGCTTTGGGACGGCCTCCCCTCTCTCCGGCACAAACAGGAAATGCCGTAACTGTATGTAACAACGGTTTCAAATCAGCATCTCTTAGACAACAAATGTAAATTAAGAACTCAAATAAAACTCCAAACATCATTCATTGTGTTTCAAAGCTCTTTTAGTTTTAAACCTGATCAGTGGCGGCTGGTGGAAAATATTGTTGGTGGGGCTATGGAAATAGGGACCAAACCATACTGCGGTCCGGGGGGATCCTCCACCGGAAGACATTTTTGAGAAATGATCCCCCTTAAATGATGACTTCTGGTGATGCTAGAGGGGGGGGGGACAAATTGAGGCTTAAAAATATGAGATAATCCATAATCTACACTGGTGCTTTGGGAACACTCAAATGATTGATCCCATTTAAAATCAGGAGACAAAATACGAGCATTGTGTGTGTGTGTGTGTGTGTGTGTGTGTGTGTGTGTGTGTGTGTGTGTGTGTGGTGTGTGTGTGTGTGTGTGTGTGTGTGTGTGTGTGTGTGTGTGTGTGTGTGTGTGTGTGTGTGTGTGTGTGTGTGTGTGTGTGTGATACTTGCCAACCCTCCCGATTTTCGCCGGAGACTCCCGATTTCCTTGCCCTCTCCCGGTTTCCTCCCGGGGTCATATTTCTCCCAATTTCTGACAAAATCAGATTTACTCACGACTGTTTCCACTCGGACTTTAATACAGCGACACCATTGTTTGGTTTCCATGGTCGCACGTTCCTTTAGCAGCGCGCGCAACTCAAAGTTTGAGAGGGTGAGGAAGATGAAAACTAAACAAGAATTGACAACTCCACCCTCTGCTCACTCCTCTCCTGTAAAACACAGGTCCAGCCCACACATGCTCCATGGTGCTACAGGCATTGCCCTTGCCCCCAATAAGCATGTAAATGTTAATCTACAGCTCCGGCGATCCACGAGCACCGGAGTCTCCACCTGCAGACGCAGCCATCCTCGACAACTACTGTAGCGTCACCTTGGATACGAGTCCAAACAACTCACAGACACACAGGCCAGGGCGCTGACACGGCGCCCTTTGAGCATCAGATCGGACGATGCTGATTGGCTGAAATTATGTTTCGGTGGCATAGTTTACAGATAGCAACAGTCAGCTGGTTGGCTGCTGCTGCTCTGGCTGAGGGCTCTTTCTAGCGCCCGGACGAGAGAGGGTAATGATACACGCTGCGGCCAGGCAGGAAACATGTGACTTATCAGTAACTTTAGACATCGTAAAACAATTTTAAACAAGATTTTATTGTAGATTATACATTTGACTGATACCAACTATATAATATTTACCTTGTTCATTAAAAATAAAAATAATTTCTTCTTTTTTTTTAAATATATTTTTACATTTGTAATGACAATCAAACATGTGGGAAGAGGGGGGGGGGCGGCGCCCCTATGGGCCGGCTGCCACTGAACCTGATGTTTATAAGCTTCTTAGTTTTTGCAACAGTCTGTAAATATACACAACTTTATAATAAAATGCACAACTTTACCTTTTTCTAGACTAAACACAGGTTTGATTCTAAGTTAAAAACATATGAGGTTATCATGAGGTTGTTAACATCGCAGTTTATCAGTGGATGTTTGCTGGAACTACTTGTAAACAGCTTGTTTCCTGACAGACACACACAGCGTTGACTCCGGTCAGGTAGAGACCGGTCTCAAGTCAGCACCAATGCAGACTCGCCGTTTGAGGGCTTGATAGCCCACTCCCCTCCACACTCGTTGGTTTGGAACAGCACTAAATATGGCGGACCCTCCGCGTGAACGCGCAAACGGAGGAGTAGGGTGGAGGGGGCGGTTTGGGAATGGGCCTTTCTTTAATAATACTGGAAGTACTTTACAGCAGTTATGTTTTACGGTAGCCCCGGATGTCGTCATGAAGGATTTTCAGAATAAAAGCTTGGCATTATGATTGTGAGAGAACTTCCGTTTTTTTTCAGAATAAAATAGCTTTTAAGGTTACGGTACATCCAAAACAAGTCATGCCATAAAACATTGATTTTAATTTCTAACACCTGCAGCACCCCCTAGCGGCAGGCAGGCGCTGCGGAGCTCCCCTGTCTGAATTATTATTTGACGGTTATTGCTGCTCCCGCTGTGCATAATCTGTGTAATATGCAGCCAATACATTCCACATTGTTAGTAAAATAATATTTTACATCTTTGTAGTGTGTGGGCCTGGCCTGAATAAAGGAAACACAGTTATGAAATACTATATGGCAGTAAAACAAGAATACAGTTTGAAAGGGGAGTGATTTGTAAAATATCCATAAAGAAAAAGAACATCTGATTACAGTTGTGTTTCATATGGATGTTGAGAGATGTATCCATAGAGCTCTTAGGGTGCATTCACACCTAATAGTCCGCTCTCTGGTGCGCACCAGACGACAGTTTGTTACATTGGTTCATTTTTCAGAAGGTTCGGTTTGCGTTCACAGGGCAAAACTCAAACTTTAAACACAAGTCATGTGCTTGGAAATGCTGTTCAACCATTGGTCAGACTTTAAGGGGGTACAAACGCAAATCCCGGCAATTTCTAGCGGAGCCTCCGCCATGGAGCATCGGCACTTTTGGCAGGTTATTCTCATGCTGCTGTTAGTCTGGGGATCAACAGACATATGATTATTAGGGCTGTCAGTCGATTAAAATATTTAATCGCGATTAATCGCATGATTGTCCATAGTTAATCGCGATTAATCGAAAATTAATCGCAGATTAATCGCGTTAAAATAATTAGTGGTGTTAATTTTGTTTTGCGTTAACTTGACAGCGTTAACGTCCGTTAAAAAACATTATTACATGGCTTTGTTGAATACTCGATTCTGATTGGTCAATTCAAAACACGTGACACGTTGTTAATCCAGAACAGACAGACCGCTGTCAAGGATTTATTGACCGTTGTTAAGGACGCTCACATCTGCACAAAGAAGTCCGTTCGATTTAACTGTATACAGTTTGGCTGAAACTAACTGACAAGAGCGACAAGAAAACAGCGGAGAAGTAACGGGCAGAAACCCTCCTTTTTACGCAGCGGTCCAGACATAGGTCAGACGGCGACACATATTCAGTTGCCAGTTCCTTTGGCATTAGGGCAGGGATATCTAGATACTTCCCAAGGTTTGACATAATGAATTGTGCTACTTTTAAAGCAAGCAACGATTTTTTCAAATCTGTAATCAAAAAGCTCCTCAAAAACGCTATCGAAGCAGTTCTTGCCGTTGCTACGTGAGTTCAAACAGTAACAACGGACTGTTTTTCTTAGCGGATGCATGTCAATTTAAATACAACTATCTTTTAAATCAATACAATTATTTTCTAAATCCACAAAAGCATTTCAATTAATATGGGGAGTCATGTCGTTACTTTGTTGAGAATGTGGCCATGTAATAAGCGGGATAATGTGCTGCAGCGCGGTCATTATGGGGAAAAGAACACCGAGGGATCTAGATCGGCATGAAGGCACATTATCCATGAGAGACGCTCTGCAGAGGAGGGGCGTTTCACCGACGACAGGTGTTTTTACTTTTATGTAGCTGACGGAGAATTTTTACTTTACACGACACTGTTCAACACTTAATTCTGCTTTACTCTTTAACTAAACAACCTCGGATGTCTTGAAAGACTCTTTCGCTAAAGATTTTTGAAGATATCCGCGTTCTTGTGACACGTAAATACTGCGCTTCCTATGTTTTGGTGCGGACTGCGTTCACACCAGCAATTAACCGCTCCAGAGTTGGCAAGCAAGCACTCCGAGACCACCTATTTTAGCGGACCAGAGTCCGGTTGTTTAGTTCACTTAAGAGGTCTCGGACTGCGTTCACACCGACCCAAATGAACCGCACCAAGCGGCTAAACGCACCAGGGTTCGCACCCTTAATGTTGCTCTCAAAGTGCACCAGATTGACAGTTTCACAGTTTGTACAGAATATCAGTATGACAATACGACACCCTCTGTCCTTAGACCCTCACATCGTACAAGGAAAAACTTCCAAAGAAAACCCAGTTTAAAGGGAAAAATGGGAGAAACCTCAGGGAGAGCAACAGAGGAGGGATCCCTCTCCCAGGACAGACAGACGTGCAATAGATGCCGTGTGTAAATTGAAGAGATAATACATTTTATAGCATAGGTAGTCCAAATGTTTGGAAATGCATGTGTCTATAATAAGAAGATGAATCCACGAGGATGTCAACAATCCTGTGGGAGCCATCAGGGAAGTAGTATGATGAGAGTCAGGCACGACCACAGTGATTCAGCCACGACTCGAAGTCCAGAGTTGCGTTCCGATAATCCAAAAATCAGCTCCTAAATTCTAACCCTATCGTCTATTCCTTGACCTCTGAGTGAAACATCACAGGGTTAAGGGATAGTGGATAGGAGAATTCAAAAGGACTTAGGAGAAGAGGCTGCTGTACTTTAGAGAATCCGAATGCACTTTCACTATCCCACGTGTTTATGATGCGTCAGCGGACGTCATTGTGTGCGTCTGCTGCTGTGGGGAAACCATGGAAACCACAGTTTTCTATACAGCGGCCTACAACATGGATGTTCAATAAGAACGAGGGACTACTGTGAACTCATCTAGAGACTCTGCACCGTGCTCTGATGCTGCTGCTTTGCTTTATGAACGTGGACAACAGAGAAACATATTCTTCATGACCAAAGCTGGAATTGAAATACAAAAGGAAAGTGAAACTTCTGCTCGTCTCCCTCTCCCTCCGGTCCACATTAATACAAATGATCCCAATACGTATGATTGTATGAACTAAAGATCTTAAAATCAATATAAATGTATTGATTATAAACGTTAGCCCTTAACATCTATCTCTGTGTATATCACCATTCAAACATATTTTAAAAGTTGAACAAACCCCACACAGCTCAGTAAAGACTGAAATGTTGACTTTATTTGATCATTTCAGTAAAAACTAACGTTCATATTTCTCTTTTTGATTATAATACTGATGAACGTTCAAAACAAAGCACTTTGGCAAGTTGCCACCTACGTTTTAAAATGCTTAATAAGCACCGTAACTTTCATGATATCATTTCTCGGTCATAATCGGTTGTTTCCGTGAACGGCCGACTGTTGAGTGACGGCAAATGCTGCGGCTGAAATGCATTGTGGGGCAGCATTTTCTCCTCTCCTTTTGTCAAGGGAGATCCAGTGATTCCTAAGCTAAAGGAGGTTATAAAGGAAGTTTGAAACCTCCTTTCCTTTCATTTAGAGAATTGGAACGGCACTTAACATGGCTGCCACTGAGGGACTTCCGGGTCATTTCACTTGGTTAGGAAGGTTCCTAAGCTAAATGGACTATTGGAACGCAACCCAGGACTCAAATCCAGAACTCAGGATAGAGGATCCAGGACATAGGATGCAGGGTCCAGGACTAAGTATCCAGGATTCAGATCAGGACTCACGATAGAGGATCCAGGACACACGACCGCAGCAACAGGATCAGCCACGACTCAGGATCCCGGCGTAGATGGACACCAAAAATAAATTTGGGGGAAGCTGGGTTATTGGGAACATGAGAGTACACAGACAGACAGAAGGAAGAAGTAAGGTGTCCCCGACAGTCTAAGTCTATAGCAGCTAAACTAACGTGTCTGCGTACATGCACTCCCTTGGGATAGGTTGAGGGAAAGGGGTAGCAAGTAAGAAGTAGGAAACAGAGGTGGAGAGGCACAACGTGTGTTAAGCATTCCAACTAAATTATCTTCTAAATTAAGTGTTTACCTTAAACATTATGTGTGCAGCAGGAAATAATGTCACATGACTCCAAATATTATATTAAGCAATAATTTGTTATGACTTGATATTCCATTATAACACTGAAATCAATCCAGGATATGCATTTGGTTTGCATCTAATGTCGCCCCAAATGTAACTCTCTGTCTGTCAGATGTCACCTGAATTGCATTCATACAATGGAAATTGAACAAAGGCAATGAGAGAAACTGTTACATTTGCCAACTGTTTTTTGATCGGTAGGTCCAGTGAGACTTTTTCGGTGTTCAACTATCTTGCAAATATCATATAAAAAGAATACTCAGAGGTGGGAGAAGTACTCAGATGTTTTAATTAAGTCCATGTAGAAGTGTAAAAATACTCTGTTACAAGTAAAAGTCCTGCATTCAAAATGTTACTCAAGTACAATTACAAAAAGTATTCATTGTGCAGATTGGTCCATTTCAGAATAATATATATGATATGTTTTATAAAGATTGATCATTAAAGTGTTCTCAAAGCTGGTAAAGGTGCAGCTAGTTTGAATGCCTTTGTATACTGCAGGGTAGCTGGTGGATTTACTCCAGGTGGAACTAAAGTCTAAATCTGAAAAGTAACTAAATGTATAAAAGAAATAAGGAAGTAAAGTACACTCTGAATTGTAGTGGGGTAGAAGTAAAAAGTAGCAACAAATTCAAATACGTACAAGTCACTCAAAATTGTACTTAAGTACTTGAGTAAATGTAGGCCTACTTAGTTACTTTACACCACTGAAAATACTATCACCATATAGCAATGTACCAGATGCAGTACATTTCCTTAATCTCCAGCTGAATCATGTTGTATGTGCATCTATAGAACTCAACAAGATTTAACAATGAACTACAAAACTTTTAAAGCAAACTTTTGATTGCTGTACATTACAAAGGCCGGTGCCTTAAAAGTTTGCTTGACTAGAGATGGACTGATCATATGGCCACAGTCTCGGTTGTCATAGCATTCTATTAAGGCTTAATCTACCGTCTGACAGAGTTTGACCTTATGTTAGCCCTTGGCGCTGAAACCAGACTGGAGGCAGCTGGGCTGCTGAGAGCTTCATGTTTGTTGCACATTCTGTGGACAAGGTTCTCTCACTACTTCCCCCTAACAAGCAACTCTTAAGAAGAGCTATACTTTAGTTATGGCATGTAGCCAGTCACCACTGCCACAAGCTGAACTCCGATGAGATTTAGATTTCCAGAGCCAGAAAGTTCTGCCTCCCAGAAATGTTCTTCGACTAAAACAACTATCTGCTCGACACACACAAACACACACACACACACTTTAGTGTTTGTTGGCGACTCGGATGATGTATGGGATCTATGAACCAACACATCAGAACAAACTGATACTGACAAGGGTGTAGTCCAGCCAAAATAATTTAGGGGGTGCAAACTGACTGAGCGTCCACAGTATAAATCACTAGAGAGTATAGACATATAAAGCAATATAAAGCAGGAGAGGGACTTTCCACCACAGGCACACATGGATAGGGGACATTTATTTCTGCTGTTTCTTCTTCAAAATAGTCTTGTCAGCCAGATGTCACCTATATTTAAGACACAATCCCATCACTTTATTGTCCATGACTGAGACGAAAACATTTGGATGCCAAAGTTTCCAGAGGTGGTGTTTTTGTTTCAGAATGGGAGGTAGCCTGAGGTGCTAATGGAGCTGTATCTCATCCCTGACAGATTATAGCAGTTGCTGTTAAACTCTGCTTTTCAACAACTGAAAAAGTTTGCAGACTCTGACAGCGCCTGACAGTCAGCCACTCTGTTGTTGTGGAGATGCATTAAGTAGGACGGTTGTAGCTGATGCAGAGTGTGGCAAGGTGGTTATTGCCTCACTTTATTAAATAAGCCTGCATGTTGGTTTCCGGGCATTATTTCTGGGAATGAACTTGAGAGTTCTCATTCATAACACTCCGTTCGATGTCTCACTATGGGATGCGCCTCATCGCGGAGCAAACAGAAGCATCAATCTCATTACGCCAATCCTGATTGGCCGGTGATTCTTGACGTCAACGTCAGGGGAAATCACCCCCTATAAGTAGCCTGCGCCACGACGCATGCGTCATTCAAACACCTCTTCTCGCTTCAGAGCACATCTCGAACGGTAGCCGGGCTAGCTTAACAGTCCACAGACTGAACCCAACTAATTTTCGGTCGACGGGCGTTAGCCGGCTACCCGATTCTCTCACAGAAGATTATTATAGTCAACCTCGCCGTTCTTCCTCTGGAGTAAGGTAAGGTTTTGACTTCAAGTTAGCAACACACCAGTTGCTAACTTGTGTTTTTTCCCTCACTACCGATACCACGGTAGCAAGGACACTTTTTTTTTCTTCTCTCTTCCACGGAGGAGAAAAGGATTACAGGAATATTACCATACCAGGTAATATCCTTGAGAAAAAAAGACCCACGCTGTCCTTTTTCCCCCGGATTAAAGACAGATCGGTAAACATTTTTTTCTCGAACGTACCTGTCACGAGCGGACCCTCTCCACGCCTCACGGCGAACGAGATGGATGCCTCTCCCCCTCACACCAGAGGAGTCAGGATCTCGGAGGCTCGGCGCTGCGGTTGCGGGTTGAAAGTGTCAGGCACAGACTCACACCAGATCTGTTCGTCCTGCCTCGGGCTGGAACACGCCCAGGAGGCCATCGACAACCCCGGCTCGTGCGGACATTGTGCCCGCCTCACCGTGAAGAGCCTCCACCGAAGGTTAGCGCAACAAGTTAACCTGTCGGGACGGGACCCCCTCATGTCCACTGATCCGCCGACCGGCAATCAAGACACGAGGACGTCTGCCGCAGAGATGGAGCCCCTCACTGCGGTCTGGGGCTCACCGACAGCGGCACCCGCAGAACCGGAATCCCGCGCCATATCGGGCCGAGATCCGGTGGCGGCAAAGAACGCGGGAACGGGGCCCCACGCTATACCAAGCTGGGGCTCCCGACTGGACCTCACCACGGTTTCACCCGCGGAAGATGTCCTGGAGTTAGATTGCATGGAGGACGAAGAGTACACCTCTGAGTTCCTCCTGTCTGACTCGGATGAGCAGGAAGACGACATCTTCATGTCATCGACTCAGGCTGCAAAGCCGGGAGCGATGGCTGCTCCCCCGGGCGACAGCACACCAGCTTCGCCCTGTCTCAGTATGGACCTACAAGCCGTGTGTCAGCGCGCTGCGGCCAAACTAGACATCCCATGGCCCGAAGTGGCCAAGGAGACCTCCAGGTCCCGTTACGAGGGAAAACTTTTTTCCCAAACAACGAGGGCAAAGAGGCAACTCCTCCCGGTCTTCCCGGAGATGTTGGACGAGGTGTCGGTCTCGTGGAGAGACCGGCCCTTTAGCAACAAGGCCCCAATCCAGGGTGCCTCCTCCCTAGACTGTGACGGTATGGAGAGGCTCGGCCTGCTCCACATACCACCTATGGAACCGCTGGTGGCAGCCCACCTCCTACCGAGGATGGGCCAGCCGCCAAGCAGGAACCCCACGCTGCCAGCAAAAACGGACCGATTCCAGTCTACCATGACGGAACGGGCCTACAGAGCCGCAGCGTTGTCCACCAGGGCTCTGAACGTTTCCTCGATGCTAACCGCATACCAAGCGGA
This sequence comes from Champsocephalus esox, assembly GCA_036324585.1. NCBI lineage: Eukaryota > Metazoa > Chordata > Actinopteri > Perciformes > Channichthyidae > Champsocephalus > Champsocephalus esox. The sequence continues at coordinate 33,719,114 of CM070490.1, forward strand.
GCTCTGTGAGGATATGTCGAGCAATCCTGGACCGGCCACTCTGGACGAGATAGCCGCGGTCACAGACATTTGTCTCCGTGTCCAACGCTGCGCCGTCCAGGCCACGGGCAAGGTAATGGGGATCATGGTGGTGCAGGAAAGAGCTAGATGGCTCAACCTCACCAACCTCCCAGACCGGGAAAAGGAAGATGTGCTGGATATGCCCATCGTTCCCGAGGGGATTTTCGGCTCCGCTCTCGCTTCCATGCAAAGGAAGTGCGAGTCGAAAAAGAAGGAAGACGAGGCTCTCCACCTTTGTCTCCCTCGAAGGGTCCAGCCGCGGCCTTTGCAACGGCGGCCCTTCGCCCACGCTGCACCGTGCTCTGCTGGGTTCAAAGTACCGGGACAGCAGAGGGCGCAGCCCGCCCCGAGTCCCCAGCCCAGTCAGGAGACGAGGGCGAGTTGGTCTAGAAAATCTCCGGCTCCGGCTGTAGCCCAGGCACAGCCGAACCAGAATTTCGGCCAGCAGGCGAGGAAGAAGAAGCGAGCGGCCTGACAGCCCCTCCTTCTCCCCTCCGTGACGGAGCTGGAAGTTCCTTCCCCGGCTCTAAATGTGTCCCCGCCGCCTCGAGAGATGCCTCAACGCCATCCTCAAGTCCGCACAAGACACATGTCACATTGTTATTGTCTGAATAAACCATTTTCCGCTGACGCATCCAGGCTCCGGCCAAGGGCGCAGCCTAAAAAAATGAAAAGAAAGACAATAAACAGTCCGTTAACCATAAATCCCCTTCTGAGAGCAGCTACGGCCTCTCTCAAAAGGCGGATAATAAACGGGTCTGTGAAGGCACCACCGCCACGCGCATGCGCAGTGCCGGCTGGGGCTTTAAGGGCACTACCGCCACATGCGTACGCAGTGTCGGCTAGAGCTGTAAAGAACGGCCCGTCAATCCTTCCCCTTTCAAGAGCAGCTGCGGCATCTCTCAAAGGACGGATTATTGACGGGTCTGTGAAGCCACCGCCACACACATGCGCAGTGCCGGTCAGGGCTTTAAGGGCACCAGCGGTACGCGCAGGCGCAGTGCCGACTGGAGCCGTGAGGGCACCACCGGCACACACATGCGCAGTACCGGCTGGAGCCAAAAAGGCACCTCCGTCACGCACATGCGCAGTGCCGGTCGGAGCCATAAGAGTGACATCCCAGCTGGCTCTAAGGAGCATACAGCAGGAGATACTCACGATGTCTGCCTGGACTTCTCAAGACAGTTATAATTTATCTGTTTTCACAAACCCAGTGAGAGTCAACCCACATTCTGGAGAGAAGAGTTCTCTCTCTCCCAGAAAGAAGGGTTTTATCTATAAAGCCCACCGAGCGGAGTCAGATTACGGAGGAGAATGTCCTCGTAAAGCACCCGCTCAACATGGGCCTCATAATAAAACTAAACCCCGAACACCACGGCTTACGGAGAGTTTTGGTGATTATTAAATGCGTAGTGGCACTACACCCGACTTTTCCAGTGCGGGACGCGCCTACGGGTGCAGTCCTTTCACGGAAGGTGGTCACCACGGACGCAGGTCAGACGGGCTGACAGGGGACTTACGAAGGTTGCCCGGTGAGAGGTCTCTAGAACTTCCAGCGGGCACGCGTAAATTACCCGGAGCTTTTAGCGGTGTTCCACACCCAAAAATGCTTCCTGTCCTCTCTCAGAGGACTTCATGTCCCCGTGAGGATAGACAACACGATATCGTGTATGAACCGCCAGGGGAAGTTGCGTTGTCTCCAGTCACCACTGGCACACAAACTGATCCCTTAGAGCGGCAGGCGTCTCCTCTCTCTGAGAACGACACGAGTACCGGGTGTTATGCACCTAGGGACAGAATTACTGTCAAAAGGTGCACCACTTTATTCAGACTGGACTCCTCATCCAAGGATCGAGAGTCCGCTGTGGGTGCGTTACGGCGGAGCCGTGTTAAATCTGTTCGCAAGGGGAGAAAATGCTCAATGACAGCTGTTCTCTTTAATGCACGATTTAAACGCACCGTTAGGCACGCACTCGTACACGATTGACCTCCGGGTCCTCTGTACACGTTCCCACCCCTGGTTCTGTTCCCCTTAACTCCGGCCAGAGTGAAAGAGCAACGCCACACACGTACTCTGATGTTTCCACCCTAGCCCGCGATATACAGGCTGGTGGTGATATATCAGCTGTTGTGCGGGCAGCCGTGGCAGCCCCCACCACGCAGGGACAAATTGTCTCAGGCGGGGGGGGCGATCCTTCACCCACGCCCAGAGCACGGGGCACTATGGGCCTGACCCGTGAGTGGTACAATCTGAATACAGTGGGACTCCCTCAGAAGGTGATAAACACGATTCAGAGTGCGAGAGCTTCCTCCACCAGGTCTCTTTACGACTGTAGGGAGGGTGTTTGAGGAGTGGTGCCTTCAAGAAGGGCACATCTCTTTTCAATGTCCTGTCGGGGTGATTTTATCATTCCTACAGGACTTGATCGATAAACACAGAGCTTTTTCCACGATCAAGGTGTACCTGGCTGCTATTGCTGCATGCCATGTGGGCTTTGAGGGTAAGACGGCTAGCCAACATCCTTTGGTCTGCCGTTTTATGAAGGGAGCGCGCAGGCTCCTCCCTGTCTCCAGGTTGCTGGTGCCCTTATGGGACCTGGCAGTGGTCTTAAATGGGCTCAAAATGACCCCATTTGAACCCCTGGAGGGAGCTGACATGAAACATCTGTCACTCAAGACAGTGCTGTTACTGGCCCTGGCATCCGCAAAACGGGTCAGTGATATCCATGCACTGTCTGTACATCCCTCATGCACTCAGTTCGCCCCAGGGCAAACGAGAGTGTTGTTGAAACCCAACCCTGCCTTTACACCAAAGGTGGTTGGTTCGTGTACCCCAATTGACATTGAGGCATTTCCTCCGCAGCTGGTTTCCTCCGGGGAGCAGCAGCAGGATCTGTTGTGTCCAGTCCGGGCTTTGCACACATATATGGACAGATCAAAAGAGCTTCGTCTTAATGACCAACTCTTCGTGTCCTGGGCTAAACCTCACAAGGGTAAGCCTGTTACTAAGCAACGACTATCCCACTGGATCGTGGAGGCGATTGCTTTGGCCTATACGAGTCAGAATCTGCAAGCACCTTTGGGTTTGCGGGCTCACTCGACTCGGGGCCTGGCTACATCCTGGGCTTTGTTCAAGGGTGTTTCCATCCAGGATATCTGTGCGGCGGCAAGCTGGTCTTCGCCACTCACTTTTGTCCGCTTTTACAGACTGGACGTCTCCGCTCCAAGCGTGGCCCGAGCAGTGCTGGGCACCTTGTTGAGTCGGGACTCCACCTGTTAAATTCTGGTTGATCGGTGATCTTCGAGATAAGCTCGTCTGGCAATACGGGAGCTACAATATCCCATAGTGAGACATCGAACGGAGTGTTATGAATGAGAACTATAGGTTACTTACGTAACCCCAGTTCTCAGAGTAACATGAAGTGAGATGTCTCACCAGACGGCCCTCCTTGCTATGGTGAAGCGAGAAGAGGTGCTTATTTTGAATGACGCATGCGTTGTGGCGCAGGATACTTATAGGGGGTGATTTCCCCTGACGTTGACGTCAAGAATCACCGGCCAATCAGGATTGGCGTAATGAGATTGATGCTTCTGTTTGCTCCGCGATGAGGCGCATCCCATAGTGAGACATCTCACTTCATGTTACTCTGACACTGGGGTTACGTAAGTAACCTATAGTTTTTATAGTTTTGCTTTTGGTTGTAATGAATCCCTTTTAACAAGCAGGTACATTATTCACCAGGGGTGACTGGGACAAAGAAAAATCAAGCATTTTGTCCCAGACCAGCAAAACACAACGTTTTCACACACACATGCAAACACACACACGCAACCATATAAACTCACTCGTTGTGTGTGACATGTCTCCATGCTTTAATGTTCAAAAAGCTCTTTATTTTTCTCATACTGCCTGTAATGCAGCACCTCTGTCTGAAACAGGGCCCAGTCTGCTCTGATTGACCCTCGCCGAGGGTGCTGGAGTTGTTTGTTCGCCGCTCCTCCGCCCCAAATCTCCGACCCAGATCAGAACCTCTCCTGTCTGGCTCTCCACTTTTTAAACGTCAGTCATCAGCAAAAATAGCAGCATCTCTCTATCGAATCGACACAGGTCTTTGTGTCATCTCCTACCTGCTGGCTCTTTCCTGCTCACTGGTCTCTAGCCCGCTAGCTAGCAAGCATTATTGGACCTAGCAGGCTGCTACTTAGATGCTCCTCTACTCCCTGAAGTCTGCTGAGCTAACATTTCTGTCTCCACCCAAACTCTGCGGCTCGTGTGGGTCTTCCCATCCCGCTGCGATCAGCCGGCTTCCCCGCTGACATCGTCTCTCCCTGGCTATCAAGCTAGCTAACAAGCTAGTAGGCTGGTCACCCGGCTCCCACTCTGCACCAGGCTGTCAGCCCCTCCTACGATTCTCCTCCGGAAACCACTGGAATTATTCTCCTGATATGCTGGGATTATCCTTCTGATTTTATCTGGACTCACACTGCTACTTCCATGGTCATCTGGCTCCTGGTCTCTGCTGCCCGGGTCCTCAGCATTAGCTAGCTCCGTGCTAGCGCCACTTCACCGGATCATGCCGCCGCTCTACTCCCTGTCAGATCTCCACTCCTTTAATAACCGCCTGCCTCCGGACTGCATGGACATCCTCGCAGATAATGAAATACTCCGCAAACGCCGTCCACGCGTCTTTGAGTTGTGAAAAGCGCTATATAAATAACAAAATTAAATCTGTGGCAAAGCCCCGGGGGTGGATGAGATCCGCCCGGAAATGCTGAAGGCTCTGGGTGTTGAGGGACTGTCATCGTTGACACGTCTCATCAACGTTGCGTGGAAGTCGGAAACAGTACAGAAGGAGTGGCAGACCGGGGCGGTGGTTCCCCTTTTCAAAAAGGGGGATCAGAGGGTGTGTGCCAATTACAGAGGCATCACACTACTCAGCCTCAGAAAGTTTACTCTAAGGTACTCGAAGGAGGGTCGGGCCGACTGTCGAACCTCAGATTGAGGAGGAACAATACGGATTCCGTCCTGGTCGTGGAACGACGGATCAGCTTTTTACTCTCGCAAGGATCCTGGAGGGGTCTACATGTGTGTTGTAGACTTGGAGAAGGTGTATGACCGAGTTCCCAGGGAGTTACTGTGGGAGGTGAGTATGGGGTGAGCGGGTCTCTACTTAGGGCCATCCAACCTCTGTACTCCCAAAGTGAGAGCTGTGTTTGGGTCCTCAGCAGTAAGTCGGACCCATTTCCGGTGAGGGTTTTGCGTTAAAAAAAAATGAAATGCATTATTCCGAGTGTGCTTGCTTTTCTCTTTGAAAGTCATCACATAACAGCATTGTAATACACGGTGCGGCTGCATTAAATATTACATATCTGCCGTCAGGCCCGGACTGGCCATCGGGAGGACCTGCTGGCCTGAGGATTTTTTTTATACGTATGTATTGTGAACACAATGCTGCGCAAATGTAGGTCTGAATTTGCCTCACAGAGAGTGACTGGCTGTCTACATGATGTGGTCTGGCGACATGGCTACTTTCATACAGATCATACACTAATGCCCTCGATTGTGTGTGTATGTGTGGCGCGAGCGAGCGAGTAGAGAGAAAGCGCGCGCACCGGTTATGTGTATTGTTGTTGTTAGCATCTGGTGCTAGCTAGCTGCGCTAACGGATATAAGGAGCTGTTTCAACAACAATGTGGGGGGAGAGTCCTCTGCTGTCAGACTGAGAGGCTGACAACTACAGCTCAGGTGAGGTGAAGGACTCTTTGAGTGTTTACATATTTAACGTAGTCTCAGTTCACAGTGGATCTCAAATGGTTTGGACACCATTTATGCAAACACATATTTCCATTTGAGGGGGGAGTGATTAGTAAAATATGCATGAATAATACAAATAAAATGTTAACTAGGTGAAAAAAGGCAAGATAAACTTTTAAAACTTGTTGTGAGCTAAAACTAGTCTTTCCTGCTGCCTCAAATGCGGCTTTCACACCAGCGCTTTTCAGTTTCTAGCTCCGAGCGGGAGCTTTTCTGGTTCAGCTCCGGTTTCCCTTTTCAGCTCCCGCTCTGTTCACACCGCCCACTGGCGCTGCCCCTGCTGCGTCATGACGTCACCGTTTACATCGCTGATTTGCTCCCCAACGGCAGCCATTACGGGGCTCACAACAACTACGTCGGGTCGATGATCGTGTTGCTTTTAATCACACGAAGCCAGAATACATTGAATAACGACTTCTCCAACCTTATACTTTGCTCCAGAGTGCCGTGGTTCATTGTTTATTAATGTGTTTCTGCAGCATTTACCGACCGCTGCAGTGCTGGCTGCTCGTCCACGGGAGTTTATTCTCCCGTTAGCTCCCGGTTAGCTCACACTGCAGCGGCCGCTCTAAAGTATTGTAAGTACTGTCCGACTCACACAAGCAACTGATGCATATCCCCAGTTCCCCTTAGCCTAAGTGAATGTGTATCAGTCTGAATTGACACTGTTTGGTATCACAACGCTGTTACGAAAGTTTCTCTGGTATAAAACGGGTGATGTTAGCATAGCAACTGAAGCTAAACTGACTACTTGCATCCGATAGCTGCAATAATACAAAACAACAAGTCTGCCTCTCTCCACAATGATCGATAACAGTGAACGGATGGTCAAAGTAAGGTACAAATAAACAGAATCACACGAAGCCTGGTTAGTGTTGCCTGACTTTATAAAGTGTGTTTATAGGCACTACTGCTTGTAGGCAGGCATGACAGTCGACCCATGTTCAGGGGAGGTGGGTTTAGTTTCCTGCACGCCTCGACGTAAGAGAGACGTAAGCGACGTCGCATCTTAGCTCCAAAGCTCTTGCCTCTGGACCGACATTTTTTTGGAGCTGGAAATGAAGCGGATTCCGGAGCTAAGAGCCGGCGCGCCGCGGTGTGAACAGGAAAACCCGGCGCTTTTCAGGCTCTAGCTCCGAGCCGGAGCTGAAAAGGCGCTGGTGTGAAAGGGGCAAAAGAGGAGCAGGTGGGAGAGGAGGGAGACAGGAGAGGCTGATTCAGGAGCCCGGACACACTCACATATAAATGAACCAAAAACAAATATACAAGTTTAAATGTGTTTTCATATTGTATGTTATTGGTTATGGGCATGTTCTTGTGATTTTATAATTATTTAAATGTATACAATTCTGTTTCACATGGGTGTCGTCTCTTTATTTCCCCCTCAAAGTGCACCAGATTGATGCATTTAAGTCCAACATTTAAAAAAAAACCTTAGCGGGGGAGCATGCCTCCGGACCCCCCTATAGGATTTGAAGTCCACCTCAACTTAAAATATGTTCACATGAATAGGTTCCTAAATTGATTTGCACAGTTTTTTAAATAGTAACCCATCTCCATATGTTTATTTTTGGGTAGAAGATTTCAACTAGAGGGCTATCACTATGGGCAGCAACGCTGTAAATATTGACAAATAAATCCAGAAAAATGGCACAAATAACTGGTAGTGGCCAGGCTGGATGTATAATTCCCGGCCTGCCTTATTGTCTCAGGCCGGCCCGATACCGGGGGTGGGGGGGAGAAACGCGTCATCTGCAGGAAACAGCGTCTGAGGGCATCTTAATATTCAATAAACTACGAATGTTTTATATCCATGTAACGGGAAGAAACTCAGCTAACTGATCTCTCTCCAAAAAAACCCACAAAGCTAATGCTCTGCCTCTGTCACACATTACTGCACAGAAACTCACTCATAACACCCTTATTACTTATCGTAGCTGCATGTTCAATCCATCGATCTGATCGTGAGAAGACACAGAATCGATCGGTAGATACATCATCACTCCATGATAAGAACTCGCGAAGATATTAACAAGAACATACATCAAAACATGTGGCTGAAAACGGCAAAATGGCTTACCTTGTCGTTGTCTGGTCCAAAGGGGTCTTCAATGGCATTAAAATGATAAAAACGCTGCTGAAGGTTAATCCATAGGTTTGAAATGGTTTCTGATAATCCATAAGAAATAAACCTGCTTTTCCGTATAAAAAGCAGGTTTTTTATTTTTTTTAGAGCTGTGTATACAAAACTTGTGAAACTGCAATAAACGGGGTTCTTCGTAGTACTTACATTTACTGACGATGGGGAGCTGCATAACTACGTAGCCTCGATTAAAGCAAACAGAAGAAGACGACATGTATCAACCATAGACTGTATATATAAAGGTATCAACAAACCAACGCAGCCCAGACTTGAACCGGAGCAGCGGAGGAGTGATGATGTATCTAGAGATCTGAGTCCAGCGGGCTGCTAGTGTTTCTGTTCCTCACAGGACATCATACGTTAGTCAGTGGACGTCCGACAACATGCACACTAACTTATATTGCAGCTATAGGCTATACTTTGGTTTAAATTGCGTGAATAAACTAGCTAGAAAGCTAAAGTTAATTACGTTCATCCAATGTCAGAAGGATTACCTTTTAACAAACGTTGTAATGCTTTTATTTCATTTCAATTTGAGTAAACATTGAAGATATAACATTGTATTGTTTTATTTTTACACTGACTCAGATATAATGAAAATACTTTGTCAGTCGAAGCTCAGCTTTGGTAAGGAAGATACCGGACAGGCAGAGAGAAAGAGAGAGAGAAAGTGATGGAAGTCAGGGAGGAACTGCAGGTACAGTCACACAAAATAATGTAGGCTTACAGTGTAATAACCCCATCTATCTATCCATCTATCTATCTATCTATCCATCTATATATTTATCTATAACAATAGTCTTAATTTACAATGGGCATACTTTTAAAACATACATCTATTGCAGTTATGATGTCATAATAAAATACAATTGTATAAAACACAATTTGCTTACATCTTTGTTCTCTTTTGAGAATCAAACAAAACAGATTTAAATAAAAAAAAGAATGCAAACAAGTGAAATTAACTAAATGGCTGAATAGCTTTTAATTCACTGGCAGGAGCGACAAGTGAGGAGGAGACAAGTGAGGAGGAGACAAGTGAGGAGGAGCAAAAAGATAAAAACAAGGGAGAGATTGAACAAAGAGAAAGAGTAGAGGACAGAGAGAGTAATGAACAGGAAGGACAGAGAGAGACTAAAGAAGATGGACGAGAGGTTGCAGGTTATGGAAAGGAGAGAGACATGGAAAGTGAATGTTGAATCATTTTAGCCTCTTCTGCATGTCCAGATCATTAATAGTAACAATCAACTGATTCTTATGTATTGTACTATAAAAATAATAAATACAAATAATTGATGCTGCATCCACTGACATGGTTTGAAATCAATATATTATCCAATTTGTGACCCCCCACAGGACTTAAAAATCACCTAACTAGATCATGAAAATCCCAAAGATCTCGGGGTATACCCTGAACCCCCCTAGCATGTTTGGACCTTGGTATTTAGGAAATCCTGGATACGGCCCTGCTTACCATCATCCAAGAGTGGTTTTCACTATAAGTAAAAAGGAATCTTTGGACGGACACTATAATTTACAGTTTTTTACCATGTTCAATCTGAATTTTTTTTAAAATAAAAAACATCTATATTGATTCTGACTTTTCTACATCCAACTCACAGGTTTATACATTTTCCCCTTTTAGAAGTGTAGTTATGGTCATTTGTTCTGGAAATGTCATTTTCGAGCCTGAGACCTGAAAAACAGGCTCAGTGCTTTGGTTAAACTGTCATATGCACATTTCTTATACTATCTACATACATCTTATAAGAGTATAATACATATGTATAATATCAGTTCAAATAAGTGCTTCAACATACAGTAGTTAACATTGCTGGAGGTATACACACATATTGATAGATGTCTTGTAATGCACTGTTGAGGAACCTGCGACCCAGGTTTTTCATTCATTGCATTACTACACCGTAGTTGTGTAGATAATATGTCAATAAACCTTAGAAAATCTTGAAAGGGATGTGCAAAATAGCCATTATACAGTCTTTAATTAACTATTAGTAGAGGATAACGAGTAATGAATATACTTTATAGGGATCCTATAAATCATAATCTAATAATAAAAATAATGAAATTCAATAACATGCTTTAACCACTAGGTGTCCCTTTATATCAGCTGTGCACCGTTATGGTGTAAATACAGCCTATTTACCAATTGGATCACATATAAAAGTTGAATTAGTGTTGACACTGCAAGGAGATGTATTGTAAGATGTTGTTTAATTGCTGATTTATGATCCACATCACGTTTTCAGTTCCTCATGTTTGTCTAGAAGTCTTCTCATCAGGGCTCTATACATAGAGAACTACGGCAGATCTGTAATATTTAATGCAGCCAAACCGTGTATTACAATGCCGTTATGTGATGACTTTCAAAGAGAAAAGCAAGCACACTTGGAATAAAGTATTCTTTTTTTTTGTATTTCACATCGCATAAACAACATCTCCCAACGTGCATTGCGGCTAAACCATCCAATCACCGAGCTGAGGATCTTGCCTACGTCTGTTTCCGGTATTGCTTATGACATGTGATGTGAGACTGGGTTGGAGAATTGCACAGAGGGAAACGAACGTATCTATGTCACCATTTTAGATGCGGATTTTGTTAAACTAATACGTTTGCGCTGTGAACCAACACTATACATTGACGGGGAAGGGGGTAGCAATAAAGATAACACCATTTAACAGTTACACAACATAACAGAAATAATATCGATAGCAGGGTCCCTAGCAACCATCTTGGTAACAATGAACACGTTGTATGTACACAATTTCCCGAAGTACTCTTCGTAATAACTAGCAAACTAAAGATCATGAACATCCACTGCACACATCATCCGAAATAAAAACTAATATTTCTCGCATCAAATGACATCAAAATGCTTTTTAATGGCCAAACAAACCTTAAAATAGGCATTTTCCACCGGGAATAAAACGACGGTCGGCCATGTTTTTTTTTATATGGAGAGAAATTTGAAGATCACGTGACAGACCCCAGCCATTGGAATGAATGGTGAAAAAAAACTTAGGGATCCTACAATTTCAGAGGTGTTTTTTGTAGAAATACTACGTTCCAAGTTGTGGACTAACGTAGTTATTACCCGTTTAAATGAGACTGGGTTGTTTAAATGCACATAAACCTATAGAACACACTGCAGGAGGGAAAACACCCTAAAAAGCAGAATAGGGCCTCTTTAATGTATGACAATAATCAATCATTCCTTGTCACCTGATAGGCAGAATTATACATACTCAGATGTATTGCTGGTGATCTGCATAGTGATCTAGATGACAACCCAAAACACATGCATTATTAAACTTGCATATAGACTATGCTCAGTGGTGGAGGGCGGCAAAACATTTCATAATACTTTTTTCTGGTGTTAGACTATGAGGTGCTGCTATGTGACAAAAACACAATAAACCAAGGCTACAACATACACTTGATTGATTGCATTACAATGATTGTCTTTTAATCAATTCATTTCTGAAATAATGATACAATCACATCAAACTCCTGATGATACATTGCAGTCATTTTGTGTAACAGAGCAATACAAACTCCTCTTTATTGCTCTCTTAAGTGTTGGAGGTCATGATTGGAGTCATCTTGAACAGAGTGACAGAGCAAATAGTCTCTCATATTGTTGGCTTAATACAGTAAGACTTCACGTTGACAGAGTAACCAATAATTCTAGCACTGTAAGTTTCCTAAAGTCTTTCTCTTCTCTCTGTACAGGTGTATCATTTAAATATAGCTGTGCAGTTCATAAAGCCAGGACCATCAGAGACGGATTGATACTTGCGGGGAGCCGGAGGACACAGTGTCACAGGCGTCAGAGAAGCATCTGTAGACGAGGATGCTAAATGTTTTCTCTCTGCAGGAGTGAGCATCTTTATTAAAGTGGAGGTAGCAATAATGTCGTTGGCAGCAGAAAGCTCCACATAACCCAGTTCAAGCCTCAGTTCTTCAGTCGGTTAAGATAACAGCTCAGACTGCTGAGTCTCTGGTAAAGTGACGGCCTAAGGCATTGTTACTGCTAATCCTCAACTTCCATATATCTGGGTTCTGTTTATTAACAAGTATCGGACGTCTGAGTGTCCTCAAACTGAGCTGGATATGCAATTATTCTTTAAAATTAGAAGCGTTCTCAATACTGAGAGCTTCCACATTCATCATATCCACCTAGGACCGAACAAATAATAACTTGTCCTTGAAGCAGAGGTCTTCCCTTCTGCTTCTTACAGTGCAGACACTTTTCTGCTTGCTCCTGCCTCTGCTTACTTTTTTATGCTGATTTTCCTATTCTTATTCTCTGAAAACTTTGAGCAGCGGCTCCTGGACATTAACCGATCACTGGGACAGTTCATCTTCATAAATAGACGGAGGTTTTCAGCCATATTTCAACATTTTTACGACGACCCCAGTCTTACAGTAGCGTGGCCTAGCAACAGCTAAAGCCTGGTAGGCTACTGCATGCTATTTAGCTTAAGCTAGTTGGTAGCAAAATGCCTCCGTTCTCTACAGATGACTTCCACAAACTTCTACAGAAGATGGCCGTGCTGGAAATGAAAATGCAACGGTTGGAAGTTAACGTGGAAGTGAATGGACTATGTTGTGGGAATGACACCACTTTACCAGTGTTGCAAAATAGTGGAAAAGGGTATGCTCACAGCTAGTTAGCAGCTACAAGGATTCCAAGGAACAGGAGGGCTGTGTACTGGGTAATAAATCTACAAGTGGTAGTCCTCCCTGGAACTCTCTGGGTGCAAAGCCGAAGAGTAAATCATTTCCATGGGATTTGGGAGGACGGATAACAGGCAGAGCCCAACACTCAGAAATATGTGATGCGACCGGCTGGCCTGCATTGTTATCACCCAGGAAGAGCGCCTCTTCAACCCCTAAACAGCCGTGGACAGCTGCTAAAGGGAGAATTACAAACAATCCTCCTAAACCACCAAGTGTGCCAATCCAGAACAGATACGCTCTGCTGACCGAGAGCCGGAGATCTCTTTCTGATGACCTGGATAACCCGTCCTCTTCACACAGCAGGGTAAGGACCAATAGCTACTCCAAAAGTAAAAGGCTAGAGGGAAAGCTAACGACTGGGCCTGAAACTCTGATTGTGGGTGACTCTGCTGTAAGAGATGTAAAAGGTCTGTGTAGTAAGAACAACAACAAAGTACTCTGTTTTCCCAAGGATACGGTCTCTGACTTGGCTGAGAAGATCCTGCGTATTGGGGCTGAACATCCGACTGTGAAGAATGTGGTTCTGCACATTGGAACAAATGATGTTGTGAAACAAGAGTCAGAAGTGCTGAAAAAAGACTTTAAATGTCTGTTGGAAACTGCCAGCTCTCTAAATGCAGAGGTGTTCATCAGTGGCCCTCTACCGCCAGTCAGAAGAGGAGTGGAGAGATTCAGCAGATTGTTTGCACTGAACACCTGGCTTTCAACTGCCTGTACTGACCATTCTGTGCATTTTATTGACAATTTTAACTTTTTCTGGGACCGCAGACATCTTTTTAAGGCAGATGGAGTTTGCCTGAACAAGTCAGGAGTGAAATTGTTTATCTCTAACATATTCAACTGCCTGCGTCATCAATCTGTTCCCTCTGCCAAGGACAAGTGGCAAGAGGAATCAAAACAGAAGATAGACACAACACATCGCGCAGAAAACCCTGAAGAAGTATCACTGCACCCGCCTGAGGAATGTTCTGATTATGGGAGACCTATGAAACACACGGAGGAGTCCCCACCGCCCGTCACCCCCCCCCCTATCAACGCCTTTGAGAATACTCCGTTCACCCTTTCACCCACGCCCACCATCCTGGAGATCGTTGAACACATGAAGGAGATACAGAGGGCTGGCACCGATTCCTTCCTGGATTTCAAAGACCAAACTAAGGCGTTACGCAGGGCTGGCAGCATGTCCTTTACCCCCGCCCCTCAACGACGCCCACCAAAATCACCGAAGCAGAGATGCGCACCATCTCCCCCGGCTTCATCACCATGCCTACCACAATCATCCAAACCAAAACAATCTGCAAACTGATATCTGCTGGGTCCAGGCTCAAGGGAGTATGGCACTCTCAACTCTTTCCAGGACATGCCAGGGCCCTGCCTGCCAGTAGCTTTGCCGATATCTGTGTTGATAGGTAATAGATTAAGAGAGATAAATCATCTTAGATACAGGAAGCGCTCAAACGTTTGTGTGAGTTTATCTAATTTAGCAGTGATTCCATGTCAGCCACAGCTTGTTACAAAAAACATGACTGATAGTGTGTTTAACAAACTTAAACTAGCTTTATTAAATGTCAGGTCTTTGGCAGGAAAAACATTTTTAATCAATGATTTTATCACTGAGCACAATCTTGATTTTATGTTTTTAACAGAAACTTGGATTGAACAAAATAACAGTGCAGCTGTTCTTATCGAATCAACCCCTCCCAACTTTAGTTTTATGAGTCAGGAAAGAATGCATAAGAAAGGGGGTGGAGTTGCTATTCTGTTCAATGATTCCCTTCAATGCAGGAAGACATCGTATGGAAACGTTTGATTCTTTTGAATATGTGGCCCTTCAGCTGAAATGCTCCTCTCGAGCTCTGTTCCTAAATATCTATAGGCCACCCAAATACTGTGCAAGCTTTTTTGATGACTTTACTGAACTGCTGTCTATAGTGTGTATTGATTTTGACCGTCTAGTCATTGTTGGTGATTTTAACCTCCATGTTGACAACCCCCAGGACAGAGGGGCTAAAGAACTGTTTTGTGTTCTTGATAGCTATGGACTGACTCAGCATGTGACGGAGCCCACGCACAATAAGGGGCACACTCTGGACTTAATTATCTCAAAGGGTCTGAATATCTCTAAGGTTGTGGTGACTGATGTTGCGCTCTCTGACCATTCCTGTGTTTTCTTTGAGAGCTCTATTTCTGTTCACACAAGTGTTCAAAAAGAGGTAACCACAAAGCGATATTTAACTGAAAATACTAGGGAAATGTTTACTCAGAATTTTTCCACACTTGCCCCTGCTAACATCTCAGTAGATGAGCTAGTAGATCATTTTAATTCAAAAATTAAAAATGTTATAGATGCCATTGCTCCAATTAAGGTAAAGGAAGTGACTGGGAAGAAAATATCTCCATGGAGAAAGGCCATGACCGTTAAAACAGAAAAAAGAGAATGTCGAAAAGCTGAACGCAGGTGGCGAAAAACAAATCTCCAGGTTCACTTTGAAATTTATAAAGAGAGACTTGGCCTTTATAATTTGGAATTGAAAAACGCACGACAATCATTCTTCTCTGACATCATTACCAAAAACGAAAACAACGCACGTGCCTTGTTTGCTACCGTCGACAGACTAACTAACCCCCCAGTGTCAGTAGCCTCTGAATTTCTAACCACCAGGGCGTGCAATGATTTTGCCTCCTTTTTCACTGACAAAATTCAGAAAATCAGACAAGCAGTCAGTGCCTCTGCATCAGGAACAGCAAATGTGCTGTCTCTTTGTCCACTTAACATCAATTCAGACATCATGACACAATTCCATCAGATTAATGATAAAAACCTAGAGGACATTATACAACTTCTGAAGTCCTCCTCCTGCTGCCTTGATATTATTCCAACAGGATTTTTCAAAGATGTTTTGCCTTGCATGGCCTCAGAACTACTTCATATAGTAAACAAATCTCTTCACTCAGGTATTTTTCCACAGGCCCTGAAAACTGCAGTCATTAAACCGCTCTTAAAAAAGAATAATCTAGATGCTTCAGTAATGAACAATTACAGGCCCATATCAAACCTGCCATTTCTAGGTAAGATCATTGAAAAAGTTGTTTTTCAACAGTTAAGTAATTTCTTGCATTTAAATAGTTGTTTCGACGTGTTCCAGTCAGGCTTTCGTCCAAACCACAGCACTGAGACTGCTCTTGTAAAGGTCTTTAACGACATCCACTTAAACACAGACAGTGGCAGAACTTCAGTGTTAGTATTATTAGATCTCAGTGCTGCGTTTGACACTGTTGACCACAGCATATTACTAGACCGACTGGAAAACTGGGTGGGACTTTCGGAAACAGTTCTAAATTGGTTTAAATCCTACTTAAAGGATAGAAACAACTTTGTTTCTATAGGTAAATACACATCTGAGTTGACAAATATGACATGTGGGGTTCCTCAAGGCTCCATCCTGGGGCCTCTTCTCTTTAACATCTACATGCTACCACTGGCTCAGATAATGAAGAACAACAAAATAAGTTACCATAGCTATGCAGATGACACACAAATTTACGTAACAATTTCACCAGGAGACGATGCTCCAATTCAAACACTGAGTAAGTGCATTGAACAAATCAATGACTGGATGTGTCAGAACTTTCTCCAATTAAACAAAGATAAAACTGAGGTAATGGTCTTTGGAGCCAAGGCAGAACGTTTAAAAGTTAGCGCTGAGCTTCAGTCTGCAATGTTCAAACCAACAGATAAAGCCAGGAATCTAGGTGTAGTCATGGACTCTGACCTGCGTTTCAACAGTCACATTAAAACAGTTACTAAATCAGCCTACTATCACCTAAAGAATATATCTAGGATTAAAAGACTAATGTCACAGCAGGATTTGGAAAAACTTGTCCATGCTTTTATCTTCAGTAGACTTGACTACTGCAATGGTGTCTTCACAGGTCTCACTAAAAAATCTATTAGAAAGCTGCAGCTGATTCAGAACGCCGCTGCTCGAGTCCTCACTAACACTAAGAAAGTGGACCACATCACTCCTGTTCTGAAGTCTTTACACTGGCTTCCTGTGTGTCAAAGAATAGATTTCAAAATATTGCTGCTGGTTTATAAAGCACTGAATGGTTTAGGCCCAAAATACATCTCTGACCTCCTGCTAAACTATGAACCATCCAGATCTCTCAGGTCTTCAGGGACGGGTCAGCTTTCTGTCCCCAGAGTCAGAACTAAACATGGAGAAGCAGCATTCAGTTATTATGCTCCAAATATTTGGAACAAACTCCCAGAAACCTGCAGGTCCGCTGCAACTCTTACTACTTTTAAATCCAGGCTGAAGACTTTTCTTTTTGTCGCTGCTTTTAATTGAACTTTTCATATCTTAAACTGCACTGTAACTTTTATCCATGTACTTTTTCTTGTAATGTTTAAACGTAATTAAACTCCATGACATTTATGAGAGGGACTGCTCGAAAGAGATATTTGGAATATCTGGCATCGACGGATGAAAAATAGTGTTTTGGTAACACGGAGTGTTTTGGTAACACTTTAAAGACTTTGTTATGGAAGCAAAGCAGGGGAGGGGGTGTGTACAGCCTCCTGAGGGTCCGATTGTGGATGTCATGCGAGCAAAATATGGTGAAGAAAGTCTGTCTAAATTAAATATATGGAAAATATTCATATTTTAGACTGCACTGTAACTTTTAACCATGTATTTTTCCTTAATGTTTATTTATTTTCTTTTTTAATGCTTAATGTCTTTCATTTTTTTTTGTAAAGCACTTTGAATTACCCTGTGTCGAAAAGTGCTATATAAATAAACTTGCCTTGCCTTGCCTTGCCTTGCCTTGCCTTGTCTGAGGGGAGAAATGCATCGAGTTATAGCCACTCCCTCCTTCCCTTAGCTTGAACCTGCTACGTCGCTAACCTTCTGTAAAATCCAACCATAGCTCACCAATGACATTTAGAGTAATATCTGTTTGGGGATCCGACAATCTCTCAAATGCGATTGTAAAAATGTCCAGTGACAAGCCTGCTGCAATCTTACTTTTTGTTGGGCTGAGGTTAGGGTTTACACTAGGGTTGATATCATACAAATGAGATCATGATAAGGAGAGTCATGGGGTCCCTTCCCTAGATTAATTTCCTGTTTCTTGTTAATTAATATGGCTGTACTAATAAACTTTTCTCTTTGGCTGCCTTCCCAAACAGGGCTGATCACAATCTGTCAGAGGAATGCATTACCACAACACAAGTTGGCAGTCATTCATTAGTCACTAATCAAAGTGAGTAATGGCACTGTGGAGGCCCTCCATTATGAGAATATAAATCTCCTATATTAAGGTGACCTAATATGCGGTCAATATATCATTAACATATCCAATTTTCTTCACTGTTAAAGAAAAAAGGGGGACAATTCTGGTTCAATGTAATTCGAACATTTGAACTCTTGGATACAAACAGAAGGACAATAGCTCATATAAGAGACTTCAAAAGTATTTTATTTTGAAACTGTACATCAGATTGTCCTGATTTTCTCTGATTGACTAGATAGGGTCTCCTGCTGCCATCACCCTGATGTGAAATAAGTATTTGATTGACTTCGAATGACTCTTTGATTATGGACAGTTTCCATTTAAATAATAATCAAAATATAGATGGACAATAGATCTAATTTGAGATTTTAAAGTCACCCAGTGGAAATGTCAGTTATGTCTTCATAACTGCATACTTACATTTTACATTCACTCAGTTATAATGTGGTAGTTATACGTAGTTTGTTTTAAATTATTATTGATCACATTATATATTACATATTTCTTAATTTAAGCTACAGTATATATGAATATGTTTGGTGTGTTTTTTAGGTATATCTGTTATTGACCGAGTAAACACTTTTATTTTGAAGGCAGTTTTTACAGGCCTCTACCGTAATGCATAGGATATTCGTGCACCGCAATACAACGTGCGGGCTGGCTTGACTGTGTTTTCCGAAGTGGGGGCTGGCTTGACCACAGTCTGTTTACCCAGTGTTTCCTTTATTTCACCTTGCTATGTGTTTTTAAAGTATATTAAAAACGGGGACATTTCCGGGGACAGGCCAATACAAACGGGGACTGTCCCCGGAAAACGGGGACGTCTGGTCACCCTATCCTATATTAATGTGGTGGAGCAAAACAGCCAGTGGCAAACCGTCAGGGCCTTCAAGGTATTCAGAGAATACCAGGCCCGGACTGGCCATCGGGAGGACCGGGAGGTTTCCCGATGGCCTGGCCTGTTAAGTGGCCTGCTGGCCTCTTTAGAGGTTTAGCAAAAAAATAACCACTTCTGGGGTCATTTGGGTGGATTTTCCATATCTCTGGTAGATTTTGACGAATGAAATATCTTTATAACCGCTAGAGCTAATGGAATCGAGGGGAAGTTCTACACACACCAACACATGAACAAATAAGGAGTGAGAGAGACGCATAGCCAAAACCGGAAGCTGCATACACTCTGGTGGCTACCATTAGCAGCTAACTTTTGTGCTCCGATTTTTACATAAAAATGGAATTATGGATTATAAAAAAATGCTTCAAAGCCACAGATACATTATTAACCTATGGATCAACCGATTCAGCCGCGTTTTTTCTCGTTTTAATGCCATTGAACACGTCTTTTGATCAGATTGACATCTACGGTGAGACAATCTCCCGTAAAAGCTCCGTAAAGGTACGTGTTGTTATGTCTGTGTTTGCTTCCCCTGTCGCGAGATCGGATCGCAATGATACTATACTTAAATAATCTGAGGAGTCTCAGCTTTAATCGGATATATTGTATGTGCAGTTTCGATAAGTAAGGGTGTCTTTATTTTTAATTCTGTGCTAAAGTGCGTCAGCATATTTTTTTTTAAATGAATAAAACCGCACGTCCCTGCGGTGTGAATATCGCGCATGCACATATCGCGGTTAACGCCATGACACGATATATCGTTCAGCCCTAATCTGCATCCTGATCTTGTCAGCCTGACTTCTCAGATAAAGGCAGTGCTGCCTCATCTCCCTCACAATTATGGCCCTCTCCTCCACAAGTCTCCTTTTGCCCATGTAGGCATCGAAGACTTTTTTTTGGGCCAAAATGGACACCGATTCTGAAGAGAGAGGAACAGCAAGCATACCATTACCGACCAAGACATGCACCAGTAGGATAAGTGACCGGTCATAGTCCATTAACTGGGAAGCTGGTGATATAGGTCTTGCCCAGAAAATAAACATATTATACAAACACAAACAAGAGAAGCTCTTACCATCACTTTGCACTTCCCATGGCCATATTAGACTGTCTGTTTTTCTGCAGGCAGTCTTCTCTCCACCTCTTCTTCCTGGATTTCTCCTTCAGGAGGCTGACCGGTGTTGTACTGGCGTATTGCTGCTAAGAGTTTGGTCTTTTCCTCCTTTAACCTTTTGCGACACAACTGCCAAATCTTATTGCTGTCTATATGACGTAATTGCAAAAAAGATTACAGAAACAATGTTCAATGGAATTTTTTAATTACATGACTGCAACTGAATAATATTAACTTACCAGTCTGTCTATAGAGGCAAGCTTTCTTTTGGCACAGCCCTAGAAATAGCTGCTCAATGGACATCTGGAGAGACTGGTGTGTTGTCTTGGGTAAATAACAAGAAACACAGTTTGAGAACAAAGAAAACATTGGTGTTAATACTATACGTTAAATAACAATGTTATATTATCAAGTTAGGAAACAGCATAACGTTTGTTGCCCAGTCTCTGACATCATTAACCCATGGTTGGACTTTGTCCTCAGTGTGAAGGAAATATTTTAATGATATTTGTGCCTGGGAGAATGTTAGTGTTTTTCCCTAGGTGTCCTGTTTGTAGTTTACACAGGGCACAGGCCAAAAGGCCCTGCCTCCCTGAGGGGTAGTGTGACCAAATGCACAGATGGTTGTTAATGGATCAGTCCTTGGTCTCAACATGTGTTGCATCGATTAGGATGAAAAGGGCGCGAACAGAGGCTCCTCCTTGATTATCTGTGTAGATTTGTGCTGTGTTTCTGTGTAATCTTCAGTGTTGGCTGGGGAATCACATGATGAAGTCGTGTGAAAACCCTGCCAATGCTCCGGCCGTAAGCTCATCATTAAACTCAGTGTTTGATATAAAGCGGACTCCAGCCTCCATTTCTTCCATCAACATTGCTGAAAAGAAAATCTCTCTCACACTCAGGGCATCCAAGCTCTTCGCAGCTGTCCTTCCTTTTTTGAGTCTCACCCTCCAACATTTTGATTGTCTGTTGTAAAAAAGATGTTGCAGATACAGATGTATTTTCAAGATTTTCACCCAAATTTCCATAACTTTTCATTTCTTTAAAACAGTAATTAATCATTCAAACTTTTCCAGACCTGTGCAAGCACTCAGTATCCAACACTTTACCAGCTTGGACAATTATTTGTTTGTGACAGGTTTGCACATTAGCCTTACAAATCTAATCTTGTCATGCCTATGCTTACATGGCCAATTACCTTGACATATCTCTTGGCCAACACGACATGAAGGTTTTCCTGCTTCTGTCTTTTCCATCCCATTGCATGGACAGTCAACATGTCATTGCGAGCTGTTTTTAAAAGTAAAATTGACAAGCAGATAATATAACTTGGGTATTTGGATATCAACTCATAAAATCTCTAGTACTGTTGAAACAGACTACATCAAAGACAAAGATAAAGTAAGAGATGGATAATAACTTCAAGACAGAATTATGTTGGTCTAATGACAAGAGGACATACCTGATTTTGTCATGTACTTAGTTGTGATGGCACAACGTGACAGAAAGCTGTTCACCATCTCCACTTCTTCACCGGCCGTCGAACCAGCACCCTCCAAATTTCTCCCACTCCACACAATCTAACAAATACACAGTGATGGGCCGTCAGGGCCAGCAAGGCCTTCTCTGCTGGCCTAAAAATCATCAGAATATAAATTTAATTTTGATATATTTTTTCCACAAATATGTATTAAATTATTCCCCATAGTCTATTCTTTTCATTTCATAGCTTTCCTCTTGGTTGCGCTGCTTCCAGCCTCAGAACAAGATTTGGAGGGCTGGCCTTTATGTTAGAGCTTTTATCCAATCATATTTCAGCCATAATGTGTTGCCAGGGTCCAAGAAATCTGCCCTTAGGCCTTCAGAATCAACAGTGCGGGCGCCTGTAGCTTAAAGTGAACGGAAACAAAACTGTGGCGTTAACCAATCAGATTTTGAGTTGGCGACAACGGGCCAGCTAGCAGGCGTACGATGACGTCAGCACGTGCACGTCTTTTGATTGGATACGCACTATTGAGAGGCAGAGCTATGTAGAGCTAGCAAACTGAATTTGAATTTGAACGAGCTAATTTGTGTAGATTTCTACAAGCTGTTTTTTTTCAACCCACAATGGCTGAAGGAGGAGAAGAGATCGATTTGGTCGCAGATATAATTACAACGCCATTTTCAAGACGAACTTTTCAAGAAAAGCTAGACATTGTGAGAAGAGAACGGCGGCCAGAAAGGCGGGGGAAAGGGTTTGTCCGCCACTTTCAAATCACTAACTACGAGCGGTACCCCTGGCTCACAGCCTCCGAGAGGCACTGCAAATTGTACTGCTGGGAATGCCTGCTATTTGCAAATGATCGATTTGATGTTTGGAGCCACACTGGATTTGCAACCTTGAGTTGTCTAACCAAGGCAGCAACGAGACACCAAAGCACGGCTGGGCACTTACAAGCAATGGTGCTTTTGAAAACCTTTGGGGACACCCGAGTGGATCTACAGCTCAACTAACAAGTGTGCCGGGAAACGGAGCTCCACAACGAAAGGGTGAACAAAAATAGGGACTTATTGGTGGAACTGAAACGCACAGATAAACTGTACAACAGAGTCATTGAAGTCTTCTTGAGGAAAGAAAGGAGGATGGATTTTGTGTTCAAATAATCAGTTGTTTTGGTGAGTACAAAGCATTTTATTTTTTATTTTATTTTAATATATTGTTGTCATTTTATGTCGTTAATATTAAATCAATATTAACGAATTAATATATATGTAATTAAAATGACAAATATATAAAAAATAAATGTTTGATGCTTCTGCAAGAGATATAGAGATGTGTGTGGCGCACTGGCTCAGCTGTGCAGTAAAAGTACTCAAGGAGACTTGTTGAATTGTTTTGGTTTAACCTTTATCAAAGTGGACATTCAGGGCTAGGAATACACTTTCACCACTGTCGCAAATATATCCTCGTGAACAAATGCAAATTAATTGTTTGTTTTCTTTTATTTTCAGTGAATAGTTTGTGTCTTTATCGTCACGTTTCTTAAATGAAGCTGCTTTGTGTGCGACAATGCGCTGTTTAGTGAACAAACGTGTTAAAGCTCACATACTTTTGGTGAACTTAATAAAACTTTGTAGACTAATGCCTTAAAAGCCCCTTTTTATTTTTAAGTTTTGACAGTATCCAAGCGATCTTAAAGCTGGTAGTTTAACACTCTTAATTGTAAATGCAGATATATTGATTATAAATGCTTCGGAAATATTAATATAACTCTGTTGTACTTGACTATGTTAAGGTGATGCAACGCCCGGTTATACTGCGTTTCTGTCTAAATGTATAGTTTCTAGAGCCATGGCGTCATAATGATGGTATTAAGAGGTGGAATAATTCAGGTAGGACTGTGTCGGACATCACTGAACACATATATTATATGTCATAGATGAATTACAAAAAGTTCTTACAATCACAATAATATAAGAGTGGGCCTACCTCACACTTTGTGGAATGGGCCTTGGCATGCATGACCGAAATAAACGGTTGCACGCTCAGCAAAGGTCGCAGTTCTGGCATTGTCTTTGCCACTTTCTCGAGGTAGGTCCAGTATTTACAAGCAATATCAGTGCAATAAAAATGCACGTTTGTAGCTTGAAACTGCGTTTGAAGGAACAAGGGGTAGGCAAATATTTCTCCTCTGAACATGTTGAAAGATTTCATTTCATGTCTACATACAGCCACCTCTAACCCCTCTTCATCAAGCCTGCTGGCTCTTCTTGCTGTCTCTCGAGCAGCTGACCACTGGCTGGTACCACATGTACCTTTTCCTGGGGTCTACAATTAAAGACACTTTAATGTTACACTCTCAAAACAAGTAAAGGCTAGAAAAATCATAGAAAAGAAATGTTGTGCTTACACATTTTACATTTCTTCTGACTTTGTCAACAAAGTCTGTGACAGCCGAGTCTTCCATGATGAACGGCCCTTTAAAAAGTGGTTCATCGATCCTAAATTCAAAAATAAATATTCAATTCATTATTATCATCATTGATAGGTTTAAATTCAATTGCCATACAACAAAGATGTACCTCTGTGACTGTCGGAAACGGTACTGTTTCCTATTCCCATTGTGGAAATTGATGTGAGATATTGTACCAACGAAGTGTGTTACATTTAAAATGGCAAAGTCTTGTTGCAATTTCCAGACACTAAAAGAGGTCCTTTGAGTTTCAATAGTAGCAGTTAAGTGAATACTGTTCAAACAATACCTGTGTTTGTGTTTTATAGTGATTTCTCTGTTTTATCCTTTCGTCTATCTGAGGACTAAAATGGCGGTAGACAAAGGGCTGTAAACTTAGGGGTTTTATTACT
Organism: Champsocephalus esox; assembly: GCA_036324585.1. Classification (NCBI taxonomy): domain Eukaryota; kingdom Metazoa; phylum Chordata; class Actinopteri; order Perciformes; family Channichthyidae; genus Champsocephalus; species Champsocephalus esox. The sequence continues at coordinate 33,743,552 of CM070490.1, forward strand.
GTGGGGGAGGTGAAGATATGCAGGACAGGGCCTTTGGTGGAGAGAGTATATTCTATTTGAGATCTCTGGCAGGCCATGTTTAAGGAAGTCTACATATCTTTAATGGTATATGTGTGAGTTTATACATTCCTGTGTGTTAATAGTTGAAGGAACAAAAGGTACATTTTTCCTCTACCATATAGAGAGGTTTTTTATAGATTCCTGAAACAATGTTCCCTTTTTCTTAAAAATAGATGAGCACAATAGTTTTTTCTTTGACTGTTTACCTGTTTATCAAAAGAGTGTTTTAAGCTATTTGTGAAGAAGGAAGATGCAGAATTAATGGTGATTTCTGTTTTGAGTGAAAAGATTATCCCAGAGTGTTTTTCTGGGTTAAACCATCGATAAGCTTTACAAATGGGGTGTAGCCTGCAGGCCTTCCCAACACCTGTGGCTTTCAAAGCTGCCCGCGCTAATTCCCTGTGAGACAGCGTGTTAGTATCTCCCAAATGAAACTCCACCCCTGTTGGTACTAAAGGCTATCCAGCCTTTTGCTCTCTCTCTCTTCTCGCGTCGCTCGGACTGGAAGGTTCTGGCGGCCTGTGGGCAGGAGCCAGGAGTGGGCCTACTCCTGACATTATGCATATGATATAATATGGTTTTGTATGGTAATGTATTGATTGTATTGCATTGTATATTACCATTAAAGTAGATTATTGTGAAACGGTTACTTGTATGCTCTGGACTCCTTCCTGTAATATAACCAGCTTGTTTTAGGGACGCGCGGAGATTTGAAATGCGGACAAGTTCTCCACTAAAATCTCTAACAAATGGTGACCCGACGTTTCTGAATAAACATGAGCTGTGGAGGGGTCCAGACGGCCGCAATGGGTCGGGAACAAACACTTTTAGACGTCTCAGACAATCAGGCGGGGCCCTGCAACTAAGGTAAACAACTTTTGGATTGTCTGTAGGCGTTTCACAGTGTTTTTGAAGTTTGAATGGAATATGCAATGCAGGTTATACTATGTTAGGAAAGTTATATAAAACACGTGAACGTTGATCGCACGGTAAACAGAGTCCGGCGTGACAAGAAATTAGACAGTTAGCGTGGATCTCAGGTAGATTATTCCTGAGTGGCGTAGAAACGGTGCAGTTCGTGGGTTGTAAGGTGAAATTCCTACACGGCGAAACCTGGAAGCTCGATATACTTAGATCGAGTCGCCGTTTAAAACTGGGGGTAAATAGCAGACTAAGACCGATGAAGCTAAAGTGTCAGCGGTCTGCTATATGTTAAATTCTTGGGAGAGACCGCAAACGTCACCGACAGTGTGACGAGACCGGTTCTCGTTTCCCTTGTCTGTAAAAATTCATTTGAAAGGCAAACGTGTGATTAAAGGCTCGCTAAAACCTGGGTGTTTAAACCCCATGGAGTGGCCACATTCATTATGAGTGTAGAAGCGCCGCTCAAGGTTTGGTCTGCCTGTTGAAATAAACGTCACATTAATAAGCCCGACAAACTGTAAGGGGAATGAATCTGTGTGATTTTTACCTGAATAATCCTGTGTGAGCGATTGTCTGTGGAAATCAGACAATCGCTCAGAAGAGTGAAGCTCATTTGTGCTCTGCTGCTGCCATCTAGTGGCTGAAAGGGGGGGAAGCACGTTAATTAAGTCAGATAAATAAAAGCGAAGTCAATATATTGCGTCAGAATTTGCGGGAGCAAGGGGAACAGATTAAGAATGGTACAAGAGCAAGCTATTCATCACAATTGTATTTTTAGGTTCCCCCTCCTTTTCTTTTTCAGTTAATGCATTAGAACGATTGTTAACTTGCCGTGTTTCTAGCAATCGAACTCACTGTTCCGGGACGGCCTTTCAAAATAAAAGCCAAAGGCCGCTGTTCGCCAGAGATGCCTTCACAATAAAACAGTAATTACCTTAAACATATATTTAACTTATATTGCGTCCTTAAATATTGATTTTAATTCATTACAGATCTAACCTGCTTGTAACACAACTTAGGTAGACAATTTCAGGTGGTTAAAGGGGGTTTCCTGTCTGGCTCATTTGATTTAGAACTGATGTAAGGAAGAATAGTGTTTTATGAGTCATTCCTCATGGTTTCTAAAGATCAATCATCAGTTTGTCTGGACTTTGATATAGAGATAGGATCATGGTGGAGAAGGAAGACCTTTTTTGGTTTCAAATTAAAGAAGAGTTTAAAGATGAAGCAAGCAGGACTTCAACTGGCCAAAAGACATTTTAAAGTTTAATATTCTTGGTTAGCAAACAAGACATCTGATTATTATGTCACACATGATAATCTTGTTATAGAAACTAGCTTAAAATATTGGAGAAAACATGTGGATGTTCTTTCGTAGTGTGTGGAATATGTGATGCTGGAAACATGTACGTTTTTCAATGTATAGGAGAAAATGGTTTCCTGAAAGAGTTGTTGGGTAAATATGTAGCAATGGATGAAACAATTTTTAGAGTGAGTTTTCGTAATATCATTAGTAGACATCAATGATGTTGTTTAGATGGCATTTAACAATTAAGACAGATAGTATGATTAGAAAGAGTCAGAGTGGAAAGGGTTGGATTTATTTAACCTCAGTGTGCTAGACTTTTTTTATAGGTAATGCGTCCCGAGACCTAGACTCCCCCTCTGAGTTACAAAGGCTACGATCCCGACCCTCCAAGCAGACAAAAGACCTAACCCAACAGGAGACTCCTCCTTCTCCATCGAACAGACAGAGAACCAGAGCTGAAACAACAACAACAAGACTGCAGCCAGAACTATCTCCACCTGTGGCATCCAGAACCAAACAGCATGCTGACAGGCAGAGATCTACGCTCATCAGTCCCTCAGCCGGGACCATGAAGTTCCAAGCTGAGCCACGAGATTGAGCACAAGAACCAGGTGTGGGACATGAGAGCAGAATCCGCCCTCCATAAAAACAGCAGAGAGACTGTAAAGGAGGTGATGAAATGCAAAGCAGTGCAAGAACATTGGCAGGATGGGGGCTGCAGATGTAACTGGGGCCAAGGGCCGTCACACAGCTGATGGATTGGACAGCTGATGGACTGAAGAGAAGACAGAATCAGAGGAGTTGGCATGGTCGATTAGAAGTGAGGAGGCCGGGGTCACGGCTTGAGAAAACCAGAGGAGGAGAAAAGGAGAACGGGAATGAGTGAGTTTACACATAAACACACTTATTCACAAAACGCACATTTAAAGCATAAATACGTAAAGACAGAAAGATTTAAATTAGGAATAGCAGTCAACAGGAAACTATTAGAGTAACCATATTCTTCAATCTTTTCATCATGTTAACAACATATTCTAGATTTTTATTCACGTGTGTATAAAGTAGTGGGATAGTTTTAGAAACCACTCTATAAGACAAATCTTTATCTGTATGGATAATGTTAAAGGGAGAGCTGGTGCCAAGCCAGATAGAGTATTCCAATCTGAATAATTGATTTCATCCATTGTAGCCTAGTTATTACCATAGGAAATATGAAATGACGTAAATCCTTGATAAAAGAGGGAGTAAATGTAGACATGTTCGGACATCCAGGGTTCCGCACACTGCTAAAGAGTTTAACATTGAAGACGTGTGGTTGTTGTACCATTGTTATCATGAACAAAAGATAAATATAAATAAGTGAAGATAAGAAGATGTATTGACCATAAATTAGTCAATTGGTAAATAAAAATAGCGGAAAAGAGGAGAAATATTAAAGTGAAGTGGAAAATCAGTCTAAAACACACTGATAGGAAAAGGGGGGGGGGCATGAAGGAAGTATGTACTGGACTTTTTATTCGTGTGTGAATTTGGTAGTGTTTTAATTTGTTACAGTATTGATCAGTTCAAAGGGAGAGTTTTAGTAACAGCTCTATAAGATCAGATACATATTTATTTATATAGGTCATGTTGAAGGGAAAGCTGGTTCTAAACAAAATATAGTATTTCAATTTGCAGACACCCAGAGTTCCACGCACTGTTAAAGAGGGTAACATTGTTCTTTAAGTGCACCAGAATTGAAGCTGGAATATATCTATTAGACATTTTAATACTAATTAGGTGTACATGAATTGCAGTAGTAGTAGTAGTACTCTAAGGAAGTGAGTTTTGTACCAAGTTTCAGGAAAGGAGGGAGGCAGAAGTCCCAATGAAAAGTTAGTGATATCTTGAACATTATAGTTGTAATTGTGAATTAATAAATGATGGCGCTCCATATATACAGATTTGTATAGACGGAGGATGCTGGCCTGTGCTGGAAGACGGAGTCTCTGCAGAGCACGACACATGGCCAAAAAGACTGAGACCAACTGACCGACAGGGTAACTTGGGAAGGCACTGTCAATGACTGACTCTGAGGTGTACCTGACCAAACCTGACTTTACAACCTGACAGTGTGAGTGTGAGTGAGTGTATGTCTGCACCTGATCAGTGCAACTGCATGATTTAAAACGATGACTAATCAAGCATGTTTTGGACTAACACGTTATCTTTGTGTAATAATAATGTGTGAAATGAGAGGTTTCCTAACATTGCACAAAAGGGGAAACCGTATCTACTCTGCTTGATGATATTTCACTCCCACAGGAGGTGGCCGTTTGCAGAATGTGAAGCTCAAACTAAAACATGAAGATTCTGTTTTTTTTAGGACTGAAAGATGGAGAGAAAACACTTCATTTCACTGAAGTGTTTACTGGGAAAAATGTTTGGTATTGTCTTATAATCCATTATGACCTGAAGGTTTTCTTCGATTTTGTTTACACATGAGATAATGTGTAAAAAAGGGGGAGTGTAAACTTTACAATGTACATTTTTCATTTAGGGACTGAAAGGAACCGGCTGCTGTTCAATCTGACCATTGATTGACAGTTTTAGAATTGACCTGCTCCATATTTGGGGATAACACACTGTTGGATGAATGTTGACATGTCTCTAATATTGATTGAATTATAGCAGGTAACACAGATTAAGAATCAGTGGCCAAGGGGCTGCTGGGAGAGATGTAAGTCCAGAATGGAATACTGGAGAAGCTGACCTGTGAGTAATGTTTCAACAGACAACATCATGTAACTAGCCTGGTAAAGAAGTAAAAGCCACATACTTAATTGTTTAGGTCATTATGGGGATATACATTTCATCTACATTGATAATAGAAAGACATTTGATGACAGTTTGTTGGAATTCTGTATTCATTTTTTCAGCGGGATAATATCTAAGCACTGACGGATAAAAGCAGAATCACCAGGAAGCCATTCACTTTGTTAGTATTGTGATTTGGGTTGTTTTTGAATCCATAACATTAGTGTGTTTCTTTACCAGAAACATTAGCAGTTCAAATCATATTTAGATTTTTAATGGGATCTCAGGGATTTCATTTAAAGATAAACACAGATGCTTGTCAGAAATTCAGAGCTATTGAAATATGTTATTTAGTTTACCTAAAGATGTTGGGGTTCTTATTTAGTTGGCACAGTCCAAGTATTAAGATTCTGAAGCCGCACAATTAATTTAGAGAACCTGTGCACAGACGTCTGTTGTTTTAAGACACCCCACCAACAGGCTCCAAGTGGCCACGCACTGGTGGGTCAAACAGCCGAGGGCCCCAGAGCCCGGAGCGTAGGCTTGAGGGATTTGTATCAGATTTCTCCACACAGGTTGTTGATGCCAAAAGGGGGACCCGAGACGCAGGAGGCGGACTGTCAACCCCAGGCTCTCCGGTCCCGACCGAGTGACCCAGAGGACATGCCGTCCGCCTACAAGGGGGACAACTGGTACCACTAGAGCCAGTGTGCGGTCAGGAAAACACCCGCGAGGACCCTAGACGACATCAGGACGGATCTGGCTCTCGTCATGGAGGTCGACTCGGATGCTGTCATCAGCGGACTGGAGGAGAAGGACCTCGAGGACATCATCCAGCAGTCGTCCCAGGAGGCATCATCATCGGACCGGAGAAGGAAGATCGGGAGGACATCTATTCAGCATCGACTCAGAAGCCGCCATCAGCAAGCTGGAGGAGAAGGAAGACATCTCTCTAGCAGGCAGCCCAGAAGCCGCCGTCAGCAGATCAGAGGGGACAAAGACACGGCAAGCCAGGATGGCACAGGGGACTCCACTCTCCGCGGAAACAGGAATGTGTGTTAAGTGCAACAAGACGGTGTATGGAGCCAGCCAGGCCTGCCAAGCTATGGGCAGCCTCTACCATGACAGCTGCTTCACCTGCAGCGCCTGTAGTCGAAGGCTGAGAGGGAAGGCGTTCTACTATGACGCAGGAAGGGTTTTCTGTGAAGAGGACTTTCTGTACTCTGGGTTCCAGCAGTCTGCAGACAAGTGCATTGCAGGTGGACATCTGATCATGTACATGCAGGCCTGCAGGCCCTGGGGAAGTCGTACCGCCCCGGTTGTTCCGCTGCGTCATCTGCAACGAGAGCCTGGACGGAGTGTGCTTCACTGTGGACACTGAGAATAAAATCTACTGTCTGAAAGACTACCACAGGGTCCTGGTGCCTAAATGTGCTGCGGTAACCAGCCCATCCTGCCCTCAGAGAGGTCTGATGAAACCATTCGAGTTGTATCCATGGACAAAGACTATCATGTGGATTGTTGTTGTGTGCCGTGCATCCGCTCATTATGTGTCAGACTAATCAGTTCCACCATTGAAGGAAAAGATGCTTCTCCCCCCGTATCAAATGCCTCTGTTGGCCTATGTCTCGGAAGGAGAGGAGGAGTTTGGGGACTCAGCTTTTTGACATGTTTTGGTCTCCCTCTCCTTCTGCCATAAGAAATTGCTATGAAGGACTGTTTCCAAATGTTTAAAGGGCTCTAAATATAATGTTGAGAGATGAACACAGTGGAGAGGAATGACAAGTTATGTTTCAAGTGCCTTGTGTAAATTGCACTCTTTTTTTTAAGAGTGCAAAAGAGCGAATTGTGGAAATTGATGTGAGATATTGTACCAACGAAGTGTGTTACATTTAAAATGGCAAAGTCTTGTTGCAATTTCCAGACACTAAGAGAGGTCCTTTGAGTTTCAATAGTAGCAGTTAAGTGAATACTGTTCAAACAATACCTGTGTTTGTGTTTTATAGTGATTTCTCTGTTTTATCCTTTCGTCTATCTGAGGACTAAAATGGCGGTAGACAAAGGGCTGTAAACTTAGGGGTTTTATTACTGTGGGGGAGGTGAAGATATGCAGGACAGGGCCTTTGGTGGAGAGAGTATATTCTATTTGAGATCTCTGGCAGGCCATGTTTAAGGAAGTCTACATATCTTTAATGATATATGTGTGAGTTTATACATTCCTGTGTGTTAATAGTTGAAGGAACAAAAGGTACATTTTTCCTCTACCATATAGAGAGGTTTTTTATAGATTCCTGAAACAATGTTCCCTTTTTCTTAAAAATAGATGAGCACAATAGTTTTTTCTTTGACTGTTTACCTGTTTATCAAAAGAGTGTTTTAAACTATTTGTGAAGAAGGAAGATGCAGAATTAATGGTGATTTCTGTTTTGAGTGAAAAGATTATCCCAGAGTGTTTTTCTGGGTTAAACCATCGATAAGCTTTACAAATGGGGAGGGACATTTTAATGAGGTGTAGCCTGCAGGCCTTCCCAACACCTGTGGCTTTCAAAGCTGCCCGCGCTAATTCCCTGTGAGACAGCGTGTTAGTATCTCCCAAATGAAACTCCACCCCTGTTGGTACTAAAGGCTATCCAGCCTTTTGCTCTCTCTCTCTCTTCTCGCGTCGCTCGGACTGGAAGGTTCTGGCGGCCTGTGGGCAGGAGCCAGGAGTGGGCCTACTCCTGACATTATGCATATGATATAATATGGTTTTGTATGGTAATGTATTGATTGTATTGCATTGTATATTACCATTAAAGTAGATTATTGTGAAACGGTTACTTGTATGCTCTGGACTCCTTCCTGTAATATAACCAGCTTGTTTTAGGGACGCGCGGAGATTTGAAATGCGGACAAGTTCTCCACTAAAATCTCTAACACCATCCACTGACACAGACAACATTTTGGGAGTACAAGCTGGGCATGAGAAGGGTTCCTCACACGTCATTTTCTGGCACTCGTACTGGCAGGCCATATACTCCAGAAAGCTCCTTTGGAAGACATCTCCATGGATTTTTCCTGTCTGGAAGTTTGAGAAGCAACATTGTTACCTTACACATGTCAGAATAATACGAGGAAACAGGAAGACTTTCACAGTGGTTGGAGGCCAGAGGGGGGCAATTAGGAGTATCCCTAACACACGATATCCTGAAAAGTGAAGGTCAGGTTAGGATTGGCAGATGCTGGAAGAGAAGGAACATTATTTCAGCTTTTGTCATATGCACCATGACTCTATACAGTACAATACAGAATCCCATTTGTTCCCACAGAAGAGCACAATGTTTTTCATCAGACAAATGGTGTTCTTCAGTAAAGAACAAAAGTTGGATTATGATATGTTTGATCTTATACAGTATGTCCTACATCTACCAGTGCTAGGTTTGTAGCCCTAATGTTACACTAGTTAAACTACTTTCAGTAACATTGTAAGCTTTTCAATGTAGTTATTTTGACATAAACATATTTCCAATCAACATATTTCATCTACACAAAATAAAATGCATCCTTTCACAATGCCCTCTACTTATGCAATACTCAGTGAAAGTCATCTTACCCTCCCATAATGCTGTGTCCTCCGTTCCAGCATCTGTAAAAAAGCCTGTCTAGACAAACCTGGTGCCAGAGTCTTCAGGTCCTCAAAATATTTGAAGACATCCGTGGAATATAACGTGTCTCCGTTCACAGAAGCTGGCCAGTAACCGCTTATAATGAGGTCTCCCCAATCAGGTGTCCACTCGTAATGGCATGTGTTGCACACCCTCTTGGGGAGATGCGTTATGATGAATCATAAAGCCCTAATAACAAACACAGTTTAGTAAAAACATTGCATTTATTACCTGTATTAGGGTGACAAAGAACACTTAAAATCATACCATTAATGCAGACGAAAATGACAGGCCTGCCGATAGACTATGTAACACCTTCAGGGTTACACGAGTGTGAAGGCCTACCAGTGGGCAGAAGACGATCTGTGAAGAGAGGTTACAAATATGTCTTGGGACGGGTGGCGCAGTGGTCTGTGCATCCGATCATCAGATCAAGGGGGGTGCTGGCTCTTTGAAACCTGAAGTACTTATATGATTCTGTTTTCTTCAAGGTTGTGTCTTCCTGGTCGAATGTACTTTTTGTAAGTCGCTTTGGATAAAAGCGTCAGCTAAATGCAATGTAATGTAATGTAACTCCGGTTCGAAACCCGCTCCTGCCGCCACTGTGTCAGGCCGTTGTGTCCTTGGGCAAGACACTTCACCTGGATTTGCTCCTGTGGGTATTGTCCACAGTACATGTATAATACTAATGTATACTTGTAAAACCTCGATGACCTCGAGGCGTGAAGATGGACGGTGTGGCGCAGTGCACTGTGCAATGATCATCAGATCAAGGGGTGAAACCCGCCGCTGCTGCGTCTGTAAAGCCGGTGTGTCCTTGGGCAAGACACTTCACCTGAACCTGCTCCTGTGGGTATTGTCCACAGTACATGACCATTGCATGTATGTGTAATGTGTATTTGTGAAGCGCTTTGAGCATCTGGAAAAGCGATATAATAAATATAATGAATTATTATTAAACTACCAGCACATTAGTTACCACAAAGTTAAAATAACCACTTGGGGCTAAATTGTGTTAAGTGAAATATCTTGGTGTCTCAAAGTGAACGTGACATTGTTGGGGGAATACATTTGAAATATCCTTCATTGAAGGACTCCCTGTTATGAAGGGTGTGTATGCTGTGTTTAGAAATGTCACAGTCATGACACAACCATTCAAGGGGCATGCATTCTCTGCAGCGAAGGACCGCAGGAGCGGAGCAATGTGAGCATCTCCTTTCCGGTACCACAGTTGAAGACAGCAAGCTGTCCAAGTGAAGGGACCTTGCCTTTTGCCACTACAATTGGGAAGCACTTTGGCGCAGGCACCATGAGGAAGAGGTTGATGGTTGATCAACCAAAAGCTGCTGCAATTGCTGAATCTCATCTTCTGGAAACAAACAAAAAAGAAAATGTTCAGCATCACAACAACGTACTCATATTGCATCACGTATTCGTTTGATGTTATGTTGACACGTTTCCTAACTTTCAGTGATAGTAAATGTCATCCTACCAAAAAGCTGAGGGGGTGCTGCAGAGGTTGCTCCAGCTGGTTCCACAGTCACTGGACTGTCAATGGCAACAGTTCTGGCTGAAAAATAATAATTATAATAATGGATATATTGATAACAGATAATAATTACAGAGAACAGGAGGCAATCGCAGGCAAATGTTTTGCATTAAAAGAGTTCTAACAGTTCTAACCAACTCTAACTATTTATTACAATGGCCTATTTTTATACGTACGACGGAATAACAGATATTTGTTCAATACCTCTCTAAGCTGAAACATGCTGTACCAATCAAAACAAAAACGACATGTTAATCATGAATACCTGTATACATGCACAAACCTTTAGTACGTCGGCAGGTTTCCCCACTTCTGCTCCTCCTTTTTAGAGGACACCCCTGAGCATCTTTGCCGACCCAGCGGACTCTGCTCCTGCTAGATGCTGCTCTGGCCCCGTCTTCTTTCTCCTTCAATAAAGTAGTCATGCATTACCACAACAAGCTGCTTTTCATTCCCAGTGTATTCCTATTCACTTTGAATTACAAGCACATAATCAATCAACCTAATCAGTACATCGGGCACAAAACCAATACAATTGAAATTAACCAATTTACCTTCAGTTGTTTACAAAGTAAATCGGCAAGGAAAATGCCGTCTTCTAGCTGTTCCTCGCCTTGTTTAGCAGCCATTTCAGGAACTAGAAATCAAAACACACACACAGGTGTGTGTGTTTGCGTGCGTATAAATACAAAAAGAGAAAGTGGTAAAGAGACAGAGATGAAGATGGTAAAAATGGGGAGAAGACAGGAAGAAATGTAGGGAATATAGCTCTGAGGAGGGAGAAGAGGAGAAATAGAATAAGGCTCTAAAAGTGCCGTTTGATCTTGCTTTGGAATCTGTTGAAGGAAGAAAATACAGTGAACACTTTAGAACGCATGACAATTTACAATCTCACATATCAACAAGCTTTAACATTGGGGTAAATTACTAGTTTAAGCACTAATCAATCAGGGGCGGACTGGAACAAGGACAGCTCTGAACGTTTTGTCCTAAATAGGACCACAACAATCAGCGTGCAGTAACAGTCTGTAGATGGTTGTCATGACATTTCTTCACAAGTTGCCACTGTATGCAAGTATGACAGCCACAATAGGCATTTTTCCAAGCTTTGTATATACAGTGCCAAAAGTATTTAACTCAACACTTTCTTACATTAACTTTTTTTCCAACACACACAGCATTTACATTGTTAGCAGTTATGTTTTGGTGTACTTCTAAAAAGGTAATTATTCTAAAGGTTCTTATTACATCCATGGTCTGTAGTTTGTTTATAGCATAACGTTAGTATTTTGCTTCTGGCCATTAGATTTATGATTCGAAAATTATAAAAGTAGGGTAGATATGTGGAGATTATCCGGCTGAACAAAACGTGCATTTATCAAGCAGGTTCGTTTTCCACAGATCTTATTTTGAGCTCTTTTCTAAAATCCTATGGAGAAATCCCATTGACTCTGAGACGAGGGAACCAATAGTTGTAAAATGCTAACTCAAGTAAAGCTAATATGTGTTTAGCTAGCTCGTGCTTTAAAAAAATATGTAACTACAACTGATTTACTTGCAATTCACATTAAAATATTGGAGGCATGCGGTGCAGCACATTACCTGCTTGGCAAAGTCAGACAGAGGAAGTTGTAGCCGATGTCCAGTGCATTCATGGTCATCAGATAGTAATTGGTAGCATGGTCTTCACTTACTACGCGATCGCACAACGTAACGTACAGTAATTCCACAACCACATAAATGGATTAACATCGATTTAGCTGGGGCAACACAAAAATAAATGAATCTACTGGTTTGATAATTTGAACCAAAAGTGGTGCATGTTGCACTATTTTTTATTTATCTTTATTTATTTTCTTATGTCCTATTTATATTATGTTGCACTGTTGGAGGAGCTCGGGATCTAAGATTTGATATGCCACAATTACACTGTAGCTAGCATCTGATAACAAAAACCGCATCACTAGGGCCTAAAGGGTGGGTGGAGGGGGTCTGGAGGACTGGTTTGGGCTGACAGCCCAGGGGCACGGCAGAGCAAGGGGTCTCGGGTGGATGGCCTGGGGGCAAGGCAGAGTTCTTAGGGGGCCGGGCTCGAGGGCGAAGACTGCGGCTGGGAAAGTCAGGGGGCCGGGCTCGAGGGCGAAGACCGCGGCACTCAGGGGGCCGGGCTCGAGGGCGAAGACCGCGGCTCTCAGGGGGCCGGGCTCGAGGGCGAAGACCGCAGCTGGGGAACTCAGGGGGCTGGGCGCAAGGACGAAGACTGCGGCTGGGGAACTCAGGGGGCCGGGCACAAGGACGGGCAAGAAGGCAGCGACGGGACAACTCCGGAGGACGGGCAGGATCCGGTGTCGGCGGGACAGGAACCGGAGCCGGTGGGACAGGCGTAGACGGGATCCTGGACATGACATGGGCTGGTGTCAATGGGACCCCGGATGGAGCAAGGGCTGGTGTCGATTGGACCACCAACGCAACAGGGCAAGGAGTAGGCAGGACCCCCGGCGGGACAGGTGTCGGCAGGATCCCCCATGGAAGAGGATAAGGAGTTGGCAGGACCCCCGGCAGAAAAGTAGTTGGCGGGACCTCCAACGGCACAGGACATAGGGTTGGCAGGACCCCCGGCAGAAGAGTAGTCAGCGGGACCTCCAACGGCACAGGGTTGGCAGGACCCCCGGCAGTAGAGTAGTCGGCGGGACCCCCAACAGGACAGGACATGGAGTTGGTAGGACCTCTAGCGGCACATGACATAGGGTTGGCAGGACCCCCGACAGAAGAGTGTCGGCGGGACCACCAACGGGACAGGACATAGGGTAGGGACGTGAGTAGGGACTGGAGAGGTGACTTGAGATGGAACTCGAGAGGGAATTTGAGAGGGGACTCGAGAGGATACTCGAGAGGAGACTCAAGAAGGGACTCGAGAGAGGGCTTGAGAGGTTACTTGAAAGGAGACTCGAGAGGGGACTCAAGAGGGAACTTGAGAGGGGACTCGAGAGGAGACTTGAGTGGGGACTCGAGAGGTGACTCGAGGGGGAACTCGAGAGGTGACTCCAGAAAGGACTTGAGACGGTCGGTTCGCAGACAGAACACGGGGGGCTGGAGACGGCCGGAACACGACAGGACACGGGGAGCTGGCGTCGGCCGGAGAGCCAGTACTGGAACCGAAACTGGAGTCTGGACCAAGGCTATTCGGGCCGGTACTGAAGCCGGAACCATGGCTGCTGGGGCCGGTTCTGGAGCCGGAACCATGGCTGGGCACGGAACAGAAGCCTGGACCCTGGCTGTGTGAGCCAGGTAATGGAGCACAGAAGCATGGCTGTGTGGGCCGGTACTGGTGCACGGATCCATGGCCATCTGGGCCGGTTCTGGAGCCGGAACCATGGCTGATGGGGCCAGAATTGGGGCTGGAACCATGGCTGCTGGGGCCAGAACTGATGCTGGAACCATGGCTGTGTGGGCCGGTTCTGGAGCCGGAACCATGGCTGTGTGGGCCGGTACTGGAGCAGGAACCATGGCTGCTGGGCACGGAACCGCAACACGGAACCATGGCTGTGTGGGATGGTACTGGAGCACGGTACCATGGCTGTGTGGGCCGGCACTGGAGCACGGAACCATGGCTGTGTGGGCCGGTACTGGAGCCGGAAAAATGGCTGCAGGTGCTGGAGCCGGAAACATGGCTGCAGGGGCCGGTGCTGGAGCCGGACACATGGCTGCAGGGGCTTGGGCTGGTAGCCTGGACCTCCTTCTCTTAGGAGCCTTTTGGAGGCTCCGTGGACCTCTAGAGACTCTAGAGACTCTAGGAACAACCAACAACCCTGCATTATTGGAACGCAATGCCCTAATAGGACAGTAGGGTATAATGAGTTATTTAAGGTAAGATGGCGCCTGCCCATTAAGGGCTTTGTAGGCGAGAAGAAGAATTTTAAATGATATCCCGTGTTCTATAGGGAGCCAGTGTAAGGCAGCCAGAACATGAGTAATGTGGTCCCTTTTCCTAACTCTGGTTAGTACACGAGCCGCAGCATTTTGAATCAGCTGAAGCCACTTGACTGACTTCTTGGTACTCCCTGATAATAAAGAGTTACAATAATCCAGCCTAGAAGTAACAAATGCATGGACTAGTTTCTCTGCATCGTTTTGAGGCAAGATATGCCTGATTTTTGCAATGTTACATAGATGGAAGTAGGCGGTCCTTAAAATTGATTTTATGTGGGCATTAAATGAAAAATCCTGATCAAATATAACACCAAGATTCCTTAGTCTCACTGGAGGCCAAATTAATGCCATCCATAGTTAGTATATCTTTAGATAATTTGTTTCGTAGTTTCTTCGGGCCAAGTACAATAACTTCAGTTTTGGTCGTGTTTAACATCAAAAAATGTAAGGTCATCCACGTTTTTAAATCCTTGAGGCAGAGGCAGTCTTGAATTTTATTTAGATGATTAATTTCATCAGGCTTGATTGATAAATATAGTTGAGTATCATCCGCATAACATGAAAATCTACAGAATGATTCCTTATAATATTGCCTAACGGAAGCATATATAATGTGAACAAAATAGGTCCGAGCACTGAGCCCTGTGGGACTCCATGGCTAACTTTGGTTTGCGTGGAAGATTAATCGCTGACACGTACAAACTGAGACCTTACACATTCACATGTGTTTTCTTTACAGGCACTTACCGTCTATTAAGTGGATATTTTGGATATATTGGAGCTTTCACAGAAAAATCCCCGGCATAATTGCATCTTGGTTCTCGGCACTAATTGTATTAGAAATGAGTCAGACTTCATTTGAAATCTTCACAATTCAACACACTAATTACACATTCAAATCACAATTAAAATTGACAGAATTGCCCACTATATTTTATATTAGTACAACTAAACATTGTTTTTCCTAAGGGAGACAATAAAGCTCTATCTTATATTATCTTATCTTATCTTATATACACAAGCCTATATATTAAAACCTCTCATTGAATGTGCATTTAATTACTAAAGCTTGCCAATTAATGCTTTCGTCTTTAAGAGCAGAGATTACCGTCTGAAGTGAAACACTAACAGTCAGCATGGGAGGGAACTGTCGAGAGAGAAATAGTTATGTCATTACTCTGAACAATTAAACACTGTCTGAGAGGGACATTTCCAAAACGATGAAAGGTTAAGTCCTTTTCTTGTATTTAGTCTGTCATACTGTTAAATAGTAAGTAAGTGCACATGCGCATTTTGGTAAGAATGCTGGTAATGACCCCTGTCACATTCAACAGTTATCCGTCACACTTCTCTTTTCACAAAATAGAAATTAGGTCAGGTGTAGGATAAGAATCTCAGGCAACATTAGCGCTTAAGGTTAAAAAAAGAAACCGTCATAATATCCCAAAAGGTTCTCATACAATAAAGAATAGAAAAGATCATCCCAGCCTGCCCCTCCATTTTTTTTGAATGGAAGGAGATTAAAGGCTTATGTAAGAATGTACTTATTTCTTTATTTTTGCTGCAAAAAGGCTTTCAGAAATGAAGCTTCTGTCACACTTTGACATATGTAGGGTCGGCAGTCGGGTGCAGACGTCTTATGATGGTGGATTTAAACTGAATCATTGGGCAAATGTTGCCTTGTGTTTTTGTTCATGCAGTCAGTGACCATTTAAAACAAACCGCTAATATACCAACTGTTAAGCTGTTTAAGATGTTGTCTTTCTCTTAATAGGCAGTATTTGTTCATTCCCTGGTGGTGGTGATTTTGATTTGGGATTTCATTTTGAATTGCGGAGTGTATAAGAGGAGCTAGATAAAACGGTAAGAGTTGAAAAAGGAGAGTAAAACCCTCAGGATAGCTGTAACCTGGTGGTAGCAGAGTTAGCGCTAAGGAGCTCAAGGCAGCAAACCAAACATGATGCTGGGAATAACCCGGCTCCCAAGGCCACATCCTCTGATCCTCGGTGGGTTCGGAGATTCTGCTGTCCAGCTGCTGTTTACAAGGTCTTTGAGCACTTAGTTGAGCTAAGTGTCTCATCGTTCCACTTTAGTGAACACCTCTGCTCAAGGCACCGGTCAATGTCACTGAATTCAGTCAAACTTTATTTGTTGCCAAGCCTTTCCTTATGGCCAATCTTCTTATATCTCTTGTACTACACTTTGCCAAGGTTGCATTGTATCTGCTGTGGAATACAAACAGCTGGGCAGCCTCACATCTCCCAGGCTGCATACTTTGAACAAGCAGCAATGTGTTGACTTATGACAATACAGAATATAGTGCAGAGGAGACACATTGGTTTGAGACGCGACATACGTTTGAATAAAAACAAAAACGAAGCACTGCAGAAGATAATATATGCATGCCTCTGTCCACTTGGCTAACAAGCAAAGGCAGTCTCACCTGGGTATATACAAACCTAAATTATTAAAAACACGATTGCACAACGTGAGTGAGCAAACACATATCAGACAATCATTGCTGCTCTGCAGACGCCAGAGTCAACAAGACCCACGTCAATTATAGCTGGCATGAGAACAGAAAGGATGGTTCGGCACGTCGTCAGGGGTAAATTACGCCGCCTCATAATTGCTAGTGAGGTGAGCTTTAATGTTTTTTAACCAGGCTGTTTTCTAATCATTAAACCACAAATAAATCATGAGGAGCATAATTGAATCCCTCGTACTTTATTGTTATTCGTGACGTGCGATAATCAACCAGCGGCCCACAGTGGTTGTTTGTCGAAGTTTGGAGGGGAAATTGGAAAATGCTGTTCACAGAGTTGAGTTCTTACTTTTCTCACTAGTCTGTTCAGAGATTTCAAAATAGTAGTGGAGTATTTCTGCATGGCAATTGGAGCTAACGCCCAAGAGCCCCAACAAGAGGAAGGCCTGCAACATATGTGTGTTGACAAATAAGCTTATTGTCAGACATGGTAACTGTGCTGATGTTGTCTTTCACTCTGGTTGAATAGTCGCTGCTGGAGATCGTCTGCAGCCATTCTACAGCATGTTGTACTCTCTGCTCTCTTGGTTGCATGGTGCAGGTCTGGTTCTGCAGAGAAGCTTGGATCTTGGTTTACATGTATGTCCAAGGACAACATGTTGCATTGAAAAGTGATGTGATGGAAAGTTGTGGTTGTGACAAAAACTATGATGAAGGTCAGCCAATTAGAGCACTTGAAAGAAAGAGACGCTCTGCGAATGATGCAGCCTGTCAGTGAAAGAAATTGCTCTGATTGGCTCTTTAGCCTCAGCCAATTGTGTGTCTCCTACAGCTAATAATTGTATAATTATTGAATATCTCAAGAATAATAATAATAATAATATGAAGAAAGGTGATTGAAGATGAGAAATGATTGTATGTATATGTATAAATGTAAATGTATGTAGGAATAACTTGCATACTGATTTAAAGGACAATCATTGATCAAGTAAGGGGTGGGAATTAATAAGCATGCTTCCTCCTACTCCCTTTCGGACACATATGATTTATTATTATTATTAATATGAAGACTTTTTTGTGTTGAATATACAAATATGACCATGAATGTGGATAAATACTGTATTATAACAATACCGTATTCTGTTTTTCACATTTAATCTGTTTTAAATAAAGACTGAAAGAAAGAAAAGCCTGGAGACAGGATCTTATTATTTAAAGTGTTTAAAAAACCATCACCCATCACAGTCTCTTTGTATCGTCACACACATTGCATAACCTTACATACTTCCCTCATTGACTCTTATTCTGCTCTTTGGACAGAGTGTCTCCTATCATATTTATTTAAATGATATAATCATACTATACTTTACTCTCTGCAGAATGCATAGTTATGTAGGAAACTAAGTGCAGTAACATGTAATAAAATCTCACAAATACTACTATATTCAAAGTGGAGAGTTATGCTTATTTATAAGAGGTAGCTTGGAGCAGACATGTGCAACATTCAAAGAACAAGATGTTGTTGGCATGATTTCAGTCTCTTGATCTCATCTGATCCGATAATCTGATATCGTTACACATATTGACTGAAATGAAGTGCTTAGTGAGGGTGTGAACATGTTCAGCAATCTCTGCTTTGTTTTAAAGGTCCCCTATTATACTGTTTTTCATTTATATATTATAGATCTCAGATATATAGAAAACTTGGCTTTTTAAACGAGGCCCCACAGTTGCCTCTGATGAAGGTCTGTGTTCGGACCTTGAGATCTTTACAGTCCTATTCTGCAGTGTTCTCTCTCAGAGAAAACCGCACACATATACATTATTTAATTTCAGCTGCTCGATTTCTTCAGCAATACATCTCACTTGAAGAATAATACTCACACCATGATAGTTAGTTGAGTCTGGAACATCAGCATATTGCTTTTTTTAAATAAGCTGCCACCAGCAGAGAAGCTAATGTTGACTCTCGTTCAGCTGCTCACTGATCACTATCATTATTGTTCTGCAAAAGGCTCATTTAGTAACAGATTTTAATTCTCTGTGTTGCCCATGCTGACTGTGTGAATGAAAAGAGAATACAAAAGCCCTTGGAATTGTGAGATTTGTCAGATGTTGGTAGAAACGTATTAAAGCTGGAAAGGGATCAGTTTATCCTGAGAGTGTAACACTTTGATGCTGCAGCCGTAAACCTCCAGGATTTGGTTTCAGCCATTTTTGCTGAAACTTGACTTTTTTCCCTGGGAATCTTCAAAGCTGCTTGGCGCATCTTAAGAGGGCATGAATAGATGCTAGAGCAATTAAAAACGGCGAGATGAAATCATCCCTGCTCAAATGTTGTGCTCTATTCCCTTGTCAAGGAAACACGGCCTCTCTACAGTAATCCAGCTTTAATAGGAAGGGTTCAACCAGAGTGTCAAGAGCAGCCACAAGCTGAGCTGTCTGACAACCAACCCACTTCCAAAAAGCACTCCATAAGCATCCGGTTAATGAATCCTTTACACCAGCCAGAAAGTATGGCACAGTGAGAAAAACATAAATACACTTCGATGTTATAATTAGTGCTCGGGGTTCATGAACAGTGTTGTTTTTCATGTACACAAGCACTGGAAAGGGAACACTGTTACACAATGTACGACAAGCTGTTTCTGCCTCGGTCTTGGAGTTTGTTTGTTTGTGTGTGTGTGTGTGTGTGTGTTTGCCCGGCATTGGGAACGCTGAAGCACAGTTTCTGCCTGACAAATGTAGCTACTGCAAAATTAAATTAACATAATAATACATTCCTTGAGATTGCTGTAACATGTCATTATAATGAATGATACAATGTTATACGTGGCCATTTAAAAGGGTGAAACAATAATTAAAAACATTTGAATAAATAATGTTAACCATGGTTTGAATAACATAAGAATGTGATGGATTGTCTATTAATTCTTCTTTTTATTTTGTAATTGTATTTCTTTTAAAATAACTAGTTATTGGAATATTGTTAAATCAATTGTATTTGAACCTTTTTTGTTATGATTTAATAGTTTATAATTGTTTGACATATCAAGTGTTATAATCATTATTCATAGTGTACTCGAGGACAACATGTCATAATCTCAGATTTACAAATGAAATCCCGGTTTAAAAATGTGTTTCTACACACATTCATTTTCTATTTTTAATCACTGTCCCATTCATTGTCTTTTGAAATATTGTTCAAATGTATTCCTTCATAATGAATGATGATTAGTGTGTGTTTCAGTCCACTCTGCTTTATGGTATTGATAAATGATGTGTGAAACAAAATACATGTTATGTAAATATGTTGAGCCAAACAAAATGAAAATCCTTTCTACTGCTTTCATTATTTCCCAAACTGAGACACTTCACAGTGCATTAGGTTGAAACCACGGTTCATTTTCTAAATGCATTGCGTAGTTTAGCTCATAGTAATGTTTGGTTTGTGAATTGGCAACACGAATGAAGAGTTAGTATGGTTGCCATGGTTACAAAACGATCATTTTGTGGACCAAGATCAGAAGTTAAAGTTGTGACAAAAGCTGTCCTTTGTCTTTGTCTTTATTAGGATCCCCATTAGCACTAGCATGAGCATTGGCTATTCTTCCTGGGGTCCTCACACACTCAAAACATACATAAACATACAACAAAATTAAAACAAAACAAAACAGCTCATAATTTCATGCTATTTACAGTGAAATGAAGTGAAACTAAAATGGTTATTCAATTATCGCCATCCTAAGGCCAAACAAAAGTAAATACAAATATGTGTACATAACAATATATGCATACATAGCCACAGGCACAGTTCAAATTTACTTTGTAATACTTAAATAATTGTTTAGCAACCATTTGAAATGTACTTCAGAATTTTCCTGAATGATGTGAACCGGTAAAGAGTTCCAGCTGATCATGGCTCTGTACATGACTGTTTTCTGTCCCATATTTGATTTAGATTTGGGTAATACAAACCTTCCTTCTATTGTATGTCGTGTTTGATAGTTATGTTGTGCATATTGCGCTATAAATCGTTGTGATAATATATCTGGTGAGTGAGTCACTGTAATATTTCTGACAAAATTCAATAAAATATAAGTTGACCTCTGTCTGACAGTTAACCATTTCAGTGTCTCCAGCATTTCAGTGACTCTGGTTCTGTAGGAGCACTGCAGTGCACATCGTGCTGCCTTATTTTGTGCTACTTGTAGTTTGTTTAAATCTTTTTCAGCAGCACTAGACCATATAACCGAACAATAATCAAGCTGCGACAGAACCAAAGCATCCAAAACTTGTCTACTGACATCCATAGGCAAATATTTTACAATTCTTTTTACAAGTGACACACCCCTGATGATACAACAACAACAACAACAACAACAACAACAACAACAACAACAACAACAACAACAACAACAAAGAAAGGTGACTATTCAGAAAATAGTGTTTTTGAATTGCAGTAAAATAACAATTCAGCATCACAACAAAAGGGCATTTAGACTTTGTAAGCAGCTTAGTTTTAAAAATACTGGAGTAACTGTTTTATATTACTGGCAACAGAATCAGGCTATTTCCGTAAAGACTTCTGTAAATAATCATGCTGAGCTGATTTAAATAAATTAAAGCTTTAATGGCAGATTCTGTCTTGTTTTTTAAATGCATTTGCTGAAAGATGAACCGCGAAGAGCACTCAGGGATAAAAACGTATTTTTTTCTGAATGCCTAACAATAAATGTCACGCAATGTTTTGACGAAAAATAACCAAGCATTGTCTTAAAGAGGCGCTATTATTTAAAACAAAATGTTGGTGGGTATTTTCGGTGATATGTGTATATCATGAAAAATGTAACTGTTGAACTCTATGGGCCCCATTATGGAGCCTTGTAGAACTCTGCATGCCATTTTGTTCTCGTCGGTTTAGTAATATGTTTATGTCAACCATTGCAGCGCTGAGATCAGCAATAGAAGTATCAGTGCTGAGGTTTGGCCCAAAACCTGACTGGAAGACATCAAACTGTTTTAATAAGGTTACATGATAGAAGTTAAAATAAATCATTGCTGCAACAGCTTGGAAAAAATGTAATAAAAGATAATTCATTCCGTTTTTTCAGACAACTTCACACCAAACGACTGCTGCTTGCCTACTGCTAACTCAAATTACTCCAATTAACAATGTGTGGACTAAAATATGTTATAACTGGGGACCGGTATATCATTAAATTGAGGGCACAAATAAAAATATATATCTGATTCCTCCAATTCCTCCAGGTCATAGACATCTCTTTCCACAGAACTATTCTTCATGTCAATTTATTGATATAATACTTCCAAACTCCTGACATTTTCTCTGTCCCGACTCCCGAGTCACCAGCTGAACGTAGCCTCTCGTTAGCTTGCTGCTACTATTAGACACTGCGCACACTCTGTTGCCAGATTTCAGAGGAATAAGCAACCAGGTCTATGAAAACAAGCCCAAAGAAAGCAACACATACATGATGTTGTGTAATTTTAAACCAAAACTAAGTCCTCAGGATGTCTTTAAGACGTGAACATGGTCATTTTTGTTTTGTAACATTAAATAAAATGTTACAAATATTTTATAAAAAGAAGACATTTCCCGATCCCCGATTTGTTTCTCCCGATTCCGATCATTTGAAAATCACGTGATCGGCTCCGATCCCCGATCACGTGATCGGATCGGGACATCTCTAAGAAGAATGTAAAGCCTTAATGGAATGATGGGCTTGAATAGGGCCAGAATACCTGACGTACATTCACAGAAATATCTCATACAACAAAATAACTATATTTGTTATGATTTTATCATTCTAATATGGTGCTACCGTCACAAAACCGAATTTCTTCTTGGGATTAATAATGTATAATGATTAATTTATTGAACTATTCTTCATGTCAATTTATTGATAGATTTATAAATTGATTACTTACTATATACAACTTTATAACATTTCACAATGAAGACTTGAATTACAATGAAAGTAAATAAATTATACCATCACTGCAGAACAACTACTGATTTAAATGTGTTGTTATTTGAATATAATGCCATATATGCAATTACAAATTACTTTGTTAAGATTGTCACACTTACAATAATACAAATGTAGTTAAGGTTTGGAAAATGATAGTCACTTTAACATAAACAGATGATATTCATTTCATTTCATTTCAAACCTTTATTTATTCAGATTGGTCCCATTGAGATCATATGTCTCTTTTTCAAGGGAGACCTGCAGCATATAGGTTCCACATGAAACATAAAACAATAAAGGACATCATACATTATATTTGAGGTGAGGTCACTTGAAATTAGGAGGGTGTGAATTAGCCTGGTAATGAAGCTCCTGCCTCTCGACACCTCTTTGCCAGATTGGTCTCCGCGCTCTTCCCCGGACTGATTTCTCGTTGCAGACTCTGCCTGTTTTGGATCTACCTGTTATCTGGATTCTCCATGGAACGCCTCAGCCTTCTGTCCCGGACCTCGAATCCAGCCTGTGTGCTTCCTGGTTCCTGTTTGCCTGTTCTGGAGGCTGCTAGGCATTTCACCGGTTCGTGTTCCAGTGTGGGTTTTTCTCTATATTCTGCTGTGGATTTATCCTGCCCGGATCTGAGAGGCTACATCACTTCTGAGAGTTTCTGTGGAGGATTTTGTGTTGAACATTGCAACACCGCTTGTTATACATATACCTGCATCAAGTTTAATAAAAGTCATTACGAACTACACTCTGGTCTAACGTGCTGCAATTGGGTCCTTGATGAGGCCCAGGAGGTCGTCCACCAATCGGAAGGTCGGCTCCTGACTAAAGAAAGACTAGAAAAGCTCTATATAAATGCAGTCGAATCAACATTTACATATCCAATCACTGCGTAAAGTGGGCATGATTGTAATTGTGATTTTAAATGATCAAACACAGCCTGTACTGATTCTGCAGTCATAGATGGAGATTTAGATATTATTAGAGGCTCTGATGAGCACTTTGTTTCAGACGTACTAAGGCTATAAAGTACAGGAATTACAGAGAGGAATGGCTGAAACTGACCAGAGAAAGAGTAAGAAATGGACACCTTTGGATACATTGTGTATGACGTGGAATACCGGAAGAAAAGCCCACCAAATGACCAAAGTGTTATGTCATGCTCTGGACATGGTGCATTGACAATTCTCTTTGTAATTAACTGAAAAACTGCACACATTTGTAATATACAAAGGTATACACAGTTTAAAAACCTAAACAAGTAATCCTCTCGTACTATGACAACTGCATCCTGACTAAAATTATTTTCATGAGAATGAATACTGTTGCAACTGCAGCTTATATTAACACTGATGGAAATGGAATGTGGAAAGTGGTCCCTTCTTAATAAGCATTTCTGCTTTACTGATTACCAAAGCGCTTCTCAAAAGAGAGAAAAAAGCAATCATCATCCAGGGTATATCCAGTGTTCCACAGGCACAGTGGGCACTGCGGTGCAGTTAGCGGGAGTTTGGCCTCAGACGGGGGTCCGCTCTGGCTCCTTGATGATAGGATGATCGGGGGTTCTAAGCTATCTCTAGCCCACCTAGCTGATTGATTTACTTGGACTCCCTCGAAGACAAAGATCAATGTCTTCCACTGATGGTGTTACACAGTCCAATAAATAATTTCAACTTTTCTCCTGACTTAGAAATTATGTGGATCCACATTTCTTTCATGTTTTAACGCTCTGAGAATCACATAGGACATTTCCGTTTTTGTATATCTTTGTGTTTTGCCTTATAAATTGTAATTTCTTTGCAGTATAATCAAGTTTTACACATCCCAGAAATCAGCACAACCTCAGCTAATGAGATACGTCACTTATTAGAGATATATATACACTAGAATAGGGGATATTTGCCCATAAATAAAAAACGGAGCTTGAATTTTGTACTTATTTCATTAAAAATAACTGCTAACCATAACATTGAAAGAAACATTTAGCACAGAAAATTCCACATGTATTATCATTGTATCAGAAGTGATTAGAAGATGCTAACTTATTCTGTTCATTAGTTATGCCCATTCTTTTGGGCAGT
Source organism: Champsocephalus esox (assembly GCA_036324585.1). Taxonomy (NCBI): domain Eukaryota; kingdom Metazoa; phylum Chordata; class Actinopteri; order Perciformes; family Channichthyidae; genus Champsocephalus; species Champsocephalus esox. The sequence continues at coordinate 33,768,329 of CM070490.1, forward strand.
GTCCATGTGCGTTTTTTTGCGAGGAATTGTCATTTTTTTGTATATAAAAATATATACATATCAGTATATATCATGTCCACAATCACACATGGCATGCTGAGCAGATTCGTCTGCATTTTCATCAACATCATCCCCTTGAAAAATCAGCTCCAAAGCCTCAGCTGTAGTAAACTTCCTCAGTTTCAAAACACTAAAAGAACGTTTTCCAACTTTTATTTTGTTTTCGCTCTCGTTTCAGTACATAACAACGGAACTGACAGGCAACCCTCTGAATCAGACTCCGATTGGTTGACTGCATCCACTCAGAGGGTCCGATTCAGAAACGTGACTCTTACACTCTTTATGTCGCAAACAAATATGGTGGATGAGAATAGACCTATAAAACAGAAAACGATAAGCAATGCGCCAGAATCAAGGTGAGACTATCCGCATCTTTTAAAACTTTACGCACATTCGTTGCACCGAAATAAGCAAACGCCTCTCAATGACAAACTTAATGGAGTTGTTTATTGCCGTTTCTGTAGTTTAAGAGGAAAAACCATAGACTGGATATATAAGTGTCCGTGACGTCACCCATAGGATTCTGCAGAGTTGCCGTGAAGCCCTTAGTAGGCGGAGTCGGCCACTAACGGCTCGACTGTGACGTCAGAGTCTAAGGGCAAAGAGGCGGAGCCGAGGCGGGACCTGCTGCCTCCGAACTGGAAGTAAACAGAGCTAGCTGAGGCTAAGAAGCTAAGCTAACATGAAATACATGCATACCAAGTTACTGCTAACAGTGTTGTTCCCCTATAAACGTTACATTCATAATCAAATAGAATTAGCTATATTTTGTTATTCTTAATGCTTGTCATTCACACGTTGAGAAAAGACGGACTCCACCGCCCGGACCTAACGGAGCCAGGCGCCCCGGAGCTAGCCCACTGCGGCTCCGTTAGCTCCGGCGACCACCACTGGGATAATTGGGTCCCCTATTAACATTTGCTCCTGTTTAGCATTATGGGCGTCATAGCCATAGACTATAAAAGTCTTACCCAAGACTGAATCATAAACTAAAATGTATATGTATGCATAAAGGGTTACGTCCTTAGCTGGCTAATAAGTAACAAGCTAAGCTACCAAGCACACGAACACCTGCAAACGGGTTAATATGTATAATATTATCATTTTAGACTTCTTGGAAGTTCTGTTAGTACATTCAAGCGCACAGCACGACATTTTAATTGTCTGGTATTTGTAACAATATTCCCTAAAAGGCACAATCACCACGAACACGGCTAAAGCTAAAGGGTCAAGTACAGTAATATGACTAACTAACGTTGTAGCCTCTATGGTTGTAGCCTAGCAGAGTGGACAAGGTTATTTTAGCTGACAGTGAGGCATGTACATGTCCATCAACGTGACCACACTCTAATTTATGCAAAAACTTTAAGACCTAATATAAATAAAAGGGTCGTGTTAGAAAACAATTCACTCACAGATTCATAATCATGAAGGTGGAATCTAACTATATCGATAATAATATTTATTGCATCCATGGGTAGAAACATGTTTTTTTCTGCTGTAAAGTTGGGCATTTTAACATGGGGGTCTATGGAAATTGCTCCTTTCTGCAGCCAGTCCCTAGCGGCCCATGTATGAACTGCAGTGTGTGGCACTTCCGTATTGGCTTCCCGGCTGTTCCCCAGAGTTTGCCGCTTGGGAAAAACACGGCATGTCTGTGGCTCAAACAGCTGAGAAGTTATGACGCTTTGAACACAACGTGATATTTGGGATCAGTGGTTGCGTTAGACTTTTTCGTCATAATCTATTATTACCCGTCATTTTATTTTTCATGTTTTAATAATGAGATGAGACATATTTAATATGTATGTTTGGGTACTGAGCAGCAAATGTTCATTCATTCATTTTTTTAATGATTCATACAGAACTTTTAAGGGCATGGAGAAAGAAAAAGATGAACAGAGACACCGACCGTGTGGTCACTTTTCATGTCAACACGAACATGAATGATTTATTTGTTCCTGCGCTGACAGCACAGAGGGGGGCAGAGCAGAGGCCGCTAAAAACACTGCGACCATTGTGCCGAAACAGGAAAATATGAACAATGCCATTGTTTTAAATGAGACAATTACAATCAAAATATGAACAAAACTTTTACAAGAACAACTCAATTGACCTGCTGTAGCCTAGCCTGAACGCTGATTTCTGCATCGTCGTGCACCCTCGGACAAATCCGTTACTCATCTTAGCTTTTCTACAGATGTCACAGAACATTTTGCCATCTTCCCTCCTCAGCCACTTAAACTCTTGCTCCCACTGAACCCGCTACTCCCGCTTGAACTCCTTGCCACTTGCTTGCCCCTCTGCCGCTGGCTGAACGTTGTCAGTTTTAGTCTCACTGGCTTGTCCTTCATCCTCCACCTCATCAATCCCTCTTTTTTCACCTCGTTTATCCACACCATCACAATTACTGGGCTTATTAAAAAAGCTTCGGACGATCAGCTGCGATGACTAAAGCCGGTTAAACAACGAGGTAATCAACGAGGTCAAAAACAAGACTAGACAATAGCTACTTAATATACACACACTCGCCACCAACTGGACAGGGGTGTGAATGACTAAATAATAGTTACAGACTACAGTAGATCGCCCTCAGTCTACCTGGCCACTAAGGATCTAATATAATGTGGGCCGCTGGTGGACATTTTGGCGCTGTTCCGAGTTGTGTTCTAATCTGTCAAAATGACTGCTTTCAGATTTTTCCGTCATTGATAGAAAAAGGCATTTTTCAGCGTTATCTGCATTTGGGTCCTGCTTGCTTCACTCACCGTAACAGTATCAACCAACCTGATATGCAGTATGGCCTGGCTCATTTTGTGGCATCTGCAGGCAGTGGCACGTCCTTCCGGCATATACCACAGATGCCACAACTTGGCGAGGCATCTGCCGCTGCTCAACAGGAGTTGCCACAAGATGCCAGAGTAAGAGAAGGTTTACTGTAGCTGCCACTCGCCTTCCGTGGCAAATGCAGCTATTTAAACCCGTATTTATCGTCGCTGTTTAGGCATGACTTTATCGAACTGATCTGTACACAGGACTGATGTGCAATCTCTATTTTTCAAAAACATTATACATTATCATTTCTATTCAATTTTACTTGGAGCATGGTTTGCTAAAATAAACAAACGTGCTGTATTTATGATGAAATATTGGCGAGTGAAGGTTGCAATGCCCTTGGCAATTGTCGCTTCTTGAGGGGAGTTTCCACTGCTTGCTATGATAAACCAGGTGTATGACTAGTAAAGACAAATAATTAACAAATACATATCTGTATTGACACGGCAACGTGTACACTGGTGTTATTAGACTTGGCTACAGACTTAGGGCAGCTGTAACTGAGTGAGATGCTAAGGTTTACTTTATAAATTAGGCAAAGGACTTGTATTTGCCCCATGATGCATTCAGCAGCAGCAGGCCATTCACTTTGGTTTGATCCAGTTATGAAATGTCATCATTTCGACAATAAAGAAATGCTACATAAACGTTATCTTGCACGTTTTATCGAACCATCTCCGTTTCTAACTTTCAATATATTTAAAAAGAGATCTCTCTCTCATCTGCGTGCGGGGGCGGGGCCTCACAGACATGCTGCTGCGCTGTGCACACAGTTCTGCCGGTAATGAATATTAGGATACATTTTGAGAGGAAACTTTTCCACCAATAATTCCAATAAGTATTCCAAAATGTATTCACTTCAGGTTACGAAAGTAACTGTATTCGGATTAGTTGTTTTTCAAATGTAACGCGAGCTGAATACAGTTACTTGATTTTTGTATTCTGATTACATAACGCCGTTACATGTATTCCGTTACAACCCAACCCTGGGTACAGATCATCAGTCCTGTGTACAGATCAGTTCGATAAAGTCATGCCAAAACAGCGACATTTTACACGATAAATACGGGTTTAAATAGCAGCATTTTCCACGAAAGGCGAGTGGCATTTACAGTAAACCTTCTCTTACTCTGGCATCTTGTGGCAACTCCCGTTGAGCAGCGGCAGATGCCTCGGCAAGTTGTGGCATCTGTGGCATCTGTGGCATATGCCGGAAGTACTTGCCACAGATACCACAGAGTAGCGGCCTCTGTGGCATATGCCGGAAGTACTTGCCACTGCCTGCAGATGCCACAAAATGCGCTTGCTGTCTCTCCCGATATGGGCCCAGTAGATCCTTTTGAGCAGGAATTATGGGATTTTTCCTTTACTCTGGCTTACTGCTCTGATCGATGGAGGGGAGCATCCGGAGTTCAGCAGCGAGAGGCTGCTCTGGCTGAGGCGCACCAGAGGGCTATGGAGAAACCAGGTTTAGTTAAATTCTTACCTGGCTGGATGTTGGACTTCCTCTCGGTGTGTGATTCCCGGCCTGCTAGCCCCAGGCATGCTAGCTCCATGCCTCCCAATTCCCAACCTGACACCATACACCTCGGTGTGTTCAGTCTGGAGGCAACCCTTGCTTCTGCCCCAGTTCCTGCTCCTGTCCAAGAGCCGTTCTCTGGAACTCTTCTGGCTTTTGGACGTCCACGGAGCCTCCAAAAGGCTCCTAAGAGAAGGAGTCGCAGATCCAGGCTAGTAGCCCTAGCCACAGAAGCCATGCTTTGGGCTCCAGTACAGGCCCCAGCAGCCATGGTTCCAGCCCCAGTTCTGGCCCCAGCAGCCATGGTTCCAGTCTCAGTCCTGGTCCCAGCAGCCATGGTTCCGGCCTCAGTCCTGGTCCCAGCAGCCATGGTTTCGACTCCAGTCCCTCGTCTCCGGCCGACGCCAGCTCCCGTGTCCTTTCGGCGTACCGGCCGACGCTAGCTCCCCGTGCCCTGTCGGCATTCCGGCCGACTCCAGCCCCCCGTGTCTCCTCTCAAGTTCCTTCTCAAGTCCCCTCTCAAGCCACATCTCCAGCTCCCTCTCGAGTCTCCTCTCAAGTCCACTCTCAAGTCACCTCTCGAGTCCCCTCTCGAGCCTCCTTTCAAGCCTCTCGAGTTCCCTCTCAAATCACCCCTCCAGCTCCATCTTGAGTCACCTCTCGAGTTCCAACTCTAGTCCCTCCTCTGGTCCCTTCCCATGTCCCTTCTCTAGTCCCTTCTCTAGTCCCATCTCTAGTCCCTACTCAATTCCCTTCTCAAGTCCTTCCTCTAATAATTCCTTATATTTATTATAGCGCTTTTCCAGATGCTCAAAGCGCTTCACAAATACACATTACACATACATGCAATGGTCATGTACTGTGGACAATACCCACAGGAGCAAGTTCAGGTGAAGTTTCTTGCCCAAGGACACAACGGCTTTACAGACGCAGCAGCGGCGGGTTTCAGCCCTTGATCTGATGATAATTGCACAGCGCACTGCGCCACACCGTCCTCTAGTCACTTTTCTAATCCCTTCTCTAGTCCCATCTCTAGTTACTTCTCTAGTCCTTAATCTAGTCCCTTCTCAAGTCCCTACTCTAGTCCCATCTCAAGTTCCCTCTCGAGTCCCCTCTCCAGTTTCCTCTCGAGTCACCTCTCGAGTTCCCTTCTCAAGTCCCTTGTCTAGTCCCTCATCTAATCCCCTCTCTAGTTCCCCTCTCGAGTCTCCTCTCTCGAGTCTCCTCTCAAGTCCCCTCTCGAGTCACGTCTCAAGTCCCTACCCAATGTCCTGGTCCGTTGGAGGTTCCGCTGGGGGTCCTGCCAACTCCATATCCTGTCCCGTTGGAGGCCTCGCCGACTACTCCTCTGCCGGGAGTCCTTCCAATCCTATGTCCGTGTTGTTGGAGGTTCCGCTGGAGGTTCCGCTGGAGGTTCTGCCAACCCTATGTCCTGTGCCGTTGGAGGTTCCGCTGTGGGTCCTGCCAACCCTGTGTCCTGTCCCGTTGGAGGTCCCGCCGACTACTCTCCTGCCGGGGGTCGTGCCAACCCTGTGTCCTGTCCCGTTGGGGGTCCCGCCGACTACTCTTCTGCCGGGGGTCCTGCCAACCCTATGTCCTGTGCCGTTGGAGGTTCCGCTGGGGTTCCTGCCAGCTCCATGTCCTGTTCCGTTGGAGGTCCCGCCGACTACTCTCCTGCCGGGGGTCCTGCCAACCCTGTGTCCTGTCCCGTTAGGGGTCCCGCCGACGACTCTTCTGCCGGGGGTCCTGCCAACCCTATGTCCTGTGCCGTTGGAGGTTCCGCTGGGGTTCCTGCCAGCTCCATGTCCTGTCCCGTGGGGGGTCCCGCCACCGACTCTTCTGTCGGGGGTCCTGCCAATCCTATGTCTTGTTCCGTTGGAGGTCTCGCCATCACCTGTCTCACCGGGGGTCCTGCCAACTCGTGGTCCTCTTCTGTGGGGGATCCTGCCGAAGCCTGTCCCACTGGCTCCGGCTCCTGTCCGGCCGACACCGGGTCCTGCCCGGCCTCCGGAGCTGTCCCGTCAGCGCTTTCCTGCCCGGCCTCCAGAGCTGTCTGGTCTTCGCCCTGAGAGCCTGGCCCCCTGAGAGTGCAGCCCCCTGAGAGCCACGGTTTTCGCTCTCGAGCCCGGCCCCCTGACTCTTCCTGCCGCTGCCTTCGCCCTCATGCTTGGCCCCCTGAGTTCGCCCGCTGTGGCCTTCGCCCCACCATGGACTCTGCCTTGCCCCTGGGCCGTCCGCCCGAGACCCCTACCTTGCCCCCGGGCCGTCCGCCCGAGTCCCCCTTCTCGGCTTCTGCCTTGCCCGTCCGCCCGAGATCCCTTCCGGGTCCTCCGCTGTGCTCCTGGGCTGTCAGCCCAAAACCCGTCCTCCAGACCCCCTCCACTCACCCTGGTGGCCCTAAGTTTGCCACTTTTTCTGCTGTTGTACATGTACAATATTTCACTTCTCAACAACAAAATACAAGTTAGTGACAAATATTAAACCTTGAGTTAATACAAGCCACCGCTCTATGCACAGTAAAATGCTGCGTATCGTTCTACACTCCCACAGTGACTGGCATTCTTGATGACGACACATTTGTACTCTGGATGACTTGTGGAATCCCGCTTAGCCTCCCAACCTTTGATACCATTTGAAAGCTAATCCTCTTTCACAATGTCTTCATGAAAACTGCTATTGTGCAGATCTGTTTCCAATTAAGAGGGTAAAAATAGAAGCAGACACATCCCTTTTACTGGGAGCACGATACTTATTCAAATATAAACCCTATCCCCCCTGATTCTTCGACAGAGCTTTGCCACAAATCTAGACGGAAACATGTTTTAGGATTTACAAAGAATAAGGACCGAGGTAAGGCGTGCACTGTGTTTTACATTGTGAAAAAAATATACAGCACTTTTTACAGTGAACAATTTTCAGACATTCCGTTTCTGAGTTGTGCAAGACCCCTTCCTTGTTTAAACACAGTTCTGAGAGCCATGACAGCAGAGATACCCATAAGAGATGGCATGTCAGGGTGAGGAATATGCTAACTAATGAGGACTTTCAAATTCCTTTAGCTCAGGCCTAATGGGGCATTTAAAGGAAGACAATGCATCTTCTGGCACATAAACCCACTCCTCTTTACACTCTCATTTGTAGGAAATCATGTTTCAAGGGGAGCACAATTAGCTAAAGCAGTGATAAAGAGCCACAGAGCTTTTTCTTTCTAAAATAATATCACACTTCAGAGCGTGCATTAATCAGTAATGCCACTACATTATAATACTCACAGGCATAATCCACCCATTGGAGGCCATTAGCACCGTTCAGGATGGGATGTGCTACATCTCTGGTGCACACATTCTTCTTCAGATCATCTCTTCATGAATTGTTTTAAGTGTCAGTGATTCTTTTATATATTTCACCTTAATGAGACCATTTGTTTTTCTGCAGTGTGATATGATTGATAATAAGCTGCCACGGTGGCTGTGTATAAGTGTATCCCATCCATCTTGCTTTTGGTGCTCAGAGCTGAGGTCCTGCCTCCTGGCTGCCGGCCCGGAGTGAAACGATCCGCTCCAGCCCGAGGAGAGGGTGCAGTCACAGGCTGGGATCTCCTAACTTCCCCGCTGACGCCCCCCTGATGTTCACTGTCTCCCTATTATTATACTATGACCTCATCTCTGGTTGATCCAGTGCCTGCCCCCTGTGTGCTCCGGCCATGAATATGTATGCCAGTGAATAATAACAGGAAAATCATTGTCAAGTTGCCGCTGGCTGTCTCAGCTGTGGAGCCTGCATAAAAACCAAGCTCTCCTCTTCCCTGTCCTGCATATTATTATTCCTGTTAAAGGCTAATCCTCTCACAGTAAAGTCATGATAGATCCCCAGCGTCACATATTTGTAGACCAAGGTGACCAGGCTTTAGCAGGACAGGTGACGTTTAATTGATTTTACAAGTCATCTGTAATATGGGTTTGAGTCTTTAAAACACAACTTATGTAATGGCACCTGGGATTTAACAGATTCCAATGTTTGATATGCATCCCCTAACACGCTGTTAATAACAGAATGCTGTAGCCTTTAAGAAGTACAATAGTGTGTGTCATGACAAAGGCATGTCACATAAGCCTAATAGCCTGCTGCACTCCTCCATAAAGTGTGACCAATATAACAGCTTATATATTCCTCCTGCCTCAGGCTATCTTCAAAAATAATGAGATCAGTGGTATTTCACTTTAACTAAAGGTCAAAGTAGTTTAATTATGAAATTTCTCTCTAACGTGAGTAAGTTGGAGGAAATTAATTCAACAGATACTGTGTGTGTTTCCACCCAACATTAACCCACATGCATTATTGCAGCTGGATATTCAGCCGAGTGTGGGCAACATATTTAACCTTTTGTTCTGAAAACACGTGTGTAAATGCAGGAAAAGCGTCAGACGGAGGTGAGGAGTTCAGGGACAGAGAAGGCTGAACGCGGCAGGGTGTTCTGCACTCTGACATCAACTGGCATTGAAACAACGTAATCAAATGTATTCTGTCAGTCTGAAATCGGCTGGCTTATTACATTTAATTAAACGTTTCAGTTTTTCAGTTCTGTAAAACTACATACCCCACAGCCACTTTTACACCTTGCTAAATAACCAACATGTATGATACATATTGTCAGAACTGCTTTGACAGAACAGTAATTATACCTGACTAGTTGAAAATGTACTTCGACAAGCAAAACATGGTTTATTGTGAAAAAACACATTTACCACATTACTATGTGCTCCTCTCCATCACAGCCAAATATAAGCGATGGGTGCTTCCTGAATTTATCGTTAAATGACCTCAAATGTGCACAGTTCCCTAGATAAAGGGGGTGGGTCAACTTCCCCGCTGGTTCATCTTACACCGCTCTCCCCTATATGTCGCTTTAAAAGCAAACAGATTTAGGTCATGCCTTCAAACATCAAAGGAATAGTTTGATAGTTTCCAAAAAAGCTATTAATCACTTACCTATCTCTTACTTAGATTAAGATAACTATTATACAGATACTATAGCCGCGTTCATACTGCGGTACTTTTCCCACAAAGGTTCATGCGAACTTAGTTCATGATCGCGTTCACACCAAAAAGAGCCGGTACTAAAAGTAGTTCATGCGAACCTTTTTACCCCCTCGAAAGTCCCTGCTAGAGAGCAGGGACTTTCGAGCAGCTCTTTTGTGAGAAAAGAGCTATATTCCTGATTGGCTGGGCGGATTGCAAACCACGCCCCCGTATTTTATTATCCTCGCATTAGCATTATTAGCATTAGCCCAGCGCAGAAACGCAGAGAGACTAACTTATGGCAACACAAAATAAAACATGGGAGCGGTGGAGATGAGGAGGTGTCGGCGTTCTGGCGATTTACTCGGGCGGCAGTATACGCCGTGAAGTGGTTTGCGGCCTGCCAGTAAACACAAAGCAGAAGAAGAAGAAGTGACGTCAGCGGCTTCATTTGCCTAATCCACCCCCAGGGACTTTTTCTGGTGTGAACGCGATCTGTACTTAGTTCATGCGAACTAAAGAGTTCGCATGAACCTTTGTGGGAAAAGTCCCGCAGTGTGAATGCGGCTTATGGTTATAATCTGTTTATTCAATTTGAAACTGGAGCTTTTCATCACTTTAGGGTTTCAAAACAACCAGCCGAGCCTCATTGCCTCTATACTCGTGTGATGGTGTTGTTCCTCGCAGATTATAGCTATTACTGTTGAGTGCAATGTCCCCAGACAACAAACTGCCCAGGATATGCAATAAACTAGTGAATTTGATACTATAACGACCGAAAGCTATAACAGTAAGAAGCAAGTCATCATCTGTCAAACTTTGGAAAACTCGAATTCGAACTCCGAATGAATCACAGAACAAGGAGCCCTTCTAAAATTGGTTGTCTTTCCTATCTGTTGATTTGAGAAAAGCACCAGCAGCAAAACCAAGGGGTAACTACAACTGCTGTGTGTGTCAAATTACCATGGTGATATCAAAAATAAGTTGTGATACTTTCACCTTCATGGTGTGCCTCTGGAGTGGGTGATTAGGGCAGCCTCCAAACTGTTGTTTTGTGTTGCTGCAACATCACCCAACGGGCGTGATGAGAGAAGCAGCCCTCATGAGGTCCATCCCTAGATATTGTGTCTTCATTATAATCTACACAGACTCGGGGAGCATTGTTTAGGGAGGCAGCCAGCGTCTCTTAAGGCTAATCTGTAGAAGCACCAGCAGGAGCCTAGAGTCTGGGCATTCTGCAGTTTCCCACCACCTTCCTGTGCGGTGTAGAGAAGTTGAGGCATTGATAATGGCGCAAAGAAGAAACTGAAATCCACCTCTTGGGAATGCAAATGTTCCATGAAATATACAGTCAGTAATGTGGAGCATAGAAGTTTTGATATACACATCACAGCCCACCTTCTCTAAGCTCTCAGCAAGATGTCTACCTATTGAAGTCTTAATATCAGAGTCATTATCCTGGTGTGAGGTGTGTTTTCTTTTTATTTGCAGGGGTACACTGTTTGGGAACAGTGCTTGTTAAAACATCTATAAAAATGTAATGGTAGCAGTATGCTGCTATCCTGCCCATGCAGTGATGACGGTGCATATTTCCTCTGTTTAAACTTTGAAGTTGATTAGTGCAGGGAAGGAGTGTGTGGTGCTATGGAGGCGTCTTGATAAGGCGGGAACACACAGCAAAGCGCCCTGGGCCACAGCACATTTTCAATGATGCTATTAACTATCTTTTAATTCATGTATATCTTAAGACTGGGAAAGCCAAACAGGTCAATTATAGCCAGTGGCCAGCAAAAAGTTGTTAAAGTGAGGATGTGCATTACCTAAGTTGATTTGCTATAGTTTAATATGGATCAAATGCATATTATGAATGATGGCTCAGTGAGTGACACTGAGCCATCATTTTCTCTTTAAAACCATTTGATCAGAAGTCAATCAAATTCCTTTTAGAGCTCAGTGGTTAACTGTTTGAAAAATGTTTTTACATATTATTTCTTTCTTTTTCATATTTTGTCCTGCCTGCCTGTGCTCCTGCCAAACTCTGACCCTGCACTCATCTCGCTTCACCAGTCTTCCAGAGGCTGGTAGGACTAACAATAGTCATTTTGGTTATTTACGTTTATAATGTTTGTGCGTGGAGTCAGAGATGCAGTACACCAGGTTTCATAATATCATGCGGCTGGGTTAAGGGGGAGGATGATGAGAGAGAAGTCATATACAAATCTCATATTTCTCCCCCTCAACAATTTACACTGACTTTCCCTCTCAGTCACACCATCTATATCAACAGTACTAACCTTGAACATACTTTCTGCTTTATTAATACAGCTCAGTCAGAACAGAGCTTATTTGAAGCTGAGCCAGCGTTGATTACATTGCCAGGGAACCTTGACTCAGAGGCATGTAGGAAGGAGTTATTACGTCACAGTGTATACTTCAGCGGAATATCGAAAACAGCGGCCGGGGTGCAAAACGCATCAATGACAGCGACCCTCTACCACACAGAACAACACCATTTATATAAACACCTATCATGACAGGACGCCCACAGCCAAGTAACAATTACAAATGAATTAAGTCGGCACGGCGGCACGCATTGAAAACGACTTAGGCCTACCTTTGATGACAAATCACTTAAACACAAAGTCCTTCCTCCTGTCCTTTGGATGAAGCACTTGCGGGTCATGCAGCTGATCCTTTGCCACTCCAGTTTATCATTGGAACTCAATCTTGAAAATGACTCGGTTAATAATTTCGCAACGATGTCATCACTATGATTGGAAAATTATAAAAGTACTGTAGGGTAGACAGGTAAACAGGTTCGTTTTCCAGAGACCTTATTTCGAGCTATTTTCCAAAATCCTATGGAGAAATCCCGTTGCTTTCTGTCTAGGAAATCCGAGCGCAGCTTACTTCCGGGTTTTAGGACGCGTCACTGCACCACTTTTTACACGTGTATAAATCTCACAGCGGGGGGAACATGTCATGAAGTCTGCGAAAATAAAGCCCACCCATTTAGAGGGAAGATATGATTGGTACTGTCAATGTTGCCATAATGTTGTTTGTAAAACTGTGAAGTAACACAATTTGTTGTGTGAAACACTCAATGAACTACGGCTGAAGTCGAAAAGTCCATTTAGCTTAGGAACCTTCCTAAAGGAGTGAAATGACCCGGAAGTCCCTCAGTGGCAGTCATGATAAGTGCCGTTCGAATTCTCTAGAATGATGAGAATGGATAGGAAAGGAGGTTTCAAACTTCCTTTATAACCTCCTTTAGCTTAGGAACCACTGGACCTCCCTAACTGACAGGAGAAGCGAAAATGCTGCCCCACAATGCCTTGCAGCCGCAGCATTTGCTGTCACTCAACAGTCGGCGTTCATCAGTATTATAATCAAAGAGAGGAATATGAACGTTAGTTTTTACTGAAATTATCAAATAAAGTCAACATCTCACAGTCTTTACTGAGCTGTGTGGAGTTTGTTCAACTTTTAAAAGATGTTTGAATGGTGATATACACAGTGATAGATGTTAAGGACTAACGTTTATAATAAATACATCTGTATTGATTTTTAAGATCTTTAGTTCATACAATCATACGTATTGGGATCATTGGTATTAATGTGGACCGGAGGGAGAGGGTGACGAGCATAAGTTTCACTTTCCTTTTTTATTTCAATTCCAGCTTTGGTCCTGAAGAATATGTTTCTCTGTTGTCCACGTTCATCAAGCAAAGCAGCAGCATCAGAGCACGGTGCAGAGTATCTAGATGTCACAAACGAGCTGAGGACCAAAATGCAGAACACGGGAAACCAGGGATAGTCGGTAACCAGCTTTATTGATGGCAATAGGCTGGTAGAAGACAACACGGCAGATAGTAGGCAAAGGGCTGGTCGGGGACAGGCGAGGGTTCCAGGAGAAAGCAGGACGGGAGTCGCAGGTACAGAACTGGTCAGGGAGCAGGCGAGGCAGGCTGGTCAGGGACAGGCAGGGTCGAAACCGGGAGAGCAATCTGAAGGGTAATGCGGGAAAGACTGGCATGCTGCAAAGTACGATCTGGCACTGAGGTGAAAGTGAAGTGGGCCTAAATACTAATGGAGCTGATGGGTGCAACAGAGTGAGAGAGAGACAGGGTGTGACTACCAGGTGACTAAGGAAAGTGAATGCAGAAAATAGGTGAGTGAGAAAGCAACTGTGACACTAGATGAGTTCACAGTAGTCCCTCGTTCTTTTTGAACATCCATGTTGTAGTCCGCTGTATAGAAAACTGGTTTCCATAGTTTCCCCACAGCAGCAGACGCACACAATGAGGTCCGCTGGCGCATCATAAACACGTCGGATAGTGAAAGTGCATTCGGATTCTCTAAAGCACTGCAGTCTCTTTCTCCTAAATCCTTTTGAATGCTCCTATCCACTATCCCTTAACCCCGTGACGTTTCACTCAGAGGTCAAGGAATAGACGATAGGGTTAGAACTTAGGAGCTGATTTTTAAACTATCCGACTGCAGCCTACATCTCTGGTCTCGAACAACAACACACATCACCAAGATGGCCATCTCTACTGTCTTGCTAACAAGAGATTGAATACCCTCAATATCTCCACAATGAAACACGTCCAGAAGAATGTCATACAAAGATAACTGCCTTCCTTTGATTCTCTCTGAACTGCCTGGTCTTTTTAAGATTGACAAACATCATATGTGTAATTTGTGGCACAATTAAAACGGGATCGGAAGATAAGTTTTCTCTCTCCATTGACTTCAATACATAATTTTTCCCGAGACCGGAAGTAGATGGGCGTGACTTCTATAGCTGGGCCCTCTGTGAATATACAGAGGGACCAACAAGCTCTCCCGTCTTCACAATAGGCTTTTTGAGACAAGCGAGACCTGCGCAATTGAGATCAACGTCTTGCTAGTGCTAGTCCCAATGAATAACATTTCTATATATAGTGCGTTGCATGATGGTTAGTCATTTTGTCCGACTTGCTCTGGAGGCAACATGAGATGTTGAAATCTCGCGGGACAAAGACGGCCGCAGAATTGAGAGCGAGGCGTGGCGAGGCGGCGCAGTTCCTCTCCACGGGCTTGATGGGAAACGACCTGGTATCTCGAGCTGAGCGCTCATTGGTGGGTTTTACCCCGTGCTGCTGATGAAACTCTCCAATTGGCTTGGCAAAAGTGTGTTGTTGTTTTGTGTCAGTTTTACGTCGCCACATCCTTTCACATTTTTCATCATTGTTCCACAATGTTTATCATCATGAAATTAATATCTATATATTTTATACTATACTTGCACTGCTTACCGTTGTTATACTTTATATATCTTAGCATATTCATACACACTGTTCATACTGCTCACATGCTGATATCTAGTGTTTTCATACACCTCACTGTTTGTTCATCATTCAATTAATTCTATATTTTATTCTATAGATTGTGTACATTACTTTCCACTTTACTGCTTGTTGCACCTGGTTAGAAGCTAAACTGCATTTCGTTGTCTCAGTGCCTGTAATCTGTGCAATAACAATAACGTTGAATCTAATCTTGAACAGGAACAAATGTATTTACTTTGTACATATCTGACATTAACGATTAAACACACCGAGAGAAGAAGAAGAAGAAGAAGAAGAAGAAGAAGAAGAAGAAGAAGAAGAAGAAGAAGAAGAAGAAGAAGAAGAAGAAGACTCCGAGCTATCCGACTTCAGGCGAGCTTTTTGAGACCTCCCCCGGCTGCGATTGGCTATTCTCGTCTACTTTCGAGGCGAGACGCAGCTCGTCTCAAACAAGACTAGTAACTCGCAGACAGCATTTAACCCTTCACATTCCAACAGAAACTGAACAGGCAGATTCGAAGGATTTATTTCTTTGGAAATGTTATTTTAAATACAATTAAATCAAGTTATTTTGGTAAAACTAATAATAATATTAAAAAAAAGATGTTTTTTTTGTTAATGTTTTCAAATATTATTTTTTAGAATATCTTAGGCGCTCACAGAGGGCCTAGAGGGCCCTGACGTCTCGCCACCGATCAAATGTATTATGATAACAGATTTCACATAACTGTATTAGGTTAATTGAAAGCAATAATATTATGTTTAAGTGAAATAGGTTCAACTTAATATTATTGTTTTTCAATACATTTATGTGAAATCTGTTATCATAATACATTTGATTAAAGTCAGCATTTCAGTTATTTCAGTGTATTTGATAAAATTGCAAGAAAATCCTCGACCTTCAGCTTTAATAATGTATGGAATGTTAAGTTCGGTGTGGTTGATCAGTTGATGCATTTTATTTGTGCAACATTTCTATCCAGAGAAAAATAGTGCTGCATTACTGGTCAGATTGCTGTGAAATATCAATCTTCATGGTTTTCAAAGATGAAATTACCATGGATTCTCCGTTATGTCTTCACTTTCATTATAACCATCTGACAAAATATTCGACAAGAGCAATTTAAAATTGTATTCACACATGGAATTTACTGGACACATTCATTAATGCTCTCCAGAGAAGGGATGTGAAACTGTTGGTGTGAAAGGAGAAGAGCCAGGCAGCGTGGGATGTCAGTGCCGAGGTGTTAAGGGCAAGAAGAAAGGCCTCTACTCTCCGCTTCAGATCCAGGGACTGTCCATGTCCATCAAGAGTCAGGGTTCTCCAGGAGTTGCCGTTCACTAGTTTCTAGGATGAATTGGTCGTGGTTTTACATAAACGAATGTTAATAATTGGAAGTTAAACCTTAACAATGGTCCCTTATTGACCAGACACCCTAATCTCTTCATAATACAGGTTTTGTTGCCTTATAATATTGTCACAATTGTTGCTACTGACGGAGAAGAATAGTACTTCACACAACAACGGAAGATATATTATTATTAAAATACAAACACACGTGTTAAGGCATTAAACACTTGATGCTGACAATTTTCTTGGGTGGACAGTTTTACCATTTTGTTTAAACTTCATTATTCAGTCTGATATCATGTATGACTAGAATTAGAATGGGGTTTGATTAGTTCCTCACTAATCAATATTGACTGAACTGTTCACCAGCAGCTAGCAGTTTCTCTGAGCTTACTCTAATGTTTGTTGTGTTGATCAAAGAAATGTGCAGATTTAATAGTTTTTTCTGGAACCAGGAAATGGATGTCAAAAAGTAAAAAAATAAAAAATGCACACTAAAACCCAACAACAACAACTTCTGGTACCCTTGTCTCGAAGTCAGACAAGGGTGGTCACG
Source organism: Champsocephalus esox (assembly GCA_036324585.1). Lineage (NCBI taxonomy): Eukaryota > Metazoa > Chordata > Actinopteri > Perciformes > Channichthyidae > Champsocephalus > Champsocephalus esox. Next base: position 33,785,002 of record CM070490.1, read on the forward strand.
CGTGGTTAGCAGCAGCTCGTTTACATTTAAAGGGCCAGACCCAGAATCAGCACTTTAGTAACAGGACTGAAATAGACGAGGTATGCTACAAAGGGTGATCTGTTTGGTATTTTGAGCAAAACACTTGTTTTTGCGTAAATATGGCCCTATGATAGCTTTGAGACATTTTTGCACAGCATTAGCGATGTTATTTGACATGATTCCATATTAACCACACTTAATATAATCACACTATGCTGTAAAATGTTGCAGTATCATCTTTCTTAATATGACCAACGTTCCTTTCCAGTGGGCCTGTGTAGGTTTGTAAGACGTAACCTTGCAGCCAGAGCAGCTCGTCCCTCCGAGGAGCCGCAGGTTGATCAGCTGTGTCTCTCTGACAGCCCAGTATGAGGGACCGCCACCGCTGCCCTTTATTAGTGATAACTTGAAATAGAGCAGCACTGTAATCATGTCGGTGCTGACCTTCGCCTTAACCAGAACTGCACAATTGATGTTATTAACTCCTTGAGGAAGAAGGATGGTCCTCTGAGGTTGTGTTGTGGCTCAGGGCTCGTCACAGGTGAAATATTTTCTCAGAAAAATTGCCATACTGACAATATAGGATGCTTGCCATATGGGAGTGTTTTTACAAAGGTGATGATGATGATGGTGATAACAACATGGGAGAGATAGGAGGGGAAGTGGAGCTGTAAATATAGGAAAGACTTGAGGCTGCAGAATATAGATGAGGTGGTAAATAGTTGTTGGTCCTGCTGTAATGACATATTTTAAAAAGTTGCTGTAGGAACCACATGCAGCTCAAATGACAAATCCTGCTTTGAGTCTGGAGATTGTTGTGACTGAATGGCGGGGGAAGTGTTCGCACAGAGCCGCGGGCTGAGGATGTTAATCTAAAACTGTATCAAAGAGCGGTGGGGCTCCTGGAAAATCTCTTGCAGAGCTAGAGAAAATTAACCTGTAAGAGTCCAGTCCCCATTATTGCATCCCTGGCAGAGGGTCACCATCTGGCAGAGATCTATTGCACAATTACTGGAGGCGCTGCAGTGACTGTCTGAAAAATAAAGAAATCATAGAGGAGCAGCTGAATCTTATAACCAGGAGCCCGTCTGCAAATACAGATGTCGTCTGGCCTTTTTGAAAGCACCAATTTGACTGCAAACTTGCAGGCTCAAAGCAATTACATGACAAACTGTTGCTTCATTGAAGTTGAATTACTTACTTTTTGGCAATTTCAGGGCTGCAACTCATTTCACTTGAAAAAACTACTATTTGTGTGGGCACTGAAAAAATTGTAAGTGATTTTAACCTGTTAAGCTCTGAGCCTGTTTTTCAGGTCTCGAAAATGACATTCTCAGAACAAATGACTATAACTTCCCTTCTAAAAGGGGTACATTAATAATATTTTTTCTCAAAGCAATGATAAACCTGTGGGTTGGATGTAGAAAAGTCAGAATCAAAATAGAATATTTTTTATTTTAAAGTAAATTCAGATTGAACATAGTAGAACATTTTAAATTATAGTGTCCGTCCAAAAAAAACACATTACTTATAGTGAAAACCACCCTTTAATGATGGGATAGTAGACTAAAAGCTTTAGGAATCCAAACTATAACATATAATAAGTACCCTGTATCAAGATTGATGCAAAATAAGTGACAATTGACCTTTTTAGAGAAGTTTAGCAAAAAAAAACACTTCTGGGGTCATTTGGCTGCATTTTCCATATCTTGGCCCCCCTCGGTCGATTTTGATGATTGACACTTCTTTTTAACAGTTAGACCCAATCGAATCAAGGGGAAGTTCCTAAAATCCATCTAAACATTACCCATTGGTGAATGAGTGATGCATAGCCAGAATGCCCAAAACCGAATGCTCTCATACACTCTAGTAGCTCTCATAGCAACTATATATGAAAACTCCGTTATTGACATAAATGTGAAGATGGATTATCAGTAATAATTTCAGACACATTGGATTAACCCAGTGGTACTCAACCTTGTCCTAATCAGGAGCCACATTGACGAAAAATTATTTTTGCAAGAGCCACAATCCAAAAACGCTCCTTTCCTCCCTGACACCATTATGCATTTGAGAATATGGATAATAGTAATATGTTACTAAGGAATGAAAAGCATAATATACAGTGCAATAACTGTGATTTATTATTTTCACTGCAACCACACAACACACATTGCTGACTGCCCATAACAACAGATAACAGACAGCATGTTTACTGATCATCACAGGATGCCTCTGTCGCTCTGTCACTCGTATTAGTGTGGAATACGTTTTTTTGAGCAGTTCGGTTCTGTTTGAGTCTCACCAGCTTTTCCGCCCTCAACTCTCCACCTTTCGGAAAGTCGGTACTGAACTTCGGGTGTTTTGAGTCGTGATGGCGCTGCAAATTGGACTTTTTTAAATTGTGAAATTACGTTGTCACAAAGCAGGCAGATGCATTTTCCCGAACCGGTGGAGACGAAGAAAAACTCGAGTTCCCAGTCCTCTTTACATGTTCGATATTCCTCTTCATATTTTCGTTTCCTATATTCCTTTACCATTTTTGCATAGTGCTGTAAGCTAGTTTTCCCAGTGTGACGGAGCAATTATCTCGCACACCTGCAATCAGAGCGCGAAACCTGAAATAATTTGTGATTGGTTGTTCAGAGGGATGGGGGGGCGGCTTAATAGACTGATGTGTGTGATGACTGGTGTGTGACTTGTGAGTGATAATGAAATGTTGATGAATTCTGCTGACAATGTTTTTTTTTAATAATTGTTTTGTTTTTTTTGTTTGTTTTTTACGTGGGACTTAAAAGAGCCGCAACTAGTCTTAAAGGAGCCGCATGCGGCTCGCGAGCCACGGGTTGAGTATCGCTGCATTAACCTATGGATTAACCTTCAGCAGCGTTTTTATCGTTTTAATGCCATTGAACATGACTTTTGATCAGAACAACAGCATAGGTATACAGACAATGTCCCGTTTTTGCTCCGTAAAGCTCTGTGTTGTGATGTCTGCGTTTGCTTCCCTGAGTTCTGATTGCTCAGTGATGATACTTATACCCCTAGAATCTGTGGAATCTCAGCTTGCTAATCGATATCTTGTTTGTGCAGATCCGATCTGTGCTAATGGCTCATTTAGACGCATCTTGTGAGACTTGTGTTTTGTTTCGGAAAAAATGGTTCATATCATCAGTTAGCTGAGTTTCTTCCCGTTAAATGGGTATGACACATTCATAGGTTTTTGAATGTTAAGAAGCCCTGAGACACAGTTTCGTGAGAAAAAAAATCGGAAGGGGGCCTCCGGGTTGAACAAGTTAATTAAATGTATTATGTCAACAGATTTCACATAACTGTATTAGGTTAGTTGAAAACAATAATATGAAGTTTAACTAACCTAATACAGTTTCAACTAACGTAATACAGTTATGGTTCTCAGCAGGAAACCGATGGACTGTCCACTCCAAGTAGGGAATGAGTCCTTACCCCAAGTGAAGGAGTTCAAGTATCTCGGGGTCTTGTTCTCGAGTGAGGGAACAATGGAGCGTGAGATGGGCCGGAGAATCGGAGCAGCGGGAGCGGTACTGCAGTCGCTTTACCGCACCGTTGTGACGAAAAGGGAGCTGAGCCGGAAGGCAAAGCTCTCTGTCTACCGGGCCATGTTCGTTCCTACCCTCACCTATGGTCATGAATGATGGGTCATGACCCAAAGAACGAGATTGTGGATACAAGCGGCCGAGATGGGTTTCCTCCGCCGGGTGGCTGGTGTCTCCCTTAGGGATAAGGTGACAAGTTCGGTCATCAGGGAGGGACTCGGAGTTGAGCCGCTCCTCCTTCGCGTCGAAAGGAGCCAGTTGAGGTGGTTCGGGTACCTAGTTAGGATGCCACCTGGGCGCCTCCCTAGGGAGGTGTTCCAGGCACGTCCAGCTGGGAAGAGACCAAGGGGTAGACCTAGGACCAGGTGGAGGGATTATATCTCTTCGCTGGCCTGGGAGCGCCTTGGGATCTCCCCAGTCAGAGCTGGTTGATGTCGCCAGGGAAAAGAAAGTTTGGGGCTCTCTGCTGGAACTTCTACCCCCGCGACCCTGACCACGGATAAGCGGGAGAAGATGGATGGATGGTAATACAGTTATGTGAAATGTGTTGACAAAATACATTAATTAAAGTCAACGTTTCATTTTTTCAGTGTGATTTCTGTATGCATAAATGCTGATTGGTTGGTGCTCGGTTATTGACCTTAATGTATTGACTGAGGTTATAGGGTTGGGGGGTTACTTTAAAAATTCAATCTGTTACAATTGCTAGTCTCAACATAAAAAAGTAATGTAACCTGATTACTTTACATTTTGGATTAGAGCAATATAAAATATAAAGCAAATAAAGTCCATGTATAAAACAGTGACAAATCTACGGGGGCCGGCAGGTGCAAACGCGGAACAATGGCCAAAAACCCATACATAAGCAGGAAACAGCTGCAAATAATGAAGTGAAAAACAAACGCAACAGAAAAACGCCGCAAATACAAATACGATATGCAAAGTCAAAAACACATGAAAACCCCAAAACACACAGTGCTCCAGGCCTAGGGGACGCGTTACGTGGAACAGATTGATGTCAGACCAGACATAGAGAGAAAGAACGAGAGTGATAGAAATTGAAGCCGGAGGAAACAAAGTTGATTGAAGTGGACAAAGTCGATATATAAGAAGGTACGTTTTGTTTTGTTGTTATACAAAGAATGTCATATTTACCCAGCTAGCATTAGCGTGCCTACATTAACTACGACACCAGCTGAGGAGAGGAGAGCTTCACGTGAAGAGAAGATAAAGGGAGGAAAGAACATTGTTAAAAGAGATAACAAATCGAGTGCAGGTAAATAACACGGGCCATAGTGAGTACCGCGGCAACATTTGAAGAGAGAGAGAGACATTCTTAGCAGTTTGTGTATATGCATGTATTTGTGTATAGATGTTGCAACTATACAGAGCTGTAACAATACTATGTGTAACTATGGTCGGTGGAGAAGTGATCAAATGTGAAGCGGGACAAAGTAATGACTGGAGAGTAGTTTGCATTAGACATGCTCTGTTAGGATCTGTTTATTTTATGTTTTAATTTGGAATTGTCTAGGACTGTCGGCTTCCTGTTTTTCATTTAAGGATGTTCACCCCCTGTCTGTCATGTGTGGATTTGTTTCCTGTCTGTGTGATCACCTGATTCTGTTCACCTGTGTCTTTGTGTTTTCCCTCCCCTCCCCAGCTGTGTCTTGATTGGCCACGTGTGTATTTAAGTTCTTGTTTTCTGTTGGGGTTTTGTGGGTTCTTTTTTGTGCCTAGAGGGAGATAGAGTTCCTGTCTGTTTTTTTGTTGATCCTGTTGCCTTGAATAAAGTTGTTTTGCCGTTTAAACAATCGTCTGTCTGCACTTGGGTCCTCCCTGCGCTGCTCAACCCAAACATGCTCGAGAACAAATATAGAGAAGACATTCAAGAAGAGAGACGAAACACAGATTCAACGGTAAACATGATGTATCTTTCTATTTATTTAGCTAACCACTATTTAGACTATGTATTTTTGATTGACTTGATTACATGGATTTACTACATCAATGTATGTATTTTCAGGCCGCCATGTTTTGTCCTTTCTCTGGCCAACATCTGGGGACAGTTCAAGTGTTCTGTGGCTCCTGTGGCAAACATGTTGAACACAACCGTAAGTTCACTTTTTTTTATTGTATCTGTTTCAAATGCAAGAAATAAGAATTCAGCACACTACTCTGTTTAGAATGCTAATTGCAGATGCATACACTAGTTATCAGCATGAAGGACACATGTTGTCATTGTCTGTTTATGTGAAATATGCAGAAGCCATCATTAAATGGTAGACCAATGCATGATTAAATACACAAAACAGCTTATATTAAACATTCATAATTGTGTATTAGTTCAATCTTTATAAAGAACATTTAGAATCAGATTTTGAGACAGTGAGCGGCTGGAAAGTCACACCTCCATGGGGCACAAACAGTTGCTGACGTGATGTTTTCTTCACATTCTAAGAAGGAGGGTCAGGAACTCACGCTTGGGACCGCCAGTGTCCCCTCCATCCTCATCATCAGTGTCGAATGAGGCACCTTTGAAGCCGCGGATTGCTCCATCCCACACACTGGCTCTATTAATATTGAACCTGCTGCAAGATGTATTTGTTATTTTTGCAGAGAGTTCTGCAACAAAGTCCTCCGCAGTCAGGTACTCTGTGCTGGGAAAGACAAAGGAGTTCGAACAAGCCATTTAGGACAGAGAGTGAATACTGGTGAATCCACATTCTTTACAGAGATGCTGTTTGAGAAAGCAATGTGAGATTGGAAAATTGCACGATATAAATCTATTCTAGTAGACCTCAACCATGGAATTATGATCAGTAGAAATGGCCATGTCGTGGGGCCTTTAAGTGGTAATAGTAACACTGAATACCTTTCCTCTGCAGTTTGCTCCATGTTGTCTTCTGGCTCAGACTGGCTATCAATGATGATTGGTACATACACATGAGTGTAGTTGCTGCAGTGAGAAGACCGTTGAATAATGACTTTCAAATACATAATGTATGCATGACAGTCATATTTACAAAAGGATGTCGATCCTCTTGTTTTTTTAACTCTATACTCCTGCACAATCCTTGTAAACATTTGAAATGGATGCAATAAACAATATCTGATCTTTGAAAAATATTTGTAGGTGTTTTTTGTATCGTCTTCACTAAGACGTAAGATGTTGTGAGTGTCTTTTGGAAATGTATAAAAGTATAATTATTCTACTTCCTGGCAATATTACCCACTGTGATTGGAGGCTATACAAACAAAGAAATGTACAAATAAAGATACACACCAAACAACTGTGTCACGATGCAACTGTCAACATCGTTTACCTATAGAAGTTGTTCTGACCCGGGGCAGACTGGACCTCCTCCTGGAATGGGGTTGGTTCTCCATCCTAGTTTTACCCAGGAAATAAGTGCAGTTGATCTCATGACAGTGTCATTCTGTAGCACACAAAGGCATTTATTGATTTCATGTTCACAAACTCAAACCTACATGGTATAATTACATTTTTAATTAGTCTTACCCGATCAGACGCTGGTTGTGGGTGCCTGAGAGGTCTGATAAAGGTAACCAACAAATATATTCAAACTACTGTACTGTTAAAACATTCTGCTTCTTGTGGCACACAATAATACATGCAGTTTTATTTTACCCTGGCAAACTGTTGTCCATTCGTGGAGTGCTCACTTTGTGAACATTTGGAATGTCCCACAGCGGCATACACACACATGAGTGACTGAAATAAAAATAAATTCACTTTAAATAAGAACAAATGCCACGATAAATCCAAACTGACCAAGGTACATTATATTGTTTACCGTCCTTTAACTCTCACATTAGGATTTACATTGGGGAACAATAAACCAACTCCTCTCTGCACCTATAATATATCTATACGAGTCACGAGTTACATTTAGGCAGGGCTGGACTGGGACAGCAAATCGGCCCTGGCATTTAGACCCAGACCGGCCCAGATCCATAATACAAATCGAATAGTAGCGGTTCCTGACAAGAAGAATAACTCAGTATAATTTAAAAAAACGATATTATTATTATCCTTTTTACGTACCAGGGGCAAACAAAACTAATGCATACCACAAGTATGGGTAACTATCAATCATTAGAAATTAGACCTTCAAACCCTCTCACAAAGCGAACAGTGACCGAGCACTAATAGGGGGGTCTGGGGGGCTATGCCCCCCCCCAGAAGAAAAGTTTTAAAAATAACCCCTTAAATGATGACTTCTAGTGAATTTAGGGGGGGGAGGGGGTCCTATAGTGCCCTGCCTCCCCTTTCTATGACAACACAATAGAGATAGGACCAGATGAGTCTACAGGATGAGTCGACGGCATCTTTTCTTGGGCTCGTTTCTCCCACAGGTCGACCCTCTGATATGACTCCCTGATAAACACTGCTATGTCATTGATTAGGTTGAACAGTGTTCCACATTCGATGACAGTTTGGGAGGTTCCAGCCAGGACAAGATTAAGAACATGAGCATAGCACCACACATGGACATGAGTGGGTGACTGGGAGGTCATCAGTGCAGAAAATCCTTTGTACCGGCCTTGCATATTGGATGCTCCATCTGTTGCATTACCTATACACATGCCCTTGTCCAGTTTCAGAAGCTCTCAGACCTCTGAGAGCAAGTTCACAAAGTATTGTCCGGTGGATGCATGGCACTTCACTAAAGCCATGAAGCCTCTCTTGCACAGTCTCATTGACATATCTTAAGATTACTGAACACTGATCCTGAGAAGTTATGTCTTGTGTTGTGTCCAGCTGAACAGAAGACATCCCGGCCTTCTGGACATCACTGGAGATACTTTCTTTTACAGTTTCTATCATGGAGTTAACAGTAGTTTTGGAGGGTAGGGTGATGAGAGACCCTCTACCTTTTGTTCCACTGGATTGGTGCAATGTCTTGCTCTTCTCTATGCAATCATCCAGATGCTCTTTTAAGCAGACATCATACTTTCCTAATAAAAGGATGAGCTCCAAAAAGTCACCGTGGTCCACGGTGTTGTCAGCTAGCATATGCTCCCTCATTCTCCACCTGCCTGTAGCCCCCTCTTCCCAAGCACTTTCACCACATCCACCACACGCTCCAAAACCTGACGTCTCTTTCGGACTTGTTCCCTATGAGCAGACATCTGACTGCCAGCAGACATGCTTTCGATGTCTGCTTTAGAGCACCGTAAGAAAAAAGCTTCAGCACAGGTTGAATGTGTAATGCTCTTTTCGTGCTCCTCTGTACGCTGGTGTGCGTGCGTCCAATCTGACATTCCAGTTCTAAATGTGCCAGTGTCAGTCCTCTTCCCAAATGCCAGACATACAAAACAAAACAACATATGACGTCCCTTGCAATATGACGCCACTTTCTGCTGGTGCCATCTTCACAGGTGAATACCTTCTGCACAACTGGATTTCTGGTATGTTGTTGTGGGTGCTGTTCTAAAAACATCTGTAACATAGATGGCTCGGGGCGGGCAAAGTAATCTATGTCCTCCTGCTCTTTGCTCTCCTCACTCTCCTCCTCTGGGGATGCTACCTGGCTCCACACAATGATACAGAATGAATGGATTCCCTGATAGAGGTCCATACAAATAGGCATTGACATAACAATGCCACACAGTTAATGGTCAAAACTACATGTGTGCCTCCATTTTTTATCTATCTCTATATTATTCATTCTATATATTGTCAATCAAAACTACCACAAAAAGCTGACTATAAACATTTTCTTCAGGTCCCAAAAGACCACTGTTTGCCCTTATAACACAATAAGTAAATACACTAAACAAACAAGCTGCCAGCTGACAGTAATTGTTCATGAATGTTGGTTAACTTTCAATGAGACAACGTATCAGAGTCCCATGAAGCTATATTTTAACTTGCCAGGGAAAACCTAAAAAAGCCAGCTTACTAGCTTGTAGGCTAACGAATGTTTCTCTTATAATATGTGTCTTATTAGTGCTTCATCAAAGGGGATATTAATGGGTTCCAGAACTACAGAGTATCATAACCTTAATAATAATCTTTTCCTAATTTTCTTCGCTTCTGCTTACCGCGAGTTCTCCTCCCTCTCCCAACTCGCGCTGATCTCTCTCCCTCTCATCATCTTCCTCACCACCAATATCGGCCACGGGTGCTGAAGATGGACCTGATGCACCTGTACTAAACATGTCGGTTATTTTGACACAAGCGGCAGCATCAGCACGAAGGGCCTGCTTTTTTCTTGCCCGCAATTTTTCTGCTCCCCCTTTTCGCTTGGCCTTCGTCTTCGCCTTCTCCATTTCTAACTCGGCAGTTTGGCTTCAACGGCCGGCTCACTTCCTGGGGGCGTGATTTAATGTTGCACACCGAGCGGCCCAAAGGGGGAGGTGATTAAAGATTTGATTGGGCCGGCCCAGTGTCAATTACTAAAAACATTTAAACAGAGGTCCAATCTACCCGTCTTTTGGGCCGGGACTTCAGAAAAAAAAATGACGTGTCGGCCCAAAAGGCACGTCGGCCCATCGGGAAAACGCCCGGCATGCCAGATGGCCAGTCCAGCCCTACATTTAGGTGCACAGTGCTGTCTCTTGACTTGCAAGCTCTTTTACCAAACAAGCTAATGCTAGCTGGGTAAATATGACGCTCTTTGTATCAAACAACAAAACTAAACGTACCTTCTTATATATCGACTTTGTCCACTTCGATTAACTTTGTTTCCTGCGGCTTCAATTTGCATCACTCTCGTCCGTTCTCTCTATGTCTGGTCAGACATCAATCTGTTCCACGTAACGCGCCCCCTACAGGCCTGGAGCATTGTGTGTTTTTGGGTTTGTATGTGTTTTGACTTTGCATATCGTTTTGCGCGTTTGTTTTCGGGGTTTGTGTGTTGTATTTAGTTTGCATCATTTCTGTAAATGCAGCGTTTTTTTGTTTGTATTTGTTTTCAGGGTTTGTTTGTTTTTCATTTCATTATTTGCAGCTGTTTCCTGCTTATGTATGCGCCAAGTTTTTGGCCGTTGTTCCGCGTTTGCACCTGCCGGCCACCATACAAATCATATGTTCAAATTGATTTAATGTCTTAATATGACCTAAAGGGCATAAGAAAATACAAGGTTTTAACACATGGTTTCATAAATGAAGGGAAAGTGGAGCCTGAGATACTGTCAAAGGCTCTGAAAGACACATTGTTCTCCAGTAAAGCTCTTTGAGGGAACACGACAGGGCTGCATGCCTCACTGCTAAGCCAGATTTGCCAAGCACGTCAGGCTGGAAATGTGTGGTCTGAAACCTTATCCTCTGCAATCTGCGTCAGTCAAATCCATTTGACAAGTGGCATTTGAGACAGAGGGCTTAATTTTTCGTTTTGCACAATCACAAAACAGTCTTGTCTTGAAGGAAATGGTTTCTGGTGAGCAAGGTAGGAAAACAATATATCTGTACCAACTGACAAGTCTTTATCTGGTGTCTGTCTGTCGTTTTGCCCAAATGCAACGTGTCATTGAATAATATTCTGGTGATAAATTGTTGATTAGAAATATCATCGCTATGAAACAAGTCTGAAGTATTCATTTTAAACGATTTTAAAATACAGATAATTCCAATAACATCAAAGGGTACACTACTAGTGAAGTAATCTGTGTTATGATACAGTAATTGGATTCATACATGTAACTGTAGCTGTTAACAATCTAAAGATTCATAACTGAGGAGCATCAAACATCAGTGAAGTTCCATCAACTATGTCCAGGATACATACCATGGCCTAAACATAGGGCTCTTCATTTTACTTAAAGGGGACCTATCATGCAAAATGCACTTTGTGATGTCTTTTATACATAAACATGTGTCCCCGGTGCGTCAGGGAACTCACGCAGCGTCAGAAAATAAAACCCTGTCTCTTTTCCTCCGTACCCAAATCTTTTAAACGAGTGGATACAGATTATATCCGATCTGACGTCAAATCGGCGGCGGACCCACAGAAAGTTGCTATCAGAATCAATGCCTGACGTGTTTTGGACGTCTTTGTTTACATTAGCAAGCCTCGCTAACACTCAGAGCTAACCTGTACTGTGTTTAAAAAGCAGGAAATAAAGAAAGGAACTCACCTTGTGATAAACCTGCAAGAGAAAAAGCATTTGAGCTCCATACTGTTTCAGAAATAATCCTTGACGTGGTTTAAACAGGATGGCGTTTTATCACAACAGAATTTAACTTTATCTCCGGTAGAATTCTGATCAGGCATTAGCTCGCCTCCTCTTCTTCTTTTTCTTCAAGCTAAGGACCCAATATCCGCATTTCCCTAACAGGGCTTCAAAAGAGGGGTTTGAGCAGTATGAGGCATGGCTACAACGGGTGATCTGTTAGGGATTTTGAAAACAAAACTTCACAGACATGTTTTATATAGGTATGGCCTTACAATATATTTTTCCAATATAACATGATAGGTCCACTTTAAATTGGTTGATGTGTTTTTGAAAAATAAGGTGACAGTGAAACCCTGCAATTAAACAATAACCAGTGGTCAGGATGAGTGGAATAGATGTTCAGAAGGGTTGCATGTCCTATATTCTTGAGATCTGATATCCTTTTCAGCCATGTTTCTATTCGACCAATGTGATGGAGCTGGCAGTAATTGCTTTGTGATAACAAATCCACGTTAAAAGACGCACTGATTGAGATCATTATCTTGTCTGAGGGAATGGTGTTTGCAAAAGTAATATCTTCCTTATATAGAAATGTTTATTGATTGGGATAAACCCCTTGAGATGCACCATCTCGTTTTCAAGGGGGTCCCGACAATAGCAACAACTTACAGACATACATAAACAAAAAGACAAAATGCAAAACATGACACACAAGACAAAGCACATACAGTCTGGTAAGTGAAATTCAAGCAATGCACACAATCATTACAATTTGAGACAGTCAAGCAAATCAGTTATCAAATCATCAAGTACAGACCAGTTGAAAGTGAGATAACAATGCATGTTTAAACAGACCCAATGATGCAAGAGATCTAATAGCAGCAGGTAAAGTATTCCAGTCTGTTGGGGCTTTAACCATGAACGCTCTTCTGCCAATCCATCTTTTTGCAGAGGGGACAGAGAAAAAAAAATAAATCTGAACAGAATGTCTAACTTGATGAATTGGTGAGTAGGGTACAAAATACTGCTTTAACTAAGGGGGATAGTTAAGATAAATGCATTTAAATATCAGCTGAAGCCAATGCGTGTGTCTTCTTACATTTAAAGAAGGCCATTTAAGTTGGTTATACATTGTGCAGTGATGTGTACGAAAAGGACAACCAAGAACACATCTGCATAGTCTATTGTAGGCTATGTTGAGTGGAGCAAGATCTGATTTATGTGCATTTTGGTAGACAACATCACAATAGTCCATAATCGGAAGAATACGTTGAGAAGCAATTGTCTTTCGGACACCGAGCGTAAAACAATTACGAGAGCGGTGTAAAACACTGATTCCATAATTGACTTTTTGTATTACATGCTTTATATGTAGTTTAAATGAAAGTTCAGAGTCTAGCCATACACCAAGATATTTAAAGCTAGCTTTATGCAGAGAAGTGCCATCCTTACATGTTATTACTACATTAGGTTTGGATTTGAGCTTCTGCCTGGTACCAAAGACCATAGGCGGCGCGTGAGGCTCAGGTTTGGGAAGGCTAAACAACTTTTTTTACCTGACGCTGCCCGCCTCCGGCGTCTATAGAAAAGAGATCAACTCAGTGAAAGCACCGCCTGCTGACCAATCAGAGCTCAGTGTGCGGAGTTTAAATCTATCACGTCATATTACAGGATAAAGGAAATACAGTGCCGTATGCAGAGAAGACGCCGACGTGTCGCACTTATCATTCATATCACATCATCAATCAGATCATCGATCATATAATATCATAATATATCTCCTTATCTGAGTCAGCTTCTCCAGCCTCATCTGGCCGTGCAACACTCACAGTGTCACAGACTGTATGCAGAAGTATTATTTTAAGCAACACATTAGCTTGACGAAACACTCAACTCAAATGTAATTTAAAGTCAGATCCACTCGTGTCTTAGATGGGGCAGTGATATCATAAAACTGCTTTCAAACACTCGGTAGTTTATTTATTTTTTAACCAGTTGTTCTATATTTACCTTGCAGGTGCAACTATGTAGCTTGTATCCTGGATTATATGTTTAAGTCATGGATGGTTAAAGCTCATATTTGTCTAATATCAGGTTAAGTACCTTGGAATCATTATTGACTCTAATTTAACATTCAAAACACAAGTCAAAAAAGTGACCCAAAGAGTCAAGTTTAGCCTAGCAAATTTTAAATACATAAGAAACACAATGACATTGAATTCTGCCAAATTATACATGGATGCCATGATCATGTCACATCTAACATACTGTCTCACAAGCTGGGGGCAAACTAACAGCTCCACACTGAAGCCACTAGCAACCCTGTACAAGCAAACCCTCAAAGTACTGGACCAGAAACATAACCGCTCCCATCACTGTACCATCCTCAACAAGCATTACATCCTGAGTTGGGAAGATTTAATAAAGTATAGGAACATCGTTCTGGTTTACAAAATCCTGCACAATACAGCCCCTCCACCTCTTAACTCATTGGTTACTCAACGTAACAACACCAGACGGACCACTAGAAGCTCCACACGTGGCGACCTATCAGTCCCATTCAGGAAGAGTACTTTTGGTCAGTCATCATTCTCGGTCACAGCAATACGAAACTGGAACTCTCTACCCACTCAAATCAAAGACATACATACACATCCCACCTTCACAGCTCACTTAAAAACATGGTTCACTGAGAACTACACCTGCACACACTAGTCTGTGTTGAGTATGGCGTTACATGTTGTGATCATGGATGTTGCCCCTCGTTTCTGTGATGTGATTGTGATGTGCTATATGTGACATGTACTGTATATAGTAACGTGTGTTGTTTATTGTTCTCTTTTATCCCCTTTCCTCCTTTTTATTTTATTTTATATATTTTCTTATAACTAATGCTGTTAATATATTGTAATTTTAAGGGTGTCTATTACCATCTGGCCGGGGACAACGGCTGGAAATTAGCCATGTCAGCTAAAGCTGCTCCATTTACTGTTTTTGTGACAGTTCATCGATGGGGACTGTCCACGACACTATACATAAATAAACTAAACTAAACTAAATATTAGTTTACTTTTCATTACTGAAGTATGACGCTACGCTGTCAGTACACTTGTCCCTTGTGATTGGTCAAATGTAGCTAACCCCGCCCCTTTCACATGAATGCGCTCTCAGCTGGAGAAAGAAATCCTTGCTTGATTTACAGAGTTGATAACCAGCATTGTAGGACAGCTTAGCGAGATCTCGTTTGTTAGGGTTAGTTAAGATAACTCAAACATATCCAGGGTCTGTTGAACTGGCTTCATAGTACAGTTTACTGGTGGCTGCATAGCAGCGCTAATGTCAAAGACACAAACATTATATTTTTATTTTACCAGGATGCAGTGACAAAAATATTTGGGAAGGCTTAGCCTTCCCTAGCCTACAGTACCCCGCCGCCCCTGCCAAAGACCATGGTATAAGATTGTATTTTGTTAAGCAGTAGTTTATTGTGTGATAGCCAGTCCTGTAAGATATTAAAATCCGATTGAAGAGCGATCTGAATTTGTGAAAAAATCGGATTTGGATGTATATATGACAGTGTCATCAGCATAAAGGTGAGTACAACAATTAATGAGACAAGAAGATAAATCATTTCTGTAAATAGAGAACAGAAGTGGGCCCAGAGTTGATCCTTGGGGTACACCTTTTTGTTGGATCAACAGGTCGGACTGTTTCCCATTAACAACCACACATTGCTTTCTACTGTGAAGGTACGAGTTAAACCATAACACTGTATTATTAGAAAGGCCAATGCCGTGAAGTTTATCCAAGAGCAGATATCGATCAAAAAATCAAAGGCTTTTGTCAGTCAATAAAAATAGCACCTGGGGGTTCACCATCATCTGCAGCAGAGTACAAGTCATTCGTACATTTAAGTAGGGCAGTTGTTGTGGAGTGATTAGGCCTGAAACCAGATTGAACCGGAGATAAAATATTATAAGTATTGAGATAATGTGACAGTTGATTATAAATTATTTTCTCCAAAACTTTGGAAATAGAGCAGATTATAGAGATTGGTCTATGATTATTTGTATCAAGTAAATCACCACCTTTATGCAGTGGAATGATGCGTGCACATTTCCAAATAGTCGGTCACTCACATGTGGACAAAGACAGGTTGAACAAATCAGCAAGTGGGTACATGAGAATATGGGACGCCAGTTTTATGAACCTGTTTGCTCTACCATCGAGTCCTGCACTGCCATCCACTTTTAATTCTGTGATAGCATTATGAACTTCGTGTGGTAGAATTTTCTTAAAAGAAAAATAACTATTGCAGTATGAGTTACTATTGGAAATACCAGTCGTCAAATAGGAGTCATAGTAGTGTGGAACATACATTAGCGAAATGCTGATTAAATATTTGGGCAATGGATAATGGGTCATGAATTATTGTATCAGCAGTTCTTATTTTATTAATAGAATGTTTACCTGATTTATTTAAAATAGATTTAATTGTAGTCCAAATTTGCTTGGGATTCTTAAAGTCCGATGTGAGAGATTCTTTATAGTAGTTGGATTTAGCATTTCGGGTTTTGGTTTTACTCAGATTTCGGAGATGCCTGTATTATACTTCCCAATCGGCTATAGTTCTTGAATGACGATATATCGACCATGCTTTATCCCTTTCCCTAAAGAGACTGATGAGTTCAGCATTGATCCAAGGGAGATATTGACCTTTGACCTTAACCGTTCTCACAGGTGCATGTTTGTTCATGACATCAGTGAGCTCTTTATGCAGAAAATCCCAAGCATCTTGTACAAAAGGTATTAGTTTAAATCTGTCCCAATTAAGGGCAACAACATCATTAATAAATAAATCAACATTCAATTCTTTATATTGTCTGATTTTGACTAGTTTTGGAGATAGTTTAATTAATTTGATTTTCCATACGCAATAAACAATTGAATAATCGCTGAAGCGATCTGACATGACACCAGCTTTTAAGATTCTATCAGGGTGTGACACCATTATCCAGTCAAGCAGAGATTGGGTTCTAAGAGTGATACGAGTTGGCTCATTAATTAGCCGTTTAACATTTAGACTACTGAAAAGTTTTTTCTCTCTATCAGATGATTTATCCAACCAATTTTTGCATACAGAGTATGCAAAGTACGGATTGTACTTTTTACGACTTCTACAGATGACATTTTTTTATGGATTTTTTGTCAAAGCACTTCAGATATTCATTGCTATCGGGATGTTAAGAGCATTCCATGGAATATAACAAAAAGTATATCTCGAGCCGGTTTCTCAAACTTACCTACCCCACCTTTAAGCATTTATTTTCATGAAAAATAATTTTAAGAAAAATGCATTCAAAATGTAGCTCGGCTCTATAGAAGTAGCAATTAGCTCAGTCACAAGGTCAGAGGAGACATACATAGCCACACCTCCACCCCTGCTGCATCTTTCAGATCTGTAAAGCAAATCATTTGTGATTTGTAGTTCACTATCGGAAATGTTACTATTAAGCCAAGTTTCAGAGACTGTGATGATTTTAGGTTTATGTAGAACAACCCATATCCGAAGTAAATCAATTTTGGGCAATAGGCTCCTGATATGCAAATGAATGATTATTATACCCTTTAATTCATCCAGTCTGGAAATAATGGCAAATAGTGTTCCTCTCACTTGTTACGATGCGATTCATGATTGTAAAGATTGCTAGATTCAACCATTAATGTAAAACAGACATACAAAACATTCAAACACAAAAAGAAATATACAGAAAAACACAAAACAACCTTTAAGAAGGCCCAGCAGCCCTGGACACCAAATCCCAGAGCATTACCATGAATAAACTTAAACATAATAAATAATTACACAGAGCTCAGTCTGCATTACGAAGAGGAGAAAGAAGTCATAGCTCAAAGAAATTCATCCGAACGAACACAAACATTATTTAACATAACAGCCACTCGGGGCAGTATTGCAATAGTAGTGGGCTCTAACGTGCCAAAGAAAAAGTAGTGACGTCAACGTCCTGGAAGTTCAGCAGCTCGATCATGATCGCCCGCGGGCCGGCACGGGAGTTTTGCCTGGCAGTCGGTGAGCGGTGTGCCCTCTCAATGATCGGCAGGGTAGGGAAGGCATCTGGCCCCAGGAGCTGCGGGGTGAGCCGAGACATGAAGCCGATAATGTCACTGCCTTCAGCGGACTCCTGGAGTCCTACGAAGCGAAGGTTAGAACGTCAGCTCCGGTTCTCCAAGTCATCAACTTTAAACATTAGAAAGGAGTTGTCTTTCTCAAGCTGCTTGACTCGAGCGACACACTCGTGTACATTGTCCTCATTAGCCCCGACACGCTGCTCTAACAAATTGACCTGGTCTCCCAGACTAGACAGGGAATTGCGTATCCTGCTCAAGCTACTTTGATGGGATCCATGTTTGAGTCAATGTGAGTCAGCATGTCGGTCTTGATTTGCTGAATCGCGTCCCACAAAGTTTGCAGAGACATGTTTCCGTCCATAGTTGCAAATGCAAAAAATACAATAATCCAGAGACCATAGTGAGCCACTTAGCTATGTTATTCAAATGATCATGCGTTCAGATCATGTGGATCAATGATATGAGCATTAAAGAGCATTTAACATTTAACAGCAACACACAGACGAGCTTGAGAAGCGCTTACTCACGCTGCGACCATCTTGATTAATAACTGTCTTGAACGTGGGTCAGGTTGTTTGCCTCACTTTTCCTGATAGAATTCATGCGGTGAAAGTGGTGCTGTACTCTGTGCCTCAGTACAGTACCACAGAGCCGGTCCCAGCAGTCGGAGTTGAAGTGTCACTGCTTTCTGTGGAAACAGTGGAGCATGACAGGCTTTCTCCCCCGGCGACAGGCATACAAGAGTGTCAGAGAGGAAGAGTGTGTTCTGTGTGGCCACATGGTGCCACAGGAGAGGCATCTACTGTGAGGGAGTGGGGTCAGCACGCAGAACAGGGCATTACTGCACCAGGCAGGGTTTTCACTCTCTGACCAACATGAGATGGGATTGCTTTGAGTCATGCCTTTCCACGTTTTGATTTAGCCACGTTTACTGTGTGAAGAGTGTTTACTACTAAACAATAGGAGGACCATGTTGCACCTGGCATACACATATTTCTAAGTACACTGTCAATCAAATTGGACTTCTACTAGTGCTTGTTTGTTTTCAATGTAAGGGTGCATTAGGAATGGCATTGCATGAGACACAGATGTTATTCCACGTTGCTCTCACGGTAATGGTTTGGTTACGAAAAGGCAATTCATCTGTTGTTTTTCTACAATGCCTTTTCCCGTGACAGGAAACTACTCCCCCTTGGTCCAGTTCTAACTGTCAGTCCCACTATACTCAAGCATTATCAGGGTGGTTTGTTATCAGTCAACAGTTCAAATCAGTATGTCAAAGATCACTAAAGTAGACTATGAGGAGAACGTTTTGTGCAAAGTAACTTCATTCCCACAATTGAATCTGATATTTATTGATTCAATCATTTGTGTTACCAGTCCTATAGACGTTAGCAGGAACACTAAGATGAATGTAGGTAGACAGCAGTCATTAGTATTCGGCCAAGTCACTCGCTGAAGAGCATGTTGGATTCTGTAAAGTCCCAAATGATGTTGATTGGATGTTTTTGAAGCCCCTACATGTACCTTTGACCATTTTGGATTTGGTGACTAAAAACAGTAACAATAAAAACAGACAGAAGAACAACAGAATGTCTGATGCACAACAAATCACTCACTCATGCACACTACTTTTCTACACCAGCTCTATCCTCAAAATAATGATGTTCACAAACAATGTTACTGGGGCGTTTTATAGCAAACTGATCCTTGTCACAAGTTATTGCGTGTCTTATTAACAATGTGAAGGCCTATGTCAAGTTTACAAATGGGGGCGTACAAGACCTTCAGATCTAGAGGCACACTGATATGCATCTGGACAGAAGTAAGAAAGCCAACATTGTGCTATTGCAGTTGTTGCTAATATGTGCTATCCTTCCAACCCAGCATTAAGCGACTCTTGCTGATGCTGGCTACCTCTTCCTTGATACCTTTGCATGTCAGAAAACAGTCCAATGGAATCCCATGGTCACTTTTTGTTTCATGTGTTGGTCATGGGATTGGCTGTTAAAGCCAACCACAAAGCAGAGCCTACCGACCATCTTTATAAGGTTTGGAGTGAACAAGCTATGCTACTGCGCTAGCCGAACATGTTAGCTCAATAGGTTGCGTCTGTATGTTCCAAAGATATTCGCGTACTTCTCCACTCCGTGAAAACATGTGTGTTGGACTCCCTTTGGAAACAGTTTATTATAGATCTTTATTCATTTCTAGATGTTTGCCACTTATTCCAGGCATCTCGCGTGAGCACTTTTTAGTTAGTTTATTTTTTCTTTGTGAGAAAGTTTAAGGCAAATGTAACTATTGGTCTACATACATGATATCCTCAGTAATGGGACTTCTGACCATATGGTCTGTTGGGCCCATGACCTGAGAACTCTTCTCCCCTCTCCACATTGACTCAGCAGACAGTGAGCAGGCCAGACTGCTCCAGGCTTCTACTGCACTCCATGATTTCACCTCGCTAGCATACAAACATGAGACCCGGTTACTTTCCGGAATATCTTCTCCAAGTGTAACCCTGGCACCACAGAAGCCTGTTTGAAATGTGGCAAGTAAGGCTATATCTTGCAATATTTTTATATCTGCAACACACTGGTAGCTAAGCACTGGAAATATCAATTGAAATAGTTGTTGAACTCCATCCAACCACCAATATGTATTGCAACAGTATATTACAGTTATGGTGTTTGTTTCAGAAACCTGATACAGCCTGTTCCTCTGTGCTATGGCACTCTGTTGTAGCCCAGACACTTTTAAAACACATCAACTGTTGCAGTGGGTGACATATTACTTCATTAACACACACACACCACACACACACACACACACACACACACACACACACACACCACACACACACTCTCTGAAGTTTATTTTGACACATGGACAAATTCAAATATCCTCCATAAATTACAGCATAGGGCAAGAAGAGTACCATGGCATTGGCCCTGAGAATCTCACTGTCTGTGCAGGCCACTAGCACACAGTTTTAATGACCTCCCTCTCAATGACAACATCACACAGCTTCACAGAGTCATGCAACAACGAATTCCAATGACTTGTGAATGAGTCATGTCAGCAGAGCTCTTCCACCGACGTGTCGCCCTTAATAAGCCTCTCTGTCCGCCCGCCAGAGATATGAGCAACTGTCCCAATGTTGACAACATGCAAAACTGCAGAAAAGTGACAGGAAACTAATTCAATGTATGCACTCTGGAGTTATCATTATGCAAGAAGAGAGACGCTGGCTCGAAGCTAGTGCAGCACTGAGACAGAAGCAAGCAGGGAGAAGAGCAGCAAGGTTCCTGTGCAGCAGCTGCTGCATGACAACTGTCCCTCTCAGCCATGTTCATCTTTGTTAACATGCCATTCAAGGCACTGCCAGAACGACAGCGTTGTGGAAGGTATACATACTTGATGACCACCACGTGGGAGTTCAGTGGAGGATCAAAGTCAAGAGAAAGGACTTGCACCCCATTAAGAGAGGAAATAACACAGATGGGGTAATACTTATATGCTTACTTTCCTGACGTGCACCAAAGAGTAGTGGGTGTGTTTCCTGAGCCTTATGGCCATCACAAGCTGTTGCAAATACATTTGACATTTCCACCAGGGTAATAAAAGTGTGCAGAGGATGAAGAAGACTCCTGACATTCATGGTAATAAAAACAGGGCTCTGTATGTGTTTGACCTCATCTTGGGAAGGGAGTTGACTATGCATTGCTTTTTGAAGTGGCCAGGCAAATGAAAGGCACCTAGTAAACCAGAAGGGTAGAGGGGTGGAGGGGTGGAGGGGTAGAGGGGTGCCGCGATCCACCGTGTTTGAGGTT